>CANUEZ040000027.1:17265000-18465000 GCA_948099385.1 Fasciola hepatica | reverse complement strand
CCGGTTGTTACCGACACTATTCAAGGGGTGGTCTAGCATGTGCTTTGTACTTGTAAAGAATACTTTCCTTTGGCCGAGATAATCTGGACCGAAGACTGAGACACTTTTCAGTCTTCGCCTTTTGGAAGAAAGCATGATCGGATAAGTTTAACGGGGAAAATAATTTCAACCGAGGTCTCTTACTAAGGGCCGGCTGCCAACAAGTGAACCACAGAGGCATAAGAAAACTGGAAGGGCCTGGTATTTGTAGGAAAAATACGCTTTTGGGCGAAATATTTCATTTCCCAATTTGGGTACTTTTCATCGGGAGCAGCTAACTCGGCAGAGATTTAAGAAATGGTAGTGCTGAGGTTTCCGGGCGAGGGACGATAGACTATCCCAAAGTCATCCGCAAACGCGAAGGGCTACCAACTAGTGTTTTCAGAAATATGTCCTTCAGGTATTACGGCAAAAGAAATGGGCCTAAATTACTGCCTGGAGAGCACCGCTAATAACGGTCCTGGAGCTAGAGGTGTCTTTTAAGTATAACAACCTGCGAATGGTGGGTTAAATAGGATGGGAACCAAGGAAGTAATGGGTTCTCAATGCTTAAAGGTGGCAGCTTGGTTATTAGATGAGGGTTGGGTATGGAATCAAAAGCCCTAGATAAATCCAAATAAAAGACATTGAAGGATTTCTCTCCTTGAACTGAGTGTGACGATGTTTAGAAAAATCATACCGACGAGTCATACAGGACAGTGAAAAGAGGAATCCTCGTAGATTGTCGTGATTAAGCATGAAGGTCAACAAGTTTTTAATAAATCGATCGTTTACCATTTTTTCCAAAAACCTGGATAAAACGAGGTTATAGATTATAGGGCGATAATTGGATAACTCATGTTAAGGTTCCTTCCTACTAGTGGAGACAACTACCGAGAGCCTCCTTTTATCAGGTACTCTGTTACAACTATGGGGAAGAATAAGGTGGTCAAGCAGCTGAAAGGCCTCCATCGTCAAGAGCAACTAGCTATAGGCCATGGGGCTCCGATTGAAGAGAAAGTTTGCTATTGGATATCAGCTTAGTATTACTACCAGCATCAAGAGTTGTGGCAGAAACGGCGGGGTCCGTAATAAGTAAAGCTTAGTGAGGGGAAATGTCAGTAGCTGGAGCCACGGCTGAGGCGAAGAATGCATTGAAGACTTCGGCTATGTAAGTTGGGTAGGTCATTGATGAGCTTGCAACCCGAATCGAGAGTTGGAAATCTGTTTTGTCAGCTTTTCTAGATTTATGCGGCGTGGAGAGCAATCGATATTTATTTGCATAGCTCAATGCCTTAGCTTCCTAGTCACGAAGTCACACATCATCCTGTTATTGTGCAGGCGAGGAGGGAAGGCTTAGTCGAGCAAAATCGGAGACGTCGCCAGAATTGTTGCTTAGGAAGTGGCTGGATGAAGGACCTTCATTAGATACATCCTGAGAAGTACTACACGACCTGTTCAGACAGTCAGAAGAGGATCACAAAATGTCGGCAGGAGTCTTGGGGTCGTGAGTGAGAAAACAATCACCACAGTCTAGCTGGCAAATAGGGAAAACCAGCAAAATCCAGTTTCTGCTTTGGAGTGTATTATTGAAAGGGTTTGCGGGATTGAGAGGGCCACAAATGGGCAAATGGCTGTTAGTCATCTTATTGCCACTTCCGTGGAAGTTTTGTATTACTGACGCGTCAATGGGAGGCTCGTTGTGAGTAAGTATTGGATTCAGTATGTTCCCGTTTCTGGTGGATTTGGAGGCTTCTTTTGTCTAGCTGCCAAGAAGAATGCTAGTATTAGATGGTTGGGGGCCGAGACGGTGGGCCAACAAACTTAGAGAGGATTAAAATCACCCGCAATAGGATGTGTTCCAGAAGGAAAAAGAGACAGGTATTTGAAAGATTCATTAAGAAGTGAAAATAAGGAACTAGGGGAATTTGGCAAGCAACACACTTGGCCAATGCAAAATACGGCGTTTTAGGGGTTGGTGGTAAGCCGGCTTGGGTCGGGAATACAACCGAGAATATTGCGTAAAGGAGAGGTTGCGGCGTAGGTTTCCTCGACGTAAGCTGGGCACCTATCACTGCGCTCACTTACCTTATTTGTCCTTCGTAGACTGTACCCCAACAATAATGTTCCAGCACTAGGAGTTTTCTCGTACGGTCAAGGATCCACCGTCAAAATAATGTTGCTATTATATGTGAGGAGGAATTACTTGAGTGTTGAATTTTACCGTGAATATAACGAGAGTCAAAATAGGGCTATCTGTGGAAAGTAATGCTGGCACTCGGAAGGGCAGTGTGAGTATGAATAAGACGAACAACTTCTCTGGAAGAAGGGAAGATCGGATCAGCGAGGGATGCAAGAGAGTGAAGGCTATTGCTAGTTCATACATGGTGACCTACAGCCGGGCCGGAGTAACTGGCAACGTGAGAGACTGCTAGGGGGTGGTGTAACTGGGCACCAAATAGAGGGTAGGTGTAGGAGCAAACGGAAAGTCCCATAGAATTCGGTGGGCGATAGCAGGCAACTGTGACTAGAAGCTTTTGAAAAATAATGGCCGGTCAGAATTGATTGAGGATTGAGGGGGGTTGCAGAGTGAAAGGATGGAATTGTTTTAAGAATAAGAGTATGGATGTACTGATGCATTCATATTCATATTGCTGGACTAGTACTACAAGGGAAACATTTCTCTACTCTAATAAAGCATTTGCGAAAATGGTTGCCTCTGTTGTCGAGTTTTCCGGTTCCAGCTCGGTGGCCATGGAGAGAAGATACTTACAAGAACCGGGAACATTTGGGCCCAAGCTTCGCGCCCGTGAACTATTCCAAGACTTCAAGACAGGAACTTTAGGTTGCTAGTTATAAGAAGGTGCTTTTGATCAATACATAGCCAAATTTGAAACGGATCCCGGAATCAGAACGCGATTATCCTCAAATTCTACGATACTAGACTAATAAATGGACAATGACACAAAACGTAAACGAACCTCAATTATGCGATCACACGGACTCAGAAAACGAGAACTAAGTTGCTGTGTGCGAGAGACAAGCACGTGGGTCATGCGGGTGTAAAATAGGATATGACAGAGTGGCGCGTCAGACGTGAACAAACAAAGGTTGATTTATAAAAACATACAGTGTATATAAACATGTAAATCATGTGAGCGAGTGATGTCAGGGAAGCATGAAGTTACGGTGTGTCTGGGTGGATTTTTCCACAACCAGTCGTTAAGCCGCCAACCAAAATCCTCCCGAATCTTAGCACAGTCAAAAGTTTGGAATAAGGGTACTGAACCCCCAACCTACCCAGACCCTGCTGTCAATGCGCGTACCTGTTACTTCTGGCATCAACATTCGGATCACGACCGCACTTGCCCCGGCGGCCAGGCCGAAGCAATGTAACTCTTCATCGCCCACGAGAACGGCCGGTGTAAAGAGAGATGCGTAGTTTCCGAAACATTTGTGCTATCTTTGGGAGGTCCGTCGTGAATTAGCTGAGTGTGCTTGTGTGAGTGTGTGTACATGCTTGTGTCTTTGCCGGTGGGTGTCATGGGTGAAGATGCTCGTGGATGTATGGGTAAGTGGCAACTACTACCACGTATGGGAGACGTCTACCATAATGTCAATGATAAACGAGGAACAGTGGGCACTGTGACATGTTTGTTGGAGACAGTGGGGCAGGACTATGTTTCATACATTTGTGTGATTGAGTGTGAGCGACCTGTAATATGCACATCATGAGTACTACCTCGCAAGGGAAGTGTTTTTAACAACCTCAGTGAAGAACGAGGAAGGGTGAACGATATGGCATATATTGTCTGGGGTTATGGAGCAGATATCGAAGGCAACTATCAGCAATTCCTAGGGTGGCACAAAATGGTTGGACATTCTGGGGTTTTGAATGGTCTGCCGGAGTTCTGAAGCTCAAGGTGGTTCATCGTCACTCTCAAGGATGCTATTACTGCGTACCTCACGAGCTAGCATTTCGTTGGCGTCCTCCATCCTGACAGTTTTCATCAATCCATCTCAGCTTCTGATAATTTCCATTAAAATACCCAAAGGCCAGGTGCTGAAATGAGCGTGTTCGTTGGCGGTCATCACTGCATCCCCTGCCTTGAAAAATCTTGCTTTCGTTATCCACTCCTGTCGAGTTTGCAGAGCCGGTAAGTCTCCACGCAGCAATCGCCTCAAAAATACCTCGGCAAGATAATTTGCCTGCTTCCATTCATGAAGGTAGCTACCACAAAAGTGTATCGATCCTTGGAAACCCTCGTTCGATCTTAACGTAAATAGGTCGTTCGGGGTGAGCGCCAGATGTGTGGAGTCGCCGTTGGTTACTAAAAGCAGTGAGCGGAGGTTCAGAATTGTTTCGGCCTCGGTCATGACGGGGCCTAACCTTTCGTTGTCGGGCGGTTGTTGCTCAGTGATCGATAGCAATATTCGTCTGTTGGACCTGATCAGGCGTTCCCAAACGCCACGGTGATGACTGGCCTTCGAGAGGTTGAAGCGCCCTTGAGTACCATAAGCCACGGTTGGGTTCTGCAGCTCGTCCCTGCTCATGTTTTGGTGCCAAGGCTTCAGTTCCCGATAGGCTTTCACGAAATGTGACCCATTGTAGGAGTAAATATCTGCTGGTGTGCCTCTTCCGTTGATGACGCGTTGCAAGGCCAGGAGGAGGGAGCCGGTTGTCATCGAATGCGTAACTTCCAAGTGCGCCACACCTGACCTCATGCACTCATGGTACGCCCGTATCGTTTTCCCAACTTTTTTCCAAACTTGATCCAAGAGGGCCCGAAATAGCCCAGCCCGGTGTCACTTAACGGCCACCGACCCGGAGTCACTCTACTTTCCGGCAGCGGGGCCACGTATTGTTTGCCCGCGACGTCAGTGCATCTCCCACAATGTGCACAACTTCAGATTACCCTTTTTACAGTCACTGTTCCTCTCAGTAACCGACAGAGATTTCAGATTAAGCATGTCACGTGACATTCTCCGGTGTGCCCCTCTACTGCGTGGATGCGTTGAATCATTAGTTCTATAACATTTTGTCGAGCCGGTAGCAGTATGTGATATTTCGTGCCAAAACTCAGATGGGAGTTGGTCGGCCTACCATCTACCCGCTGTAATCCATTACGAGTTTGGGGTTTAGGTGCTTCAAGCTGCCCTTTTAGAGGCGATGTTCTTTTTTCGATTGGTCTCGCTTCTCCGGCCCTCTCCGGTTTTCGAGGGAAAATCTTCTGTTGTATCGTCTTGAACAGATCGTACTCTGCGGTTTGTAATTCATCAGGGCTCATCAGACCCACTCGTACACGGCTGGAGGGCCAGATCACTTTCACGACTGGAAAACGTCTCTTCAACCTAATCAACCACACTAATGACTGAATCGTCTTCATCCAGGATGGAAACCTGGCCAACAGTGGCAAAATAGATGTCGCTTCGGCCATTTTCACCACCACCAACGCGCCTTTGACCCGTAGTTCCAATCCCAGAGGGGGCCTCAGTTTGCAAACGGGCCGGTTCTGTTAAGATGTGCAGAAATTTCGGTCCTTCCGTCCACGTGTCGAGTTGCCGGAAGTTGGTTGCACCTTGAGGGCACAGATCGGCTGGGTTATCGCCAGACCTGACATGTTTCCACTGGTTTGTGGCAGTTTCCCTGTGAATCGTCGTGAACCGGTTGGCAACAAAAGTACTAAAACGACTCCTGACGTTGTTGTTGTAGTACAGCTCCATCGCGGAGTCCGTTTAAAAAATAGCTGACCAACTGTAGAAGTCAAGACACCTCTTCATCGCTAGTACCGGCCTTACTGCTAACAAAGCCGCGCTGAGCTCGGGGCGCGGGGTCAAAATCGATTTTCTTGGTCCAACGCGGTCTTTGGCGAAAAGGATCCTCGTAGCGTATTGTCCATCTCCCGTGCACCATCGTCCGTATACAACGGCTCCAAACTCGACTTCAGATGCGTCAAAAAAGGGGTGTAGTTCTCCTGTCTGTGTTGTTTTATCAGAAGGCGAACATCTTGGAGTCCCTTGGCCTGCTGGTTTCTCTAAGGTGATCAGAAATACATCCCACTCGGTCCTGTCTCCCCGGTCCAGTAACCGGTCCAAATGAACTTACTTACGACTGAGCCACTGCAGCAGGAACTTTCCGGATGGCAACCGGGGAAGGACAAAGCCGAGAGGATTGAACGGGCTATAGACAGCTGACAGCATACCGCGAAGATTTACTGGTTGCTCGGGAACGTTCTGCTCGAAAACAAAGATGTCCGTTCCCGCATTCCACGTATTCCTGGCGTGCTTTCGGTGGGGAGTGGAGAACCATCCAGATCTCGAATACATTTGGCCCCCTCATGGAACGGAATGTCTTCTAGCGCCTCCGAAGCGTTCGACATCCATTTCGTGGGATGGAAACGGTCCTCTTCTAGCAGTCTTGTCAGGCACCTTATTTGTGCTAGAGCTGGGTCAGCATCATTGAAGGACCCGAGGTAGTCGTCGAGGTAGGAACTTCTGCTGACGCCGTCCAGCACCGACTGGTGGACCAGAGCTTTATGTTTGTTCGCGGTTTCCCAAAGTGAGTGGTTCACACAAAAAGGTGATGATATCGCTCCGAAGGAGTGGACCGTCATTCTACTATTTACCATTGCCTTGTTCAGGTTGGTATCTTCTCACCATGGGAATCGCAACGCACCTTGCTCTTCCATCAGCATTTTTGCCTGGAGAAACACTTCGCTGATATCGGCTGACGAGGCCACTCTACATACCCTGAAAAGGCACAAGATTTCAGTCAATGGCCGGGTCTATTCAGGCCCCGCAGCGGACGATCATTAAAGGACTTGTCTTGGAGCTGAGTTTCGCAATCGAAAACCACCTGCAGCTTTTTGATTCTTTCGGGGCAAAGAACCGGGTGGTGAGGCAGATATCAGATTTCCTTCCTACCGTCCGTGATTTCAGACATCTTCTCAACATAGCAAAAAGCTTCATTTCGCACCATTGCCTCCGCGCATCGTTTCCACAGATCCTGATCTCGAAAGAAGCGCTCTTTCAAGAGCAGTAGCATTTTCAGTTCCTAATTTCTGTTATCAACCAAAGGGTCAGCCAGTGATCCCCACGAGAGGCGAACCTCAAACTTGTTTTTAGGGCCTCTGGTTCACTGTCCCGCTCTCTGCAGAGCAAGGTGGACCTCTGGCGAAAGCGACGGTCTTTCGTCTCTAATTGGTACACTTTGTGGTCCGTTTCTGCTGATACGTAATTCCCGAAGTCACGTCTCCCGGCTGGACAATGTTGTATCCGTCGTGGTCCCGTGCGTACTGCATTGGGTGCCTGGCGGTCGCTCACTCTCTGGTCTAGCACCCAATGTGCTTCTGGCACATTGCAGCTGATGGGGAGATCCACTTCGTCGTCCTCCCAGTCTACGATATCTTGTAGGTGAGGTTACGCAGTTAAATTTGCGTTCACCGACCTTGAAGTTCGCCTCGGGAGACCTTCCAATGTAAACGCCCCTGTTGATTTGATTTGCTCGTCAGTGAGATGAGCTCTCACGTCAACCGACCTGCCGTCATGACTTGCAATTCTCCCACGGTACACACCGCTAGCGACGTCGAGCCCTAAGCGAGCCGGTGCTTATCGGCAAACTTTTCCCTCCCCAGGATTGTGTCTGATTGGCTGTCAACGAAGGCCAATGCTCTGGCCACCCCATTTGGGGCAATAATTCCCACGGCAACCAACCCTAACCATGTTGGCTTACTGGCAGACTGACTTTGAGCAAATCACATCGGGCTTGGTGTTTGCCTCAGGTGCAGTTCCTTTCGCCTGGTGTGACAGTCGGTGGTGTCTCCCCGGGACGTACTTCGTGACCACATCTGGTTATTGTTCGGCAAGCCGCGGCCCGGTATGAGACGTTAAGGCGGATAAAGCATGTCCCTCTCTTCCTCGCCATTCTCCAAAGTTTGTCTATTGTGGCCTTGATGAACTTCGAGCATTCTAGTAGCCGGTGGCTAGCATCGCAGTGCCTGCAAACTAGGTGCACTATAGTCTCGATTGAAATGGCGTGTGATTTGGTCCAAAGCTGATATTTCGGATGTTCCCGTGAAGTGGTTTGAGCCTGACTATTGCTAGGTTTGTTTGCCCGGTTGCTTTCCCGGATGAGCCGACAAAATCCAGTGTCTGCTTTCCTGGTTTACCCCTCCAGGTGTTCAGTCGGATCCTTGAACTCTGCCCCACGGTAGCCCATGCTTATATGTTCCGCCTCCTCCGACCACCGACCCTATAGCTCGGGAGGGAGGCAGAAGTCTATACCCTCCCATGTATGCATCGCATCGAGATCAGCACTGTAACCTAAATGATCGAGGGCTAATGGACAATTCTGTATCCTGATTACTAGGTCAGCGATTGCATAGTGGTCGCCCTTGGTCCTCTTGGCCTCTAACATCCCTCCCTCTGTTAGGTGACGAGCTATGTTGAATGGCTGTCCGAACGGGTCCCTCAAAATGTTCCTTGCCCGTGCATAGCCTTGTTTTGGGTCGAGCATGGTACACCCATCGATAGATTTTCTGGCTCGGTGTCGACAATATTGACTCAGATAGTGGAGCCTTTGTCCCGGGTCGGTTATCTCGTTTTCGACGGAAGTTTCGAACTGTCTGATGAACTTGCGGTAGTGATTATATGGTCCGGCAAAAACCGTCAGTTCTACTCTTAGCAGATGTATCATTGGTTGTTTTGACTTTTTATATTCGAAGGCCAGCTCAGGGTTTCCTATTTTTATTTGCGCTGATCTGTCGGATGGATAGCAATCGTTGGTCTTTTGCTCAAGCTCATTCCACCTCGACTTTTCTTCTGCTTCCTTGGCCTGCGGCCCAGCCTGTAACAGTTGCTGTTCTGGGTTTAATATCCTCAACTTGAACGAATCAATGTTCATGTAATCCTTAGTGCTCCCAGTAATAAACGAACTAGCAATGAAAGGACAAGGTGATCTAACATTAACTACAGAAGCAAAAGTGCCGAAAACCTCCCAAGTGTCTTGTCGTTTTACTTCCTGTCCAGATTCCATTGCGCCGATCCTTCTCCGGGCATGTGGTATATTTTCTCGTTCCAAGTTGATCGACTGAGTGCTGTAAGGCGCTTTTGAGCAATACATAGCCAAATTTGAAACGAATCCCGGAATCAGAACGCGATTATCCTCAAATTCTACGATACTAGACTAATAAATGGACAATGACACAAAACGTAAACGAACCTCAATTATGCGATCACACGGACTCAGAAAACGAGAACTAAGTTGCTGTGTGCGAGAGACAAGCACGTGGGTCATGCGGGTGTAAAATAGGATATGACAGAGTGGCGCGTCAGACGTGAACAAACAAAGGTTGATTTATAAAAACATACAGTGTATATAAACACGTAAATCATGTGAGCGAGTGATGTCAGGAAAGCATGAAGTTACGGTGTGTCTGGGTGGATTTTTCCACATTTGGTCGTTATATAGGGTAAGACAAGGTTGGCGGCACATGGAATTCGGAGTATTTAGTATCGAGTGCCTTGGAGATAGTTGCCAGTTGTAGAGGTTGGGCTAGGGGTAGGTGGGACGGCGTGTAAAGGTCGTTTTTTTACGTTGATGAGCAACGATGACGGTTAGTATTAAGGGGCCACCGACGCTTAGGAACCAGGGGTATTTTTCTAGGCCAAAACCGGATTTTTTGAGCTGGAACGAGTTGATTCAACAAGAGGCTGGTGGATGGAAGGTGGTTCGTGAGAAGTGTAGGTAATCTGGTGAAGTTATTCTTCTGAATGGCGAGTTGTTTATCAAAGGAGGGAATGCAGAGCAGATCAGAGTTGAAGGTGTGCACAGCAGGCGATGGCGTGGGAGAGCTAGTTAACAGTTGCCGTCTTTCCCCTGGTGTCAGTAAAACGGGAGAAGCGGACCTGTCCAGATCAACCGTTCAGACGTCTTTCAGGTTTAGTCTGGACCTGCTCCCAGATAAAGTCTATAGCCTGCGGTCCTCAGTTTGCTGCATGATGAGAATTGCACTCGGCAGTGCGCAAAAGAGGACAACGCGAAAAGCCCGAGCAGGGAAACTTGTACTGAAGGAAAGCAATGTCTTTCTGACCGTGTACACAGGCGGAGCTAGTGGTGCCACCAAATCTGGTAATTAATCGGATAAACCGATTCTTTAGTCATCGCACCCCTGTGTCTTATCGTTAGCACCACTACAGTAATAAGATTCGATTTAAATAGTCCGGAACTGGAACACATGGAAGGCAGCTGGGAATGAGGAGAAACGATGATGGCGTTTAACGATGAAGTGGTAGGAACGTAAAAAGAAGCAGTGGTGTGCTCAGCTGTCTGCGTGGATTGCTTGGGATCGTTGCACGTCGTTCTCTCGGGTAAATTCGGGATAGATCTAATAATTTTTGTTTGAGGAGGGGTTTTTTTCTTCAGCTATTCTTATGTATTTATTGTGGCAATCAGAAATTATGGCCCCCTGCATTTTATTGAACATTTTTGCGGATAGACCGTTTGCAAAACAGCTTAAGGCTTGGACGGTTAAAGCTTGGAACATTCTTAAGCAGTCTTAACATTTGGCACGAAAGATGAACCATACCACAAGCATTCAGCTACGTATGCTTGGCAAGCTCGGGGGTATTTTCTGCGAGGTATTGGAAACGGCCTTTCCGTGCTAGTTTTTCATCGTTATAAGGACCTCGGATGCGATGGAGTCAATGAAACGGCCGGCCGCTGTTAGGCTGTGAGAGGTGAAACGTTCAGTGTGTGCAGTGACGCACAGTAAGGGGCGACTGTAGATACAGTATCATCTAACTTTAGAAGCCGGGACCTTAAATCTGAAGATCCTTGGTCTAAACGCCCTGCTGCTTCCATCTTCATGCCCACAAAGTTCGAGGAATCAACCGAGCGTTGTGCCAAGGCAGCTAAGGTTTCAACGAGCCTACTTTTTCTTATAATCCAAGGATGATAAAACTGGGTAATACTGAAAGGCTTCTTAACTACTCCTGGCATTTAGAAACATCAGGAAGACTTGGCCAGTAAAGAATGACGGTGAAGACTACATCCAGATTATAATTTACTGCTGAGAAAATCCCTGAATTTTTCCAAGTTATGTGAACACCTTATGAAGTCGTAACTTTTGGTAGTACCGAAGATGGTCGAGTTGATACTACGCCAATCGCAGCACATAGAACCTTCTGAAGCGGCGCACCCTCAGCTGAGTTCACACTGGAAATACCAAATGCCTTCCCCAATTGGGGAATGTTTGCACAGACTCCGCAAACACCAAGTTTCCCAACTAAATTCGGTCATTTCTCAACTACCGGGTTTAGTTCAGCTGAGATAAGCCGATGGTAAAATAATCCTACGGCCAAATCCTCCAGCTGACTTTTCTGCCGCGACTGAGATTGCGATGCTTGCATTGACAGCCCCTCTGTTTTCTTCGGCACTTGGATGTCACTCTGCAAGTCGCTGGCCTGGTCGTCGAAAAAGCACGTCTGCTTTCTGGCTGCTACCTCCCAGCCAGAGAATTCTGTGAAAGTTGTGCTCCCATAGTTGTTCTTCTCATCTGGCTCTCTGCCATGCCCTGTACTCAAACTTCCTCATCGATATTAAAGCTTCGTCTTCCAGTAGTACAATAACTTCTCTTCCAAGGAGACACGTCAGAAGTAACGCTGAAATACATTAAAGCTAGCAACCTTCTCCGGGGTAGTACAGTAGTCTCTTGTGTTTACTCAAGCACCAGCTACCGTGAGCAATCAAATATCCCAGCCCATTCTCCTTTTGAGATAACACCTCACCAACCCCTACTTTACTTGCATCGGTATCCAGGACAAATGTTTCAGCGTTCTTCAAAATCTTTGGGGGAGCTAAGGCCTGTGGGTGAGCTCGTTCAAATCCTATGGGCTGATAGACTTTATCTCACTCTCAAGTCCATTCAAAACATGTTGCTTTTCAGTATTCTTGGTAAACGGAGCAGCTACTTTTGAGAAGTTTCGAAAAAGCCGTCGATAATATAACGGTAGACCCAAAAAGCCCCAATTTTTTGCCAAACTCTTCGGTACCCGCTTTTCTTGGACTTCCGAGGCCTTCGCAGGGGTCCGTCTGAACAACATCACGACGGGTGGTGCTTCCCCAATATCGAACTCGCGAAAGCAAAAGTGGCACTTGCCTAGTTTTTGCTCCTAATTTTCCGACTTTAACCTCCCAAGTACGCACCCAGTGTCCTTGAATGGTCCTGAGGGAATCCAAACATTTTGTAGGCTCGAGATTACCCCGCACATTTTTAAAGGGCACACGATGAAAATCCCTCCGATCGTCCTGAGAGCTTCGGGAGCGTGACATATTTCGAAATAATGTGCAAAGTTCTTCCTTAAGCAGAATTTATTCTAACGATCAAAAAGCTCAAGTCGTGGTCCGGGTGGATCCTGACCAAGGATTCAATTAACGATTCACCGACTAGTAAGCTTCACTCCTTCTGAATAGCATCTTGGAGCCTCAAAGCAACGCGTAGCTCAAATCGATGCAGAACCCAAATCAAGAACACGATTGCTCTGCAAATTCTACGGTACTATTAGCGAGTTACAATATAAGTACAAACACGATCATACCTTTGACAGTGAGCTTCAGTCACTATCTAGCCAAAAAGGTAGTCAAAAATAGGATGAATTCTGTAAAAAGGGGAACAGTTGGCCAAAAAGAGTAAATAATAAATACCTGTCCTGAAGTCCGAACAAATAGAACAAGTTCTCCACGCCTAATCAGGCCCAAAGTACAATTTCCTGAGCGTGGCAGCCAAGAATCAGCGTAAACGAGCTGAACGTCTACCGTCGGTCTACGTGGGCAAGAAAGTGAAACCAAGGAGTAATAAAAACAAAACTGTGTTGAATCAGTGCATCTCACTGCCGTACCAACTGTCCTAAAAGTAATCTCAGTAAGAAAGCACAACCATGAAAAGAAAAAGTAAGTGCACCAAGCGTAGAATAAATGTCGTCCACAAAACTGTGTTAGCATGAGTTAGGTTGGAGAAGGCTGTCCAGAATTGGTCATGGAGTATAGGAATGTGAGCAGATGGGGAATTTTTCATTCAGCATGGACATTACACTTATGCAGTTTTGTTTGTTTGTGTCCAACTTCTGATTTTGGCCCCGAACGGCTTCTAACGAGGCGTTGGGCCTTTGGATTTTACTGCGAAATTTATTTGGCGGGACACTTGAGGTTTGTGTATAATGGCACTTTTCTCTATTTTCATCTAACCACTTGGGTAGCTACTGATCAGTCTTGCTCTGGTTTTGGGATTTGTGAATGAGCTACAAGTTGCCCTTTTTCCGTCGGATACAGAAATGTAGTAAGATCATTATCCAACACAATAGGGATTAGTTTGAAACCCGTACTAACCGGAAGGAATTGCAAACGCCTTTTTTCGGTCCTCCAATTGGAACTGCATCCGTCGGTACCCCGGTGTGAGGTCCAGGGTCGAAAAGTACCGGGGGTCCTTTGCAGTCTCCGGTGTATCTTTATTACGGAGAACTGGAAATGAATCCGTTTTGTGACGGCATTTAGTCGCTTGTAGCTCAAGCACAACTTCAAGGTTGTTTCTTCTTTTAGGACCACTGTCGGCGGGCCGAAGCTGAGCCTGGTGGGTGGATAACCTGGTTCTCTAACTTTTCTTGGGTTATTCAGCTCACCTCCGCTCAATAACGTGGAGGGATTCTTACTAGTTGTTTAATGGGCTCAGCATCTTCTGTGTTTGTGTGGCGTCTCACAGCCTTAGTACAGCTCAGCTATTTTTTAGACTTCAAAAGCTCTCTTCGGTTTCTCTCAACGGAGAGAGGCTTGGATTCGAACCCAATACTGACTCCAGTTACGTAATGCACAAGTGTCTCACGGGTCCTAAGAATAGATGCACGAATCGGCACCACCGGTCAGAGGATGAGGTTAGTCACAATGGAATACAGTGCCCGAGAACCAACGAACCGGACCAAACAGCGATCGGCACAGCATAAACTAGAGGTGACGTCAAATGGCAGCGCCCTTGAGGGCTCATATATATTTTCCCGTTCGGGGCCAAGGTCACTGATCGGTGGGAAAAGAAGACGAAATATGCGCTGCATTTGATGGTTCCTCCTCGTGGTTAACAATGGCACGCTGAATGCAAGAGGAAAGGAGATAGTATTGGATACAGTCAGAAGTGCTTCACGTCGAGACTGAATTCGAAACCTAATAATACTTACCTCGTAGATCTACATCACTGTGCCTCGTCCAAACTCCTTCCAACTTTACCTCATATGTACTGATATTTGTGACTCCCCTTTTGCAAAATAGTGAATATTTTATCCTCTTCACTAACTTTGTACATTCTGATCGGGTGCGTAAGCGTGCATTTTGACCGCAATTGAATACTGAACATATTGCTTTTATTGTTACTTTTCGTGAATCAATATTGATGTCATATTGAATGAGAAGCAGATTAGCTTTGTCAGCTCTAAACAAACTGTGAGGTTTTAGCAGTCTTGAAAGAAGCTCCACCCTATGAGGCCGATGGAGTGTTGCTTTTTTGGTTTTTGCTTTCATACTCAGGTGTTCCCTGTATATCTCGGCAATGTCGGCTCATTCATATAGTCGAAAGGTATTCTCTGTTCTTGAGGAATGAGCTCTGGAGCATAACAACATTTTGTCATAGTTTGTCAGTTTCGGTTGTCATTCCGGCTTTAGTACTTCCGTCGGTTGGAGTGAGGCGGATTGTGAAGAAAGGCTACTTGGAGTAGAAGTCCTCAGCTTCTCTTTTCTGATCAGGTTTTGGGAGGATGTCAGATTAGTCGATGCCCCGGAGAAAGTTAGGCATTTGAGCTAATTTTTTCACCCTATCCGCGCTTTGTTTCGGGCCTTGATAACTTCAGACAGGCATGATTCATACTTTACGGTGAAGTGACATGTAAGCTTTTAGTGGTCACTACCAGCAGGGTTTTGCGTGACTGAGAAGTTCAACCCGAGAAGGCTGTGATTGACGACTGAGTCGACGATACTCTTATGCCTTGTTAGAGCGGAGAGGTTCAATGCTCACCTTGTAGAACAAGCGCCCATAACAAAGTCCGGTAAATAGGGGGAGCAGTCGTTGTAGCCCAACGAATAAAGAGGACTTTCAAGTCTCATGCTATAATCCATGGGCCTCAGGATGGGGTAGAAATTTACTTGTAGGCCCTGATGACAACGGAAATTACGAAAAGCAGGAGGGAAGTGCTAGATAGTTGCAGCCAATGTGCACTGAGTTTCCGGGAATCGGGGCACATAGCCAAAGGGAGTCGGGGATTGAGCCGAGCATCAGATATTAGGGGAGGGTAGTGGTAAGCTTCTGCCTAATGTACTCGAGATTTTGGGCTTGTATTCTACAGTGTGCTGTGAGTCTTCACAAATGCGGTTGAAGGGAACATCCTACGAGCAACAAGGCTTCCTTGGGGTCGGAACCGGTGGGGACAACCGAAAATTCCATATTGGTGGAGGGACGAGAAGGGTGAACAGGGGGGTATGGGAAGGTCTTAAAAATATATTTCAAGCATCTTCAGAGAAGAACTGTTGTGCAAAGGGTTATAAGTATCAGCGACGCAAAAGTGAGTGACACTGGAGCTTTTCCTGGGGTAAAGGGGGTCTGATAATATATTTAGTACGGGTACGCAGTTTATGGGCACTTGCCCTGATGGCGGTTCACCAAGGAATCCTTTAGGCTGTAGCTTCAGTATAACAATCGGAGTGATTTACTGATGCTTGCAAATCGCCATCTGGTAAGCTTAACTTTGAGGCCCTTGAGAGAGGGTAAAGGATGGATCAGCCAGTCTTGGCTTGAGGCCCGATGCTTCCATTTTTGCAATCCAGTGGCAGGGGTGGCTTGATATTGAACCTTAAAAGCCTTCAGTATGAGGGTAATGAAACACATCGCAAGGAGGGGCCTGTGTCCATAGAGAGAGTAATTGAGCCTGGGTATGACAAGTTCAGAGGGACAAAATTTGGTGGTGGATAAATATGGAGGACTTAAAGCGCCACACTTAAGTTTTTGTGTAGCACCCACCACCAGCCAAGTCAATCCTATTTGCTCTAAAAATTATACGGCTCCCAAGCAGAATGTCGTTTGTGGGAGTGTGGTCCGCTGACCAGGTTAGGGTAATAAGTATGACGGCAGGACTTGACACGGTGTCAGTTGTTCAAGCGAATAATCTTTTTTATTGTCCATAACAACCTGTTACTGTAAACAAAAGTATCTGCGTCGGGTGTAATAAGAGAGTTTGAAGGGGGAGACATGGCGGGGCGGTGACCTTTATGGGTAATAAAGTAGGTGTAGAGAAGGCCCGTGATTTGGTCCGTAGGGCGGGTGGCAGTTGAGCCAGGGGTGTGACGGGCACCGGTCAGTAAATAATGTCTGTGTGGCGGAAGACAACTTACTTGTTTGGATAGGATCACCGTACGCCTACTGGTAGGGCGCGGGAGTAGGTTGATGTAGGTGCGCTACTGAGGGTATTGGCAGTGAGAGGCTGGGATAGGGATGACCGAAAGGGAGAAGGTTGCTTGACAGCGAGGGTTTAGTAGATTCTGGCTAAAGGGGAGGGATACGAAGGGTTGGGAAAAGAGATACAGGTCCGAACCCGGAAAAGCAGTTAGTATATGTAAGTGGTGGCTCACGACTGTGAGGACTGGTGAATAACAGCAGGGGAACGACGGAGGCAGCCTGAGGCTGCCGTATGAGAAGATAGCGTCGGGGTGACAGGAAGGGACTCGAAGTAGCAAATGGGTGAGTGACAAGTACAATGCATACCGTCGAAAGCTGAGGGAGTAAGATGTGAGAAACGGGGATTAAGGTGGCTCGCAGGGCGAGTTCAGTGAAGTCATTTACTCAAACGCGTAGGGTCGATGGCTTTAGACAGAGATTGGGGAAGGCGCAGACAGTTGTCTCCCACAGGAGCGGAGGGTAAGATCTCAGGGAAAGTCGGTAGTAGACAAAGGCTTCTAAATGAGTTTATCTGTTGCACAAATTCGGACTGAAGTGGAGTTTCTGGTGGACTCATAGGAGGTTCAGGAGAGCATTTGTGAGGAGAACCAACGCATGGCAGATTCAAGCGTGTGTCAGATGGGTAGATGTCAGGGTCGTTTGAGTGAGAAAGGTGGGTTATATCACAAAACAAACACCCTGTAGAAGGGTCGGAACTAGCACAGCGGTTGCGCCATCATCCAGTTTTGAGTTTAGAGCCGGGGTTGGGGAGTGCAAATGGATACCAAAGTAATGTGCCGTTTAGGGCGTGTGTCCGGGAGGCTGAAGCGGCTAGAGGCAGAACCCATCATGGAATATTCTAGATGTAGGCGTTTGCGAGGAACTGGGACCGACTGTATGGAGCTATTCAGGTCTAAGTTAACCTTTTGCGGGAAGACACCAGAGGATTTGAATCCATTGATGGGATCGCGCCTGTAAGCTATTGAACGGACGTTATGTCTACACGAATGAGCTCAGTGTTCACGGGCAAATCAGCAGTGCTCTTCATCGGCCGAAAGATTCCCGTCTGAAGAAGTGTTTTATCAGGGAATATCTTCATATTCTAAAAAGGGACCTGACAGCTTTATCCATTTAGTATCGACAAGCTCTAAATTCGTGAAACGGAACAATAGGGGAAAATATAACAGTAGGATTCTTTACTTGAGCTGATGTGGTGGTGTCTACAGTGAACCATGTTACATGGACTGAGTACGGTGTTTCACCAGCGATAGGAGTAGACGGTCAGGGGCGTAAAAACTCATGGCATTTTTGGAGTTTGCCTTGAGACGGTAGACTATGGTCGTGGTGGAAATGAAAAGGTGCACCCCTGGCACCAGTTGTTGGGAGGATGTGGTTGCCTTAAGGTCCGTGAGGGTGACCAGAGGGGAAATCTTTAGTTGGACTGCATGTGTTAGCTGGGGTTGATTGTTGGTTGCTACGACGCTCCCTTACAGACCAATGGATTTACTAGAGAAAAAGGGTAAACAAGAACAGATCGGTCACTTTAGGGGCCCGGATGCGCCCCTATTTTCTAATCTTAGCTGTTTGGTTGCTCCCGGCACTGGCTGAAATCGAAGTGGCACGTTTGAGAAAGGGATATGGCAGAGGGTGCGGGAAGATATGATGGGGTAAGTCGATCAGTCGCCAATACGTCAGGGTGGATCATAAATATAGTAAAGAAGAGGAACTGGAGATGTACAAGCAGCCCTTGGGGTGGAGCCAGAGACAGCCGGGGCCGATGAGCAGCCTACATATTTCAGGACATAAGAGGAGGTTAAGCAATGAATCACGTGGTGAACGAGGATTGGATGGGTACCGGGAAATAGGGCCATGTCAGCAGCCCTGTAGGCTGTGATGGAGGCGGAGCTATCGTAGGCCTATCACCGAAAAGTCTCAAGATGCACAGTCCAGCATTTTTCAAATCTAGCACGGTGGAGTAAATGTTGGGTTGGCCAGCCGGAACTTCTAAGGGTTCTGTAGAGTGGAGTAAGTTAGAGCCATCAGTGCCCCATGGAGTTACTTTGGGTTGCCTCCCTCAAACCAACTGCCGCAGTTTCGTTTATTAGGCTAAAAATCGTTATTGCTTTCTCCAACATTTTGAGCCCGACTGTTGTGGGTACGTGTATATTTCCGACTTTTTCCATGATTCTCAAAGTCCCTTGATGCAACACTCCTTTTTTGTACCTACGTTTTAATGTAAAATAAACACGCACACATCTCTGTAAACAGCACCACCTCTCATTGCAAAGGGCTGTCAACAAATCTTTCATTACAGCACGGTCTCACGTTATGATTTGAGGTGTCTCAGAGTTACATCAGCAAGAGCCAACTGTGAGAAACAAAACATTTTGGGGGCTTCCACGGCATTGCTTGACACTCATCTCAACACCATCCTCATTGGCTTATCGAAGAGTTGTCAGACGGAACCGAATCGAAGGTATTGGCGGATATTGGCTCTCTAGCACTCACATCCCGATAACAAGAACAGCGAACAACTGTGGGTTTGTGTCATACCTTTTGTTTCATTTTGTTTCTGATGTGCATACTCCTCGGCCTTTTATCTCAACAAGCTCTCCGCCCACCTCTGTTTTCTAGTGTCATCTTAGATATAGTTGACATTAACTTAGTGTACCGTATAGACTGAGTAGTACCCCTACAAAATTGGTGACCCCAGATTTTTATCATCTGGCACTAGTTTTCATTCTTTTGATCCATATTCCACACGCCTAATCACGTCTGACGCCGAATCTATTGACACCCATTCGGTCGCCCTTAGACTGCCCATTTTTGCCCCCACCCGCCGCCGAGCACGGTTTCGATAAACAAAAGCTGTATTTGCCACCAGAAGCATATCCAGGGAGCGAGTGAAATATTCTAACTTTGTCCAGGCGCTTCCTTTAGGTATCTCCTTCAACGTGGAAGACATCCTCGGTCCCCTTCCATCAAAAGCCCCTAAAAGAAGCTCAAGGAGAGAGTAATTCAGTACACCGGTAATCAGCCGAATAAATGCTCCGTGAGCTGTCCACTTCGGGGAAGCCGAGAGACCAAGTACCATCCCAGCTTATGCGCCACATGCTGTCCCTGTTGGCTGGACGTCTAATGAGCGGCGCCATTTTCCGGAGATATGGTCCGATAGACCACCTCGACCGAGGCAACAGGTAGTGTCAAATCCGGCGCTCGCTACCCCTGTTGACAAAGACGTGCAATGCGCCGACAGGATAAAGGGTTTCTACCCAGCTGGCAGACCACCTGTTTACATGACATCCGCCGAAACCGCGCCGATACTCCAATCCAGTGAAGCATTACCAGCACTTGCCCCAGATCGCCATTGCCATGGATTTCGCGGTTCTGATCCCCCATCTCATCACTCCCTTTTCGATAAGGCCATAGCGGGCCCGGAAGAAACCCTTCGCAATTGTGCAGTCAGGTCGGCGCAATGTGCACGGCATTGGCTATTCATTGGCATGCCTCTGCAAAAATACCTCATCGATCTACATCGCGGTCCGGAAATCGCTAGTTACAAAGCTCGTGTTGACGCCACCGCACTTTCGGCTCCCAGGCACGCCAATGTGACTTCGCATGTTCATTCCGCACTCCTAATTTATAGCAAAACGACCGGACCAGCCTGTAATGGCGATTGCTACTGCTGGTTCCCTTATTGAAAGTCGTCTATTTCATCAAGTACACCGATCACGCTGCCTCCGATTCACATGGGTACTGGCTCCGAGATCAGTGTAATCCCCCCACCCAACATAATCGCCTTAAACAATCTCAGCTCACACGAAAAGCACCCAATACAACAAATGCTGTAAAATTCGGGCAAAGGTCGATCAATCTTTGTTTATGCCTCCGACGATCTTTTCGGTGGATTTTCACCCAGGCTTGCGTTCAGACTCCCATTAGCGGCACGTATTTCCTCTCACACTATGACCTAACGGCTGACCTCAGAAATCACAAAGTGGTATACACCACAACCAAGCACTGGTAAATTCACGGACTTCCTGAGTATTCGGCTGGCGATCGCGCAGCCACCATTTGCTGAAACTTTGAAGGAGCTTCCATCCTCACTAAACCATGTCATTTCGTTGACCCAGTGTCTCATGTCGTGCTTCGCCACATCGACACCAAAGACCAACCTGTTCGCTCGCCATCGCGCCGACCCAAAGCCGACAAACTCCGTATTGCACATCCCGAATTCGAACACTTGATGAATCTTGGCATCATTCGACCATCTTCGAGCCAATGGGCCTCGCCTTTGCACATGGTTCCAAAGTCATCTGATGATCGGAGACCCTGTGGAGGCTACCGTGCTCTGAACAACGTCACCGTCCGCGACAGGTACCCGATCCCGCACATTTGTGATTTTGCACAGAATCTCTCTGGGAAGACAATCTTTTCCAAGATTGACCTCGAGAAGGCATATCATCAAATCCCCATGGCGGAAGGAGACATTCCCGAGACAGACATCGCCACGTATTGTGGTCTGTTTGAATTCATAAACATGCCACTCGGATTGGGAAAATCTGCCCATAGTTTCCAACGATTCATCGATGAAGTGCTTCGAGGTCTACCCTTCGCGTTTGGCCGCATTGACAACACCTCGAATGCGAGCACCTCCCCGTCAGAGCAAGCCTTTTATCTGCGTCTACCCTTCCAGTTTTTCTAACAATAAGGACTTCAACTGAATTCCAGTAAATGGACCTTTGGCATCCCGTACCTCTTTAGTACTCCGGAAACCAGATACTAGTTAGACCCCGAAAATGTCCTATGGAACGGGCAACAAGTCAAAAGTTCCGACGTGTGCCAAAAGATGGTGAAGGTCAACGGGATAGGCGGAGGACGTTTTGTATTGTAACAATGTTTTTCACGTTTACGTTTGGGAGCGACACCGGATGCGATGCTAGCTAAGAGGGCCAAACGTCCAACCGTCCGCAAGCAGGGCAGTCAAAAATGTGTTTTTCAATTGGCGGAAACCAATTGTCCCTACTGCAATCAGACAAACAATGCACGGTCCTATAGCATAGAAAGGCACACGAGCTACTCAGAGCCGAGCATTGATTGGTTGCGTTTGTCTGCGGTCATTTTTGGCCGTAGATTTACACATTCAAACTCAGTTATCTCCAGGTCACTAAGGCAACCCCTCCATCCCTCTCACCCCTGGAAGCGACCTGTTGGTATGACCCTTCGATCTCACTGAGGGAGTGCCGCTTGCAGGTTTTCATTAGCATCACTAGCTTCATGTGTTATCGGTTGTTAGGAGCCACGTTACGACGCCACAATCCGCTCGTGCCACCAGTGGAGGATTACTGAACTACGCAAGGACATGGCGATCACCTGTGGAGCCCGCACCCAGGTGTCGCTTAAAAATATATATATACCGAAAATAGTAATCCAACACGACTTCCCGGGGGTTCCTCTATTCCCCGTGCCCGTACAAGCAATGGAAGAGAAAAACGAAACAAGTGGGGAAACGGAGATGAGTAAAACGAAACGACAGGAACTTACCTCGGTCGGTCTGTGCACTACGCGAATTTTAAAATGGTTAAAATGACGGTGATGATGATAATGGTATATTTCTTGACCATGGTCAACACATGCACAAGGTATGATCGGAGAATACAGCAGTACATAACAATGTGGGGTACTCACGGTTATGAAAGATGAGAGTCACACGGCAACAAAAATAGAACAATAAAGCTGAGTAGTGTTTAAGCCAACTGAAGTGGCGATGGTTAACGCGGGAATTGTAAACCAGTTTCGAATTCTGGGAGGGCGTTGTGGATAGCGGGACAGATGTAGAAGTGCTGATATAGGCGATACTGGGGAATGTTAAAAATTGCAATGATTGCGAGGACCAGTAAAGCAACAGGCCTCGGACCACACAACGTAAACAGCGAGTTGAGGCAGTAATAATACACAATGTGCCTTATTGGTGCCAAAAACCGGTTGCTACTGATCAGGGCGTCCGGAAAAGAATGGAAGGGTGTACCAGCTGGGTGTCTGGACGATCTCTAACGATAAAGCGTGTGGAGAGTTGCCAAAAGACACGGGTAAAATTAAAGTCCGCATTGGGTTATCAAAGTGCAATCAGAGATGCTAACGGAATATAGATGATTGATCCAACATTGGGTAACTAATTATGTGGGGGCCTGTGAAATAAATACAACAGAGTCGAATGTGATAATAAGATAAGCCCTTTTGTGTAGTAGATTTCATTGACACATGGAAATTTACGTGAAGACAAAATACTTCAAGAGGAACGCAGCGTTCTTTTGAAGAACATGGATGGTGCATGAATGCAGAACGGACTTTCAAAGAGGAGCCGTCGAAAAAGCAGACTATTAGAGACAAAGACTGTTGGTGCAACCATGCAGGAGTTAGAGAGTGTGATGAGAAAATTTTCTGTATACGTGATAAAAGAACAAATAACCAAATTCTTGTTGGCTACAAATGGCTGGTATTTTGTTTTATAAAGGCCTTGGTTGCAGGTGATTGCAAGTGGAATGGTGAGTGTAGCAGGCAAAAGGGGGCTAGGTTGACGAACTTGGCAAAGTCGGTTGGGAACGCAGCGGCAAGTTCCAGGTTCCGGTCGTTGATTTCGTACTGCAACGCAGAATGAATTGAATTGATTGTATGGAGTAAGGGGAATAGATGTTGAGCAGGTGTAGGGTGATAATTTGTGTCAGGAGTTCACTCTGCGAGCGTTGAGACTTTCATGAGGGATTGCTACTCCGGTTATAGGACTATGATCGCTGGTCGGCCATATACGGTGCCCCATATAAGGTCAGCAGGCGTGAGCATAGGTTTAAAACCTCGTCAGTCCGATTGATCAAATCGCTTAGTCCGTAATGTAATCTCAGAGTAACCTCGAGTTGGCCGATGGCTACTCAATTAATCAGTTTGATCTAAAAGCGATCTGGAGGGCGACCGTCTAGAGAGTGTTCCAGCTGTGTGTTATGGTTATCCTCTATTAGAAACCAGATAATGAACATTTTGTTATCTGGCGGCCACTGGGCCGATCGACGGGGAACAACGGACGGAGACTGGTAGTTTTCTGAAGTAGCTGGGTGATAATAGAGATATAGGGAGATACCGAGCGCAGGCTAAGCCGAGGTGCAAAATAATTTAGTTGGTAAGTGGTGGACGAGGAGAGGGGGCCCATTTGGGAGCCAGGAATAAAACAATGGAAGAGGGTGGGATCAGGAAGAGGAGTGGTAAAAAGGAAGGCAGCTGTCTGGTAGCTGCACCGGCTGTGGGCGAGGACGGCAAAAGTGGTGAAAAGGAAAAAATACTCGGAGTCAGGGTGAGGCTTTTTCACTTAAATGCAAAAGTGCTGGTATTTCGTGGAGTCATGAGAAATCGGAAGTATACTGATTCCGGGTGGAATTGGGTCCTAACTTACCATGAGCATATGCGCAGATCAGTGAGCCTCGGTTATTGAAAAATAGTAATCTGCTTGGTAAGACCACAGTATACGAGAAAAGTGAAAGAAGAGCACGATGAGACCGTTGAGTTCTAGCCTGAGGCAGGTGAATTAAGTGGAGGTAAGCACCGGTCATTAGAGGTCAAAAAGGTTTCTTAGGGGAGCTAGGGTCAGTAAACATTTTGGTTGGGTAATTCAGTCAACAAAGTAGTAGAGAAGTCATCTCTGACCTTGACACCACTCGAGGAGAACATAGAAAAAGAGAAGTTGTGGAAGGTGAACCATAAAAGTGCAATGATTAAGCCCCTCATTCAGGCAACCAATACGGGCGAGGTTTAGCCGACAGCTATGAATCGTGGGAGCACCAATACCGGGGTGTCTTTAAATCAGGCGCTGCATAGAGTAATTATTTCAACCGTGCATTGGCTACCCCATTACGCCTCTGCAAGCTGGGTAAAATATTTTATTGTCAGAGACACGGCGTTATCGGTATAAATTTTAATTAGCCGAAGTTTCGGTTACCGTGGATTAATTTTTCAAAGGCAAATTTTCAATCGGATGATTCTAAGGTAGCCGTTACAAGCGAAGTGATGATTTAACTTGCGTATGTATATGTGTCTCTGCGAGCATGTGCATTGTTTAGGTGCTCGGTGGTTGGAGGGATTAGGCGTCATTATCACTTATTCCCTCTATCAGTTTCACTTATAGCGAGGTTATTTGAGGTCAAAGTAAAATTCCGACCATCTGGACGTTTGCTTTCCAAAGGGCATAGAACTGTCCAGATGGTTGATACACCCGCTTCGCCATTCTGGCTAGTGCATATAGGGTGATCGCCGACTGTCAAGGCTTTGGCGTACAGGCTGTCTGTGCAAGCTGGAAGTCCGAGCTGAGGAACTTTGGTATTGTCACAATCAATTTCGTGTCTTTCGGCTAAAGCACGGACTGCGATCGCTGGGTCTCATCGTAGTTCTTCGACAGTCATTTTGTTGGTTGGTTCGGATTTTTCTTTCCTCATGTGTTCCGTAACTCTGGTTCCCAGCTATCGGCTGGTTGGCTCAATATATTCAGCTGGAAATTCCCTGCAGCTGATCTTGTAAATAAGGCTAGTTTGGTCCTGTAGTTGGATTGGATCCTTGGTTTTCTTGAGGTGACACTTCAGGGTGTTATCAGTTAAGAAGAAAGTGCGGGCATGATAATCTCCGAGCGCTTTTCGGCTTTCCTCCGAAGTCCCTGACCGGTACGGGAATCCAATGAAGGTCAACCAGGCTTCTTCCTCCGTCTTCTGTCGTACTGAATTCTTTACCCACGTTTCACTTTCGATTAGGTGTGGTGGATAGAGATTGTCTTCTGGGACGCTGTTTGTGTTTCATTTCTTCCCCCTGAGTAGCGTGATCAATAAATAAGTTTAGATTGGATTTACTAATGATAAAACAAGTGTCCCTTTTACACACTGAGGGTAAGCTGAGTCAAAGTGTCAACATCAATCTGTGTATGTAGGTTTTCGATAAATGCCGGTAATGAATTTCTGACCGTCGTTTACCCTCAGACGACAATGGGACTGGAAAAAGAATGCCATCCACAAGACTCTTTGGCCAAGGCACGTGCCGGTCAGATCGAGTCGTCCACCGCCGCTCCACGGTTCCGGGCTTGGCTGGTTGAAGTTTAAAGGCAGCCTCTATGGTGGGTGGAAGAACTATCGGAGCACCATCGTTGAGTGGTGTTTCCTTTTCTAGAACACCTTTGGGGTGCGCAGCCACAAGAAGCTCGACCAATACAGTTTCACGTTTACCGTTTTGGAGGTAAACTCGATTTCTTTGCTCAAATACCTTAAACGGACCTTCATAAAGCTGCTGTAGAGATGTTCTTTTGCTTTCTATGCGTATGAAGACGTAGGCGCAGGTGGACAGCTCAGATGGAACGTAGGCCGATCGAGACAGTGGTCGCGGAGAATGCATTTGCAACGGTTCATCTGGGCAACTAACTGTTGAGCATATGAAGCACAACCGTCGTCGTTCACTCGACCTATGGTAAGGTAAGCCCCGGGTAACCGGAGTGTTCGGCCAAAAGCTAATTCCGCAGCTGATGCTTTATTATCAGGTTTATAAGCGGAATACAAACCTAAGAAAACGATTGAAAGTGCCTGCACCCGATTGAAGTAGTCAGCAGTGATGGGCAAAGCTTTGAGCTATCGATGAAATCTCTCAACCATACCTTCGGCTGCTGCGTAATATGCTGCCGTACGAGAACGATGACAGCCTAGTGTACGCAATGTTCCCCCAAGCAGACGTAAATCAAAATCTGCGCTGATGCCATTGGTTACCGAAGCAGGACAACCGTTTAATGAAACCCAACTTTCCGTAAAATCAGCTATCACGGTTTCTGCCTCTACTTTTTGGCAATGGGACCGGCCTCCGACCAATGGGTGAAACGGTCGACTGCAGTAAGAAGGTAGCAGAAACCCTTACAGGGGCTGACAGGACCAATGATATCTGTGTGGATGTGAGAAAGTCGTGAGGATACAACAGGAAAGAGGCCTATTGGAGCCATTTTATATATGCTCACCTACGATCGTTGACATTGAAAGCATTAACAAGCCCAGGTTGGCCGTGGTGTCCTGAGTGTGTGGGATGGGGTACCTACCTAAGACGGTGGCAAAAGTGAGGGCTCTACAGTCTCTACGTGGTAACCAATCGCCTGACATTTTAGGAGCCATATAGAGTGGTGAAACCCGGGAACTATGTGACGCACGAATAATGCATAACTTAGGCATGTCCTGTAACTCATCGCGTGATTTTAAGCTTGTCGGAGGCAAGACGACGTGCCACAGCTCAACACCTTTGAGCACGCACTTATTACATCACCGAACAAGTCAAAGCCGGTCGGTTCAGTTCGAACGAGACTGCTCGGGTTAGAATTGACCAAAATCTCATTCACAGATGGATTGGTGACACTATCCACAAGACGCTTGCTGTAGGAATCGACCAAAATTTCGAAGTAGAACAGGAAGTGAATAAGGAGAGCGGCTTTCTGAACCTTTGCGATCAAGAAAACCCAACGGAAAGTGCGACGAAGACTATAACCTAATGTCCTCGAAAGTTGTTCATAATTCTGTATGGAAGTGCCTTTAGCGGTTAGTAAGTTCGAGGAGGGGCAAGTATCTAAGTTTTGACCTGGAGGTAGGAGCACACTAACTTCAGAGCCAGTGTCTACCAAGTAACGAGTCCCTGAATTACGGTCCATTAGGTAGAGTAGGCGACTGCCCCGGCCAGCGGCATCCGTAGCCACTGCGCACTGACCTCTTATTTCCCGCGGCTGGCTGAGGCCATGTAGCAAAGCGGAGTGCATTAACGCGTCTTCGAACGATACAGTTACCGATACCAACAAAGAGAGTCAGCTGGTGCTGGTTGAACCAGAAGTATTATACGGACTCCACTGGGAGATCTGTTTGGCCGACTCCGTCTGTTATGTCGTGCTTAGGTTGGGCGTCCAAATCACGACAAACTGAAGGACTCGAAGGTTTTGATAAGGTCGTGTACAGTGTCGGTTAAAGGAACAGTCGCGAACACAGTATAGGGGGAATTCGCCTGGCTGATATTTGGCCCTCAGGCTTCCCTTATTTTATTGACCCTCTCGGCAAGCTTTTCCCGACGTTCCTCTGAGGACACACAAAGAACCTTTTCCGTATCGCTGGGAAGAAGTTGGAGCCAAATGTTATTCTGGAGGCAACTATCGATCTTAGTTTTGCCTAAAAGAGTCCGCATGTGCCGAAGCAACTGCAAGGGGTTGCGATCAGCGAGCTAGGTGTCTGAAAACAAACGAAATATTCGCTTTTTCTCTGGCACACTAATCCTGCTGATGACCTCTGAATTGATACTTCCGTAGGAGTTGGGGTCTTCTGATTCCAGTACATCTTCCACTCCTTCTACGACCCTTGGAGGTAGAACTCCGACCAAATAGTGAAACCTACTACTACCCATGGTCACACTTCCGCAGGGCAAAAGTTGATTCTAACTGCTTGGAGCAAGCCCTAAGGTCACATTCCCTAAACAGTGTGAACAAAACGGCAAGTGAATTTGTCCGGGCATCAAAAAAATTTACTATTGCTCATATCCCATATGTTATAGTGAATCGAAATTTTCCAGAAAGTTAAAAAATCATGCGGTGATAAAAATGCAAAAAACGGTTGAAAATATTGAGTTGCCACCGACTAAAACTGACATGATGATTAACCACTACAAGGGGATTAGAAAAAGAATTGGAAAGGAAGAAGGGCTCATAGATTTAGTACTCCGGAAACCAGATACTAGTTAGACCCCGAAAATGTCCTATGGAACGGGCAACAAGTCAAAAGTTCCGACGTGTGCCAAAAGATGGTGAAGGTCAACGGGATAGGCGGAGAACGTTTTGTATTGTAACAATGTTTTTCACGTTTACGTTTGGGAGCGACACCGGATGCGATGCTAGCTAAGAGGGCCAAACGTCCAACCGTCCGCAAGCAGGGCAGTCAAAAATGTGTTTTTCAATTGGCGGAAACCAATTGTCCCTACTGCAATCAGACAAACAATGCACGGTCCTATAGCAGAGAAAGGCACACAAGCTGCTCAGAGCCGAGCATTGATTGGTTGCGTTTGTCTGCGGTCATTTTTGGCCGTAGATTTACACATTCAAGCTCGGCAATCGTCATATCACTACTCTTCGGATCTCTCGGTCACCAAATCAAACAAAACGGTTCGGTACCATTGGCAGCTAAGGTCCGCAGCATTCTCTCATTCCGTACCCAAGACGATCACATACGCTTTTTCTAGCCGCCGTTTCTCTCCCTATTGTGCGACCATGGTTTTGCCTCTAACTCATCTGATCAAGCACAACGTCAAGATGATCGGCCTAACTCCGGAGGACGAGACAGCTTTCTGAGAAGCCAGAAAGGCTCTCGCAAATGCCACCATGCTGCCTCAGCCATAATCGGATCCGAATACAAAGTTAATCCTAACAACTGATGCGTCTAACTCTGATGTCTGTGCAGTGCATCATCAAGTTCAGGACAATCAGCCGTAACCACTACAGTTCTTCTCGCAGAAACTCTAGACGGCACAGACAAGATACAGCAAGTTTTCTCGTGAACTCCTGGCTATTTACTTGTTCGTCCGTCATTTCCGCCATCTTTTGGAAGGACGACAAGTTCTTGTGCACAATGACTACAAACCCCTGACACAAGCAATTCATGCCAAACCTGACAGACATTGACCCAGAGATACCCGCCATTTGGATCATATTTCTCAGTTCACAACAGATATTAGCTACGTACCTGGAGCTGATTATGTTGTGGCTGATGCTTCACCCAGACCTGACATCAACAACGTGCAAACGAAGCCCGATCCCGAGGAAATAGCAAACTGTAGCGGTGGCCATCTTCATTCGTACTTTTACCACGTTTATTGTTTAACTGAACGCTGACTGCCAAGCGTGGTTGCCATTTAACCGTTGCTCTTGCGCACACTCTCACGCACACTCCTAAATACACGCTAACCACTATCTCTCCCAATCGCCTTCTCGTTCTCACGGGTCTTGGAGAATACCGTTCTGGTTAACATATTCGTACAGTGCCGAGCATTAGAGTAACGTGCAGGTGGTCCACGCAGTACAAAGGACCGAAGCATGCGTTTACTAAGGAAGCCGCGAAGTAAGGTTTAGCCAACCCTACAATTGGTGAGCCCGATGTGATCCCCAGGTCACGTGAGTTTCCTTGTTTTCTACCGTTCAAGGTCCTGTCTGCGTACGTTGAGTGTTTTATTATTTCCTCATCCGTTGACCCTTTTTTGGTCGGTTTACCAACTAATTTTTTTGTTGTCCATACATATTTTCGGTGTCTAGTTCGTCGTGATTTTTTTAAAAGATTGTATTGCCACATAGGTCGTCGATTATTTTCCCGTCTGTATTCGATAAAGTAATCGCTATGTCTGCTGAACGAAAACCCTGCTCAGACCCCACCGTTGGGGCTATCACGCTGCACATACCGGCATTCACGCCTGCTGATCCAGAACTCTGGTTCACGCTGGTCGAGTTAGAATTCAAAAACTGCCGTATAACTAGTGACGCCAGCCGTTTCAGGTGGGTAGCAGGCCGCATCCCGCCGGAGGTCACAATGCAAGTAAGGGACGTAATAATCTCCTCTCAAAGCTACGAGGCTTTGAGGGAGGCCGTCACTGCTAGCACGACCCCAACGCAGGACCAACGTATGCAACAACTTCGAAGCGTTAAGCTTGGAGGCAGGAAGCCCTCCAAACTGCTGCGTGAGATGCAGTGCTTGAGAGGACCGATGGTAGGCGACGACCCGCTCCTAAGGGAACTTTGGCTGTAACGTTTGCCGCACAACATTCCAGTTTTACTAAGTGCCACACGTAAATGCTCGCTAGAGGAAACTGCAGCGATAGCTGATGGCATTATGTCACGATACAACCCCGCTGGAGTAACCAGGTCCTCCCTCACAACGGTGCCTGCCTTGCCAATATCTAACGATCTAGCATCAATTCTGTCTTATATTAATGCGAGCCTGCAACGCCTGGCAGTGAGTAGAAATGGGTCACAGAAGCGGTACCGCGCACGCGCACCTAGGCGCCATAGCCCGTCACTGCGACAAAGTTTCGACCCTTCAAAAGAAGGGTACTGTAAATACCACATTCACTCCGGTGAGAGAGCCAAACGATGCGAACCAGGGTGTACGTTCCCCGGTGCTTATCAGGGAAACTAAACCCCCGGCCCGTGGTGGCGACCCACAAAGCCGGGTATCAGACCAACAGTCGCCTTTTGAACGTAAGGGACATCATTTCAAATGACCTTTTTCTTGTAGATACCGGTGCCGAATTGAGCGTCCTCCCCCGAGCGAAAGGCGACAATAGCACACCGCAGGCCCTAACACTACTCGCTGCCAATGGCACGGCCATCCCAACGTTTGGCCAGCGGTCGCTCACCTTAAACTTAGGTTTAAAGCGTAATTTTCTTTGGGTATTCATCATCGCCGACGTACCGTACCCAATTCTAGGCACCGACTTCCTGCGACACTTTGACTTGTTAGTTGATGCACAGGCGCCGCAGGGTGGTGGATCGTCAGACCTCTCTCGCTGTTGCGGGTTATAATTCGCGAGTGAATCACATCACGTCTTTTTACGTTCAACCAGCGGCACACCAACCTTATGGCGAACTCATCGCCGCCTACCCGGCCATGTTTCGGCGGGCCGGGCCTCTCCCAGCAGTGACCACCAACGTCACTCACCATATCGATACTAGGAGACCCCCAGTGTTCAGTAGGCCACGTCGATTAGCACCAGACAAGCTTCGTGTTGCACAGGCTGAATTCGAACACATGCTAGAACTCGGTATAATACGCCCTTCTAGTAACCCTTGGGCTTCTCTCTTCATATGGTTCCTAAGTCTAACGGCGATTGGCGACCATGTGCGGATTACAGAGCACTTAACAAAGTCACCGTCCCTGACAGATACCCGACTCCCCATATACAAGACATTACTTCGTTTTTACCACGTTGCTCCGTCTTCAGCCGTATCGATTCAGTTCGTGCGTACAACCAGATCCCGGTAGCAGAGGCCGATATCCCCAAAACTGCCGTCACTACGCCTGTTGGGCTGTTCGAGTTTTTGCGAAGGCCGTTTGGACTCAGCAATGCAGCCGAAACCTTTCAACGGTTCATACACGAGGCAACCCGTGGTTTAGAAAATGTCTACGTATGATTGGATGATTTTTTTGGCGGCTAATTCTTCAAAGAAAGAGCACATCGCACACATACGAGCACTTTTCGAACACCTTAGCCAGCACGGCGTTATGGTCAATATCGACAAATGTGAATTAGGTCGGTCTGATATCACCTTAATAAGACATTTTATTTCATTCTCGGGTATCCGCCCTCTCTCGGATAAAGTTTCTGCTATTCGCAGAACCTGAACCCCAATCTTTTCGCCAGTTGCGTCCATTTGCCGGCCTGGTGAATTTCTACCGCCGATTCACTCCTCACTGTGCGGAAATGATGCAACCCATCACCGACCTGTTGCGCGGAGGTAAGCGGAAGTTTGTTTTCCGACACGGCACAAGTCGCATTTGCCTCGGTCAAGGAGGCTATCGCCAACATAGCACTCCTTACTCACCCCGACCCTTTGGCTCCTACTTCGGTAGTGATGGATGCCTCGGACATAGCGGTTGGAGCAGTATTGCAACAGTTCGCAGACCATTCTTGGCAACCCCTAGCACTCTTCTCTAAGCGCCTACGACCCGCCGGTAGGGAGTTATTCGCTTTCTACTTAGGAATCCGTCATTTTCGACATGCAGTCGACGGCCGTTCGTTCACGGTATTTACAAACCACAAGCCTTTGGTTTACGCACCGAAGTCAGCTTCCGATCGACACTCATCATGCGAGATTCGCCACGTAGACTTTGTCTCACAGTTTACTGTGGACATACGACGTCTCTGGGGTACTCAGTCCCGTCGCCGACGCCTTATCACGCGTACATAAACTACGTCTGTCACCGACGCCTAACACTGACTTGGACGCAATGGTACAAACCCAATCTACGGACCCTGACATCTCACAACTTCGAAAAACGGGTCTTTGAGCTTGACCACAGTACCTATCCCAACTTCCCAGAATACCATCGTGTGCGATGTGTCACAAGGTCGCCCTAGGCCGGTGGTTCCTGCTGCCCACCGTTATCCTACTTTCCTGACACTCCATAATCTGGCTCATCCGAGTGTGACTGCCTCGGTGAAACTGATAACTGAGCGTTTTGTTTGGCACAATGTCAAACGAGATGTCCGTCAATGGGCTCGTGCTTGCTTGCAGTGTCAACGTGTTAAGAGCTATAGGCACACTGAGACGGCGTTAGCCAGGTTCCCAGAACCTGAAACACGTTTTCATCATGTGCACGTTGACCTCGTAAGACCACCTCCACCTTCGCTTGGGTACGTTTACATACTCACATGCGTGGATCGTTTTACTCGCTGGCCGCAGGCCATTCCTATCCCTCGTCCCACGTCGGAAGAGGCCGCGAAAGCTTTTCTGACCTGTTGGGTCAGTCATTTCGGTTGCCCGGCGATAGTGACCACCGATCGTGGTCCACACTTTGACGGCGCTTTTGGCAGCCTGCTCGCTACGCTCGGTTGCCAACACGTTAAGACTACAGCTTACCACCCTCAGGCCAATGGTGTGGTTGAGCGTTTACGCCGGCAATTAGAAGCCGCCCTTCGAGCAAACGGTAACGCCCTTTGGAGTGAAACACTTCCATTAGCACCCTTAATCCTGCCTCGTACCGTTAAGGAGGAATTACGCACAAACACTGGCCTTACTAGTAAATGGCTGTACACTTCGTCTGCCTGGAGAGTTGGTAGCCCCCTCACCAACTGTGACTTTCGACTACGGCGACTATGCTCAGCGCCTCACGCAGCACATACGAGTGTTCAAGGCCAGTCAGCCGCGTGAACAACAGTCTACAAGTTATGTCCCAACTGCGTTAGAAACCGCTACTCACATATTCCTTCGCGTCGATGGTGTTCGATCACCACTACAACCGCCATACACTTGCCCGTTTCGGGTGACAAAACGTAGGGCAAAATCATTTGTCACAGACATCAGCGGACGACGCGACACCGTATCTATCGACCGTTCCAAGCCTGCCGTCATGGAGTGCAAGCCGCTCGGCCAATTTACACCTACTCAAGCCGATCAGTCACCCGCATCGAGCGAGTTATTACTCGAACCACCCTCAATTACGCCTAGTGAGGACTCGGCAGCTAGTCTATCAGATTCTCCAACCGTACTCACAACGCAAAGTAGCCGTCGCGGTCGCCAGCTACGAAATCCAGTCAGCTTCGCCGATTTCGTGACGATTTTTACAACCGACTGTTAGCAATAAGTTGGGAGTTCACCATGGATTTACCAACCAACAGGCCCGTGAAATTACAATCAGTAGTTATGATTTTATCTTTTTCTGGTCTCCTAGCGACTACAACAACACCGAACATCGTTCGCGTGTTGTTATTACGGTCCAGCATCCGCCGGAGCCCTCAGGCGCTATTTAGTTCCGGTTTACCTTGCCCTCTCTCAGACGGATCTACGCAGTCACATTAGCTTCATCCGTAGCCTCGCTGACTCCCGTGCACGTTCAAGGAGCCAACCACTCATTGGATAACGGGACGATTTGTCAGCCTGGTACTGGAAAAGACAACTGGACACCATTTTGGAAGGACATGACGCGGGATCTTCCAACTCGCATGCGTATGAGAACCGTGGGCGCTAAAACACAGTTGGACCTACACACATCGGACCTTGAGAGTCCAGGCACCGTTAAACTCATCGGCAGTCGATCGACGTCACCAACAATATAACGGGCAAGCTACGAGGAGTTCTGGGACAACCAATAATTCCGGCCTACCATCACGATCGAAGCCCAAATCCGTCGGACTTCTAGGAGGAGGCCCCTGCAGTGGTTGCCATCTTCATTCGTACTTTTACCACGTTTATTGTTTAACTGAACGCTGACTGCCAAGCGTGGTTGCCATTTAACCGTTGCTCTTGCGCACGCTCTCACGCACACTCCTAAATACACGCTAACCACTATCTCTCCCAATCGCCTTCTCGTTCTCACGGGTCTTGGAGAATACCGTTCTGGTTAACATATTCGTACAGTGCCGAGCATTAGAGTAACGTGCAGGTGGTCCACGCAGTACAAAGGACCGAAGCATGCGTTTACTAAGGAAGCCGCGAAGTAAGGTTTAGCCAACCTTACAAAACCGCCGACGAAACGATCCGTCTTTGCCTGAACTTCGCACATCCTCTGCCATCTAGCTGGAAGATTCTCTCCTATCTTTATCCGATGGAACAATCCTATGCAACTGGTCTACTGGTAACCTCAGTCCTGTCGTTCCCACTTCCTACACAGAAATCTTTTTCGATCATTTCTATTCTCCTTCTCATCCTGGCATTTGTGCATCTCGAAAACCTGTATCCGCCAGACTCCTTTGGCCCGGTATAAGTTCTGACATTGAGTTGTAGACCAAACGGTGTTTATGATGTCAGAGGAACAAAGTCCGCCGCCACACATTTTCTCCGCCCTGTACGTTCTCCGTTCCTGATGTCCTTTTTACACGTATTCATGTCAATTTCGTCGGGCCACTACCATAACCAAAAAGGCATACCCATATATTAGCCTTTGTCATTCGCTTCACACTTTTCTGTTTGCAGCACCTACTTCCGACACCTCAACGAATAATACTGAGAAGGTACGAATCCAACACTAAATTACTATATTTGGTGTACCGTCGACCGCCACCACAGACCGTGGCGGTCAATTTCAATCAACTTTGTTTAGGGAATTCACTGAACTGCTTGGCTGTAGACATATCACAACAACTGCATACCATCTTTCGTCCAATGGCATGGTAGAGTGGCCTCCCCGTTAGTTCAAAGCAGCACTGATACCACGGCCGAACCTCAATTGTTGGAGCCACAGTCTGCCTTAAACCTCTTGGGCCTCCGGTCATCATTCAAAGACGACCTTCATAGCACGTCTGCCGAACTCTTTTTCGATAGCACAATTTGACTTCCAGGTGAGCATGTCCTACCCAGCACTAATGACAGTCCTAACTTATCTCAGTTTGTTCAACAACTTGAGGACCATATGTTGCATCTTCCTCCAACACCCACTCTCTCATCATCCACACAAGTGTTTTGTGCGTAAAATCCATAGACGTCACATTTAATAATAATAATAATATTGGTATATTTCTCGGCCATGGTCGAGAGGCACGCGCTAACGCATGATCATGGTGTAACATGTTACTCAATATGGTGAAATATTCACAAAATTCTAAGTATGAAAGTCGAGAATATCAGAAATGGAAAAACATAGACAGCAACAGTTTGAATGGATCATTCTGATAATGGTTTGCGCGGCAGTTTTGAACCAGTTTCGAACCCGGGCTAGGCAGTGGTGCGCGGTGGAGATGTCGAAGAAATCGTTAACGCAGTGCTAAGGAGGCATTATGAACAAGAATGGTGCAAGCCAAGGAAGCCGGAGGCCAATTAAGGTTCTGCAGATGGAGTAAATTTTTAACAAGAAGAAGAGGGGGGAAAATCGACGCATGCGAAGAGGATAGCGATCGATGAAGACAATGCAGACCCTGAATGACGGATTTACCGGAGTTTGAGAAACGGAATGAGCTTTGAATCAAGGGGACATGAGGCCAATTTCGTGAAAGTGAACTGGTGGATGTGGGAGAAACAGCAGTCTATAAAAAGGTAAGTTTAGATTCATGGCCAGTAACATGTACTATTCAGAAATAAGAAGGCGCAATTGGAAGGTTCTCAAGAAGTGGAGAGTCAATTTCCAGCCGGCTACGGTTCGGAGGAAGGATAACCTGTGGTAACGGATAATAAAGTGGGAAAATCTTCGCATGGACTTCAGCGTTATTATGCTGTTTCACTGACAAATATATGTATGTGTTGATGCATTTGCCTTCAGTGTTATTTAGCGTCATTTCTGGCAATGTACGGCTTTGAATGCGTAAGTTTCTTCTGGCAGGGCACGGTATGTGTCGGTCGATCAGCCGAGTGTGGCTTTATATTATCGGCATGCGCGTGAACTGGAATTCGTGTTCGTTGCGTTAGAAAACGCTGAACGATCTGATAAGCAATTAGGGGTATCTCCTGTTGTGTGGTTTGATTTCAGTCTCAGTTGCTATGGTAGGTTCCACTTGAGTCTCTATCCGTGCGAGTCAAAGCGGCATCCTTGGTTAGCCAATTTGGCGGCTGAGATGGTGAGAGACAACGAACCTGAAATAAAGGGAGATTTCAGTCTGGACGTGGTTCCAGCTGTGGGTTATGATAATATATGAAGACAATAAACAATGGATTGGTTAGGTTTATGTGAGTAGGGCATGGGTAAAAAAGACTCGCAGTGGATTTGAGCTCTACTGCTGCAGGCCGACGAAGTTGCGTACACCGGCTTGGTAACTGTATGCGTTTAAAAGGATTTGTGATTTGCCCGTGAGCATGGCATCGCTGGGATACTAATAAAATACCTAGGGCTTCACGGTTATGATTGGTTAGTAATGATAACCCTCGATACCATTTGCTTACGCAGAACGTGGTCAGGCAACGAGGCGACAGGATAGGTTTGAAGTGACAGACTGAGCGAGTAGGACTAACGTACTGTTTGTGTGGCTCTATGCTGTTACTGTCTCTTTCAGTATAGTGGTTATTCTATACTGAGGAGTCAAAGTAGAAGGAACTATTGGGGTGACAGTAGTGATACATTAGAGGTAATTGGTCACTTGTCTTGGAACATTGACGCGAGTTCATCTATGCTCTTCCTCGATAGTGCAATCATACTGAGATTAAGCTCCAATGTGAGCAAGGAAATCTGATGCGGATATGATTGCATGGTTACTGTGGTTACTTTTTCGCTGTTATCGTGCTTCAAAGCAGGACTACACCGATGTGAGGACTGGTTTGGGGAACCGTGAGAGGTGGGTCCGAATTTTCGTCAGGGAAGCAAACTCTAACGGTCTACATTTGGTGCTCATGATAGGCGGCACAAGGGCCAACGTCAGGTAGGGAGGTAGCACGATACACAACTACTGGCATCCAGCACGTGGCTCTCCAAGAATGATCCACACTTTTTAGACGTTCTTATTATTCTTTTTTTAATGGTTTTAACACAGTCAGGTATCTGGCTGTCAGAGAAGGCGGAGCTGCTTTTGGTGGGAGACCACAGCTCCCACGCCCCGGCCGAAACATGGACCGCATGTAACAAGCCGCGTTGGGAATAGGTCAACCACACCAGTCAATCCGTAGCGACACTACAACCCAGAGACATGGGTCACATGTGACAGGGCTGGTGTGCCTGGAAGACAAAACAGTGGGGTATATTTTTTCTCTCACTTTTTTGTGCCAATCTCTTACTTTTTGGTGTTTATGTCTTATTGGTGGTCAACTCTGTGCAGGGAGACCATCACGGCCAGGAAAGTTTGCAGAAGTGCCGCGCTAACACTCGCCTTATCCGTGAAGTCAGAACACCCAGGCCGTTTACATGGGACAAAAAATGCAGGGGGAGGTAGGGTCAACCACAGCCTGTGATTATTCGATGGGGTTTATGTTCAACAAAACGCCAGTCTGCACAAAGATGGGGTACAACTTGCAGCACTGACAACGTGATTCGTCGGTACGATCCACAGATGGTTAGTAGTTTTTCTGGCTAAGTATCAAGTGTTGTATAATCCTATCGTGGAGGATGCTAGAGTTCTGTGATAGGGACAGAATTTGAGCTGTGAATGTCTTATGGTGACTACTGGGTGGAGGTTGAGGAGTGTGACAGGTGCTGCGTCTTGGGTTAGAGACAGAGGCAAAAACCTAATAATAATCAGCACAGGAAATGTTCAAAGACTATCTTTCTTGCTTCCAGTGGTATTTCATAAATTCAAATACGACTTTTGAAGCACTGGCCTCAGTCGTGAGAGTTATTATGTTTAGGCATTGTAAACTGGTAGGTTTACGCTTAGGTGATGGCAATTACGTCGTATGGTGTGGCACATCCTAGATTATCAAGGGTTCGGGTTAGTATCCAACGCTTTCCTCATAAGCTCTGTCAAAAGACATATAAGGATTCGTTAGAGCTATCAGTTTTTGGATGTCCAGAGCTACGTGTAGTCTAGACTTAAACATATTTAGGGAATCTACGGAACGTACATCAGCTGGGAGTTTATTCCACAGAGTTGCATATTTCAGGAGGAAAAAGTTTTGCCTTAAGGATTTCCGAGAAGTAGGGATCGTTATACGGTGTTCCCTATTACGCAGCTGATGTGTCGAGTTTATACTGAACTGAACTTGGCTGGAGGATACAGCTTGTTTGTGGAGCAAAGTAAACAAAAATGCGAGGTTGAGTTTTATTCTCCTAAGCCATAGGGGATCAAGCCGCAGGAGTGTACACCGCTGTCTGTAGGTCAGGGTCGTAGAAGGCCCAAACAGTTTTTTGGTAAATCGACGCTGTACATTCTCAATGTCGATAATGTCACGTTTATGCATATTTGAGAACACAAGTGTACAGTACTCTAGGGTTGGGCGAATATGAGTTTTGTATATCTCTAACTTACTGTTCGTGAGAAGAAAATTTCTCTGCAACAAGCCAAGGGACTTATTTGCCCGTGCAGTTATGTAGGAAGTGTGTTCAGAGAAATTGAAAGTGTAAGAATATTGCAGTCCAAGGTCTCTAATTGTTGGGGAATATGGGAGTGAGACACCGCCAACCTTAAGCGTATCATAAGGGATATTGCAGTTTAGCGAGAGATAACTGCTTTTGTTCACTGAAAATTCCATTTTCCAGCGATCACACCAGGAGGATAAGGACTGTACGTCGACCATGATGTTATTTAGTGCTGCAGGTAGGTCTCCTCGTTCGAATTCATAGACTATCTTCATATCATCGGCGAACAAGAAAATTTCGCCATAAGTGATGACATTGCAAATATCGTTTATATATAGTAAGAACAGCAGTGGTCCTAGAACACTACCTTGGATAACCCCGCTGTTTACTGGGTGGGGGTCTGATATCTGACCGTTGATGCAGGTAACTTGGTGACGGTCTTGTAGATAGGATTTAAACCAATTGAGTAGGGGGTTTTCAATACCGTATCCCCTGATCTTGTTGAGTAACTGCAGATGTGGCACTCTGTCGAAGGCTTTTGTCATATCAAGATAGATGATGACGAGTGCTCTGTCTTTGTCGGCAGCTGTTGTTACCAAATTTAGAAAGTCAAATTGGCAGGTTGAACACGACCGTGATTTGAGAAATCCGTGCTGTCTTGGGCTGATGAGCTTATGTGCAGAAAGGTAGTCGGTCAGGTAGTGTTTTACGACTTTTTCTAGCAGCCTCGAGATCATTGGCGTATGATTAATCGGGCGGTAATTTGCAATGTCATGCACTGCGCCTTTATTGTGCCTGAGGATAATAATGGATTTCTTCCATTGGCTTGGGAAGGTCCCGGTTTGCAGAGATAAATTGTATAGGTTTAGTAGTAGTAGGGGAATATCCGGGCCGCCTAGAGCGAATATTGCTGACGGTAGGCCGTCAGGACCGGGGTAGTAGGTCGGTTTGAAGGTATGAATGTATCTATTTATATCCGTAGTGGTAACCGTGATAGAACTTAGTGAGGAGTTTGTGACAGACGGGGTGACAAACTGGGTACACGATGGACTGAGAGACACGGTGGTTGTGAAGAAAGTATTAAACGTGTCAGCTATCTTTCGAGGTGAGGTTATGAGGTTATCCAAATGGATGATCTGTTTTATGCATCGAGTTGATTGTGGGGCACGATCCCTGTGTAGCCGGACTAGCTCTTGAGCTTTGTTTGGGTGGCGTAACGCTTTGGTTTCTTGCTTTAGTTGTAGGTCACGGGCCTTGCGGTGGATTTCGTGATAGAGGCGTTCCAGTCTGAAGACTGTAGAAAAGTCTCTATTTCGTTGGTACTGCCGTCGAAGCTCGTCGTGTTTCTGCTTTAGCCTGGCTATATGGTAACCCGCTGGTCTGGATGGATTGTAGGGGCGTGATATGTTTTCGATGCATGAGTGTAAATTTGAGTAGAGGAGGTCAGCGGCGAACTGGGGATTTGCTGTTAGGAAGAACTCGTCCTAGTTTCTGGAGCGGATTTGGGAGGGAATATGGTCCCATTTAAAGTGACGGAAGGAGGGACCGTTACATGGTAGGCTAACAGTACGTGGCCTGACTTGAAAGCTGCAACTGACGATTTTATGGTCGCTGCCTGTGTAGTCGTTTAGTACGGAGGCAGAGACGTTCGTGAGACCCAGGGTAAATATCAGATCAAGGATGTTATTCTTTCTGGTAGGTTGTTTTACATGTTGGGCCCACTGGCCCAGGTGAGTGCATGAGGCAAATTGCAAATACTTGTAGGGGGCAGAAAAGGAGGACCAGTTTACGCCCGGGGCATTAAAGTCGCCTGCTATAAATTTACCTTCAAATGGCAGGTCAGCGATGTAATTAAATGCATCAATGATGGGATTAAATGTGGAAGTGTCATTTCTGGGGGGTCGATATATACAACCGACAACTATGTTCATCTGGGATAAAGAAATTGTAAACCATATAGAATCTTCAACATTTGCGAGCACGGTATTTTCCAGTAGGGTGGCAGATAGGCTGCTCTTGACATACCCCACGCAACCTCCACCGCGGCGGTAGATTCGTTGAGTCCTGAAGGTTTGGTAACCGATCAGTGATATTTGGTCAGAAGGTATGTTCTCGGTGAGCCAAGTCTCAGTAATCAGGACTATGTCGAAGTTGTGGACGACGGCCAGTCCTTTTATAGCGGAAAGCTTGTTCAAGATGGAACGGGAGCTGAATAGTGCTATGGTAAGCATTTCTGTAGGAGGCTTTGAAGCGTCAGTGGATTTGGTAGCCAGGGTGTGCGTTGCAGGGCGGTGATCAATGGGCAGGCCACCCATGCAGGAAGACAGGATGTGAGTTGCTACTTCCTTTTGGACAGCTCTATCCTTATCGCCGCACATTGTACATTGGGCCGAACACTCATGATTTTCAGCAGAGATTAACACTGGATGCTGAGGTGTTATTGTAACGCGGGCTAATAGATCTGGAGGGGAGTATGGAGACTCTAGGTGGGACCTTTGAGGCAAAACAGGTATGAATCGGAAGAGAGTTTGTAAGGATGCCAGGGGGTCAGCAAGGGGGCGGGGAGCAGTAGAGGAAGGGCAGCCATGGTTTTGATGGAGGCCTTGTGAGGAGAAGGACGAAAGGCAGGGTGAGTGGGATTTTAATGGAACAGGTATGATGTTTCGGATGGAGTTTGTTGAGGTGGGAGGCATCTCACAAGGCTCCATGGAAAGAGTGTGAGGGGGTGGAGTAGTAGCGAAAGGGCTGTTGATGAAAGGGGCCTTGGTGTGAAGGGTCAGTTGGCATAGCGTGCAGTGGTGTCGGAGTAGAATACGGCGATGTTGGGTGGTAGGGGAGCAGAGGATGTTGAAGCTGCGGAGGGTTTAGATGGGGCACACCATGAGGCGGAAAATGATCGGGCGCGGGCCACATGTTGTGGTACCGGTTGGCAACGATGCTGGTAACTCGTCCTGCATGGTTCGAGTTTGGAGGTGGTACATTAAGTGGAAAATTTGTGATATGGTACTGCATCTGTGGACGTGAAGACGGCGGGGTCTGGGTTTGTGGGTGTGGGATGTAGCAGTGGGGTACGCGGATCTCCGGGGGACCAAATAAATGCGCTGGTGGACTAGCGCTATGGTGAGCGACGAGATTTCGTGTGTATGGCCGAGGTGGGGGTCGTGAATGGGTAGTAGGCCGGTTAGCTGGAGCGCGAGAGGTCCTATGTCGACTGTCGATTAAAGATGGGAGCGTGACAATGTCAGTGCAGACGAGGTTTTGGCCTCTGGGAGCAACAGGTGACGAGGGTGACGTTGTGGCCGAAGCGCTGGGAGACAACGTTGCAGTTGGCTGGTTGGTGCGGGGTGGCATGTTTGAAGCTGGCGGTTTATTTGCTCGTTTGGCAGACAGACCAGAGCGTGGATGGCTGCTTGCAGAGAGAGGGGGTTGTATTGCTCGGCTGTGGGTAGACAGTGGTGGAGACTGGAGTGCAACATGGAGCCTTTTTGGGGGACGTTTAGGTGTTGGAGGTGAGCGGGACGAATCTAGGTCCACATTTTGAGCTGGTGCACTGGTTAGCGGGAGTGGTAACGAGTTGTTTACGGTGGGAAGTTTCTCAGGGGAGCTTTGTGGCACTGGGTCAGACGGTGGTGGGAGTACTTGGATGCTGGCATTCGATCTAAGGACCTCCCTCTGCAGAGGGGTTTTGTCTGGAGCAATTTTTATATTTTTAAATGATGTGGATTTTGCGATGGACTCTCTCTTTCTGACGAATTCCACGGCAGCGCTCTCTTCTAGAAATTGAAACAGTAGCGGGCACATGTTTCGATGTGACCGTTTTCTGAGTCTTTTGCAGTAGCACTCGTGGTGTGACATATCACATGCCATGAGCAATGACTGTTTGACCGAGGAAAGGTGCAAACGATCTGGAACATTAAAAACAACGGCATTTTTAGAATTTTTTATCCGTCTATGGACTTCAGATGCAACAGAGTCCAGGAAGTGGCCGGCTGATAGGAGACTTTCAGTGTTTGGATGTTTTAAAGGATCAACAATATATGCTAGTGGCAGCAGCATGGTCAGTGCATCGTCCATGGATCGTAACTGTTTCTCTAAGGACGATAAGTTTTCCTGAAGCGCATTATATTTGTTACTGGCTTCACTGTATATATCGACCAGTGGTACTGAACACGGCACGGAGGAGGTAGAAAGTCGGGGGCGTTTAGTGCTTGTAAGTGGAGTTCGATTTGCCGCTCGGTGAATGAGGCGATTTGAAGTCGATCTAGGCATGATATTTGAAAGAACTTTGATAGAAGTGGGTTCGCAGGTCAAATACTAACCTCAGATTTTACTGCTTAGAAAAAAAACCTGATTTATTTTAGCTAATGGGGATGTCTTGTAAAGCTGTTTGTGAACTACTTCCCTAGATACATCAGTGGAAACTATACCAATAACAGCACGGCTAGTGACGTGTTCGTGACAAAGCTGTACGGAAACCACTCATACCACCGTAGGACGGTCCGTTTAAGGTACTTAGCCCCGCAGACATGTATTTTGCGGCTCAAAAGGATGACAAACCGGACACGGTTTCTGCTGATAGGCTGAAACCCGCGTATTTTGAGACACCATTATCACCAGTAACACCGAATTCATCGCCATCCACAGACACTACACCAACAATTGTTGTTGATGATCCACGCTATACTATCACACCAGACACTACACCGTACCCGTATGCATCACCAAAACGACGACCTTCCCTGGTAACCAGCCTTTCTGGTAAAAACATCCGATGTCCCGTCGGGTTTCAATACTTTTTTTTATTCGAAGTTTTCCCTCGCTAACCGTCTTCTGTTTCCATTTGGCTTTCGAGCTTTTATTTTGTGCAGCAAAAGCCCTGGCGGGGGAGTTTTGTAGAAACCTGTATATTTCCGACTTTTGCTTTGATTCTCAACGTCCCTTGGAGCAACACTCTTATTTTGTACCGAGGTTTTAGTGTAAAAAGAACACACAAACCTCTTTGAACACCACCACAGAGCAATAATTATAAAACTGGTTTACTTTGAAGATGTCCAAAGCGCACCAGGCGCATGGTCAAACTTTTACAATCGATGGAATGAACAGACGAAATTTGTGAAAATGTAGGAATATGCTTGACAAAAGGATAAAGATGGCTTAGACGAAGGAACAAAAGGGGATAAAGTTATCATATGTATATGCACACCAAATAAAATGCAGCTAGTTCAAATGAACCCGAGAGTGGATTCAAGTAGAGGGCCGGTGACTTCGAGAGTCGAGGTTCGCTGATGATCTGACTGGGGTATCCCGAAATATTCCTACCTAACATGTTTTTTAGGATTGCGCCCCCTCCTTCGTGACGCACCATTTTCGGCAAATGTGTAACTGATCTACCAATTTTACTTTGAAATTTCGTCGTACTAATCGTGTATTGTGCGTTGTGCACTCAAACCCGTCAATCAAAATGGAGCATTGCACCCAAAAAACTGATGCTTCCGCTGAGTTTTATGTAACAAAAAAGCTTATGTTGCACCTGTCCGAGGTTAAAAACGTAAGCATGAACTGCACCTTCATTTAACAATGTTGGGCGCGGATTTATGTCCACGAAGTTTCAGTCTAGGTACAGCATACTTGGGAGGCATTCCTTGGGCTGCTTATCTACTTTATTATTAATGTAACCTGTCATATGGAAGTTCCAGTTGGAATTTCAACTGGAAGTCTCATCCACTAACCGTGGTTTTGTGCCGAAAAGTGTATACCCTGTATTGTTGTCCGATGCGCATAATGACCGTTCTTATTACTACGTTTAACCAAGGGACTTGTAGTGGCCTGTTAGCGGAATCAAAAGCCTAAGATTCTCCCTTTCTACTGTAGGTGCAATCAAAGTCCATTGAACATCCACCCATTTTCATTGTAGGAAGTCAATCCCGAACAAGGGTGGCATACATCCTTTGCGAGCAATGTGGATATCCTTGAAACACGTACTCAAGATAATGCATACTATATAGTACGCACATATGCATGACGAATAATTATGTACTAGTATTGTGGTTACGGTTTACGTAAACCATGGTACGTATGTACCGTGATTTTCGTTAATATGTGGCGTTAAACTCGTTCAACATGGCAATAAAGTGGTATCAAAGCGATATAATCGGGGTCACGAAGCACCTAAAAACACTATTTTTGAAGTGGTAAAAACATGTTTCTGTTATGTTTCTATCACGTTTTTTGCTGGCTGGGTGTATTTTGTATAACGTAGAATTAATAGTGGACAACATCCCTCAATTGACCTTAGAGGGAATGAAAGATACGTATATCGAAATACAAATACATGTTTACAGATCCGCAAAACATTGAAATATATATGTATATAATTGTGTGTCAGATATATCATCAGGGATGTTTCTAATTATAAACTTCTTTTATTACGAGGCTCACTCTCTGCCGTCACAGTTATGTTCGCTGACGCCTAACTTTCGAAATTACTTGGGACACCGAGTGCATAAGAGCTGCCGATTCCCAAATGAAAACTGGAGGTTGCGCAACTATAGACATTTTTAAACATGCATACGTATCTGTCCCGTGTATATTCCGTAATTCCATTTCTATTCTCTGGCGCTCACACCAGTTTGGAACAAGCTTGCCAAGCTAAACAGAGTATAGTCGCAACTGCTTCACAGTGTAAATAAATCAAGATATAAGCTGATAGAAAGCCATTACAAAGAGGAGTGATAGGATGTACCGCTATAAATCCTAATCACATTGGCATTGAGATCCAGAAGTCACCCTCTTCCCCAAGCACTTTACCAAGGATCAACAAAACCCCTCACTCTTCTACTCCTAAAAGATCCACAGGGTTAGTTGATCTAGACGAATCTTTCCACACCTCCTCACAGCTACCCCGGCCAAAATGACATCAGATATCGACAACACCTAAGGGCTCATCCCAGGAGGGTCCTCACATTACGCCTCCAGCCCCGGTCGACCGTTCCATGGGACTTCAAGTTCCCAATGAAATAAAACCTGCAGCACTAATACCTGTCCCCACTGGCCCCCGTTTAAAAACTGATGAAAAGCTCATGCGTGCCACTCGTATGCCACGTATGTCGCTGACAATAAATAACCGTCCAGGAGAGATGGTCAGCGAGAGGTTAGTTGCCAAGGCTTAGTCTAAGTGCGGGCAGACGATACAGGGATGCATGAACAATGGAAATGATCGTTCTTTCTCTAGACCGAATTCGGCACCGACCGACTCCCCTCATTTGGGATACCCTCGCATCTCTCAGCATATGAAACAAAATAGCACTTCCAAGATGATGATACAACAACCATGGGGTCATAACAGTAATAAAAATAGATGGTTGGATGAGCGAACTGCGTTCATACCTAACTCTGGACTAATGGAATATTCCCATCGGCCTAATCTCCCATTATTTCCATCTTTCCTACCCCCTCCTCCGTCAAACTATCAGAGCGCATCACGTATCCTCCCATCTACAAGCGGATACCCCATATCAAGCAAAAGTGTCTATTTTTCCATACGTACCGTGGGTACAACATGGCCCCGTAACCTAGATATGCCTCATGTGAACCGTTCTAATCAGCCGTATAGTAGAGTAATACTTAATACCCTGTCATTTAATAGTCCACATGCAGACCCAAGTCCTCCCTTTGTGAATGACAACTTAAGCGGGCTTGCATCCCGCGCTGATGATTCTTTTCAGGTTAAATGCAGCGGTCAACGAACAGTAAGTACTAATATCAATGATGACGTCAGAAGCACTGGAATTTTCACATTGCTATTGGCCAATGCAAGCTCTAGTAGCAACAAAATCCAATACATAAGATCAGCCGCAATAAGAAACGACTATAACTTCATTTTAGTAACGGAATCTTGGTTATCGGACTCCTATCTAGTAGAGGATATTGAGGTACTCGGCTACAAATCCTTCAGCAAGGGCAGAACACATCAATGTGGTGGACGCTGTCTAGTGTATGTAAAGGAAACTCTCAGGGCGACAAGTCTTCAGCATCCTATCCTAGACGGCACTGTCGACTCTGTGTGGCTGAAAGTTGAAGTCGAACGTCAAGAACTGACACTGGGTTGCGTATACCGTCCGCCTAGATCTAGTCCTGATAGCTTCCTGCAAGTTATAGAGGCACTCAACTTAATTAGTTATCTTAAAGTAGGCCCAAAATTGATAGCTGGTGACTTTAATGCACCAGAAATATGCTGGACATCACTCACAGCACCACGCCATTTACCACAGTTTTTGAGTGCAATTCACCTAGGAGGATGGAAGCAGCACGTCACGTCCCCAACCAGACGTGACCACACTCTTGACTTAATCTTTTCAATAAGATTAACCCAGGTTGTAACAAAAGTTCAGAATAACCTACCCGGAAGTGATCACGCAACTGTCCACTGCTGCTTCACAGTGCCCATAAAGGATAAACAGCCGACACCCCCGCATAGACCATATCATAAGGCTAACTGGAATATACTAACTTCTCTGATTCGGAGCCAAAATTGAGACACCTTCTTTTTAAGTGCAGATCCCCAGCTGGCGGCAGATCAACTTTACTCCATCTTTGAACGATGCCTCAACCGAATAACTCCGTCACAAGGGTCGCCAATCCGCCCTAAAGACAATAAAATGTCTCGTCTCAACTTGCAGTTAAGTAGGCTCCAATGCTTTCATCTTAAAACAAGGGACTTTTCACTGTTTATACAGTTAAATCTTTTGGCTGAAACGATAAAACTGTGCTCCAAGAGTGAAATGGTACAACAGAAACTCAGGGCCTTGAGTGATTCCAAGAAAGTCGAGATTCTTGCAAAACCGATGAAGTCGAGGAACCCCAAAACAACTTCATATATCTCTTCCATCTCTTTCAATAACACTTGCCTCGACAAACCGCTGGACATAGCAGTGGAGCTTAACACGTTTTTGCTTCTTCCTTAATTAGTGACACAGCATCATTTTCTGCAATCCACCAGTACCATCATATGAGCCACTTTCTTACGTAACATTCCTGCCCTCCGAAATCGAGCCTTTAATTTCAAATACCAAAATGTCTTTCCACCCCGGATTGGACTCGTTACCATCGGTCATCTTTAAATTGAACGGCCCAGATATCCCAAATCTTTTATCTAATTTATTCAATTTGTCTATGCGCTCTAGTTGGTATCCTATACAGTGGAAAACATCGGTTATTATTCCAATTCATAAGAAGGGAACACGGGAGGACCCGGCCAACTACCGGCCTGTGAATCATACTCCAGTAGTATCGAGGATGACGGAAAGATTATTAAAAGGTAAACTAACAGCTCACCTCCCTAAAAACCACCTAGTAAGTGAAGGTCAGCACGGGTTCCTAAAACATCGATCCTGTGCAACATGTGTGACTGACTTTCTGGACCTTATTACGTTAGCTGCCAATGATGAGAAGGCAGTGATCTCAGTCTTTTTAGACATGTCTAAAGCCTTCGACCGAGTGTCACACATTCGTTTGTTGTCAAAGGCTAGGACACTAGACATTGTTGACCCACTATACCTGGCTAGAATCGTATTTGTCCTCGCGCAGTCAGATGGCAAACGTTGATGGCACGGTTCCCACACCCAGCCCTGTAGCCAGCGGTGTGATCCAAGGTAGTGTACTGGGCCCGTTGTTGTTTCTCATGTACATAAATGATACATTGACCGTGGTTCGCCACGGAGCACCTTTTTATTTGATGATGATTTAAAGTTGTTGTACACCTTCGACCATAGTTCATTGGGTAATACTATAGCAAAAATATCGGAGGACCTACGAATGCTCAAATCGTGGTGTACCGATTGGGTAATGAAGTTCTCGGCGGACAAAAGCTGCATTCTTACATACAAGTGTCATGTCCCTCCCGAAAAGTTTAGTGAAGGTGGTCATCTGATCCCCAACAAATTATCGGTACGCGACCTGGGCATATACTACTCCTGTTCGTTCAACTTATTGGAGCAAACAGACACTCAAATTGCTAGGTCCGGCAGGTTAGTAGGACTTGTCCACAAAACATTCCGTTTGCGCAAAAGTAACCTCAGTGTCTATACAACACACGTTAGATCATTGCTAGATTATAGTTCAATAGTTGGCTCCAACATGCACCAGGTTGATAGGATAGCTATCAAAAATGTTCAGCGCACCTTTACTAAACAATTAGTTGGCTATTCGTCTAGTCTCAACTATAAACAGCGCTGTGACCTGCTACACCTCGAACCACTTTGGCTCCGACGGATAAAAAACAACTTGTTCTTTTTCCACTCACTATTAAAATATAGATCTTTCAAAGCCTCTCCTGTGGTACGAGGCTCATAAAGCCTAAGATACTCGTCACGGAACGGCATTCATTCGGTCACTGTGCCGTCCTCGAGAACCAGCTTATGGTCCAACTTCTTTATTCTTAAATATTCACAAATGAGGAATAAACTTCCACCAAATGTCCGTGCAATAAGCCACTTGCCGAGATTTAAAGAGGAATTAAACAAACGGCTTGATGTCCTGACACACGTATCAGACAATGATCCATACACTTCGGGGGAGCAAGCGTAGGAAGTTGGTTTGGTTTACTGACACGCGGGTCTGAATCAGGGGCCACGATACCTACGTACCACACAAGTCGCCGTATATACCACTCAAGTTTTATTAATCTTTCGTGTACAACCTTGCGTTTTGCAAATTCGAACCATTCACCAAGTACTTTCAGATTCTAGATACTAGAGGTTTCTGTTTACCATTGGCCGCTGATCCTCAGCTGGGAGAACCCCAGACTGCGTTTTTCTATTTTTACCTTTCCAGACAACCACTGATGGTGCCTTCCCCTCGATGATCCAGCATAATACCTGGCCAACTTTTCCAGCTGAAAATTCAATATTTGCTCGTCATTTCGTCACTACCACATAGGCCCTGCTCTTCAGGACCCCTTGCAACCTGGTCGCAAGCTCCTGGACTATTCAATCTCTATGCGACAACGCCAATATCACTCAAGCTGACCCCGCCGGTGCAGGGCGCGGTCAAATCTACCGCTTTGGCCGACGCATATGGGGCTTGCAGGACGTCTGCAGCGATGTGCGGGCGCAGCTAGGATGGCGGACCGCACCTCCTGTCACCAAAAAGGGTTTCCAGGTTGGGTGTTTAGCACACGGTCAGCCACACCCACCAGCACCCGTTGCGGCAAAAAATCATTTATTCACCCGAAATGCTGCAAATATGGAACTATCTCCCCCAGTTATCGCCTATTCTTCATCGTACTTGTCTCCATCTTCGCCACCTTAACTTACCACTTCTTACGCCCGGAAAAACCTGCTTTCCCTAGCACATAATTATCGCAAGGTTAAAGGACCGTTTCCGTACTCGGCTTACCGGTCATAATCCTTTCTCCCGATAATTCGTGCCAAACTACCCGCTTGTCCCATTCGCAAGCTTAACCAATCCCCGATATGATACTCGCTCTTGTTTTATCACAGTTACCGATGTATTTGCAAAAAGTCACATTTAATGTTGCCACACACTTCCGTCCCACAAAGTCTAAACAGTATATTTCACTGAGGAATACTTGTCTCCAGAGAATCCCGACAGTCGGCGATATTGTGATAGTTCGCTCTCTCTATCAGTCCTTCTGTTCGCCCACACGGCTGTAGCATTGCAATATCCTCACCTCGCAAAGATTCATGCCCTCCCCATATACTGAAATCTGAGAGTCATCTGTATCGCAGAGTTTTGATCTTTCGCCATCACAGGGTCCACCTCTTACAAAGAGCACCAGCAGATATTATATTACCTGTCAACTACTTCACCGCCCAACTTCGCAAACTTATTCACCTGCTATTTGATTCTTTTTCATATCCGGTACTCTATCTTGGTAAATCCTCTTAGACATTTTTGATTCTTGCATCTCTCTAGTCATCATGTTCGGCCCTTAGATAACAATAATCAAATGTAAATACTTACCTGTCACTTAAATACTTATCTGTGCAAAACGTGTATCTGCGACTATCATGGCTACGTATCATAAATTGATTTGTCGCCCAGTTCCCATTTCCATTTTGGTGCATTACATTCCACCTTTATGAAAGTAAACGATGTGCGCAATGGTTACATGTTTACATCCGGCACTTCTTTCGCCATCATTTAGGCAATCTTTCTACAAATGAGTCCTTCACTGGAGATTTAACGGACTCAGCCGATATTTGGTCGCTGAACTTTACAAGGAAAATCTTCAAAAGATTTTGATTGTTCTCTGTCTGCAAATTCATTCCTTTTATCGTCTGATTTCAATCCAAAGCCTTGCCATACTCCGCGGAGCTCTATAGCTGGTTCATGTTTCCCTTGAAAACTTTTTTTTCCTCAAGGTGAACAAAACTTTCGTTAATTCTGTTTGATTCTCTCGTTGTATAGCCCCTCTTTTTGTACTATTTCAGGAAGAGTCTGCTACATCCGACGGAAGTACGGCTCTAGTCCAGCATACCCGGTGTACAGCACGCGTCCGTTGATGGGAAACGAAAGCTTAGATGGTATTGACGGCTAAATTGTTATGGTAATTGGCATGACAATTCCCATATGGTTATTACTCGGTTTGAGGGTGTTTTGTTTAATGAAGGTATTTATGTTTGTATCCTGAAAGGTGATTGGTTCATCGGTGATATATAAACCTGAGCGCACTGGAATTCGCTGTTATTTCGTTGCGTCTTGTGCTGTCGCGGTACTTCAAATTCCAGTGCTGGACTAGTGCCGCCTTACCACATCCGACCAGCTCCACCTCAACTTGACCGGGTTGGCCAGCCGACCTTGAGTTCAAATTTGTCGGGCGCCGCATTAAAGAGTACCTAAAATACTTTCTCCTGTACAATATCGAGTGCATATACCTGAATCATCCTCTTGGAATTTGGACTCTACGTCCAATAGTACCGTTTCATCTTGCGTTACGGCAAGCCTCGGGGTTATCCGAAATAAACCATTATTATTATTATTATTATTACTATTATTTTAGAAGTAACAGGTCGTTGGGGTGAGAGCCGGTTCGCCTTCCGGGTCTGGGACGATCAGTGCCAGGGGTCTGTTGTTCGGTATGCCTTCTACTTCAGTTAGTAAAGTAGTCAACGTCTCGTCATCCAGGTTTTGTTGTGAGGCCAGGACTGTGAAGATTTTCTTAATCGATCTTATCGGCCTTTCCCAAACGCCACCGCGATGACCGGCATAAGTTGGGTTGAAGTGCCATTCTATCCCCTTTGCTACGGTCAGGTTTTGTATTTTGGCGTGGTCCAGGCGGTTCCACCATTTCCCTAACTCCTTATGAGCTCCAACGAAGTTCGAGCCATTGTCTGAGTATACATTCTTGGGGACGCCCCGCCTCGCGATGAACCTTTGAGGGGCCATTAGGAATGAATCGGTTGTAATGTTATGCACTACTTCGAGGTGGACTGCTCTGGATTGTAGGCATGTTATCAGGCAACCATACCTCTTTCGAGTGCTCCTTTGCTGTCGCACAAGTAACAGGCCAAAGCAGTCGATGCCAATTTCCACGAACGGGCACCATCCCGGCTGAACTCCCACGGCTAGATGGGGGCCATCATTTATCGGCCTGCTACCGCCTTCCGGCGACGAAAAGTGGTGCAGTGACCTATGACTCTCTCGACTGTCACCGATCCTTTTGTCACTCAAAATCGTGGACGGATATTGTCCAATAAGTGGTTCAAGCCTGCGTGCCCCTCTTCTGTATGTACATGGTTTATCAGGCATATCGTCATGTAGTGGTCACCAGGGACTATTATGGAGTGTTTTGTTTCGTACACTACGTCTGACCTCGTCAGCCGCCCTCCAACTCTCTGTAGTCCGTTGGTTTGCATATGGTTTAGTCTTTGGATACTGCTGTACAACTACCTGCGTCCTTTGGTGTGATCATCAATCCTGACCAGCTCGCTGGTCTCACAGGAGAAGGCACCTAGTTGTAGTGGGTGTAGAACGTCGAGTTTGGCTTGGTTCAGCTCACCCGGTAGTATTGTCCCCATATTTACTGTGTTCTGTGGTTGTACGCCTTTCATAATCAATCGAAGTACTTTGTATTTTGTCCACCAGACCACGGCTCTTAACATTTTTGTCCAGCCGGGAAAGCGGCACAGTTTTTCTGTCAGGCTTACGCTTCCTGTGGAGTTTGTAGCCAGTATCAGCCTTTTGGTCTTGATATCGCCATCTTCAGGCTTGGGTATCAGTAGCGTTGGCCACCTCTCTTTGGCTGCAGTTAGGAATTCCGGTCCCATTGTTCACGTCGGCAACCCCTCTAGTGTCTTCAGGCCACTTGAGCAGAAGTCGACTGGGTTACTGGCGGATTGTACATAGTGCCACTGATCGGTTTTAGTCGACTCGTGGATTATAGTGAGTCTGTTGGCCACAAAGGTGTTGAAGCGAGTGGTAATGTAGTTTACGTAATGTTGTACCGCGGCTGGGTCCGTCCAAAAGCTCGGTTCCCGGTTTATCCGATCGAAGCATCTCCTAATCACAGTGGCGGCTTTCATCACCAGCACCGCTGCCTTCAGTTCCAGCCTCGTGGCTTCTACTTGGTTCCCTGATCCAGCCTTGCGTCATCGTAATCCTAGGTAACTTGCACGTCTCGCGCACAAGTTGACCGAAACGACTGTTTGTTATTCGGGCATGACGGTCCATAAACTGCGTCAGGTCTTCAAACGTGGTTTCTCGCCCAAATCTACTGATCCCCCCGGCTTCCTCGGCCCACCTACCTTATGGTTCTGTGGGTGAACTGCACTCTATGGTCTCCAGTGTGTGCAGTGCGTTCAGGTCCGATCAGTAATCTAGGTGATTCAGTGCGATGCTGCAGCTCTGCATTTTTATCACCAGGCTGGCAAGAGAGTCCGACTCGCCTTTGGAGCGTTTTGCCTCTGGTAGTGCACCATCGATCAAAGTCCGGGAGACTCTAAATGTTTGCCCAAATAGATTTTTCAGAATTTCACGCGCCCGAGCGTAACCTTCCTCGGGGTTCAGCATCGAGCACCCGTCGATTGCTTCCTTGGCTCTTCCATGACAGTAATTCAGTAAATACAGGAATCTCTGTCCTGGATCGGACACCCTCCCTTCCATAAAGTTCTCGTTCTGATTAATGAACTTACAGTACTGTTCTGAACTCCCGTCGAATGGGGACAATTCCACTCTTGTTAAGTCAACAGCGTGGGTTACACTGGTACAAGTTGACTTCAATCTTTCCACTGAACCGCTAGGCTGGGCGGCCGTATGCTCCGTGGTCTCCAAAGTCACCTCTCGCTCCCGTCTCTGGAGTTGATCCTTCCCCAGCCTGCCTAAGCTGGGTTTCCGATTCAACTATTCTCATTCGGTAGATATCATCACCTTTAAATTTTATACCACTAGCTGAAGTACATGAGATTGCACTGACAGGACTAGTAGACCTAGTAATGTCTAAGGAATCAGCATCTCCCAAAAGTACCCCATGGACTTACCTGGTTACTTCCTGTCCAGCTTCGGTTTGTCTGTGTCCTCTTCTTGGCATTTTTGATTGATTTCCTCCTGGTGATTCCATATTGAGTACTGTAATGGTTATTCCGACTGTGTGCAACGCGTAGTCAATTCAAAACGAATCCTAAAACCAGAACAAGATTGATTCGTAGTTTCTACGGTGCTGGATTACCAAGTTATACGCGTATATGTACAAACCTCAACTGTACGGCCACAACGTCTGACAACGAGGACCAGAATTCAACAAATGCCAATGTCAGGTACCACAGTCACAGCGGTTCAAGTTCGAATCAAAATTATGCTACTTCGCGTGAGCAAAATATAAACAAATTTTGAGGTGTAGTGGTTGCTACATGTTGTACCTGTTTGAGGGTCAATAAAACAAAGAGCATAGTCTTAACAACACAAGTATATGACAACGGCTAGGGAGGATTTCCAAGCATGTAGGTTACAATTAGTAAGGGAAAGGTTGGGTGTTGAGCCAGTATCAATCTTTCGCTCTGGGGCTACGCTGGAAGACAGCGAGGTTGATACCGAGGAAGATTATCGCCTAGAGAAGGGGGTCTGAGGGTTGAAGCAGACAGGGTTGAAAGCTACTGTTCGGGATGATATAAAGACTCTTTTTCGCATAGGTGGGGCCGATGGTGGGGAGTTAGTCGTGTCTTGGACGACGGCATGGGGGTAGACAGCGGAGGGTACCGATCCCTTTGACGCCATCATGTCTATGAGGTACTGAGTGGGTTTTGCATGAAGGCCATATGGACCGGTATTGGTGGGTACAGCTGTTTTACTTTTAAGCGATAGAGATATTTCCCTTTGGAGAAGTATCCTGTATGGAAATATCTTGATACCCTTGTAGGGCAAACAAAAGGCAATCTTCAGATTGTCGGTAATGAACTCTCTGACTTTTAGGTCTTCCATTCAATACCATGTGTGATCAGTTGGCTCTGGCACCCAGCACCGCGGCAGACAACCCCAGCCGAGGTACTGTAACAGGTTTCAAGGGAGCTACTTGAGATTTACTGGACTGCAACAAGCTGTAACGCGGTTTGTCCACCGGGACCCTCCAAGCACGAGCAACCGCTCCGTGACAGATTTCGGATGCATAACAAGGTAAATGAAGTTCGGTCAAGCCGGCCCCATGTTTGTCTTCATTGGGCACCCTCTTGGGGGTCTGAATGATAAATATACCCTGAACGAAACACAAACTTCTGCCACTGATCGCCTTCTACAATATCCAGAAGCTAAACCCAACCCATCTTTGCTCTTCGCACCCTCTGTAAAATCAGTTTCCCAAGTAGGCTAAATGGTGCAACCAGGTCCAAAGGGTTATACCCAGAACTCAGGTTCGACAATATACTTCTTCTAGTTGATGGTTTACTGGTCAACCGAAATTGAAAAGAAAATTCTTCGGATCTCGTATCTTTCTGCACTCCTAATGCTCGCTGAAGATTAGCATCCGGCTGAGGAAGGGGAACTGAATGACTCGGCATGTCCTGTGCCCCGAACAGCTTCCCTGACTCAGACGAATTGGATGTTCATTTCCTCAGCTTGAACCCAGCTTTCAGCAGCCAATTGGTTATCTCCTCCGCAAACCTTTTCGTTTAGTCACCGGCAGCAACCGATGTGAGGCTGTCGTCTGCGTAGAAGTCACAGCCTACCGTGTCCAGAGTAGCTTGACCATAGCCATCTTGGAATTGACAGATTGCTTGTCGAAGTGCTAACTTGGCGCTAAAAGGTAGTGAATTTGCTTTGCGTGAATACGCCACCATTCGGTACTCTCGCGGTTCGGCAGCTAGGTCTCCACCTGGCCACCGGAGGAATCGAAGTGCCGTCAGGTCAGTTTCGGGTACCTTTGCTTGTGCGGACATTTCCTCCACATCGGCTGTTATGGAGATTCGATCACTTCGAAATCGCGGCAGCCTTCCCACCAGTTCGGCAGTCATATCAGGACCTTGATACGGCATGCTGTTCAACGATCGCTCGCTGTGCTCTTCCGCACAGTCTAGAACCAAGCGCAATTCATCAGGCTTCATTGCATTGCAAACCTCTTGGTGCGGGGGGTACCACCGTAGTCGGAACCTAATCCATAGTCGCTGCTATGAGACGGCTACTACATACAACTTCCCTGTAGACTCTTCCATCTGTTGGGCATATTTGACACGCATTGGTTCATTGTTAGACAGTCGCTGCCCTAAAAGTCGGAATCGTGAAAGAGCAGGTGTATAAATACTGAGCCCTGTCTGTAAGACACGTTTGAGCAATGCGTAGCCAAGTTATATAGTTATAGTTATAGTATATTTCTTGACCGTGGTCAATACACATGCACAAGGCAAGATCAGAGTATACAGCAATACATGTCAATGTGAGGTATTCACAAATTCTAAATTTATAAATCACAGCAACCGAAATACAACAGTAAAGTCATGTAGTGTTTGAGTAAACTAAAGTGGCAATGGTTGAGGCGGGAATTTCGAATCGGTTTCGAAATCGCTGGGGCGCGGTGTGGATAGCTGGACAGTCGTGGAATTGCTGATATAAGCAACAAATGGACGGTCACTAACAAGTAACCGGGCGTAAGAGATGCAAAAGAACATTGTTAGAAGTAAAGCAAGCGTGGGGCTTTCAAAGTGCAGTCAGAGATACCAGCGGGATATTGGACACTGATCCAGCATTGGGTAACTAATTGTGGAGGAAGCATGTGAAACAAAGGCAAGTGATTCAAAGGTGATAATAAAACGGACCTTTTGTGCAGGTGATTACAGTGTCATATGGAAATTCAAATGAAGGCGAAAAGCTTCGCAGGGACTTCAGTGAACTTTTGAAGAGCATGAATGGTGTATGGACATATAACGGACTATTAAAGAAAAGAAAAGCCGTCAATGAAACGGATTAGTGGAGACAAACGTCAATGGTTCGGCTAGGCAGGAGTTGGAAGAGCGTTAAATGTTTTTTTTGTATTTGATAGAAAATTGGTAATCAAATTATGGTTGGCTGCAGATGGCTGGTATTCTGTTCCGTTAAGACCTTGGTTGCAGGCAGAATGTTGTGGGAAGCAGGTAAAAAAGGGCTGGTTTGACGAAGTTGACAGCTGCGAAGGCTGGGTTCCGGCCATTGATTTCGTACTCTGCGATCCGGTGAGACTTTCATGAGGTTTTGTTAATCCATGTACGGTGCCCCATGTAACGTCAGCAGGCGAGAGTATAGGTTTAAACCATTGATCAAATCGTCCAGTCCTTACGGTAATCCGGAATAAACGTCGATTTAGCCGATGGATACCCAAGTAACCAATGCAATCTGGAAGAGATCAGGAATGCGGCAGTCTGGAGAGTGTTCCAGCTGTGGGTTATGATTATCGTTTATATGGAAGCAAGAAAATGAACATTTTGATATCCGAACAGTTAGTTAACGTTTGGCTAGTGGACAGGTCTATTAGGGATCCCTAGATGGAGAATGGTAGCTTCCTAGGGTATTTGGGGCGATATCAGGTAGGCAGTGGATGAGGAGAGGGTGTCCGTTTGGGAACCAGGAATAAAACAATAGTAGATGGTATGGTCTGGACGAAGAATGAGAAAATAAGAAGAAAACAGTCTGGTCAGTTCACCAGCTGTGGTAAAGGACGGCAAACAGTAAAAAGGGGGGAAAACACAGTGTTAAAATGAGGATTTTTCATGTGGGGGCAAACGTGCTGGTATTCGGCAGGGGCATACGGATTCCGGTTGGAATGGGGTCTTAACGTACCATGAGCATGTGCGTAGAGAAGTGGAGCCTAGTTACTAAGGAATGGTAATCCGTGTGGCAAGTACGAGAAAGGCACAAAAAAAGCAGGATGGGACGGCTGAGTTCTAGCCTGAGCCAGGAATTAACTAAGAGCGAGCACTCATCGCTAAAGGACGGAACGGTTTAATTTATATATACGCAAATTGTGTGTAGTAAAATGGCACAATCTAGTTAGGAAGGGGGACAAGTGAGTGGAGCATACCCAAGGTATATATGTATACATATATATATATATATATATATATATATATATATATATATATATAGATGTATATATATATATATATATATTATATATATATATATATATATAGATGTATACGTGGGTGCGATCATCGGACGCAAAAGACTACGGCAAGAAAAGTGAGATAGAGTGACGCAGCCGAGGATCAACGGTTAACGGAAAGAAGAACAAAAGTTAAGCACGGGCTCATCGGTGCGGCGGATCCCAAAGGCACATTGAGGCCATGAAACGTGAGACTAAAGGGGAAACGCCTAAGTGTGGCTAGAACTTTCAATGGGAAAGTTAGTATTTTGCCTAGAGTGGTCATTGAGCAGGAGTAAAGACCAAGTTCTGCATGAAATTACAGAAGAACCTTAGCTGGGGGATAGGGTGGGAGCAGAAATGGTAACGTCATAACTGGGTGTTGAGTTCAGTTAGTGAGTCACGCTAAGTGCGATGAATCAGACTGGATTTTCCAGTTCGAAATCGCAGAGGTGGTGAGCGAAGTATGAGCGGTGGGACCTGGTGCGGAAGAGAGGCATTATAAGCTAAGAGATATCGAGGACCGTTGAGTTACTCACCATGATTTTGTTATTAATTATAAGACAGTAGTGAGTATATATATATATATATATATATATATATATATATATATATATATATATATATATATATATACATATATATTGTATATAAAAATGTTATATATTTACACATATATATGTATATATATGAATAGGTATATATATATATATATATACATATATATATATATATATATTATATATATATATTATATATATATATGCATATATATGTATATATATATATATATATATGAACAGGTGTATATATATATATATATGTATATATAAAATATATATATTGCTGTATACGTGGGTGCTATCATCAGACGGGTCCTGCGAGAGCGGTCGGACGCAAAAGACTATGGCAAGGAAAGTGAGATAGAGTGACGCAGCCGAGGATCAACGGTTAACGGAAAGAAGAACAAAAGTTAAGCACGGGCTCATCGGTGCGGCGGATCCCAAAGGCACATTGAGGCCATGAAACGTGAGACTAAAGGGGAAACGCCTAAGTGTGGCTAGAACTTTCAATGGGAAAGTTAGTATTTTGCCTAGAGTGGTCATTGAGCAGGAGTAAAGACCAAGTTCTGCATGAAATTACAGAAGAACCTTAGCTGGGGGATAGGGTGGGAGCAGAAATGGTAACGTCATAACTGGGTGTTGAGTTCAGTTAGTGAGTCACGCTAAGTGCGATGAATCAGACTGGATTTTCCAGTTCGAAATCGCAGAGGTGGTGAGCGAAGTATGAGTGGTGGGACCTGGTGCGGAAGAGAGGCATTATAAGCTAAGAGATATCGAGGACCGTTGAGTTACTCACCATGATTTTGTTAATAATTATAGGACAGTAATGAGTATATATATATATATATATATATATATATATATATATAAATCCAACCAGGGGTTGGATACTGAAGCAGTTTTTATGGCAATGTTGAGGTTGGTTTCAGGGCCGCATACGCAATATAACTAAATAAAGTTAATAAATCGTGGAGCGAGTGAGAGATATTGACAACCTGTGGGGAGTAATACGGTGGTCTCTATAAATGCGAGCGCATCTGAAAGGATTTGTTTCAAAGTTGAATTAGCAGGATCCTATAAGTTGGTATGGATAAACAGTTAGTGGACGCAGACATGCTTACATATGTCGATGGCGAAGGCTAGGAGAAGCGGTCAAACAAAGCGATCAGAATTTTTAAAGCGGTGAGGTTATTTTGGAAGGTAAGGTAAAGAGAGAAAGCAGAGCAATGGCTTAAAAGTCAAGGCCTATCTCGTAAGCTTGACGTTCGGTTACGTGAACGTTGAATAAGCGCAAAACAGTTGGGACAGTAAGGAATTTATCAATAGCACGCACGAATGCATACTTTGACCGAGAAGATCTGATGTGCAAGGGAAGTTTATTCCAGATTCTGGAGTACGCGAAGAGAAAGAACTTAGAGCGTAGAACAGTCCTCGCGGAGGGTGTGGTAATAGTATACTGTCTATTCCGGAGTGAATATCCAGTATCCGGGGAGAAGCACAACTGGTTGGAGGAATAGGACTGCTTAGTCAATAGCTTATACAGAAATATCAAATTTAGCTTGATGCGACGAAGCCATAGTGGTTCGATTTTGAGAGATAAGCATCGTTCCCTGTAGTTTAAGTTGGACGACCAACCGATAAGCTGTTTTGTGAATCTTCTTTGAACACATTCGATAATAATCCTGTCGGATTTTCTCATGCTAGTGAAGATTAGGGGACAATATTCGAGAAGGGGCCTGGCATGTACTTTGTACATGTAGAGAATGCTCTGCCTAAGCTGAAAGGATCTGAATAGAAGACCAAGACACTTTCTAGCCTTCGCCGTTTGGAGGACAGCATGTTCCGAGAAGTTGAAAGAGCAAGAATAACTTAAGCCAAGGTCTCTTACTAAAGGCTGGCTGTCGATGGGTGAACCGCCAATGCATAAAGAACCAGGAGGAACCTGGCATTTGTAAGTGAGGAAAATACACTTGTCGGCGGAGAATTTCATCGCCCAGGTTGAGCACCATTCATCAAGAGCGGCTAAATCAGCAGAGATTTTAGGGATAGTAGTACTGAGGTTGCCAGGCGAGAAAGTGTAGACTATCTTAATGTCGTCCGCGAACAAAAACGGCGTGCCATTAAGTATTGTCGGAAACATATCATTTATATATAGGAGGAAAAGCAGGGGTCCCAAAACACTGCCCTGAATAACACCGCTAGTAACAGGCTTAGGATTAGAGGTGTGCCCGTTAATTAAGACAACCTGTGAACGATGAGATAAGTAAGACGAGAACCAAGAAAGAAGTGGATCGACAATCCCAAATGACCGTAGCTTTGTTAAAAGGTGGGGGTGAGGGACACGATCAAATGCCTTGGATAAATCAAGATAAAGAACAACAAGAGATTTCCCACTTTCAGCAGAGCCGGTGACGAGATTCAGAAAATCATACTGACAAGTCATGCAGGAACGTGAACGGAGGAATCCATGTTGGTTGTGATTAATAAGACTGAGGCTTAATAAATAGTTAATAATATTATCTTTAACTATTTTTTCCATTATTCTGGATAAGATGGGGGTACGGTTTATAGGGCGATAATTGGATACCTCATGTAAAGGTCCTTTTTTATGAATGGGAACGATTACCGAGCGCTTCCAATTAGCAGGTACGGTGCTACCATTAAGTGAAAGAGTGAAAAGGTTAAGCAACAACAGGGGGAGATCCGGTCCACCATTGACGAGTGCAATTGGTGGTAAGCCATCGGGGCCTAATCGAGGAGAGGGTTTGCTATTGGATAGTAGCTTGGAAATACTCCTGGCATCGAAGGGTATCGTAGAAAGGACAGAGTCGGTAAGTGGTGAAGATGGGGGCGGGGCAATGACAGTAGCTGGAGCCATGGCTGAAGCAAAGAATGCATTGAAGGCTTCGGCTATACAAGGTGGGGAGGTGATAGATGAGTTATTATCCAGAATTAGAAGTTGGAAGTCGGCCTTAACATCAGCGTTTCTAGACTTATGCAACATAGAAAGAAGTTGCGACTTGTTAGAATGACTCAAAGCCTTAGCTTCTTGGTCACGAAGTCGCGTATTATCTTGTCGTTGAATAAGTGTGGAGAGGCGGTTTAGACGAATAAAAAGTGAAAAATCGTTGGAATTATGTAGTTGTTTGAGAAGTTTATGGTACTTCTTATGGAGTGGCGAGACAGACGACCTCTTTTTAGGTACAGCCTGGGCAGTATTGGACAATTTATCCAGACAATCGGAAAAGAAGGAGTAGAAAATATCCGCAGCATGCTGAGGGTCCTGGGTGAGGAAATAATCACCCCAGTCTTTCTGCCGAAGAAGCGTGACTAGCAAGGCCCAATTTCTGCTTAGGAATGTATTGTTGGGGGGGTGTGCGGGACTAGGTGGGCCACTAAGGGGCAGATGGCAGATAACCATTTTATGGTCACTACCGGGGAAATTTCGTATTACGGTCACGTCGATGAGAGGCATGTTATGAGTAAATACCAGGTCTAGTATGTTCCCATTTCTGGTAGGTTCGACAACATGTTGTGTCCAGCCGCCAAGATGAATGCTAGTGATCAGGTCCATAAGATTGGGAGGAGCCGAGAGGGTGGGCCAACAGATGTGAGGGAGATTAAAGTCACCCGCAATAAGCTTGGTTCCAGAAGGAAGCAAAGAGAGGTATTCGAAAGACCTAATGAGAAGTGGAAACAATGAACTGGGGGAATTTGGTGATCGATACACGCAGCCAATGTGAAGAACAGTGGTTTGGAGGTTCATAGTGAACCAGAGAGAATCGGGAATAGAATCGAGTGCCGTATGTAAAAGAGGGGTCGTGGTGTAGGCTTCCTTGACGTAGGCTAGGCACCCACCACCACGCCGGTTCGGTCTATCGGTCCTTAGAAGAGAGTACCCTACCAAAGATACTTGATCATTGGAAGTGCTCTCAGAAAGCCAGGATTCCGTTATTAAGATAATGTCGTAATTATTTGTAAGGACAAGTTTTTTAAGGTGCGGGAGTTTGTCAAGAATAGAACGCGAGTTGAATAAGGCTAGAGATATACCATTTGTGGGAGGTGGTATAGGCACATCAGAGGGGTGGTGTAATTTGGAAGGAGGCAGGCTATCGCGATTGGAAGGAGCGGAGGTTAGGGTCAACGGGGAATATGTTGATGTTGGGGCTAGTGGAGGTTCAGATGGGGTGGCTTCCAGCCAAGCTGGATTAAATGTTGCAGTGAGAGGGACTGCTGAGGGGTAGAGAGATTGGGCATCAACGGAGGGGGAAACATCGGAGCAAAGGGAAAAACCTGTGGGGTTTGGCGGGTCGATATCAGACAGGGGTGATCAAGAGCTGTCGAGAAATACCGGCCAGTCGGAATCGAGTAATGGCTGAGGGGGGGTGCAGAGGGCAGGGTTGAAAATGTGTGAGGAATAGGGGTGTAGGGTGGTAGGTTAAGCTGCACATTGTGGGAGGGGTAACTCAAGTTGGGTGGAACACCAAATATGGAGCAGTTAGAAGCGGGAGCAGTAGAGATAGTTGTTAGGTGAGAAGTACGACGTAAGGCAGTTTGGACGACGTGTGGATGCCGTATTTTGGTATTGACAGGCAGTGAGCACGGTGAATTTGTAGGGATCACCGATGCATTGGAGCAAGGGGTATTTTTTAAGGTCGAAACCTTATTCCGTGAGTTAAAGCGAGTAGATTTAAGAGGAGACAGTTGAATGAGGGAGGGGCTTGTGAGAAGAATGGGAAGACTGTTAGACCTATTCCTCTGGACGGCGAGTAGTTTATCACCGGAGGGAACAGATGGCGAGTTAGAGTTCGGGGTGTATCCAACAGGCGATGAGGTGGGAGAGCGAGGCAATAATTGGCGTCTCTTACTGGGTGGCAGTAAAAGGGGAGAAGCGGAAATGTCAAGATCAACAGAAATGGGATTAGATTTTAAAGAGTACAGTACGGGTTCGCAACGGATCCCGAAATCAAAAGGCGATTGTCCGTGAAATTCTACGATACTGGATTACTAGATGAAAGATGACACTAAATAGATACAAACCTCAATTATGCAATCAAATGGACTCAAAAAACCAGGACCGAGTTGCGGTATGCGAGAAAGAAGCAAGTGCGCCACGCGGGTCCAGAAGAAGGATACGCCAGAGCAGCGCGCTGGGTGCGAACAAAAAAGAGTTGGTCCGTGAAAACAACCAGTGCTTTCAACAGGTCAACAGTTTAAGTAATTTAGTGTTGTTGAGGAAAATGAAACTGCCATGTTCTTGGAGGATTCTCCATGACCGGTCGTTACACTGTCTTCGCACCTCTCCTCCACGGCACAGGAACCACCATGTGGCCATCTACCAACTGCGTGTCTGATTCCACTACGGCGACAGCCTTCCCGTCCTCTATCGACAGACCCTTATTCCGGGACTGCGCGTCTGCGAAATCCTCGTCGTACATCCTCGCCGGTTGATCCGTTAACCCAGGATAGTTTGTTGAAATGCTTTGCACAGAACTCAACTCGTACGCCCAGTAGTTCGAAGGTTCGGATGTTACCCAAACCTACAAGGTGCGTACAGCGTACGGGTGCTTCCGGTCTTCTAGTTTCTGGCTGAAACCCAATGGGCTGCTGGTATGCTGCCTCCGCCCAGCACTACATCAGGTCGTTTCGCTTGCCGTTATCAACATTGGTTTCCTTTAGCCATCTTAGGCGGTTTTAAAAATCACAGCTTCTTAAGGCAGTTCCGTTACTCAGAGAAGTTCAGGGAATTTTCTCTCGGGGGTAAATTCTACCTGGCTTTAGTTTGCGCTTACTCTTCTGCTTCACTCACAGAGTCCTCTTGATACCTCAAAAGGCCACAAGGAGTAAAGAAGTCATCCTCTCGAACCCCGTTTGCCAGAAAAAGCAAGCTCATTCACAGTTCCACGGCCTCAAAACAATGCTCTTTTGACCTCTAGGACTTTTTAGGCTAGACAGCGGAAAGAACAGCTTGTTCAGACCTAAGCTTTTCAGATATAAAGTCCCAGCTTCTAAAGTTGGAAGATACTGTGTCTGAACTCGCCCCTACTTTGCATTACTGAACTCTTGGAACAGTCTGCCCCCCAAACAGCCTGATAGCAGCTGGCCCTTTTATTGACTCTCTTAAGAGCGAGAAACTCCCGTAAAGCAGTCGTGTTCAATGTCCCAGAGAGAGCACTCTTCGAGCATGTCAAGCATACATGCCTGAAAGCTTGCGGTATAGCCCATCTTCTTTGTCAAACATCAAGACTGCGTAAGAGCATTCAATGCTTTAACAGTCCAGTCCTCATGCAACTTGTAGGTGATCTATCAGTCAACGAGTTCATTAAAATACTTAGCACCATGCCTTCTAATTTCTCCCACCAAAACAAGAATAGCCGGAGATATAGCCTCCCCTCAAAGAGGACTTACCAGGTCTCTAGGATATCTCTACTAGAATGACACCTGATGATCCTGAGCCTTCGACGCAGACAGCTGATCACTCCATCGCTTCTTCTCGCATCCCCACCCCTCTATCCTCACAAGCACCTTCTGCTTCTCTACAACCAGCCGCTGCCCCCATCCACTCTCTCTGGACTCTTGGAAATCTGACCCCGCTGCTGTTGATCCAGATATGTCCATTTCTCTCAGCTTACTGCCACCCAATAAAAGACGGCAATTATGGCCTCTCCCTCCCATTTCACCATCTGTGGTGCACACCCCCAAATCTAGTTCGCTCTCCTATCTCTCCGATGATGAACCACTCGCGGTCCAGGGGAATAGGTCTACCAGTCTCCCAGCCCTCCTCACAAACCCCTTCTTCATACAACTGTCTCCCCTAGATCATCTCGCCTTAGGTCCCCGAATCCGGCTTCGACCCTGGAAGGTAACTCCTGTGCCTATGCAACGGCGGTCCCTAAAAATTCATCGCATTTGCTGCAAGCCAACGTTACGACACGGTCTTTACACGCCATCTCCCCTGCCTCACGTCGTACCTCCGCCTTACAACCATTTCACCTGCTCCCGATACTAAATGCTCCATACTTGTTGTACCGTCCAACTTGCCTTACCCTCCCCCATAACAGACAGCTTTTCCTGCCCTGTGTAACGAACGTTTGAGTAGTGCGTGGCCAAATTCGCAACGGATCCCGACATTAAAAGACGATTATCCGCGATATTCTACGATACTAGATCATTACATGGACAATTACATAAAAAAATATACAAACCTCAATAATACGATCACAAGGACTCAACAACGAGAAACCAAATGGCAGCGTGTGAGCAAACAGCACGTGCGTCACGCAAGTCCTGACCAAGGATGCCCCAAAGTAGCGCTCTAGGCACGAACAAACCACAATTGGTTCAGAAAAACAGCCAGTTCGTAAAGACAAGTCAATAGTGTAGGCAAATGAGTGATGTTAGGAAAAACACTGAATCGCGGGGGTTAAAGGGGGATTTTCCACAACCGGTTGTTACACCGCCCACAAAAATCCTCCTGGATCTTTAGCAGAGTCAAAGGTTCGGTATAAAGGTACTGATTCTTCCTACCTACCTAGGCCCTGCTGTCAGTGCGCGCGCCCAGTGCTCGTCGTCAACGTTCTACTAGTGGTCGCACCTAACCCGTTGGCTATATAGAAGTGAGGCTGGTCTACATCTTCCACAAGAACGAATGACCGATTGCGGGCATGAAGGGGGCACATAGATTCTGTCCTTGTAAAGGCCGTCCTGTCTTGGGTGTATGTGCTTGATTGAGTTTGTGTGAGTGCGTGTGTATGTGCCGGGGCGTACAATGAAATCGCAGGTATGACCACACATCAAAGGAGGACTTTCTGCGATGTCAAAAAAAGACCGTGTGGCAAGAAAACGAGTAAAATGTAGCATGTGTGTGTAACCTGAGCTCCGCTACTTATTCATATGCAGGGGGCATTCGGTAACGTCAACAAAAAGCAAAACAACGAACACTGTCACATGTTTGATGGGGTTACGGGATGTAGAGTGCGTCGTGCATTTGCGTATGTGTCGGGATGTACAGTGGGATCGCATTCATCACCACATATCGGAAAAAACCTTCTGTAATGTCAACGAAAGACCGCGAGCACTGTAACGTGTTTGACGGAGACCGTGTGGTATATATTACGTTTATTTATCCACCTCGATGACTAATGTGAAAAGGTCTACTTGGCCTCGGGGTTATCAGCTCCTCCGCCTTCGCTCTCGAGTAGGTTAATACTGCGTATGTCACGAATGAGCACTCCGTTAGCTGTCTTCACCTTCACCTTTCTTATCATTCAGTCAGTGCTTTCTATGGTTTCCATAATTACTCCCAAAGACCAAGTGCTGAAATGTGCGCTTTCGTCGGCGATCATAACCACGTCCCCAACTTTGAATGGTCTTGTTTTGGCCAGCCACTTCTGTCGAGTCTGCAGAGCAGGTAGTTACTCCCGCAGCTAGCGCCTCCAGGAAACCTTGGCAAGATAATTCGCCCGCTTACATCCGTGGAGGTAGTTCCCAAGATGGTTTACCGGCCCTTGGAAACCCTCGTTCGACCTTAACGTCAATAAGTCTTTCGGGGTGAGCTCCAGGTGGGTGGGGTTGCCTTTCATTACTGGAACCAAGGGACGGTTGTTCAGAATTATCTCTACCTCAGTCACGGCGGCGTTCAGAGTCTCGTCTTTGGGCGGCTGTTGTTCAGTTATCGACGGCAATATTCTCCCGGTGGAACTGATCAGGCGTTCCCATACGCCGCCTCGGTGGATGGCCTGTGGGGGGTTGAAACGCCATCGTATGCCGTAGGCCACGCTTCGATCCTGCAGTTCGTCCCCGTTTATGTTCTTGTGCCAACGCTGCAATTTCCGGTGAACACCTACAAAGTTCGACCCATTATCTGAGTATACATCTGCTGGTACGCCTCTTTGGTCGATAAATCTCTGCAACGCCCGCAGAAACGAATCGGTCGTCATCGAATGCGCCACTTCTAGGTGTACCGCGCGTGACTTCATGCACATCATGATACATCCATATGGCCTTTCTAATCTTTTCCCGCACTTGATCCACAAGGGCCCGAAATAGTCCAACCCGGTGTCGCTTTACGGCCACCAGCTCGTAGTCACCCTGCATTCTGGTAGAGGGGCCATGAGTTGTTTGCCTGCTGTGGCATTGCGTCTCCTGCATTGCACACAACGTCGGATTACTCGTTTTACAGTCTCTCGTCCTCTCAACAACCAAAGACGCTTTCGGATGACGCTCGTCACGTGACTTTCCCCGGCATGTCCCTCCACGGCGTGGACGTGTTTGATCAATAGCTCTGCTACAGGTTGTCTCTCAGGCAGCAGTATAGGATACTTTGTGCCGAAGCTCAGGTGGGCTTTGGCCAGCCTACCATCCACTCGCAGAAGTCCATCAATGAGTTCGGGGTTTAAGCGCTTCAATCCGCCTCTCGGAGATGATATTTCTTTGTTGGTTGGTCCCACTTCTTCCGCCCTCCGGAGTTCTCGGGCGAAAGCCTCCTGTTGTATCGTTCTGAAAATGTCGTATTCCGCAGCTTGTAGCTCATCGGGACTTAGCGGGCCGACCCGTATCCGGCCTGAGGGGCGTAGCCTTTTCATGACTAGTAAATTTCTCTTGAACCTGGCAAACCAGACTAACGCACTGAGTGTCTTCATCCAGGAAGAATGCCTGACCAATCGCGATAGAATGGATGTCGCTTTGACGACGTTGGACGCCATCACTACGCCTTTGATTTCCAGTTCCACTTCCGTAGGATGTTTTAATTCGAACGCGGGCCAGTCCTGTTTGGGCAAGTGCAGGAAGTTTGGTCCTCCCGTCCACGTGTCTAGTTGCCTGAAGTTGGTAGCACCTCGGGAGAACAGATCGGTTGTATAATCGCCAGACCTGACATGACTCCACTGGTGCGTGGCTGATTCATCGTGGATAATCGTGAGTCGGTTAGCAACGAAAGTACTAAACCGGCTCCGGACGTTGTTAACGTAGTAAAGTACTATCGTTGAATCCGTCTAGAAGCTCACCGACCAAATGTAGAGATCGAAACATCTCTTCACAGCTTGCACCGCCCTGACTGCCAACACGGCTGCGCTGAGTTCAAGGCGAGGGATTGAGACCGACTTCAGTGGAGCAGCGCGGGCTTTGGCGAACAGGATCCTCGTGGTATATTGTCCATCTCCTGCGCACCATCGTCCGTACACCAAAGCTCCACAACCGACTTCGGATGCATCGGAGAAGGCATGTAGTTCTCCAGTCCGCGTCGTATGGCCAGGAGTCAAGCATCGTGGGATTCTTATGTCCCACAATTTCCTCGAGGTGCTTAAAATTTCTTCCCAGTACAACCGGTCTTCTCGGCCAGGTGACTGGTTCCAACCAACTTTCTTACGGCACAGCCGCTGCAGCAAGATCTTTCCCGGTAGCAGCCATGGTGAGACGAAACCGAGCGGGTCGAACAGACTAGAGACAGCAGCTAGCATGCCTCGACGGGCTACAGACAACTCGGGAACGTTTAGCTCGAAAACAAAATCGTCCGTTTCCGCGTCCCATTGTATCCCTAAGGTGCGCTCGATAGGAAGTGGAGAGCCGTCCAAATCTCTTACTCTTTCGGCCTTTTCGTGATACGGGGTGACCTTCAGCACTTCTGAAGCGTTCGACATCCATTTAGTTAGATGAAAGCCGCCCTCTTCCAGCAATCTTGTCAGACCCCTGAACTGCTCTAGAGCTGATTCCACATCATCGAATGACCCAAGGTAGTCGTCGACGTAGAAGTTCCTGCTGACGCTTTCTACCACCGTCCGATGTACTAGATCGCCATGTTTGTTCGCCGATTCTCGGAGGGCGTAGTTAGCAAGGAATGGTGACGATATGGCTCCGAAGGGGTGGACGGTCATCCTATAATTCGCCACTGCGTTGTTCCGGTCGCTCTCTTCCCACCACAGGAAATGCAAAGCATCTCCTTCTTCTACCGGAATTTCCACCTGATGAAACATTTCCCTAATGTCGGCAGACAAAGCCACTCTACCCACTCTGAAACGGCACAAAATTTCGATTGGTGATGTGGTCCAGTCAGGCCCTTGTAGTAGGCGATCGTTTAACGACTTGCCCTGGAACTTGGCTGCACAGTCGAAAACCACGCGCTGTTTATTGGGTTTCTTGGGGCTGATAACCGGATGGTGAGGCAGATACCAGATGCCCTTCCGGCCGTCGGTGTTGGAAGACGTCTTTTCAGCGTAGCCGAGAGCTCCGTTTCACCTCGGTAATTCTGCTTATCGTTCCCACAGATTCTGGTCTCTAATTAAGCTTTCTTTCAGTCGTGGCAAACGTTCGATAACATAGTTTCGGTTATCAATCCACGGGTCAGCAGATGTGCGCCATGGGAGGGGAAGCTCGAACTGCTTTTTGAGGCCTCTAGTGCCTTGCCGTACCGTTTGTAGAGCGAAGTGATCCTCTTGAGACAACGTCGGCCTTTCGTCTCCAATGTCATGAAACTCCTTTTCATACAGCCGTTGCAGATGATACTCTATGCGGTCCGTTTCGGCGGATAAGTAATTCACGGAACCGCGTACCCCTACTGGACCGTATAACATCCATCCCAGAACCGTGCGTACGGCATAAGGTGCCTGGCGGTCGCCGACTCTCTGGTCAAGCACCCAATGCGCCTCTGGCACGTTGCAGCCCATGAGGAGATCCACTTCTTCATCTTCCCAGTCTACAACGGTTACATCCTGTAGGTGGGGCCACCGAGTCAAGATTGCGTTCACCGACCTTGGTGCTCGCATGGGGAGATCCGCTAACGTGAATGCCTCCGTTGGTTCAATTTCCTCGTTAGTGTCTAGAGAGATGAGTTGCAGCCTTAGTCTACCGGCAGTCATTACCTGTGTTCCGCCCACCGTGCTCACTGCCAACGACGTCGCACCTTTAACCAGTTGGTGTTTGTCGGCAAACCGCTCTTTCACTAGGGTAATGTCAGATCCACTGTCGAAGAATTCCATGGCTTTGAAGACTCCAGTTGGGGTCGCTACTCCCACGGCAACTACGCCTAAACGTACCGGTTTACTGGCAGATCGTGACGTTGAACAAATAACACTGGGCTTGTTACTCGCCTCGGATATGGTTACCCTCGCCTGGTGCAGCAATCGGTGGTGTCTATCCGTGCAGCCATCGTAACCACATCTGTCCCCTGTCCTACACCCGGTGCGTGGTGTTGAGACAAAGAAACACGCTCCTGCCATCCCCGCCATTACCCATCGTTCGTCTACTGTGGCATTGCCGAACTTGGGGCATTCTGGTAGTCCATGGATAGCATCACAGGACCTGCAAATTGGTTGCGCCGTGGCATCGCGTGAAATGGAGTGCGCATTGGTCCGAGGTTGATACTTCGGCTGTTCCCGAGCAGTGGTTTAAACCTGGCCAGTACTGGATTTGTTTGCTCGGTTGCTGTCCCGGATGAGTCGGCCAAATCTGTCGGCTACCTTGGTTTCCCTGTCCAAATATTCTGTCAAGTCTTCGAAGTTAGCCTCCTGGTTGCTTCGGCTCATCCGTTCCGTTTCTTCCGCCCACCGACCCTGTAGTTCAAGGGAGAGATGACAGACTATGCCTTCCAAGGTGTGCATTGCGTCTAGGTCAGCCCCGTAACTTAAATGATCGAGGGATATTGAGCTGTTCTGCATCTTGGTCACCAGGTCGGCCATTGTGTGGACATCGCCCTTGGTTCTTTTTGCCTCTACCGTCACCTTCTCTGCTAGGTTGCGGGCTAATTTGAAAGGTCGGCCAAACAGGTCCCCCAGAATCTTTCTTGCTCGGGTGTAGCTTTGTTCCTGGTCGAGCATGGTACACCCATCGATAGCTTCCCTCGCTCGGTCTCGACAGTAGTGAGTAAGGTAGAGAAGCCTTTACCCGGGGTCGGTTACCTTATTTTCAACGAACGTCTCGAACTGCTTGGCAAACTTGCAGTAGTGTTCAGATCGCCCGTCGAAAACCGTCAGTTCTACTTTTTGCAAATCGATCCATGGTGTTTTATAGTCGGCGACCGGCGTGAAGTTTCCTATCTTGTTGTGCCCTGATCCATCGGAAGTGTCGTATTCGTTGGTCTCTGGCTCACGCTCTTTATGTCTACACTTCTGTTCTGCTTCCTGGGCCTGTTGTCTAGCCGATAACAGTTGTTGTTCTAGGTCTAATATCCTCAGCCTGTATAGATCGATATCCTTACAGTCCATATTGCCCTCAATAACATATGAACTAGCACTGACAGGACTAGACGATCTAACGCTAACTAAAGAATCAAATGTACCCAAAACCTTCCCAGTGAATTGCCGTATTACTCCCTATCCAGATTCCAATATCTTTGATCCGTTTCTTAGCATTTTGCGTTTTTTCTCGTTCCAAATTGACCTATTGAGTACTGTAACACACGTTTGAGCAATGCGTAGCCAAATTCGCAACGGATCCCGAAATCAAAAGGCGATTATCCGTGATATTCTATGATACTAGATTATTGAATGAACAATTACACCAAAAAGATACAAACCTCAATAATGAGATCACAAGGACTCAACAAGCGAGAAACCGAATTGCGGTATGCGAGAAAGGAGCACGTGCGTCACGCAGGTCCAGAATAAGGATATGACATAGTAGCGCTCTGGGCGCGAACAAACAACAATTGGTCCATAAAAACAAACAGTTCGTAAAGACACGTCAATAATGTAAGCAAGTGAGTGATGTTAAGAAAAGCACTGAATCGCGAAGGTTTTAGGGGATTTTCCACAACCAGTCGTCACAACCGATGACCCACTATAGTTGATGCCGCCGTCAATCACATCTCGCAATTCTAATACCCTCTCTTCGAGAAATGTGTTCGTCGGGTGCGGCTTCCTTGACCCGCAATAAATGCCTACCGGGAACACGGCCAGACATCTTGGACGCACCAAACGTGCCAGAATGGGCCACAATTGTATAGAAGAAGAGTGATAAGTAGACGACCCATCGATATTCAGCTGAGAGTCGACGGATTCCGGGACCAGCGCCAGTCCAATGATGATCGTCGCAGACCATCGAGGAGCCCAATATGAATATACACACCTTGTGCTAGCAATGTCTTCTTACAAGAACGAGGTCTGTGTGACAGGATCCTCGGATCCTTCGGTAGGCCGGGCAAAAATTGGTTTAGAACGCTCAGCACACTCGTGCTTTGCTGCATCGTCAGTCTGCAGCTAACAAACGTATCGGCAAATGAATTTAACAGCGCGTCGATGCTGATCTTCACGAACGTATTTTTTCCAGTTCATTGTCGACACCTGCGAACAACAGTTTATATAAAGTCACAGAAAAAATATACTCAACGAAGCCAGCTGTCTAGTCTGTTGTTGACGCTTGCACATTCGTTGTTGATGGGTACGGAAGTTGTGATTGATGTCCACCAGAAACCTCATCACTAGATGACACACTTACCGTAGGCTCTGGAAGTAATGAAGTTTGCATTAAGCTGCAAATATTTAAGTACCCCTTGACGTCATCCCCGGACATCGGTATCGATGGGCCCACATGGACACCTCGCCGCACTCAGTACACGGTAGAGTACTCAACGCCCGCTTATGCCGACGGTAACTTTGCCACTTGCTTGGACGGTTCATGTGAGTTAGCAGTCCATTGTCCATGGTGAACACTAAACCACATTTTTCTCCATTTGAAATTCGAAAATGATAATTAAAAACAAATATCCATAAACATTAAACATGCGTATGCCAGGTACCCACGGGACCCGCAAAAACGATGGTGTATCGCATGATACACCTATATACATATACATATATACAGAGAGACATATGGCTCGCTCTCATTTATGCCTATATATATATATATATATATATATATATATATTACAGCCAGTATACTCCCGTTGAGCTGGAGTTCATCTACCTATGATGAATATATTCTGTCACTGGTTGGAGATTGATAAATCAATCAACACGAGGATAGCACATAAAAAGTGCTCCAAGGGGCCACAATATTGGGGCCAACCCCATCTTTGTCCCAAGTTTACTTAATGGGGTTGCCCAAGCTTCGGGCAAACGTCAGGCATGCTGCTCAGTAGGAATACAAACATGTATAGGTGATGTGTTCAACACGGTTTGTACGCATATTTTGCCGAACTCGTGGGTCAAGTGCCAGAGAAACCACACCACAGTCACGTGAGGGACAGAACGACGACTGCACGGGACTGCGTTAAGGTCGCCACTAATAGTGAAGTAATAAAACAAAACAGGCCACAATAGGCATGCCTCAGGATGACAATATATGTACATAAGGATATAATTCCAGTAATTCTGTACCCAATTAGCATCTTTTCCACATGAAAACTAATCTTGGGGCAAGCTTGGGGCATGCCCCAGGTTTACCCCAAAGGTTGGAGCAACGTGCTACTTGGGATTGCAGTAATGGGTGCATATCATGGATCCCAAAGTGATAAATGATATTTTGGGGTATTCAGCAACCTTGAGCACTGTGACTGATGGTAAACCGTGAAAGCTTGTTTCTCCGCTTAGATTTGCTGCCACGGAAAAACCTCGAAGGTCGTCAATTTCTGCACGCCTCCCCCCGCGACCGATGGACGACAGTCAGTTGGCGTTGTTGAAGTCCTTCGTTCAGTTGTTGAAGGCCAAACCGGAGATTATTGAAACACCTAAGCTTTCGTTCTTCAAAGAATGGCTTCTCAGGTAACCGGACTCTCGATTTTCAATTATTGTATAGCATGGGTGCAACCATTCCAACTGGATTTGCCGGTGACAAACACGGATCAAGCACAAATCCCGTGACCGAAGAAGTAGATTCTGTTGCCGACGAAACCTCTGAATCAGAGATAGGTAAATTTCCCATTTAGTATAGAATTTTGCCTTGCTAGAATTTGACGATGCAGATGACGTGCTCCCGGCTGACTCAGATGCCAGTCAAGAAGTGGGTGACGAGACATCTGAGGTTACCGAAGAAATGATGGAACAAGCGGATGCGAAGCGGGCAGAAGCTCAATCCAAGTTGTCTGATGGTATACACTCATGTTTGTTGGCTGAAAGCTTGTTGATACAGGTGATATCGATGGCGCAATCCAGCTGTTTACTGAAGCGATCAAGTTAAATCCGACATCCGCTCTCTTATATGCTAGAAGAGCCAAGTGCGTAGCTTATGATTTACTTACCGTTTAGCTGTTTCTACAAGTTGAAGAAACCTTGTGCTGCTATAAGGGACTGTGACAAAGCCATATCCCTTAACCCCGACTCCGCCCAGCCGTATAAGTGGCGTGGTTTCTCACGAAAGTAAGCGCAGTTGACGAGAATACATGAGCTTAAGACTGTTGGGAAAATGGGAGGAAGCTTACAACGACCTTCAAATGTCATTGAAGTTGGACTATACAGACGATGCGTATCAGGTCATGAAAGATCTCGAACCAAAGGTTGGTCTTCGTCTTAATTTTTCAGCTTCAACTGTCATTCATTAATTTACTGTCGGCAGCTTTGTTGCTCCAATGACAGTTTGATGATCGAAAAGCCTTTTGCATTCTTTGTAGCATAAACGCATACTAGAGCACAAACTCAAATACCAGCGAAAACGTGAAGAAAAGGAAGATCGAGAACGGCGCGAACGAGTTAAGAGAGCTCAGGAAAGTCGCGAGAGGGCACGAAAGGTAAGCACGACTTCTCATTTCACTCATTCCAGAAATTCGTTCTGTCACTGAAGACGTTGCCGGGGTCTAAATCGATTTAATTTCGCATGTAGTATCTGCTGAACTACTTTGTTGGGGGTGTTGCGAACTGTAACAACTTTTAGGATCTAGCTATTTATTCAGTCGGTCTTGCAGCTGTTAGTTAAGCCTATTTCAATAGTACTAACCGCCAGTTGTTAAAATGGACATTCCCTGTGCTCTCTTGTAGGAAGCGGAAGAATCAGGAATGCCTACTGGTGCTGGAAATATGGGTGATGCGTTTTCCTCCCTCTTCAACGATCCTGAACTTGTGACATTACTTCAGGTAAGTAGTCTTAGTCATTTGAAATTGATAAACTTGTCAGGATCGGTCGTTTTTGTACTGCCGTTACACATTGACCGGTGGTGGTCCAATGATTTAGAGCATTCGATTACCACCTCGAAGGTCATAGTTTCAGGTCCCCTCCATCATCTGTTACTCTGATGGTAGACAGTAATCCACTGCCGCCCGTCTCGTTACCACACCTGATCTGACGGGACCTTCTGTGGTCTGCTACTCTAAGTCTCAGGGTCTGGTTGCCTTTTATTCTTAGTAATGCAGTGCCTTTGCGGGCTACACCCCTTCCATTGCACTCATGCATGAAAAATAAAACGACTAAACGCCTGGACAAAACTTCCGCCGTTAAGGCGTCGAAGTTCTCTTGTCAATGTGCTGTTTGTCCTGTGATGCTGGTGTTGTATCACTCAGTACCAGTGTTTTAGTACAGATTTATTGATTGTAGGATATGGTCCTGATCGGATAAGTTCTCCGTCAAGCAGATCGATGGCGGAATGTCGCCCTGGCTAATATCTGTAATATTAGCGTTTCTTTCGTCCGCTTAAAACCCGTTTTGATTGTCTCAGAACATGTTTTTTGCATCGACGTTCAAGGTCGACCGGTGATCTTTCACTGACTCACAGATACCAATGATGGCTTTCACTGCGTTTGCTTTTTGAATATTTTTCCTGTGCAATTGTGCAACGACTCACCCTCCAGATATGCAGATCGCCGAAAATGTCAATTGTGTGGTAACTAGGGGTTCTAAAATATGAATACTGCTGTCGCGTACTTAATATATCCGTGTAACGTAATTGCTGGACGCTCGCCAGAACAATTTAGTGTTTTCACCAATAGCATTGACCGGTTTACTAGTCTGTATGAAACGGACCAACAACCACAGCTTTGAGGGTTCTGCAGAGACAGCTGGTCTCAGGGGTTCTTTCTGAAAATACAGGAGAATGATCTACAATCAGGTGCTTGCACATGCGTGCAGTGAAGCGGGCCAGGCTCGATAGCCTAGTAAGCCCACTGCACCATAATGAACCACAGGTAACTGATCCTGAGACTTCCAGTGGAGAACCACAATTTCAAAATAAGTTGGGCACAACAGCAAACTGAAGACAGCGGATTGCTGTTCACCACCTCATTAACCGCCGGTGGAGGAGTTCCAACCTTCGACCTATACGATAAACAGATATATCATTTGATCAGCACAAGGTGATGGATAGACATGTCGGTGAAGTTCATCATCATCATCGTCGTACAGCGTTGAACAAAAGGGCGAGCCCCACTGACCACTGCCTTTCTCACCATGTTGCATGCAGAATTAAAAAGTATGAATATACAAGATAGACAGGAAGTGGACTTAGAGAGATGGAAAAAGGAAAGAACGCCCTAATAGCCAACACACGGAATACACAATCCAGTTGTACAACACACACATTGATCAATTATTCTGATTTGACAGAAAGTGAAAACACGATTCCCACTGTTCACGGTTCGCTGCCATATCCTTCAGTGTCTCCAGTAAACTGGTTGATGGATCTTTTGGACCCCAATCACGAAGACTTGGGGCACCTATTTTTCCTTAGTTCGCTGTACGTTTTTCTCATTTTCTGTTGTCACGTCATCTGTTGACCTCCACGTGATTTTTTCCACTCCTGAAGAGGAACGGGAAACAGGGCACAGTACGGCAGACGTGTTGGGCACACGCAACAAGTTTCTCAAACAACGGAGTCTGTCAAGCTGGGCACTCTGTAATAGAACGTTCTCTGAAATGGCGCTCAGTATTATTTTTGTTCTTAGCGTTGCTCGCCCGATTATTCACCCTTCAACGTTAGCCGTAATGCCAGTGATGGCCGAGTGGTTTAGCGTGTTTGTTTGCCGCATCAGAGGTCGGGGGTTCGTATCCTCGCCATTGCCGTTTACTATGTTGGTAGACAGTAATCCGCTGTCGTCCGGTTCCGTACCACTCTCAACCTGTTGAGACCTTATGTAGTTGTCTGCCACACTATTCTCAAGGTCTGGTGGTCGGTTTTTCCTAATCGTGCAGTGGGCCCTTGTGACTGTTGGGCATATTCTTCCACTGCACTCATGCACGAGCGCGTAATAAAAAGAACGTCGAGGGTCGGAAACTTCTGAGCGTAGTACATATCACCTTTCAACTTCGGCGATACAGCAGGTGTGCGCCACAAGTGCTTCAGTCAAAGGCACATTGCTCAAGCCATGATTTTGAGCGTGCTCACCTATACGACCGTGCTCCCATCCCTCGCCACGCTGCTGCCGAGGCAAGTGAAGCGGTCGACAGTTGTTAGTACCTCCCACCGAGCATCAAGCAGCGAACCGTTAACGTCCAGTCTCACAACACTGCGTTGCACTGGTCTGTGCGTTTATCTGGTCCGAATCCGGCCTGTTGTTCGTGGGCGTTCCTCTCGATAGCTGGTACCAGACGGCGCATGAAAATCAAGGCTACTGCCTTGGTGATTATCGGAATTATAATGAACCCGCGGTGATTGCTGCAGCCAATGCGTACTCATTTACAGACGGATACAATTATCGACTCGCCTTATGATGATTGAATACGCTCCCTGTTCCATATGTTACGGAGCAAGGTGGTAAGTGATTTTATCAAGACCATCATCCAGTTCAAAAAGAACTGGGGGAAGTTCGTCGGGACCGACTGATTTTTGATGCTTTGGTAATCAAATGCCCGACCCTTCTGATAGGGTTCAGATGAAACTTCCCAAGGAATCGCAGTTTTTAACGTCAGAAAAAACTACATTAGCGCGCGGTCAGCTGATCTGCTCCTTGAAGTATTCGGCCGAACGGTCAAGCCTTTGCTGTTTGCCGTGAATAGACTCCACATTTCTCGCTTATCGTCTCATCGATCGCGATTCGCTGTCCACCGGTGTCGCGAAAACGTACGAACAGTCTTTGACTGCTACCCGAAGCGGCTGCTACTCCCATTTCTTCGGCTACCTTGATCCATTACTTTTCACGATCCTTTTTGAGACTTTTTGTAAATTGCCCTTGTGGATGTCTCCGTATTTTATTCATCTCCCTACAGTTCGAGAGCTAACATTTTTGCTCGTTTATATATATATATATATATATATATATATATATATATGTAATGAGAACAGTCAATTATCGTGTCAGGGGTACCTTCCAAGTTTGCATTGTGGGTTACTTTACTGCTCGGTCACCCGGTTCAAAGTGCGTCTTTCGTTCGGGGATGTGTCTCCAGACTTGGCGCAGCTAAACGCGTCGGCCCAGATCAGCCGGTGACCAATTGTGCGGTCCAGTCATCATGATTATCGCACAGCGTTGAACAAAATGGCGAGCCCCACTGACCACTGCCTTTCTCACCATGTTGCACGCAGAATTAGAAAGTATGAATATACAAGCTAGACAGGGAGTGGACTTAGAGAGATGGAAAAAGGAAAGAACGCCCTAATAGCCAACACACGGAATACACAATCCAGTTGTACAACACACACATTGATCAATTATTCTGATTTGACAGAAAGTGAAAACACGATTCCCACTGTTCACGGTTCGCTGCCATATCCTTCAGTGTCTCCAGTAAACTGGTTGATGGATCTTTTGGACCCCAATCACGAAGACTTGGGGCACCTATTTTTCCTTAGTTCGCTGTACGTTTTTCTCATTTTCTGTTGTCACGTCATCTGTTGACCTCCACGTGGTTTCTTCCACTCCTGAAGAGGAACGGGAAACGGGGCACAGTACAGCAGACGTGTTGGGCACACGCACCAAGTTCCTCAAACAACGGAGTCTACCTAGTTGGGTTCATTCTCTGAAATGGTACTCAACATGATTTCTTTTCTCAACATTACTCACACGGTTAATCTATCCAGTCATAGTGATTCTGGGTAAACATCGATGGTCTTATTCCCCTGTGGTTTACCAGGGGGACTCATCACCTTTTTTATAAGTCGGTACAATCACCGATTTACGCCAACTCTATGGTACCTGTTTGTTCTCCCATATTGAACCGAGTTTTTTCAACTTTGGTGAGAGCACTGGGCCACTGTTTTTGAAAATAGACGGAGGCAAACTATCCGGTCCGACAGTCTTATCCTCTTACGTAGCTCATTCCAAAAAGGACTCCGGATTTCCATAGGTTAGGATCTGCAACCATAGCTGTAATAATCGTGTTAGTTAGTAAACCCGCCGTGGGTAAAGGCTAAGTAGAATGCTTTTTAAAAGGGTCAGCCCAGCGAACTAGACGATTTTAGATGAGATGGAGAATGAAGCAAAGAACGGTTTTCAAAGGGGCACTGGAGATTTCTGTGAGAATAACAATCCGCGGTTGCCCATCGCAGAAGGTTTGTTTGGGAGCCATAACCAGAACCAGCCACTCAAAATTCCGATTCACAAGGCAGCGGGCCGTCAAACCACCACGGGAACGTGGCCAAGGTGCTGACACTAGACTTTGTTCTTCATCTCTCGTAGTCATCGCTGATGCTTCAGTTGTCGATCCGCTTTTCAGATTCAGTTAGTCCTCAGCTCCAAACACCCAATGGAGCTAACGAAACAGGGACGGGGCCGCATTCCTTGGGCTAATAGAGTAAAAACGTCAGCTTTACGAACAGTAAGAAAATGAATCAGATACGTAGAAAACTACGAAGACAGGCTACGAAAAGCCTTAAGGATGATCACGAAAATTGGTGGGTCAAGATAGCCGAACAGGTGGAAGTAGCAGCTGATTCACGTAACAGGCAAAGACTGTTCGAACTTATTCTCTACACCGGTGCACAGCGAACCCCGGTCAGTGAAACATGCGATAGAAATGGCGAGCCCATTCATGGCAAAGGGCAAAGACTGGACGTTGGACCGAAAGAGCGGTTTAGCTGAACGCGCGCTAATGTAGTTACTTCTATGTCAACAAATGCGATTCCTTGGGTGTTATCACCTGATCCCTCATCGGAAATGAAAGTGGAGTCATGTATTCGATTACTAAAGCGTGGGAAAACGGTCGGTCCCGACGAGCTTCCCCCAGTTTTTTTCAACCTGGGTGGAAATGCTTTGATAAAATCACTTACCACCTTGCTCCGTGACATTTGGAATGAGGAGCGTATTCCGTCACTATGGAGAAAATCACAGACTACTCCCATCTTCAAGAAGGGAATACGCAATCGTGGGATTAGCTTAATTCCGATAGTTACCAAGGTATTGGCCTCGATTTTGCTGTGTCGTCTGACACGGGCTCGCGAGAAGAACGCCCGCAAACAACAGGCCAGATTCCACCCAGGTCGAGCATGCATCGACCAGATTTATACTCTTCGTCAACTACTTGAGATGCGTCACACACACACACACACACACACCGTCGACCGACAATAGCGGTTTCCTTGGACTTGAAGGGCACTTTCCCTCCAGTTGACGGAACAGCGCTTTTCAGTGTTCCTCATCGAAAGGGTGTGCCATAGAAGTTCGTGAACCTCTTGAGACCATTGTGTTCTCATACTTCTGGCCGAGTAAGGGTTTGCAGTGAACTGTCCAGTCGGTTCGAAACCACCAGCGATGTTCGACGAGGATGTTCCATGTCTCCATTCCTGTTCAACTTGGTCATGGAGGAAATAATGGAGAATGCCTTGGGAGATCTCCAGGATGTGGGCATCGATCTGGGAAATGGTGAGAATCTGTATGACCTAGACTACGCTGACGACGTTGTCTGCTTGTTAGAATGCACGGAATATGCTCAACGTGTACTAGTTAGACTCACAAGAGCTATAGTTCTATTCGGCATGCGCATCGCGTCTTCAAAGTGTAAAGTGATGTTGCAAGACTGGACGTCATTGGTTCCGAGCTTGGTACTCGATGGGGAGGTGCTGGCAGTTATCGACCACTTCATTTACCTCGGCAGCAGACGAATGAGAGCACGATAGTAGAGATGAGCACGCGCGAAGGCTCGAAGGGCGTGTGCTGGACTGAAGCACTTGTGGTGCCGACCTGGTATTTCACTAAAGTTGAAAGGTCGTGTGTACTGTGCCGCAGTGCGTCCAGTTTTGTTGTACGGTTGCGAGACTTGGGGTTTGCGTGCGGAAGACATTCTTCGTCTTGAGGTTTTCAACTATCGATGTTTGCGTAGTATTGCTAAGACTGGGTGGAATAACCGAGTGAGCAACGCTGTGGTCAGGAAACGAGTATTGTGTACTAATTCAGAGAACGTTCTGTCACAACGTATCCAGCTTAGTAGGCTTTGTTGGTTGAGGCACGTGTTACGTATGGGAAACACCTCTACCACACCGTGCCCTATTCTCCGTTCCTCCTCAGGAGTGGAAGAAACCACGTGGAGGTCAACAGATGACTTGGAAACGAGGAATGAGAAAATGTACAGTGAACTTACGAAAAATAGGTGCCCCAAGTCTTCGTGATTGGGGTCCAAAAGATCCATCAACCAGTTGGCTGGAGACACTGAAGGATATGGCAGCGAACCGTGAACAGTGGGAATCGTGTTTTCACTTTCTGTCAAATCAGAATAATTGATCAATGTGTGTGTTGTACAACTGGATTGTGTATTCCGTGTGTTGGCTATTAGGGCGTTCTTTCCTTTTTCCATCTCTCTAAGTCCACTTCCTGTCTATCTTGTATATTCATACATTCTAATTCTGCGTGCAACATGGTGAGAAAGGCAGTGGTCAGTCGGAGCTTGCCATACTGATGATGATGACAATGACTAATTTTTATCTACTGCCCCGCAGCTCGTATTCCATGGACATGGCTTTCCTGCGATGTTTGTGCTCAAGCTGGAAGCTTGTCTAGGTACAGCGGTCTTCGTTTCACTTCAACCTACTTTTGATTGATTACCACCCCGCAGTAAGTGATGCTATTCACTGGAAGTACTTACTAGATATATGTTTCGCTGTGAATGTGTGGATCTACGCGTTAGGAGGCCTTGCGAAATTTGCTGCTAATCTCCACGGAATGCGCAGTTTAGCCCTGAGGATTTTAGCGTCTTACGGCAGTTTGCGCTACTGATATCTAGGCCCAAACCGAAAACGAAAATCACTTCCCATGCGCTTTGTCATGCGTTTTCTCCGCATAAAAGCAAGAACAGCATGCACGTATTTTGCTTCTGAGCACGTGCTGTCTACGGAGTTTCCGTGGGTTTGTCTAACTCGTCTTTTGGTGTCATCACAAATTACCAGTTAACCCGTTTACTACCATCAACCGTTGGGGTAGCAATAATAGAGTAGCATGCGACCACTGCGTGAACCACAAGGGTGGAAGCCTAATCTCATCAACGTCGTAACTCTCAGTGTCTATCGTTCCCCGCAGTTTGTGGTACACGTGTGGAGCATATACTTGTGCGAAGAGAATTGGATTTCGTGACGGTCTTATATCTGTCGATCAAACGTCAAGCCGCCGGCAATCGCTCCAGCGTTATCGCCATTTTCTAAGGGTGACCATTATCGATGCGACCTTCGATCCCATGTGCAGAATTGTCGATTAGTAGTTCTGGACCCCGAAAATTACAGTTATATACCTCAGGTCGAGTTGGGGCGGATGAGCAACAGTCACCAGTCTGTCATCTCCAGTGAAGTGCAGCGAGATTGACTAATGTAATTGTTTGGATCTCACTTCGCCACAGAGAACGCGTCTTCTTGCCTGGTGAACGGTGGGGCACAGCCCTTTCTAGGGTACGTTTTGGGCTAGCAGCATGTCGATGACATCGCAACACTGGACCATGCACTTACCGGTTGTCCATTTATGTCACGCACCTACCCCAGTAAATACAAAGTGCTGAGGGCTGCACCTGCAATTCTACGTGGCGATCATTTGCGAAGTGCAGTTAACTTCAGACACGTGAAGAGATCATGAATAACAGAATAAAGAACAACTTAGTCAACCTGTGTCGCTGCTGCTGCTTTCTACCCCATCTGATTGGACGGGAAAATATCCCTGCGGAGCGCACTGTCTGCGGTACTGCTGTGATTCCTAACGACAGCACCGACAAGGGTCGACGTTCTTCGGATTTCCGAAAAAAAGTTCGTGTTTAGTGGTAACATCGTGTGAACAACGTTGAGTGCATGATGCTGTGGATAGCTGCTCGCTGAAATAAAGACCGCATCGCTCCCGGACATATCTTCCAGTCAGGTCTCATATCATTTGCGTTCCGGGCATGACAGTGACGCAACGAACAGTGTAATAGGTGCGACGAAGCTGGCATCAACACTGTCCCCTATATATATATATATATATATATATATATATATATATATATATATATATATATATATATATATATATATATATATATATATATATATGTAATGAGAACAGTCAATTATCGTGTCAGGGGTACCTTCCAAGTTTGCATTGTGGGTTACTTTACTGCTCGGTCACCCGGTTCAAAGTGCGTCTTTCGTTCGGGGATGTGTCTCCAGACTTGGCGCAGCTAAACGCGTCGGCCCAGATCAGCCGGTGACCAATTGTGCGGTCCAGTCATCATGATTATCGCACAGCGTTGAACAAAATGGCGAGCCCCACTGACCACTGCCTTTCTCACCATGTTGCACGCAGAATTAGAAAGTATGAATATACAAGCTAGACAGGGAGTGGACTTAGAGAGATGGAAAAAGGAAAGAACGCCCTAATAGCCAACACACGGAATACACAATCCAGTTGTACAACACACACATTGATCAATTATTCTGATTTGACAGAAAGTGAAAACACGATTCCCACTGTTCACGGTTCGCTGCCATATCCTTCAGTGTCTCCAGTAAACTGGTTGATGGATCTTTTGGACCCCAATCACGAAGACTTGGGGCACCTATTTTTTCTTAGTTCGCTGTACGTTTTTCTCATTTTCTGTTGTCACGTCATCTGTTGACCTCCACGTGATTTTTTCCACTCCTGAAGAGGAACGGGAAACAGGGCACAGTACGGCAGACGTGTTGGGCACACGCAACAAGTTTCTCAAACAACGGAGTCTGTCAAGCTGGGCACTCTGTAATAGAACGTTCTCTGAAATGGCGCTCAGTATTATTTTTGTTCTTAGCGTTGCTCGCCCGATTATTCACCCTTCAACGTTAGCCGTAATGCCAGTGATGGCCGAGTGGTTTAGCGTGTTTGTTTGCCGCATCAGAGGTCGGGGGTTCGTATCCTCGCCGTTGCCGTTTACTATGTTGGTAGACAGTAATCCGCTGTCGTCCGGTTCCGTACCACTCTCAACCTGTTGAGACCTTATGTAGTTGTCTGCCACACTATTCTCAAGGTCTGGTGGTCGGTTTTTCCTAATCGTGCAGTGGGCCCTTGTGACTGTTGGGCATATTCTTCCACTGCACTCATGCACGAGCGCGTAATAAAAAGAACGTCGAGGGTCGGAAACTTCTGAGCGTAGTACATATCACCTTTCAACTTCGGCGATACAGCAGGTGTGCGCCACAAGTGCTTCAGTCAAAGGCACATTGCTCAAGCCATGATTTTGAGCGTGCTCACCTATACGACCGTGCTCCCATCCCTCGCCACGCTGCTGCCGAACCCGGGCTAGGCAGTGGTGCGCGGTGGAGATGTCGAAGAAATCGTTAACGCAGTGCTAAGGAGGCATTATGAACAAGAATGGTGCAAGCCAAGGAAGCCGGAGGCCAATTAAGGTTCTGCAGATGGAGTAAATTTTTAACAAGAAGAAGAGGGGGGAAAATCGACGCATGCGAAGAGGATAGCGATCGATGAAGACAATGCAGACCCTGAATGACGGATTTACCGGAGTTTGAGAAACGGAATGAGCTTTGAATCAAGGGGACATGAGGCCAATTTCGTGAAAGTGAACTGGTGGATGTGGGAGAAACAGCAGTCTATAAAAAGGTAAGTTTAGATTCATGGCCAGTAACATGTACTATTCAGAAATAAGAAGGCGCAATTGGAAGGTTCTCAAGAAGTGGAGAGTCAATTTCCAGCCGGCTACGGTTCGGAGGAAGGATAACCTGTGGTAACGGATAATAAAGTGGGAAAATCTTCGCATGGACTTCAGCGTTATTATGCTGTTTCACTGACAAATATATGTATGTGTTGATGCATTTGCCTTCAGTGTTATTTAGCGTCATTTCTGGCAATGTACGGCTTTGAATGCGTAAGTTTCTTCTGGCAGGGCACGGTATGTGTCGGTCGATCAGCCGAGTGTGGCTTTATATTATCGGCATGCGCGTGAACTGGAATTCGTGTTCGTTGCGTTAGAAAACGCTGAACGATCTGATAAGCAATTAGGGGTATCTCCTGTTGTGTGGTTTGATTTCAGTCTCAGTTGCTATGGTAGGTTCCACTTGAGTCTCTATCCGTGCGAGTCAAAGCGGCATCCTTGGTTAGCCAATTTGGCGGCTGAGATGGTGAGAGACAACGAACCTGAAATAAAGGGAGATTTCAGTCTGGACGTGGTTCCAGCTGTGGGTTATGATAATATATGAAGACAATAAACAATGGATTGGTTAGGTTTATGTGAGTAGGGCATGGGTAAAAAAGACTCGCAGTGGATTTGAGCTATACTGCTGCAGGCCGACGAAGTTGCGTACACCGGCTTGGTAACTGTATGCGTTTAAAAGGATTTGTGATTTGCCCGTGAGCATGGCATCGCTGGGATACTAATAAAATACCTAGGGCTTCACGGTTATGATTGGTTAGTAATGATAACCCTCGATACCATTTGCTTACGCAGAACGTGGTCAGGCAACGAGGCGACAGGATAGGTTTGAAGTGACAGACTGAGCGAGTAGGACTAACGTACTGTTTGTGTGGCTCTATGCTGTTACTGTCTCTTTCAGTATAGTGGTTATTCTATACTGAGGAGTCAAAGTAGAAGGAACTATTGGGGTGACAGTAGTGATACATTAGAGGTAATTGGTCACTTGTCTTGGAACATTGACGCGAGTTCATCTATGCTCTTCCTCGATAGTGCAATCATACTGAGATTAAGCTCCAATGTGAGCAAGGAAATCTGATGCGGATATGATTGCATGGTTACTGTGGTTACTTTTTCGCTGTTATCGTGCTTCAAAGCAGGACTACACCGATGTGAGGACTGGTTTGGGGAACCGTGAGAGGTGGGTCCGAATTTTCGTCAGGGAAGCAAACTCTAACGGTCTACATTTGGTGCTCATGATAGGCGGCACAAGGGCCAACGTCAGGTAGGGAGGTAGCACGATACACAACTACTGGCATCCAGCACGTGGCTCTCCAAGAATGATCCACACTTTTTAGACGTTCTTATTATTCTTTTTTTAATGGTTTTAACACAGTCAGGTATCTGGCTGTCAGAGAAGGCGGAGCTGCTTTTGGTGGGAGACCACAGCTCCCACGCCCCGGCCGAAACATGGACCGCATGTAACAAGCCGCGTTGGGAATAGGTCAACCACACCAGTCAATCCGTAGCGACACTACAACCCAGAGACATGGGTCACATGTGACAGGGCTGGTGTGCCTGGAAGACAAAACAGTGGGGTATATTTTTTCTCTCACTTTTTTGTGCCAATCTCTTACTTTTTGGTGTTTATGTCTTATTGGTGGTCAACTCTGTGCAGGGAGACCATCACGGCCAGGAAAGTTTGCAGAAGTGCCGCGCTAACACTCGCCTTATCCGTGAAGTCAGAACACCCAGGCCGTTTACATGGGACAAAAAATGCAGGGGGAGGTAGGGTCAACCACAGCCTGTGATTATTCGATGGGGTTTATGTTCAACAAAACGCCAGTCTGCACAAAGATGGGGTACAACTTGCAGCACTGACAACGTGATTCGTCGGTACGATCCACAGATGGTTAGTAGTTTTTCTGGCTAAGTATCAAGTGTTGTATAATCCTATCGTGGAGGATGCTAGAGTTCTGTGATAGGGACAGAATTTGAGCTGTGAATGTCTTATGGTGACTACTGGGTGGAGGTTGAGGAGTGTGACAGGTGCTGCGTCTTGGGTTAGAGACAGAGGCAAAAACCTAATAATAATCAGCACAGGAAATGTTCAAAGACTATCTTTCTTGCTTCCAGTGGTATTTCATAAATTCAAATACGACTTTTGAAGCACTGGCCTCAGTCGTGAGAGTTATTATGTTTAGGCATTGTAAACTGGTAGGTTTACGCTTAGGTGATGGCAATTACGTCGTATGGTGTGGCACATCCTAGATTATCAAGGGTTCGGGTTAGTATCCAACGCTTTCCTCATAAGCTCTGTCAAAAGACATATAAGGATTCGTTAGAGCTATCAGTTTTTGGATGTCCAGAGCTACGTGTAGTCTAGACTTAAACATATTTAGGGAATCTACGGAACGTACATCAGCTGGGAGTTTATTCCACAGAGTTGCATATTTCAGGAGGAAAAAGTTTTGCCTTAAGGATTTCCGAGAAGTAGGGATCGTTATACGGTGTTCCCTATTACGCAGCTGATGTGTCGAGTTTATACTGAACTGAACTTGGCTGGAGGATACAGCTTGTTTGTGGAGCAAAGTAAACAAAAATGCGAGGTTGAGTTTTATTCTCCTAAGCCATAGGGGATCAAGCCGCAGGAGTGTACACCGCTGTCTGTAGGTCAGGGTCGTAGAAGGCCCAAACAGTTTTTTGGTAAATCGACGCTGTACATTCTCAATGTCGATAATGTCACGTTTATGCATATTTGAGAACACAAGTGTACAGTACTCTAGGGTTGGGCGAATATGAGTTTTGTATATCTCTAACTTACTGTTCGTGAGAAGAAAATTTCTCTGCAACAAGCCAAGGGACTTATTTGCCCGTGCAGTTTTGTAGGAAGTGTGTTCAGAGAAATTGAAAGTGTAAGAATATTGCAGTCCAAGGTCTCTAATTGTTGGGGAATATGGGAGTGAGACACCGCCAATCTTAAGCGTATCATAAGGGATATTGCAGTTTAGCGAGAGATAACTGCTTTTGTTCACTGAAAATTCCATTTTCCAGCGATCACACCAGGAGGATAAGGACTGTACGTCGACCATGATGTTATTTAGTGCTGCAGGTAGGTCTCCTCGTTCGAATTCATAGACTATCTTCATATCATCGGCGAACAAGAAAATTTCGCCATAAGTGATGACATTGCAAATATCGTTTATATATAGTAAGAACAGCAGTGGTCCTAGAACACTACCTTGGATAACCCCGCTGTTTACTGGGTGGGGGTCTGATATCTGACCGTTGATGCAGGTAACTTGGTGACGGTCTTGTAGATAGGATTTAAACCAATTGAGTAGGGGGTTTTCAATACCGTATCCCCTGATCTTGTTGAGTAACTGCAGATGTGGCACTCTGTCGAAGGCTTTTGTCATATCAAGATAGATGATGACGAGTGCTCTGTCTTTGTCGGCAGCTGTTGTTACCAAATTTAGAAAGTCAAATTGGCAGGTTGAACACGACCGTGATTTGAGAAATCCGTGCTGTCTTGGGCTGATGAGCTTATGTGCAGAAAGGTAGTCGGTCAGGTAGTGTTTTACGACTTTTTCTAGCAGCCTCGAGATCATTGGCGTATGATTAATCGGGCGGTAATTTGCAATGTCATGCACTGCGCCTTTATTGTGCCTGAGGATAATAATGGATTTCTTCCATTGGCTTGGGAAGGTCCCGGTTTGCAGAGATAAATTGTATAGGTTTAGTAGTAGTAGGGGAATATCCGGGCCGCCTAGAGCGAATATTGCTGACGGTAGGCCGTCAGGACCGGGGTAGTGGGTCGGTTTGAAGGTATGAATGTATCTATTTATATCCGTAGTGGTAACCGTGATAGAACTTAGTGAGGAGTTTGTGACAGACGGGGTGACAAACTGGGTACACGATGGACTGAGAGACACGGTGGTTGTGAAGAAAGTATTAAACGTGTCAGCTATCTTTCGAGGTGAGGTTATGAGGTTATCCAAATGGATGATCTGTTTTATGCATCGAGTTGATTGTGGGGCACGATCCCTGTGTAGCCGGGCTAGCTCTTGAGCTTTGTTTGGGTGGCGTAACGCTTTGGTTTCTTGCTTTAGTTGTAGGTCACGGGCCTTGCGGTGGATTTCGTGATAGAGGCGTTCCAGTCTGAAGACTGTAGAAAAGTCTCTATTTCGTTGGTACTGCCGTCGAAGCTCGTCGTGTTTCTGCTTTAGCCTGGCTATATGGTAACCCGCTGGTCTGGATGGATTGTAGGGGCGTGATATGTTTTCGATGCATGAGTGTAAATTTGAGTAGAGGAGGTCAGCGGCGAACTGGGGATTTGCTGTTAGGAAGAACTCGTCCTAGTTTCTGGAGCGGATTTGGGAGGGAATATGGTCCCATTTAAAGTGACGGAAGGAGGGACCGTTACATGGTAGGCTAACAGTACGTGGCTTGACTTGAAAGCTGCAACTGACGATTTTATGGTCGCTGCCTGTGTAGTCGTTTAGTACGGAGGCAGAGACGTTCGTGAGACCCAGGGTAAATATCAGATCAAGGATGTTATTCTTTCTGGTAGGTTGTTTTACATGTTAGGCCCACTGGCCCAGGTGAGTGCATGAGGCAAATTGCAAATACTTGTAGGGGGCAGAAAAGGAGGACCAGTTTACGCCCGGGGCATTAAAGTCGCCTGCTATAAATTTACCTTCAAATGGCAGGTCAGCGATGTAATTAAATGCATCAATGATGGGATTAAATGTGGAAGTGTCATTTCTGGGGGGTCGATATATACAACCGACAACTATGTTCATCTGGGATAAAGAAATTGTAAACCATATAGAATCTTCAACATTTGCGAGCACGGTATTTTACAGTAGGGTGGCAGATAGGCTGCTCTTGACATACCCCACGCAACCTCCACCGCGGCGGTAGATTCGTTGAGTCCTGAAGGTTTGGTAACCGATCAGTGATATTTGGTCAGAAGGTATGTTCTCGGTGAGCCAAGTCTCAGTAATCAGGACTATGTCGAAGTTGTGGACGACGGCCAGTCCTTTTATAGCGGAAAGCTTGTTCAAGATGGAACGGGAGTTGAATAGTGCTATGGTAAGCATTTCTGTAGGAGGCTTTGAAGCGTCAGTGGATTTGGTAGCCAGGGTGTGCGTTGCAGGGCGGTGATCAATGGGCAGGCCACCCATGCAGGAAGACAGGATGTGAGTTGCTACTTCCTTTTGGACAGCTCTATCCTTATCGCCGCACATTGTACATTGGGCCGAACACTCATGATTTTCAGCAGAGATTAACACTGGATGCTGAGGTGTTATTGTAACGCGGGCTAATAGATCTGGAGGGGAGTATGGAGACTCTAGGTGGGACCTTTGAGGCAAAACAGGTATGAATCGGAAGAGAGTTTGTAAGGATGCCAGGGGGTTAGCAAGGGGGCGGGGAGCAGTAGAGGAAGGGCAGCCATGGTTTTGATGGAGGCCTTGTGAGGAGAAGGACGAAAGGCAGGGTGAGTGGGATTTTAATGGAACAGGTATGATGTTTCGGATGGAGTTTGTTGAGGTGGGAGGCATCTCACAAGGCTCCATGGAAAGAGTGTGAGGGGGTGGAGTAGTAGCGAAAGGGCTGTTGATGAAAGGGGCCTTGGTGTGAAGGGTCAGTTGGCATAGCGTGCAGTGGTGTCGGAGTAGAATACGGCGATGTTGGGTGGTAGGGGAGCAGAGGATGTTGAAGCTGCGGAGGGTTTAGATGGGGCACACCATGAGGCGGAAAATGATCGGGCGCGGGCCACATGTTGTGGTACCGGTTGGCAACGATGCTGGTAACTCGTCCTGCATGGTTCGAGTTTGGAGGTGGTACATTAAGTGGAAAATTTGTGATATGGTACTGCATCTGTGGACGTGAAGACGGCGGGGTCTGGGTTTGTGGGTGTGGGATGTAGCAGTGGGGTACGCGGATCTCCGGGGGACCAAATAAATGCGCTGGTGGACTAGCGCTATGGTGAGCGACGAGATTTCGTGTGTATGGCCGAGGTGGGGGTCGTGAATGGGTAGTAGGCCGGTTAGCTGGAGCGCGAGAGGTCCTATGTCGACTGTCGATTAAAGATGGGAGCGTGACAATGTCAGTGCAGACGAGGTTTTGGCCTCTGGGAGCAACAGGTGACGAGGATGACGTTGTGGCCGAAGCGCTGGGAGACAACGTTGCAGTTGGCTGGTTGGTGCGGGGTGGCATGTTTGAAGCTGGCGGTTTATTTGCTCGTTTGGCAGACAGACCAGAGCGTGGATGGCTGCTTGCAGAGAGAGGGGGTTGTATTGCTCGGCTGTGGGTAGACAGTGGTGGAGACTGGAGTGCAACATGGAGCCTTTTTGGGGGACGTTGAGGTGTTGGAGGTGAGCGGGACGAATCTAGGTCCACATTTTGAGCTGGTGCACTGGTTAGCGGGAGTGGTAACGAGTTGTTTACGGTGGGAAGTTTCTCAGGGGAGCTTTGTGGCACTGGGTCAGACGGTGGTGGGAGTACTTGGATGCTGGCATTCGATCTAAGGACCTCCCTCTGCAGAGGGGTTTTGTCTGGAGCAATTTTTATATTTTTAAATGATGTGGATTTTGCGATGGACTCTCTCTTTCTGACGAATTCCACGGCAGCGCTCTCTTCTAGAAATTGAAACAGTAGCGGGCACATGTTTCGATGTGACCGTTTTCTGAGTCTTTTGCAGTAGCACTCGTGGTGTGACATATCACATGCCATGAGCAATGACTGTTTGACCGAGGAAAGGTGCAAACGATCTGGAACATTAAAAACAACGGCATTTTTAGAATTTTTTATCCGTCTATGGACTTCAGATGCAACAGAGTCCAGGAAGTGGCCGGCTGATAGGAGACTTTCAGTGTTTGGATGTTTTAAAGGATCAACAATATATGCTAGTGGCAGCAGCATGGTCAGTGCATCGTCCATGGATCGTAACTGTTTCTCTAAGGACGATAAGTTTTCCTGAAGCGCATTATATTTGTTACTGGCTTCACTGTATATATCGACCAGTGGTACTGAACACGGCACGGAGGAGGTAGAAAGTCGGGGGCGTTTAGTGCTTGTAAGTGGAGTTCGATTTGCCGCTCGGTGAATGAGGCGATTTGAAGTCGATCTAGGCATGATATTTGAAAGAACTTTGATAGAAGTGGGTTCGCAGGTCAAATACTAACCTCAGATTTTACTGCTTAGAAAAAAAACCTGATTTATTTTAGCTAATGGGGATGTCTTGTAAAGCTGTTTGTGAACTACTTCCCTAGATACATCAGTGGAAACTATACCAATAACAGCACGGCTAGTGACGTGTTCGTGACAAAGCTGTACGGAAACCACTCATACCACCGTAGGACGGTCCGTTTAAGGTACTTAGCCCCGCAGACATGTATTTTGCGGCTCAAAAGGATGACAAACTGGACACGGTTTCTGCTGATAGGCTGAAACCCGCGTATTTTGAGACACCATTATCACCAGTAACACCGAATTCATCGCCATCCACAGACACTACACCAACAATTGTTGTTGATGATCCACGCTATACTATCACACCAGACACTACACCGTACCCGTAAGCATCACCAAAACGACGACCTTCCCTGGTAACCAGCCTTTCTGGTAGAAACATCCGATGTCCCGTCGGGTTTCAATACTTTTTTTTATTCGAAGTTTTCCCTCGCTAACCGTCTTCTGTTTCCATTTGGCTTTCGAGCTTTTATTTTGTGCAGCAAAAGCCCTGGCGGGGGAGTTTTGTAGAAACCTGTATATTTCCGACTTTTGCTTTGATTCTCAACGTCCCTTGGAGCAACACTCTTATTTTGTACCGAGGTTTTAGTGTAAAAAGAACACACAAACCTCTTTGAACACCACCACAGAGCAATAATTATAAAACTGGTTTACTTTGAAGATGTCCAAAGCGCACCAGGCGCATGGTCAAACTTTTACAATCGATGGAATGAACAGACGAAATTTGTGAAAATGTAGGAATATGCTTGACAAAAGGATAAAGATGGCTTAGACGAAGGAACAAAAGGGGATAAAGTTATCATATGTATATGCACACCAAATAAAATGCAGCTAGTTCAAATGAACCCGAGAGTGGATTCAAGTAGAGGGCCGGTGACTTCGAGAGTCGAGGTTCGCTGATGATCTGACTGGGGTATCCCGAAATATTCCTACCTAACATGTTTTTTAGGATTGCGCCCCCTCCTTCGTGACGCACCATTTTCGGCAAATGTGTAACTGATCTACCAATTTTACTTTGAAATTTCGTCGTACTAATCGTGTATTGTGCGTTGTGCACTCAAACCCGTCAATCAAAATGGAGCATTGCACCCAAAAAACTGATGCTTCCGCTGAGTTTTATGTAACAAAAAAGCTTATGTTGCACCTGTCCGAGGTTAAAAACGTAAGCATGAACTGCACCTTCATTTAACAATGTTGGGCGCGGATTTATGTCCACGAAGTTTCAGTCTAGGTACAGCATACTTGGGAGACATTCCTTGGGCTGCTTATCTACTTTATTATTAATGTAACCTGTCATATGGAAGTTCCAGTTGGAATTTCAACTGGAAGTCTCATCCACTAACCGTGGTTTTGTGCCGAAAAGTGTATACCCTGTATTGTTGTCCGATGCGCATAATGACCGTTCTTATTACTACGTTTAACCAAGGGACTTGTAGTGGCCTGTTAGCGGAATCAAAAGCCTAAGATTCTCCCTTTCTACTGTAGGTGCAATCAAAGTCCATTGAACATCCACCCATTTTCATTGTAGGAAGTCAATCCCGAACAAGGGTGGCATACATCCTTTGCGAGCAATGTGGATATCCTTGAAACACGTACTCAAGATAATGCATACTATATAGTACGCACATATGCATGACGAATAATTATGTACTAGTATTGTGGTTACGGTTTACGTAAACCATGGTACGTATGTACCGTGATTTTCGTTAATATGTGGCGTTAAACTCGTTCAACATGGCAATAAAGTGGTATCAAAGCGATATAATCGGGGTCACGAAGCACCTAAAAACACCATTTTTGAAGTGGTAAAAACATGTTTCTGTTATGTTTCTATCACGTTTTTTGCTGGCTGGGTGTATTTTGTATAACGTAGAATTAATAGTGGACAACATCCCTCAATTGACCTTAGAGGGAATGAAAGATACGTATATCGAAATACAAATACATGTTTACAGATCCGCAAAACATTGAAATATATATGTATATAATTGTGTGTCAGATATATCATCAGGGATGTTTCTAATTATAAACTTCTTTTATTACGAGGCTCACTCTCTGCCGTCACAGTTATGTTCGCTGACGCCTAACTTTCGAAATTACTTGGGACACCGAGTGCATAAGAGCTGCCGATTCCCAAATGAAAACTGGAGGTTGCGCAACTATAGACATTTTTAAACATGCATACGTATCTGTCCCGTGTATATTCCGTAATTCCATTTCTATTCTCTGGCGCTCACACCAGTTTGGAACAAGCTTGCCAAGCTAAACAGAGTATAGTCGCAACTGCTTCACAGTGTAAATAAATCAAGATATAAGCTGATAGAAAGCCATTACAAAGAGGAGTGATAGGATGTACCGCTATAAATCCTAATCACATTGGCATTGAGATCCAGAAGTCACCCTCTTCCCCAAGCACTTTACCAAGGATCAACAAAACCCCTCACTCTTCTACTCCTAAAAGATCCACAGGGTTAGTTGATCTAGACGAATCTTTCCACACCTCCTCACAGCTACCCCGGCCAAAATGACATCAGATATCGACAACACCTAAGGGCTCATCCCAGGAGGGTCCTCACATTACGCCTCCAGCCCCGGTCGACCGTTCCATGGGACTTCAAGTTCCCAATGAAATAAAACCTGCAGCACTAATACCTGTCCCCACTGGCCCCCGTTTAAAAACTGATGAAAAGCTCATGCGTGCCACTCGTATGCCACGTATGTCGCTGACAATAAATAACCGTCCAGGAGAGATGGTCAGCGAGAGGTTAGTTGCCAAGGCTTAGTCTAAGTGCGGGCAGACGATACAGGGATGCATGAACAATGGAAATGATCGTTCTTTCTCTAGACCGAATTCGGCACCGACCGACTCCCCTCATTTGGGATACCCTCGCATCTCTCAGCATATGAAACAAAATAGCACTTCCAAGATGATGATACAACAACCATGGGGTCATAACAGTAATAAAAATAGATGGTTGGATGAGCGAACTGCGTTCATACCTAACTCTGGACTAATGGAATATTCCCATCGGCCTAATCTCCCATTATTTCCATCTTTCCTACCCCCTCCTCCGTCAAACTATCAGAGCGCATCACGTATCCTCCCATCTACAAGCGGATACCCCATATCAAGCAAAAGTGTCTATTTTTCCATACGTACCGTGGGTACAACATGGCCCCGTAACCTAGATATGCCTCATGTGAACCGTTCTAATCAGCCGTATAGTAGAGTAATACTTAATACCCTGTCATTTAATAGTCCACATGCAGACCCAAGTCCTCCCTTTGTGAATGACAACTTAAGCGGGCTTGCATCCCGCGCTGATGATTCTTTTCAGGTTAAATGCAGCGGTCAACGAACAGTAAGTACTAATATCAATGATGACGTCAGAAGCACTGGAATTTTCACATTGCTATTGGCCAATGCAAGCTCTAGTAGCAACAAAATCCAATACATAAGATCAGCCGCAATAAGAAACGACTATAACTTCATTTTAGTAACGGAATCTTGGTTATCGGACTCCTATCTAGTAGAGGATATTGAGGTACTCGGCTACAAATCCTTCAGCAAGGGCAGAACACATCAATGTGGTGGACGCTGTCTAGTGTATGTAAAGGAAACTCTCAGGGCGACAAGTCTTCAGCATCCTATCCTAGACGGCACTGTCGACTCTGTGTGGCTGAAAGTTGAAGTCGAACGTCAAGAACTGACACTGGGTTGCGTATACAGTCCGCCTAGATCTAGTCCTGATAGCTTCCTGCAAGTTATAGAGGCACTCAACTTAATTAGTTATCTTAAAGTAGGCCCAAAATTGATAGCTGGTGACTTTAATGCACCAGAAATATGCTGGACATCACTCACAGCACCACGCCATTTACCACAGTTTTTGAGTGCAATTCACCTAGGAGGATGGAAGCAGCACGTCACGTCCCCAACCAGACGTGACCACACTCTTGACTTAATCTTTTCAATAAGATTAACCCAGGTTGTAACAAAAGTTCAGAATAACCTACCCGGAAGTGATCACGCAACTGTCCACTGCTGCTTCACAGTGCCCATAAAGGATAAACAGCCGACACCCCCGCATAGACCATATCATAAGGCTAACTGGAATATACTAACTTCTCTGATTCGGAGCCAAAATTGAGACACCTTCTTTTTAAGTGCAGATCCCCAGCTGGCGGCAGATCAACTTTACTCCATCTTTGAACGATGCCTCAACCGAATAACTCCGTCACAAGGGTCGCCAATCCGCCCTAAAGACAATAAAATGTCTCGTCTCAACTTGCAGTTAAGTAGGCTCCAATGCTTTCATCTTAAAACAAGGGACTTTTCACTGTTTATACAGTTAAATCTTTTGGCTGAAACGATAAAACTGTGCTCCAAGAGTGAAATGGTACAACAGAAACTCAGGGCCTTGAGTGATTCCAAGAAAGTCGAGATTCTTGCAAAACCGATGAAGTCGAGGAACCCCAAAACAACTTCATATATCTCTTCCATCTCTTTCAATAACACTTGCCTCGACAAACCGCTGGACATAGCAGTGGAGCTTAACACGTTTTTGCTTCTTCCTTAATTAGTGACACAGCATCATTTTCTGCAATCCACCAGTACCATCATATGAGCCACTTTCTTACGTAACATTCCTGCCCTCCGAAATCGAGCCTTTAATTTCAAATACCAAAATGTCTTTCCACCCCGGATTGGACTCGTTACCATCGGTCATCTTTAAATTGAACGGCCCAGATATCCCAAATCTTTTATCTAATTTATTCAATTTGTCTATGCGCTCTAGTTGGTATCCTATACAGTGGAAAACATCGGTTATTATTCCAATTCATAAGAAGGGAACACGGGAGGACCCGGCCAACTACCGGCCTGTGAATCATACTCCAGTAGTATCGAGGATGACGGAAAGATTATTAAAAGGTAAACTAACAGCTCACCTCCCTAAAAACCACCTAGTAAGTGAAGGTCAGCACGGGTTCCTAAAACATCGATCCTGTGCAACATGTGTGACTGACTTTCTGGACCTTATTACGTTAGCTGCCAATGATGAGAAGGCAGTGATCTCAGTCTTTTTAGACATGTCTAAAGCCTTCGACCGAGTGTCACACATTCGTTTGTTGTCAAAGGCTAGGACACTAGACATTGTTGACCCACTATACCTGGCTAGAATCGTATTTGTCCTCGCGCAGTCAGATGGCAAACGTTGATGGCACGGTTCCCACACCCAGCCCTGTAGCCAGCGGTGTGATCCAAGGTAGTGTACTGGGCCCGTTGTTGTTTCTCATGTACATAAATGATACATTGACCGTGGTTCGCCACGGAGCACCTTTTTATTTGATGATGATTTAAAGTTGTTGTACACCTTCGACCATAGTTCATTGGGTAATACTATAGCAAAAATATCGGAGGACCTACGAATGCTCAAATCGTGGTGTACCGATTGGGTAATGAAGTTCTCGGCGGACAAAAGCTGCATTCTTACATACAAGTGTCATGTCCCTCCCGAAAAGTTTAGTGAAGGTGGTCATCTGATCCCCAACAAATTATCGGTACGCGACCTGGGCATATACTACTCCTGTTCGTTCAACTTATTGGAGCAAACAGACACTCAAATTGCTAGGTCCGGCAGGTTAGTAGGACTTGTCCACAAAACATTCCGTTTGCGCAAAAGTAACCTCAGTGTCTATACAACACACGTTAGATCATTGCTAGATTATAGTTCAATAGTTGGCTCCAACATGCACCAGGTTGATAGGATAGCTATCAAAAATGTTCAGCGCACCTTTACTAAACAATTAGTTGGCTATTCGTCTAGTCTCAACTATAAACAGCGCTGTGACCTGCTACACCTCGAACCACTTTGGCTCCGACGGATAAAAAACAACTTGTTCTTTTTCCACTCACTATTAAAATATAGATCTTTCAAAGCCTCTCCTGTGGTACGAGGCTCATAAAGCCTAAGGTACTCGTCACGGAACGGCATTCATTCGGTCACTGTGCCGTCCTCGAGAACCAGCTTATGGTCCAACTTCTTTATTCTTAAATATTCACAAATGAGGAATAAACTTCCACCAAATGTCCGTGCAATAAGCCACTTGCCGAGATTTAAAGAGGAATTAAACAAACGGCTTGATGTCCTGACACACGTATCAGACAATGATCCATACACTTCGGGGGAGCAAGCGTAGGAAGTTGGTTTGGTTTACTGACACGCGGGTCTGAATCAGGGGCCACGATACCTACGTACCACACAAGTCGCCGTATATACCACTCAAGTTTTATTAATCTTTCGTGTACAACCTTGCGTTTTGCAAATTCGAACCATTCACCAAGTACTTTCAGATTCTAGATACTAGAGGTTTCTGTTTACCATTGGCCGCTGATCCTCAGCTGGGAGAACCCCAGACTGCGTTTTTCTATTTTTACCTTTCCAGACAACCACTGATGGTGCCTTCCCCTCGATGATCCAGCATAATACCTGGTCAACTTTTCCAGCTGAAAATTCAATATTTGCTCGTCATTTCGTCACTACCACATAGGCCCTGCTCTTCAGGACCCCTTGCAACCTGGTCGCAAGCTCCTGGACTATTCAATCTCTATGCGACAACGCCAATATCACTCAAGCTGACCCCGCCGGTGCAGGGCGCGGTCAGATCTACCGCTTTGGCCGACGCATATGGGGCTTGCAGGACGTCTGCAGCGATGTGCGGGCGCAGCTAGGATGGCGGACCGCACCTCCTGTCACCAAAAAGGGTTTCCAGGTTGGGTGTTTAGCACACGGTCAGCCACACCCACCAGCACCCGTTGCGGCAAAAAATCATTTATTCACCCGAAATGCTGCAAATATGGAACTATCTCCCCCAGTTATCGCCTATTCTTCATCGTACTTGTCTCCATCTTCGCCACCTTAACTTACCACTTCTTACGCCCGGAAAAACCTGCTTTCCCTAGCACATAATTATCGCAAGGTTAAAGGACCGTTTCCGTACTCGGCTTACCGGTCATAATCCTTTCTCCCGATAATTCGTGCCAAACTACCCGCTTGTCCCATTCGCAAGCTTAACCAATCCCCGATATGATACTCGCTCTTGTTTTATCACAGTTACCGATGTATTTGCAAAAAGTCACATTTAATGTTGCCACACACTTCCGTCCCACAAAGTCTAAACAGTATATTTCACTGAGGAATACTTGTCTCCAGAGAATCCCGACAGTCGGCGATATTGTGATAGTTCGCTCTCTCTATCAGTCCTTCTGTTCGCCCACACGGCTGTAGCATTGCAATATCCTCACCTCGCAAAGATTCATGCCCTCCCCATATACTGAAATCTGAGAGTCATCTGTATCGCAGAGTTTTGATCTTTCGCCATCACAGGGTCCACCTCTTACAAAGAGCACCAGCAGATATTATATTACCTGTCAACTACTTCACCGCCCAACTTCGCAAACTTATTCACCTGCTATTTGATTCTTTTTCATATCCGGTACTCTATCTTGGTAAATCCTCTTAGACATTTTTGATTCTTGCATCTCTCTAGTCATCATGTTCGGCCCTTAGATAACAATAATCAAATGTAAATACTTACCTGTCACTTAAATACTTATCTGTGCAAAACGTGTATCTGCGACTATCATGGCTACGTATCATAAATTGATTTGTCGCCCAGTTCCCATTTCCACTTTGGTGCATTACATTCCACCTTTATGAAAGTAAACGATGTGCGCAATGGTTACATGTTTACATCCGGCACTTCTTTCGCCATCATTTAGGCAACCTTTCTACAAATGAGTCCTTCACTGGAGATTTAACGGACTCAGCCGATATTTGGTCGCTGAACTTTACAAGGAAAATCTTCAAAAGATTTTGATTGTTCTCTGTCTGCAAATTCATTCCTTTTATCGTCTGATTTCAATCCAAAGCCTTGCCATACTCCGCGGAGCTCTATAGCTGGTTCATGTTTCCCTTGAAAACTTTTTTTTCCTCAAGGTGAACAAAACTTTCGTTAATTCTGTTTGATTCTCTCGTTGTATAGCCCCTCTTTTTGTACTATTTCAGGAAGAGTCTGCTACATCCGACCAGCTCCACCTCAACTTGACCGGGTTGGCCAGCCGACCTTGAGTTCAAATTTGTCGGGCGCCGCATTAAAGAGTACCTAAAATACTTTCTCCTGTACAATATCGAGTGCATATACCTGAATCATCCTCTTGGAATTTGGACTCTACGTCCAATAGTACCGTTTCATCTTGCGTTACGGCAAGCCTCGGGGTTATCCGAAATAAACCATTATTATTATTATTATTATTACTATTATTTTAGAAGTAACAGGTCGTTGGGGTGAGAGCCGGTTCGCCTTCCGGGTCTGGGACGATCAGTGCCAGGGGTCTGTTGTTCGGTATGCCTTCTACTTCAGTTAGTAAAGTAGTCAACGTCTCGTCATCCAGGTTTTGTTGTGAGGCCAGGACTGTGAAGATTTTCTTAATCGATCTTATCGGCCTTTCCCAAACGCCACCGCGATGACCGGCATAAGTTGGGTTGAAGTGCCATTCTATCCCCTTTGCTACGGTCAGGTTTTGTATTTTGGCGTGGTCCAGGCGGTTCCACCATTTCCCTAACTCCTTATGAGCTCCAACGAAGTTCGAGCCATTGTCTGAGTATACATTCTTGGGGACGCCCCGCCTCGCGATGAACCTTTGAGGGGCCATTAGGAATGAATCGGTTGTAATGTTATGCACTACTTCGAGGTGGACTGCTCTGGATTGTAGGCATGTTATCAGGCAACCATACCTCTTTCGAGTGCTCCTTTGCTGTCGCACAAGTAACAGGCCAAAGCAGTCGATGCCAATTTCCACGAACGGGCACCATCCCGGCTGAACTCCCACGGCTAGATGGGGGCCATCATTTATCGGCCTGCTACCGCCTTCCGGCGACGAAAAGTGGTGCAGTGACCTATGACTCTCTCGACTGTCACCGATCCTTTTGTCACTCAAAATCGTGGACGGATATTGTCCAATAAGTGGTTCAAGCCTGCGTGCCCCTCTTCTGTATGTACATGGTTTATCAGGCATATCGTCATGTAGTGGTCACCAGGGACTATTATGGAGTGTTTTGTTTCGTACACTACGTCTGACCTCGTCAGCCGCCCTCCAACTCTCTGTAGTCCGTTGGTTTGCATATGGTTTAGTCTTTGGATACTGCTGTACAACTACCTGCGTCCTTTGGTGTGATCATCAATCCTGACCAGCTCGCTGGTCTCACAGGAGAAGGCACCTAGTTGTAGTGGGTGTAGAACGTCGAGTTTGGCTTGGTTCAGCTCACCCGGTAGTATTGTCCCCATATTTACTGTGTTCTGTGGTTGTACGCCTTTCATAATCAATCGAAGTACTTTGTATTTTGTCCACCAGACCACGGCTCTTAACATTTTTGTCCAGCCGGGAAAGCGGCACAGTTTTTCTGTCAGGCTTACGCTTCCTGTGGAGTTTGTAGCCAGTATCAGCCTTTTGGTCTTGATATCGCCATCTTCAGGCTTGGGTATCAGTAGCGTTGGCCACCTCTCTTTAGCTGCAGTTAGGAATTCCGGTCCCATTGTTCACGTCGGCAACCCCTCTAGTGTCTTCAGGCCACTTGAGCAGAAGTCGACTGGGTTACTGGCGGATTGTACATAGTGCCACTGATCGGTTTTAGTCGACTCGTGGATTATAGTGAGTCTTTTGGCCACAAAGGTGTTGAAGCGAGTGGTAATGTAGTTTACGTAATGTTGTACCGCGGCTGGGTCCGTCCAAAAGCTCGGTTCCCGGTTTATCCGATCGAAGCATCTCCTAATCACAGTGGCGGCTTTCATCACCAGCACCGCTGCCTTCAGTTCCAGCCTCGTGGCTTCTACTTGGTTCCCTGATCCAGCCTTGCGTCATCGTAATCCTAGGTAACTTGCACGTCTCGCGCACAAGTTGACCGAAACGACTGTTTGTTATTCGGGCATGACGGTCCATAAACTGCGTCAGGTCTTCAAACGTGGTTTCTCGCCCAAATCTACTGATCCCCCCGGCTTCCTCGGCCCACCTACCTTATGGTTCTGTGGGTGAACTGCACTCTATGGTCTCCAGTGTGTGCAGTGCGTTCAGGTCCGATCAGTAATCTAGGTGATTCAGTGCGATGCTGCAGCTCTGCATTTTTATCACCAGGCTGGCAAGAGAGTCCGACTCGCCTTTGGAGCGTTTTGCCTCTGGTAGTGCACCATCGATCAAAGTCCGGGAGACTCTAAATGTTTGCCCAAATAGATTTTTCAGAATTTCACGCGCCCGAGCGTAACCTTCCTCGGGGTTCAGCATCGAGCACCCGTCGATTGCTTCCTTGGCTCTTCCATGACAGTAATTCAGTAAATACAGGAATCTCTGTCCTGGATCGGACACCCTCCCTTCCATAAAGTTCTCGTTCTGATTAATGAACTTACAGTACTGTTCTGAACTCCCGTCGAATGGGGACAATTCCACTCTTGTTAAGTCAACAGCGTGGGTTACACTGGTACAAGTTGACTTCAATCTTTCCACTGAACCGCTAGGCTGGGCGGCCGTATGCTCCGTGGTCTCCAAAGTCACCTCTCGCTCCCGTCTCTGGAGTTGATCCTTCCTGGCAGATTCAGCTTCTTCCCCAGCCTGCCTAAGCTGGGTTTCCGATTCAACTATTCTCATTCGGTAGATATCATCACCTTTAAATTTTATACCACTAGCTGAAGTACATGAGATTGCACTGACAGGACTAGTAGACCTAGTAATGTCTAAGGAATCAGCATCTCCCAAAAGTACCCCATGGACTTACCTGGTTACTTCCTGTCCAGCTTCGGTTTGTCTGTGTCCTCTTCTTGGCATTTTTGATTGATTTCCTCCTGGTGATTCCATATTGAGTACTGTAATGGTTATTCCGACTGTGTGCAACGCGTAGTCAATTCAAAACGAATCCTAAAACCAGAACAAGATTGATTCGTAGTTTCTACGGTGCTGGATTACCAAGTTATACGCGTATATGTACAAACCTCAACTGTACGGCCACAACGTCTGACAACGAGGACCAGAATTCAACAAATGCCAATGTCAGGTACCACAGTCACAGCGGTTCAAGTTCGAATCAAAATTATGCTACTTCGCGTGAGCAAAATATAAACAAATTTTGAGGTGTAGTGGTTGCTACATGTTGTACCTGTTTGAGGGTCAATAAAACAAAGAGCATAGTCTTAACAACACAAGTATATGACAACGGCTAGGGAGGATTTCCAAGCATGTAAGTTACAATTAGTAAGGGAAAGGTTGGGTGTTGAGCCAGTATCAATCTTTCGCTCTGGGGCTACGCTGGAAGACAGCGAGGTTGATACCGAGGAAGATTATCGCCTAGAGAAGGGGGTCTGAGGGTTGAAGCAGACAGGGTTGGAAGCTACTGTTCGGGATGATATAAAGACTCTTTTTCGCATAGGTGGGGCCGATGGTGGGGAGTTAGTCGTGTCTTGGACGACGGCATGGGGGTAGACAGCGGAGGGTACCGATCCCTTTGACGCCATCATGTCTATGAGGTACTGAGTGGGTTTTGCATGAAGGCCATATGGACCGGTATTGGTGGGTACAGCTGTTTTACTTTTAAGCGATAGAGATATTTCCCTTTGGAGAAGTATCCTGCATGGAAATATCTTGATACCCTTGTAGGGCAAACAAAAGGCAATCTTCAGATTGTCGGTAATGAACTCTCTGACTTTTAGGTCTTCCATTCAATACCATGTGTGATCAGTTGGCTCTGGCACCCAGCACCGCGGCAGACAACCCCAGCCGAGGTACTGTAACAGGTTTCAAGGGAGCTACTTGAGATTTACTGGACTGCAACAAGCTGTAACGCGGTTTGTCCACCGGGACCCTCCAAGCACGAGCAACCGCTCCGTGACAGATTTCGGATGCATAACAAGGTAAATGAAGTTCGGTCAAGCCGGCCCCATGTTTGTCTTCATTGGGCACCCTCTTGGGGGTCTGAATGATAAATATACCCTGAACGAAACACAAACTTCTGCCACTGATCGCCTTCTACAATATCCAGAAGCTAAACCCAACCCATCTTTGCTCTTCGCACCCTCTGTAAAATCAGTTTCCCAAGTAGGCTAAATGGTGCAACCAGGTCCAAAGGGTTATACCCAGAACTCAGGTTCGACAATATACTTCTTCTAGTTGATGGTTTACTGGTCAACCGAAATTGAAAAGAAAATTCTTCGGATCTCGTATCTTTCTGCACTCCTAATGCTCGCTGAAGATTAGCATCCGGCTGAGGAAGGGGAACTGAATGACTCGGCATGTCCTGTGCCCCGAACAGCTTCCCTGACTCAGACGAATTGGATGTTCATTTCCTCAGCTTGAACCCAGCTTTCAGCAGCCAATTGGTTATCTCCTCCGCAAACCTTTTCGTTTAGTCACCGGCAGCAACCGATGTGAGGCTGTCGTCTGCGTAGAAGTCACAGCCTACCGTGTCCAGAGTAGCTTGACCATAGCCATCTTGGAATTGACAGATTGCTTGTCGAAGTGCTAACTTGGCGCTAAAAGGTAGTGAATTTGCTTTGCGTGAATACGCCACCATTCGGTACTCTCGCGGTTCGGCAGCTAGGTCTCCACCTGGCCACCGGAGGAATCGAAGTGCCGTCAGGTCAGTTTCGGGTACCTTTGCTTGTGCGGACATTTCCTCCACATCGGCTGTTATGGAGATTCGATCACTTCGAAATCGCGGCAGCCTTCCCACCAGTTCGGCAGTCATATCAGGACCTTGATACGGCATGCTGTTCAACGATCGCTCGCTGTGCTCTTCCGCACAGTCTAGAACCAAGCGCAATTCATCAGGCTTCATTGCATTGCAAACCTCTTGGTGCGGGGGGTACCACCGTAGTCGGAACCTAATCCATAGTCGCTGCTATGAGACGGCTACTACATACAACTTCCCTGTAGACTCTTCCATCTGTTGGGCATATTTGACACGCATTGGTTCATTGCGAGACAGTCGCTGCCCTAAAAGTCGGAATCGTGAAAGAGCAGGTGTATAAATACTGAGCCCTGTCTGTAAGACACGTTTGAGCAATGCGTAGCCAAGTTCGCAACGGATCCCGAAATCAAAAGGCGATTGTCCGTGAAATTCTACGATACTGGATTACTAGATGAAAGATGACACTAAATAGATACAAACCTCAATTATGCAATCAAATGGACTCAAAAAACCAGGACCGAATTGCGGTATGCGAGAAAGAAGCAAGTGCGCCACGCGGGTCCAGAAGAAGGATACGCCAGAGCAGCGCGCTGGGTGCGAACAAAAAAGAGTTGGTCCGTGAAAACAACCAGTGCTTTCAACAGGTCAACAGTTTAAGTAATTTAGTATTGTTGAGGAAAATGAAACTGCCATGTTCTTGGAGGATTCTCCATGACCGGTCGTTACACTGTCTTCGCACCTCTCCTCCACGGCACAGGAACCACCATGTGGCCATCTACCAACTGCGTGTCTGATTCCACTACGGCGACAGCCTTCCCGTCCTCTATCGACAGACCCTTATTCCGGGACTGCGCGTCTGCGAAATCCTCGTCGTACATCCTCGCCGGTTGATCCGTTAACCCAGGATAGTTTGTTGAAATGCTTTGCACAGAACTCAACTCGTACGCCCAGTAGTTCGAAGGTTCGGATGTTACCCAAACCTACAAGGTGCGTACAGCGTACGGGTGCTTCCGGTCTTCTAGTTTCTGGCTGAAACCCAATGGGCTGCTGGTATGCTGCCTCCGCCCAGCACTACATCAGGTCGTTTCGCTTGCCGTTATCAACATTGGTTTCCTTTAGCCATCTTAGGCGGTTTTAAAAATCACAGCTTCTTAAGGCAGTTCCGTTACTCAGAGAAGTTCAGGGAATTTTCTCTCGGGGGTAAATTCTACCTGGCTTTAGTTTGCGCTTACTCTTCTGCTTCACTCACAGAGTCCTCTTGATACCTCAAAGGGCCACAAGGAGTAAAGAAGTCATCCTCTCGAACCCCGTTTGCCAGAAAAAGCAAGCTCATTCACAGTTCCACGGCCTCAAAACAATGCTCTTTTGACCTCTAGGACTTTTTAGGCTAGACAGCGGAAAGAACAGCTTGTTCGGACCTAAGCTTTTCAGATATAAAGTCCCAGCTTCTAAAGTTGGAAGATACTGTGTCTGAACTCGCCCCTACTTTGCATTACTGAACTCTTGGAACAGTCTGCCCCCCAAACAGCCTGATAGCAGCTGGCCCTTTTATTGACTCTCTTAAGAGCGAGAAACTCCCGTAAAGCAGTCGTGTTCAATGTCCCAGAGAGAGCACTCTTCGAGCATGTCAAGCATACATGCCTGAAAGCTTGCGGTATAGCCCATCTTCTTTGTCAAACATCAAGACTGCGTAAGAGCATTCAATGCTTTAACAGTCCAGTCCTCATGCAACTTGTAGGTGATCTATCAGTCAACGAGTTCATTAAAATACTTAGCACCATGCCTTCTAATTTCTCCCACCAAAACAAGAATAGCCGGAGATATAGCCTCCCCTCAAAGAGGACTTACCAGGTCTCTAGGATATCTCTACTAGAATGACACCTGATGATCCTGAGCCTTCGACGCAGACAGCTGATCACTCCATCGCTTCTTCTCGCATCCCCACCCCTCTATCCTCACAAGCACCTTCTGCTTCTCTACAACCAGCCGCTGCCCCCATCCACTCTCTCTGGACTCTTGGAAATCTGACCCCGCTGCTGTTGATCCAGATATGTCCATTTCTCTCAGCTTACTGCCACCCAATAAAAGACGGCAATTATGGCCTCTCCCTCCCATTTCACCATCTGTGGTGCACACCCCCAAATCTAGTTCGCTCTCCTATCTCTCCGATGATGAACCACTCGCGGTCCAGGGGAATAGGTCTACCAGTCTCCCAGCCCTCCTCACAAACCCCTTCTTCATACAACTGTCTCCCCTAGATCATCTCGCCTTAGGTCCCCGAATCCGGCTTCGACCCTGGAAGGTAACTCCTGTGCCTATGCAACGGCGGTCCCTAAAAATTCATCGCATTTGCTGCAAGCCAACGTTACGACACGGTCTTTACACGCCATCTCCCCTGCCTCACGTCGTACCTCCGCCTTACAACCATTTCACCTGCTCCCGATACTAAATGCTCCATATTTGTTGTACCGTCCAACTTGCCTTACCCTCCCCCATAACAGACAGCTTTTCCTGCCCTGTGTAACGAACGTTTGAGTAGTGCGTGGCCAAATTCGCAACGGATCCCGACATTAAAAGACGATTATCCGCGATATTCTACGATACTAGATCATTACATGGACAATTACATAAAAAAATATACAAACCTCAATAATACGATCACAAGGACTCAACAACGAGAAACCAAATGGCAGCGTGTGAGCAAACAGCACGTGCGTCACGCAAGTCCTGACCAAGGATGCCCCAAAGTAGCGCTCTAGGCACGAACAAACCACAATTGGTTCAGAAAAACAGCCAGTTCGTAAAGACAAGTCAATAGTGTAGGCAAATGAGTGATGTTAGGAAAAACACTGAATCGCGGGGGTTAAAGGGGGATTTTCCACAACCGGTTGTTACACCGCCCACAAAAATCCTCCTGGATCTTTAGCAGAGTCAAAGGTTCGGTATAAAGGTACTGATTCTTCCTACCTACCTAGGCCCTGCTGTCAGTGCGCGCGCCCGGTGCTCGTCGTCAACGTTCTACTAGTGGTCGCACCTAACCCGTTGGCTATATAGAAGTGAGGCTGGTCTACATCTTCCACAAGAACGAATGACCGATTGCGGGCATGAAGGGGGCACATAGATTCTGTCCTTGTAAAGGCCGTCCTGTCTTGGGTGTATGTGCTTGATTGAGTTTGTGTGAGTGCGTGTGTATGTGCCGGGGCGTACAATGAAATCGCAGGTATGACCACACATCAAAGGAGGACTTTCTGCGATGTCAAAAAAAGACCGTGTGGCAAGAAAACGAGTAAAATGTAGCATGTGTGTGTGACCTGAGCTCCGCTACTTATTCATATGCAGGGGGCATTCGGTAACGTCAACAAAAAGCAAAACAACGAACACTGTCACATGTTTGATGGGGTTACGGGATGTAGAGTGCGTCGTGCATTTGCGTATGTGTCGGGATGTACAGTGGGATCGCATTCATCACCACATATCGGAAAAAACCTTCTGTAATGTCAACGAAAGACCGCGAGCACTGTAACGTGTTTGACGGAGACCGTGTGGTATATATTACGTTTATTTATCCACCTCGATGACTAATGTGAAAAGGTCTACTTGGCCTCGGGGTTATCAGCTCCTCCGCCTTCGCTCTCGAGTAGGTTAATACTGCGTATGTCACGAATGAGCACTCCGTTAGCTGTCTTCACCTTCACCTTTCTTATCATTCAGTCAGTGCTTTCTATGGTTTCCATAATTACTCCCAAAGACCAAGTGCTGAAATGTGCGCTTTCGTCGGCGATCATAACCACGTCCCCAACTTTGAATGGTCTTGTTTTGGCCAGCCACTTCTGTCGAGTCTGCAGAGCAGGTAGTTACTCCCGCAGCTAGCGCCTCCAGGAAACCTTGGCAAGATAATTCGCCCGCTTACATCCGTGGAGGTAGTTCCCAAGAAGGTTTACCGGCCCTTGGAAACCCTCGTTCGACCTTAACGTCAATAAGTCTTTCGGGGTGAGCTCCAGGTGGGTGGGGTTGCCTTTCATTACTGGAACCAAGGGACGGTTGTTCAGAATTATCTCTACCTCAGTCACGGCGGCGTTCAGAGTCTCGTCTTTGGGCGGCTGTTGTTCAGTGATCGACGGCAATATTCTCCCGGTGGAACTGATCAGGCGTTCCCATACGCCGCCTCGGTGGATGGCCTGTGGGGGGTTGAAACGCCATCGTATGCCGTAGGCCACGCTTCGATCCTGCAGTTCGTCCCCGTTTATGTTCTTGTGCCAACGCTGCAATTTCCGGTGAACACCTACAAAGTTCGACCCATTATCTGAGTATACATCTGCTGGTACGCCTCTTTGGTCGATAAATCTCTGCAACGCCCGCAGAAACGAATCGGTCGTCATCGAATGCGCCACTTCTAGGTGTACCGCGCGTGACTTCATGCACATCATGATACATCCATATGGCCTTTCTAATCTTTTCCCGCACTTGATCCACAAGGGCCCGAAATAGTCCAACCCGGTGTCGCTTTACGGCCACCAGCTCGTAGTCACCCTGCATTCTGGTAGAGGGGCCATGAGTTGTTTGCCTGCTGTGGCATTGCGTCTCCTGCATTGCACACACCGTCGGATTACTCGTTTTACAGTCTCTCGTCCTCTCAACAACCAAAGACGCTTTCGGATGACGCTCGTCACGTGACTTTCCCCGGCATGTCCCTCCACGGCGTGGACGTGTTTGATCAATAGCTCTGCTACAGGTTGTCTCTCAGGCAGCAGTATAGGATACTTTGTGCCGAAGCTCAGGTGGGCTTTGGCCAGCCTACCATCCACTCGCAGAAGTCCATCAATGAGTTCGGGGTTTAAGCGCTTCAATCCGCCTCTCGGAGATGATATTTCTTTGTTGGTTGGTCCCACTTCTTCCGCCCTCCGGAGTTCTCGGGCGAAAGCCTCCTGTTGTATCGTTCTGAAAATGTCGTATTCCGCAGCTTGTAGCTCATCGGGACTTAGCGGGCCGACCCGTATCCGGCCTGAGGGGCGTAGCCTTTTCATGACTAGTAAATTTCTCTTGAACCTGGCAAACCAGACTAACGCACTGAGTGTCTTCATCCAGGAAGAATACCTGACCAATCGCGATAGAATGGATGTCGCTTTGACGACGTTGGACGCCATCACTACGCCTTTGATTTCCAGTTCCACTTCCGTAGGATGTTTTAATTCGAACGCGGGCCAGTCCTGTTTGGGCAAGTGCAGGAAGTTTGGTCCTCCCGTCCACGTGTCTAGTTGCCTGAAGTTGGTAGCACCTCGGGAGAACAGATCTGTTGTATAATCGCCAGACCTGACATGACTCCACTGGTGCGTGGCTGATTCATCGTGGATAATCGTGAGTCGGTTAGCAACGAAAGTACTAAACCGGCTCCGGACGTTGTTAACGTAGTAAAGTACTATCGTTGAATCCGTCTAGAAGCTCACCGACCAAATGTAGAGATCGAAACATCTCTTCACAGCTTGCACCGCCCTGACTGCCAACACGGCTGCGCTGAGTTCAAGGCGAGGGATTGAGACCGACTTCAGTGGAGCAGCGCGGGCTTTGGCGAACAGGATCCTCGTGGTATATTGTCCATCTCCTGCGCACCATCGTCCGTACACCAAAGCTCCACAACCGACTTCGGATGCATCGGAGAAGGCATGTAGTTCTCCAGTCCGCGTCGTATGGCCAGGAGTCAAGCATCGTGGGATTCTTATGTCCCACAATTTCCTCGAGGTGCTTAAAATTTCTTCCCAGTACAACCGGTCTTCTCGGCCAGGTGACTGGTTCCAACCAACTTTCTTACGGCACAGCCGCTGCAGCAAGATCTTTCCCGGTAGCAGCCATGGTGAGACGAAACCGAGCGGGTCGAACAGACTAGAGACAGCAGCTAGCATGCCTCGACGGGCTACAGACAACTCGGGAACGTTTAGCTCGAAAACAAAATCGTCCGTTTCCGCGTCCCATTGTATCCCTAAGGTGCGCTCGATAGGAAGTGGAGAGCCGTCCAAATCTCTTACTCTTTCGGCCTTTTCGTGATACGGGGTGACCTTCAGCACTTCTGAAGCGTTCGACATCCATTTAGTTAGATGAAAGCCGCCCTCTTCCAGCAATCTTGTCAGACCCCTGAACTGCTCTAGAGCTGATTCCACATCATCGAATGACCCAAGGTAGTCGTCGACGTAGAAGTTCCTGCTGACGCTTTCTACCACCGTCCGATGTACTAGATCGCCATGTTTGTTCGCCGATTCTCGGAGGGCGTAGTTAGCAAGGAATGGTGACGATATGGCTCCGAAGGGGTGGACGGTCATCCTATAATTCGCCACTGCGTTGTTCCGGTCGCTCTCTTCCCACCACAGGAAATGCAAAGCATCTCCTTCTTCTACCGGAATTTCCACCTGATGAAACATTTCCCTAATGTCGGCAGACAAAGCCACTCTACCCACTCTGAAACGGCACAAAATTTCGATTGGTGATGTGGTCCAGTCAGGCCCTTGTAGTAGGCGATCGTTTAACGACTTGCCCTGGAACTTGGCTGCACAGTCGAAAACCACGCGCTGTTTATTGGGTTTCTTGGGGCTGATAACCGGATGGTGAGGCAGATACCAGATGCCCTTCCGGCCGTCGGTGTTGGAAGACGTCTTTTCAGCGTAGCCGAGAGCTCCGTTTCACCTCGGTAATTCTGCTTATCGTTCCCACAGATTCTGGTCTCTAATTAAGCTTTCTTTCAGTCGTGGCAAACGTTCGATAACATAGTTTCGGTTATCAATCCACGGGTCAGCAGATGTGCGCCATGGGAGGGGAAGCTCGAACTGCTTTTTGAGGCCTCTAGTGCCTTGCCGTACCGTTTGTAGAGCGAAGTGATCCTCTTGAGACAACGTCGGCCTTTCGTCTCCAATGTCATGAAACTCCTTTTCATACAGCCGTTGCAGATGATACTCTATGCGGTCCGTTTCGGCGGATAAGTAATTCACGGAACCGCGTACCCCTACTGGACCGTATAACATCCATCCCAGAACCGTGCGTACGGCATAAGGTGCCTGGCGGTCGCCGAATCTCTGGTCAAGCACCCAATGCGCCTCTGGCACGTTGCAACCCATGAGGAGATCCACTTCTTCATCTTCCCAGTCTACAACGGTTACATCCTGTAGGTGGGGCCACCGAGTCAAGATTGCGTTCACCGACCTTGGTGCTCGCATGGGGAGATCCGCTAACGTGAATGCCTCCGTTGGTTCAATTTCCTCGTTAGTGTCTAGAGAGATGAGTTGCAGCCTTAGTCTACCGGCAGTCATTACCTGTGTTCCACCCACCGTGCTCACTGCCAACGACGTCGCACCTTTAACCAGTTGGTGTTTGTCGGCAAACCGCTCTTTCACTAGGGTAGTGTCAGATCCACTGTCGAAGAATTCCATGGCTTTGAAGACTCCAGTTGGGGTCGCTACTCCCACGGCAACTACGCCTAAACGTACCGGTTTACTGGCAGATCGTGACGTTGAACAAATAACACTGGGCTTGTTACTCGCCTCGGATATGGTTACCCTCGCCTGGTGCAGCAATCGGTGGTGTCTATCCGTGCAGCCATCGTAACCACATCTGTCCCCTGTCCTACACCCGGTGCGTGGTGTTGAGACAAAGAAACACGCTCCTGCCATCCCCGCCATTACCCATCGTTCGTCTACTGTGGCATTGCCGAACTTGGGGCATTCTGGTAGTCCATGGATAGCATCACAGGACCTGCAAATTGGTTGCGCCGTGGCATCGCGTGAAATGGAGTGCGCATTGGTCCGAGGTTGATACTTCGGCTGTTCCCGAGCAGTGGTTTAAACCTGGCCAGTACTGGATTTGTTTGCTCGGTTGCTGTCCCGGATGAGTCGGCCAAATCTGTCGGCTACCTTGGTTTCCCTGTCCAAATATTCTGTCAAGTCTTCGAAGTTAGCCTCCTGGTTGCTTCGGCTCATCCGTTCCGTTTCTTCCGCCCACCGACCCTGTAGTTCAAGGGAGAGATGACAGACTATGCCTTCCAAGGTGTGCATTGCGTCTAGGTCAGCCCCGTAACTTAAATGATCGAGGGATATTGAGCTGTTCTGCATCTTGGTCACCAGGTCGGCCATTGTGTGGACATCGCCCTTGGTTCTTTTTGCCTCTACCGTCACCTTCTCTGCTAGGTTGCGGGCTAATTTGAAAGGTCGGCCAAACAGGTCCCCCAGAATCTTTCTTGCTCGGGTGTAGCTTTGTTCCTGGTCGAGCATGGTACACCCATCGATAGCTTCCCTCGCTCGGTCTCGACAGTAGTGAGTAAGGTAGAGAAGCCTTTACCCGGGGTCGGTTACCTTATTTTCAACGAACGTCTCGAACTGCTTGGCAAACTTGCAGTAGTGTTCAGATCGCCCGTCGAAAACCGTCAGTTCTACTTTTTGCAAATCGATCCATGGTGTTTTATAGTCGGCGACCGGCGTGAAGTTTCCTATCTTGTTGTGCCCTGATCCATCGGAAGTGTCGTATTCGTTGGTCTCTGGCTCACGCTCTTTATGTCTACACTTCTGTTCTGCTTCCTGGGCCTGTTGTCTAGCCGATAACAGTTGTTGTTCTAGGTCTAATATCCTCAGCCTGTATAGATCGATATCCTTACAGTCCATATTGCCCTCAATAACATATGAACTAGCACTGACAGGACTAGACGATCTAACGCTAACTAAAGAATCAAATGTACCCAAAACCTTCCCAGTGAATTGCCGTATTACTCCCTATCCAGATTCCAATATCTTTGATCCGTTTCTTAGCATTTTGCGTTTTTTCTCGTTCCAAATTGACCTATTGAGTACTGTAACACACGTTTGAGCAATGCGTAGCCAAATTCGCAACGGATCCCGAAATCAAAAGGCGATTATCCGTGATATTCTATGATACTAGATTATTGAATGAACAATTACACCAAAAAGATACAAACCTCAATAATGAGATCACAAGGACTCAACAAGCGAGAAACCGAATTGCGGTATGCGAGAAAGGAGCACGTGCGTCACGCAGGTCCAGAATAAGGATATGACATAGTAGCGCTCTGGGCGCGAACAAACAACAATTGGTCCATAAAAACAAACAGTTCGTAAAGACACGTCAATAATGTAAGCAAGTGAGTGATGTTAAGAAAAGCACTGAATCGCGAAGGTTTTAGGGGATTTTCCACAACCAGTCGTCACAACCGATGACCCACTATAGTTGATGCCGCCGTCAATCACATCTCGCAATTCTAATACCCTCTCTTCGAGAAATGTGTTCGTCGGGTGCGGCTTCCTTGACCCGCAATAAATGCCTACCGGGAACACGGCCAGACATCTTGGACGCACCAAACGTGCCAGAATGGGCCACAATTGTATAGAAGAAGAGTGATAAGTAGACGACCCATCGATATTCAGCTGAGAGTCGACGGATTCCGGGACCAGCGCCAGTCCAATGATGATCGTCGCAGACCATCGAGGAGCCCAATATGAATATACACACCTTGTGCTAGCAATGTCTTCTTACAAGAACGAGGTCTGTGTGACAGGATCCTCGGATCCTTCGGTAGGCCGGGCAAAAATTGGTTTAGAACGCTCAGCACACTCGTGCTTTGCTGCATCGTCAGTCTGCAGCTAACAAACGTATCGGCAAATGAATTTAACAGCGCGTCGATGCTGATCTTCACGAACGTATTTTTTCCAGTTCATTGTCGACACCTGCGAACAACAGTTTATATAAAGTCACAGAAAAAATATACTCAACGAAGCCAGCTGTCTAGTCTGTTGTTGACGCTTGCACATTCGTTGTTGATGGGTACGGAAGTTGTGATTGATGTCCACCAGAAACCTCATCACTAGATGACACACTTACCGTAGGCTCTGGAAGTAATGAAGTTTGCATTAAGCTGCAAATATTTAAGTACCCCTTGACGTCATCCCCGGACATCGGTATCGATGGGCCCACATGGACACCTCGCCGCACTCAGTACACGGTAGAGTACTCAACGCCCGCTTATGCCGACGGTAACTTTGCCACTTGCTTGGACGGTTCATGTGAGTTAGCAGTCCATTGTCCATGGTGAACACTAAACCACATTTTTCTCCATTTGAAATTCGAAAATGATAATTAAAAACAAATATCCATAAACATTAAACATGCGTATGCCAGGTACCCACGGGACCCGCAAAAACGATGGTGTATCGCATGATACACCTATATACATATACATATATACAGAGAGACATATGGCTCGCTCTCATTTATGCCTATATATATATATATATATATATATATATATATATATATATATATATTACAGCCAGTATACTCCCGTTGAGCTGGAGTTCATCTACCTATGATGAATATATTCTGTCACTGGTTGGAGATTGATAAATCAATCAACACGAGGATAGCACATAAAAAGTGCTCCAAGGGGCCACAATATTGGGGCCAACCCCATCTTTGTCCCAAGTTTACTTAATGGGGTTGCCCAAGCTTCGGGCAAACGTCAGGCATGCTGCTCAGTAGGAATACAAACATGTATAGGTGATGTGTTCAACACGGTTTGTACGCATATTTTGCCGAACTCGTGGGTCAAGTGCCAGAGAAACCACACCACAGTCACGTGAGGGACAGAACGACGACTGGATAGTGTCTTGTGGTCCAACCTTAATGATGGCCAAATTGGCGTTATTCGGGGATACTGAAGAAAATGGTTCGAACTGATGAAGTCATTTTTAGGGAAAATAAGAATGGTGTTCCTACTTTTGCGGCGACTTTTGTTTAAGTTAGCCACTTTGTAGTATATAAAAGTTGCGCAAGGCTGTTACCGCTCAGACCTGTTGACTGTCATGGCCGTTGCACGTGCTTTTGTTGATGACTGAGAGTTTCTCCAGACATGTAAAAGATGCCTATAAATTGTTCTCAAGATTCGAGGAAGACTTTCGGTTATTTCAGCAGCAGACATTCGCCTCGTTTTACGTGTATGAGAGTGTAAGTGCTGAGAACTGGCTTCGTACTCATCCGGCTGCACTGCCAAAAATTTCCCTTACTATCGGGTTAAATTTTGCTGCGTGCACAATCGACGCCGAAATAGGACAGCCACTACGTTTGCGTCCACTGTCTGGCTGATGAAAAATAAGTGAGTTACAATTACGATTCTCATTTCGCCTTGTTCAAAGTAAAAACAGATAATAATTGTTTCCATTTCTACTTTACAGACAGAACACGGCAAAACATTACAACGTCGAGGGTGCTGGACGCTGTTCGATCCACCGTTATGACCGTAGAACTTCGGCACGGAAGTGTGCATGAAAGGAGCATTTTGTACCATTGAACAACCATCTTTTAATACAACTCTTATTCTTCATTCTGTCCTCCATTTTGCATTCGTTACGGAATGGGTCTGTCCGTTAGGTGCAACGTATTACGATGTGGGTGGTTTATGTGTAGGTAGGCGCGCCTAATGGGCGTCGTGCTTCAGCTCGCGTAATTGGAGGTTGGCTTAGTAGCGGTCACGGAAGCAAAATCGTTCAGGCAGGAGTTGATCGGCTAGATCCAGAAAAGTAATCCCCATACGTATCGGACTTTCATTTTGGTTACATATATTTGTATAGGTTTATGTACATGTATATGTGCAAACGTGAACACATATTTGTATATATATATATATATATATGTTTATAAGCATATATGCACACGTGAGAACATATTTGTGTATTTATCTATTTACTTGTATATATATTTATTTGGAAATATATGTATATACGGATCTATACAAGTACTTACGTGTGCATAAATCCGTATACACACATATATATATATATTCCTAAATAAATATATATACAAGTAAATAGATAAATACACATATGTTCTTACGTGTGCATATATGCTTATAAACATATATATATATATATATATATATATATATATATATATATACAAATATGCGTTTACGTGTGCACATATATATATATATATACATTTGTATACATACTTATTTGGGGAATACACCAGACCTATCTACGTTATTTAGGTATGCAAATACAATTGGAGCTTATTCCTTCTTATGATCAATTTAGCTGTATAGTTCCCCGTTTTACTGTACAATTCCCACATTTGGGTATCGGTTACCGTGAGCTGTATCTTAGCCCAAATTGCTGTACCTTGACCGAAAAAGCAACTGAATTATCGCGCACCCAATCAAATCGACGCCAAATTTTCAAATAACGCGCTGTTGGACCACAGAACGCTACCCGACGACTGCACGGGACTGCGTTAAGGTCGCCACTAATAGTGAAGTAATAAAACAAAACAGGCCACAATAGGCATGCCTCAGGATGACAATATATGTACATAAGGATATAATTCCAGTAATTCTGTACCCAATTAGCATCTTTTCCACATGAAAACTAATCTTGGGGCAAGCTTGGGGCATGCCCCAGGTTTACCCCAAAGGTTGGAGCAACGTGCTACTTGGGATTGCAGTAATGGGTGCATATCATGGATCCCAAAGTGATAAATGATATTTTGGGGTATTCAGCAACCTTGAGCACTGTGACTGATGGTAAACCGTGAAAGCTTGTTTCTCCGCTTAGATTTGCTGCCACGGAAAAACCTCGAAGGTCGTCAATTTCTGCACGCCTCCCCCCGCGACCGATGGACGACAGTCAGTTGGCGTTGTTGAAGTCCTTCGTTCAGTTGTTGAAGGCCAAACCGGAGATTATTGAAACACCTAAGCTTTCGTTCTTCAAAGAATGGCTTCTCAGGTAACCGGACTCTCGATTTTCAATTATTGTATAGCATGGGTGCAACCATTCCAACTGGATTTGCCGGTGACAAACACGGATCAAGCACAAATCCCGTGACCGAAGAAGTAGATTCTGTTGCCGACGAAACCTCTGAATCAGAGATAGGTAAATTTCCCATTTAGTATAGAATTTTGCCTTGCTAGAATTTGACGATGCAGATGACGTGCTCCCGGCTGACTCAGATGCCAGTCAAGAAATGGGTGACGAGACATCTGAGGTTACCGAAGAAATGATGGAACAAGCGGATGCGAAGCGGGCAGAAGCTCAATCCAAGTTGTCTGATGGTATACACTCATGTTTGTTGGCTGAAAGCTTGTTGATACAGGTGATATCGATGGCGCAATCCAGCTGTTTACTGAAGCGATCAAGTTAAATCCGACATCCGCTCTCTTATATGCTAGAAGAGCCAAGTGCGTAGCTTATGATTTACTTACCGTTTAGCTGTTTCTACAAGTTGAAGAAACCTTGTGCTGCTATAAGGGACTGTGACAAAGCCATATCCCTTAACCCCGACTCCGCCCAGCCGTATAAGTGGCGTGGTTTCTCACGAAAGTAAGCGCAGTTGACGAGAATACATGAGCTTAAGACTGTTGGGAAAATGGGAGGAAGCTTACAACGACCTTCAAATGTCATTGAAGTTGGACTATACAGACGATGCGTATCAGGTCATGAAAGATCTCGAACCAAAGGTTGGTCTTCGTCTTAATTTTTCAGCTTCAACTGTCATTCATTAATTTACTGTCGGCAGCTTTGTTGCTCCAATGACAGTTTGATGATCGAAAAGCCTTTTGCATTCTTTGTAGCATAAACGCATACTAGAGCACAAACTCAAATACCAGCGAAAACGTGAAGAAAAGGAAGATCGAGAACGGCGCGAACGAGTTAAGAGAGCTCAGGAAAGTCGCGAGAGGGCACGAAAGGTAAGCACGACTTCTCATTTCACTCATTCCAGAAATTCGTTCTGTCACTGAAGACGTTGCCGGGGTCTAAATCGATTTAATTTCGCATGTAGTATCTGCTGAACTACTTTGTTGGGGGTGTTGCGAACTGTAACAACTTTTAGGATCTAGCTATTTATTCAGTCGGTCTTGCAGCTGTTAGTTAAGCCTATTTCAATAGTACTAACCGCCAGTTGTTAAAATGGACATTCCCTGTGCTCTCTTGTAGGAAGCGGAAGAATCAGGAATGCCTACTGGTGCTGGAAATATGGGTGATGCGTTTTCCTCCCTCTTCAACGATCCTGAACTTGTGACATTACTTCAGGTAAGTAGTCTTAGTCATTTGAAATTGATAAACTTGTCAGGATCGGTCGTTTTTGTACTGCCGTTACACATTGACCGGTGGTGGTCCAATGATTTAGAGCATTCGATTACCACCTCGAAGGTCATAGTTTCAGGTCCCCTCCATCATCTGTTACTCTGATGGTAGACAGTAATCCACTGCCGCCCGTCTCGTTACCACACCTGATCTGACGGGACCTTCTGTGGTCTGCTACTCTAAGTCTCAGGGTCTGGTTGCCTTTTATTCTTAGTAATGCAGTGCCTTTGCGGGCTACACCCCTTCCATTGCACTCATGCATGAAAAATAAAACGACTAAACGCCTGGACAAAACTTCCGCCGTTAAGGCGTCGAAGTTCTCTTGTCAATGTGCTGTTTGTCCTGTGATGCTGGTGTTGTATCACTCAGTACCAGTGTTTTAGTACAGATTTATTGATTGTAGGATATGGTCCTGATCGGATAAGTTCTCCGTCAAGCAGATCGATGGCGGAATGTCGCCCTGGCTAATATCTGTAATATTAGCGTTTCTTTCGTCCGCTTAAAACCCGTTTTGATTGTCTCAGAACATGTTTTTTGCATCGACGTTCAAGGTCGACCGGTGATCTTTCACTGACTCACAGATACCAATGATGGCTTTCACTGCGTTTGCTTTTTGAATATTTTTCCTGTGCAATTGTGCAACGACTCACCCTCCAGATATGCAGATCGCCGAAAATGTCAATTGTGTGGTAACTAGGGGTTCTAAAATATGAATACTGCTGTCGCGTACTTAATATATCCGTGTAACGTAATTGCTGGACGCTCGCCAGAACAATTTAGTGTTTTCACCAATAGCATTGACCGGTTTACTAGTCTGTATGAAACGGACCAACAACCACAGCTTTGAGGGTTCTGCAGAGACAGCTGGTCTCAGGGGTTCTTTCTGAAAATACAGGAGAATGATCTACAATCAGGTGCTTGCACATGCGTGCAGTGAAGCGGGCCAGGCTCGATAGCCTAGTAAGCCCACTGCACCATAATGAACCACAGGTAACTGATCCTGAGACTTCCAGTGGAGAACCACAATTTCAAAATAAGTTGGGCACAACAGCAAACTGAAGACAGCGGATTGCTGTTCACCACCTCATTAACCGCCGGTGGAGGAGTTCCAACCTTCGACCTATACGATAAACAGATATATCATTTGATCAGCACAAGGTGATGGATAGACATGTCGGTGAAGTTCATCATCATCATCGTCGTACAGCGTTGAACAAAAGGGCGAGCCCCACTGACCACTGCCTTTCTCACCATGTTGCATGCAGAATTAAAAAGTATGAATATACAAGATAGACAGGAAGTGGACTTAGAGAGATGGAAAAAGGAAAGAACGCCCTAATAGCCAACACACGGAATACACAATCCAGTTGTACAACACACACATTGATCAATTATTCTGATTTGACAGAAAGTGAAAACACGATTCCCACTGTTCACGGTTCGCTGCCATATCCTTCAGTGTCTCCAGTAAACTGGTTGATGGATCTTTTGGACCCCAATCACGAAGACTTGGGGCACCTATTTTTCCTTAGTTCGCTGTACGTTTTTCTCATTTTCTGTTGTCACGTCATCTGTTGACCTCCACGTGATTTTTTCCACTCCTGAAGAGGAACGGGAAACAGGGCACAGTACGGCAGACGTGTTGGGCACACGCAACAAGTTTCTCAAACAACGGAGTCTGTCAAGCTGGGCACTCTGTAATAGAACGTTCTCTGAAATGGCGCTCAGTATTATTTTTGTTCTTAGCGTTGCTCGCCCGATTATTCACCCTTCAACGTTAGCCGTAATGCCAGTGATGGCCGAGTGGTTTAGCGTGTTTGTTTGCCGCATCAGAGGTCGGGGGTTCGTATCCTCGCCATTGCCGTTTACTATGTTGGTAGACAGTAATCCGCTGTCGTCCGGTTCCGTACCACTCTCAACCTGTTGAGACCTTATGTAGTTGTCTGCCACACTATTCTCAAGGTCTGGTGGTCGGTTTTTCCTAATCGTGCAGTGGGCCCTTGTGACTGTTGGGCATATTCTTCCACTGCACTCATGCACGAGCGCGTAATAAAAAGAACGTCGAGGGTCGGAAACTTCTGAGCGTAGTACATATCACCTTTCAACTTCGGCGATACAGCAGGTGTGCGCCACAAGTGCTTCAGTCAAAGGCACATTGCTCAAGCCATGATTTTGAGCGTGCTCACCTATACGACCGTGCTCCCATCCCTCGCCACGCTGCTGCCGAGGCAAGTGAAGCGGTCGACAGTTGTTAGTACCTCCCACCGAGCATCAAGCAGCGAACCGTTAACGTCCAGTCTCACAACACTGCGTTGCACTGGTCTGTGCGTTTATCTGGTCCGAATCCGGCCTGTTGTTCGTGGGCGTTCCTCTCGATAGTTGGTACCAGACGGCGCATGAAAATCAAGGCTACTGCCTTGGTGATTATCGGAATTATAATGAACCCGCGGTGATTGCTGCAGCCAATGCGTACTCATTTACAGACGGATACAATTATCGACTCGCCTTATGATGATTGAATACGCTCCCTGTTCCATATGTTACGGAGCAAGGTGGTAAGTGATTTTATCAAGACCATCATCCAGTTCAAAAAGAACTGGGGGAAGTTCGTCGGGACCGACTGATTTTTGATGCTTTGGTAATCAAATGCCCGACCCTTCTGATAGGGTTCAGATGAAACTTCCCAAGGAATCGCAGTTTTTAACGTCAGAAAAAACTACATTAGCGCGCGGTCAGCTGATCTGCTCCTTGAAGTATTCGGCCGAACGGTCAAGCCTTTGCTGTTTGCCGTGAATAGACTCCACATTTCTCGCTTATCGTCTCATCGATCGCGATTCGCTGTCCACCGGTGTCGCGAAAACGTACGAACAGTCTTTGACTGCTACCCGAAGCGGCTGCTACTCCCATTTCTTCGGCTACCTTGATCCATTACTTTTCACGATCCTTTTTGAGACTTTTTGTAAATTGCCCTTGTGGATGTCTCCGTATTTTATTCATCTCCCTACAGTTCGAGAGCTAACATTTTTGCTCGTTTATATATATATATATATATATATATATATATATATATATATATATATATATATATGTAATGAGAACAGTCAATTATCGTGTCAGGGGTACCTTCCAAGTTTGCATTGTGGGTTACTTTACTGCTCGGTCACCCGGTTCAAAGTGCGTCTTTCGTTCGGGGATGTGTCTCCAGACTTGGCGCAGCTAAACGCGTCGGCCCAGATCAGCCGGTGACCAATTGTGCGGTCCAGTCATCATGATTATCGCACAGCGTTGAACAAAATGGCGAGCCCCACTGACCACTGCCTTTCTCACCATGTTGCACGCAGAATTAGAAAGTATGAATATACAAGCTAGACAGGGAGTGGACTTAGAGAGATGGAAAAAGGAAAGAACGCCCTAATAGCCAACACACGGAATACACAATCCAGCTGTACAACACACACATTGATCAATTATTCTGATTTGACAGAAAGTGAAAACACGATTCCCACTGTTCACGGTTCGCTACCATATCCTTCAGTGTCTCCAGTAAACTGGTTGATGGATCTTTTGGACCCCAATCACGAAGACTTGGGGCACCTATTTTTCCTTAGTTCGCTGTACGTTTTTCTCATTTTCTGTTGTCACGTCATCTGTTGACCTCCACGTGGTTTCTTCCACTCCTGAAGAGGAACGGGAAACGGGGCACAGTACAGCAGACGTGTTGGGCACACGCACCAAGTTCCTCAAACAACGGAGTCTACCTAGTTGGGTTCATTCTCTGAAATGGTACTCAACATGATTTCTTTTCTCAACATTACTCACACGGTTAATCTATCCAGTCATAGTGATTCTGGGTAAACATCGATGGTCTTATTCCCCTGTGGTTTACCAGGGGGACTCATCACCTTTTTTATAAGTCGGTACAATCACCGATTTACGCCAACTCTATGGTACCTGTTTGTTCTCCCATATTGAACCGAGTTTTTTCAACTTTGGTGAGAGCACTGGGCCACTGTTTTTGAAAATAGACGGAGGCAAACTATCCGGTCCGACAGTCTTATCCTCTTACGTAGCTCATTCCAAAAAGGACTCCGGATTTCCATAGGTTAGGATCTGCAACCATAGCTGTAATAATCGTGTTAGTTAGTAAACCCACCGTGGGTAAAGGCTAAGTAGAATGCTTTTTAAAAGGGTCAGCCCAGCGAACTAGACGATTTTAGATGAGATGGAGAATGAAGCAAAGAACGGTTTTCAAAGGGGCACTGGAGATTTCTGTGAGAATAACAATCCGCGGTTGCCCATCGCAGAAGGTTTGTTTGGGAGCCATAACCAGAACCAGCCACTCAAAATTCCGATTCACAAGGCAGCGGGCCGTCAAACCACCACGGGAACGTGGCCAAGGTGCTGACACTAGACTTTGTTCTTCATCTCTCGTAGTCATCGCTGATGCTTCAGTTGTCGATCCGCTTTTCAGATTCAGTTAGTCCTCAGCTCCAAACACCCAATGGAGCTAACGAAACAGGGACGGGGCCGCATTCCTTGGGCTAATAGAGTAAAAACGTCAGCTTTACGAACAGTAAGAAAATGAATCAGATACGTAGAAAACTACGAAGACAGGCTACGAAAAGCCTTAAGGATGATCACGAAAATTGGTGGGTCAAGATAGCCGAACAGGTGGAAGTAGCAGCTGATTCACGTAACAGGCAAAGACTGTTCGAACTTATTCTCTACACCGGTGCACAGCGAACCCCGGTCAGTGAAACATGCGATAGAAATGGCGAGCCCATTCATGGCAAAGGGCAAAGACTGGACGTTGGACCGAAAGAGCGGTTTAGCTGAACGCGCGCTAATGTAGTTACTTCTATGTCAACAAATGCGATTCCTTGGGTGTTATCACCTGATCCCTCATCGGAAATGAAAGTGGAGTCATGTATTCGATTACTAAAGCGTGGGAAAACGGTCGGTCCCGACGAGCTTCCCCCAGTTTTTTTCAACCTGGGTGGAAATGCTTTGATAAAATCACTTACCACCTTGCTCCGTGACATTTGGAATGAGGAGCGTATTCCGTCACTATGGAGAAAATCACAGACTACTCCCATCTTCAAGAAGGGAATACGCAATCGTGGGATTAGCTTAATTCCGATAGTTACCAAGGTATTGGCCTCGATTTTGCTGTGTCGTCTGACACGGGCTCGCGAGAAGAACGCCCGCAAACAACAGGCCAGATTCCACCCAGGTCGAGCATGCATCGACCAGATTTATACTCTTCGTCAACTACTTGAGATGCGTCACACACACACACACACACACACACACACCGTCGACCGACAATAGCGGTTTCCTTGGACTTGAAGGGCACTTTCCCTCCAGTTGACGGAACAGCGCTTTTCAGTGTTCCTCATCGAAAGGGTGTGCCATAGAAGTTCGTGAACCTCTTGAGACCATTGTGTTCTCATACTTCTGGCCGAGTAAGGGTTTGCAGTGAACTGTCCAGTCGGTTCGAAACCACCAGCGATGTTCGACGAGGATGTTCCATGTCTCCATTCCTGTTCAACTTGGTCATGGAGGAAATAATGGAGAATGCCTTGGGAGATCTCCAGGATGTGGGCATCGATCTGGGAAATGGTGAGAATCTGTATGACCTAGACTACGCTGACGACGTTGTATGCTTGTTAGAATGCACGGAATATGCTCAACGTGTACTAGTTAGACTCACAAGAGCTATAGTTCTATTCGGCATGCGCATCGCGTCTTCAAAGTGTAAAGTGATGTTGCAAGACTGGACGTCATTGGTTCCGAGCTTGGTACTCGATGGGGAGGTGCTGGCAGTTATCGACCACTTCATTTACCTCGGCAGCAGACGAATGAGAGCACGATAGTAGAGATGAGCGCGCGCGAAGGCTCGAAGGGCGTGTGCTGGACTGAAGCACTTGTGGTGCCGACCTGGTATTTCACTAAAGTTGAAAGGTCGTGTGTACTGTGCCGCAGTGCGTCCAGTTTTGTTGTACGGTTGCGAGACTTGGGGTTTGCGTGCGGAAGACATTCTTCGTCTTGAGGTTTTCAACTATCGATGTTTGCGTAGTATTGCTAAGACTGGGTGGAATAACCGAGTGAGCAACGCTGTGGTCAGGAAACGAGTATTGTGTACTAATTCAGAGAACGTTCTGTCACAACGTATCCAGCTTAGTAGGCTTTGTTGGTTGAGGCACGTGTTACGTATGGGAAACACCTCTACCACACCGTGCCCTATTCTCCGTTCCTCCTCAGGAGTGGAAGAAACCACGTGGAGGTCAACAGATGACTTGGAAACGAGGAATGAGAAAATGTACAGTGAACTTACGAAAAATAGGTGCCCCAAGTCTTCGTGATTGGGGTCGAAAAGATCCATCAACCAGTTGGCTGGAGACACTGAAGGATATGGCAGCGAACCGTGAACAGTGGGAATCGTGTTTTCACTTTCTGTCAAATCAGAATAATTGATCAATGTGTGTGTTGTACAACTGGATTGTGTATTCCGTGTGTTGGCTATTAGGGCGTTCTTTCCTTTTTCCATCTCTCTAAGTCCACTTCCTGTCTATCTTGTATATTCATACATTCTAATTCTGCGTGCAACATGGTGAGAAAGGCAGTGGTCAGTCGGAGCTTGCCATACTGATGATGATGACAATGACTAATTTTTATCTACTGCCCCGCAGCTCGTATTCCATGGACATGGCTTTCCTGCGATGTTTGTGCTCAAGCTGGAAGCTTGAGCGAATGGGAGAGACATAGAAGAAGCCCGTCTGCCATTCCAGTCGATCGCATCGATAATAAAAATCGACTTACTCAACTGTTATTACTTGACTGCTATGTATGACTTCAGAAACTGCAAGAGGCTGACATAACTTGCGGTTTCCACATTTTTTTCATACTACTCCACCTATACTTGATGTTGGTCGTTTCTCAGAACTTCACTCACTTGATGCGTGTAAAGGTCTGGTTCGTCATATAAGGTCTTTAATGAAACAAATCAGCTAATATTCTATAGCCTATTAACATTGCGCTTCTGTGCGCTTGGTTTGGTTGCTACCTCGCAGCATCTTCCGGTTGGGGTCACAATGCATAGGAGAATAAAATGGAAGAAGCCGGGAGCAAAGTAATAAACGGGAATCACAAAGATATAAAGAGATTCCGAATTAAGCTATGCCACTGACTGCAGCACCTAGCCATTTCACTTGATATCTTGAATCATCCGACAGGCAGGTCTCGTTGGTCCGAACTCCGATATCCCACACGTCCTACTTGAACAGGTCCATTAGTCAAAGTTCTTATTCGTTTTTGCCATGTCATGAAGCGACCACGGGGATCTACCTCCCCTCCTCCCCAGTCAATACTCACCTCAGCGAACAACATACGCGGAGGAAGTCTGTCAGTGGGTTCGCGTAACACATCCCAGCCACCCTAACCTGTTTAGATTTAGTGAGTGATCGCTGGTTCCCGACATTACAATCCTAACCTCAGCATTGCTGATGCGGTGTTCCCACCATATTCGAGCAGTACTACGAACACATCGATGCTCCAGTATCGACAGTCTTCGCTCATCTTCCATTCTTGACTACCATGTTTTCGAGCCGTATACCGGATCTGACTGCAGCGGTGTACACTGGACCCTTGAGAGACAGCCGGATATCACACTGGCGCCACAAATGACTTAGGTTGGCGGAATCCAGACGCGCCTCCTGTGAACTCGAAGACACCCCATTTGCTGTCTAACCACTTAGTGGAATGGAACTGCCCAGGTCACAAAACTTACCTACTTCAGCTGCGGTTCCCCAAATTAAGACGAGGTTAGATATGGCCAACCCAGTCCTACAGAAGTCTGACTGGATGTAGACCATTGTATGACGAGCGGCTTCTCTGATCTGCAATTGGGGTTTGTTTGGGTCTTCGTTTGTCTGCCAGAACTTAGGGAAAAGATTCTACAAAGCAGTCGAATCTCGCTGCACAATGTTTAGGTGATTTGCGAGCACGAGGCCAGGATATTTAAAGCAGCTACAAGTCTAGGGATTCGTACACACTTTCAGTAACCGTTGTTGTAATAAATGTGAATATTAGAGAATACCCCAGGGAACCCGATGTTAAACGCCCATGGTCGACCAAATAGCTAATTGGGATTGCTGCACTTGTTTTACAGAACCTTGCGTTTTCCCTCACTTAAATATGCTGCTCAGGGATTGAAACTACCAGAATCAGCTGCGACGATGGTTGACGCACCCCAAAGCAACTACGACATTTTGGTGAAATCCGTTCTTGGCCACTGGAGGGTCGCAGTTTACATAAGACTAACAGACATTCATGTCTCTGTCGTTGCGCTTAATACCACAGCTGCAAAACTGATTGATGTCTGGTCTAGTGGTGCTCACTTTGATACGTCTGTCCATCTAGTCGTCAGCCTTATTAAAGACAAAGAAACACGAAACTAGAAACTAGAGGGGTGTAATCAAAGTGTCCCTATGATGTGTATGAGCTGTCATCAATTTTGATTGTCTGTTTTTCCATCTCTGTACAGGATCCGGAAGTGATGAAAGCCTTCAGCGAAGTTCAGACGAATCCAACTGCTATGCACAAGTATGAAGATAACCCAAAAGTGAAGAAAGTCTTGAATTTAATGAAAAACAAATTCGGTGAAGGCATGTCCGGTAGGTTATTTTTGTCTAGCTTTTGAAATATCGAACCCTGGTTTATGTTATTACCTTAGTAGACGTTCAACTAAAGATCATACTCAGTGGGTTGACGGTTCACATGCTAAACAACGTTTACTAACGAAACATGGATAACATTTAGTGGTGAGATGAGACTTCATTTGGAGCGGCAAATTACACAAAACAAACATTGACAGTTTGGGCAACAGTCCAGCCACCAACAACCCCCGGACTTTTCGTCGCTGGTCATTTGGTCGCCAGACATTTGTGTGATTGAACTACGTTATATTCACTCAAGTCTGTCAAATGCTGCGAATCACTGGACGTTGAGCGTGTGAGTGGCCATGGTTCGCTCATCGGTCAATAATGTACTCTACATGCAACTTGGGCGAATAAGACGATTACTCACTCGCCAGTGGTTCTGATCGGTATCTGTCACCTAGCCGATAGGTGTTTTCTCCAGACTTAGGCTTGCAAATTAGGGCCGCTGGAATGATCATTGAAGGCAGTCGGTGGTTAAGACAAGGCTAGTGATGAATCCTGTACTTCCTGCTACATGTACTTGTTAAGGTGAGTCATTTTGTTCACATACTTATGTAGTTAAAAGGGACAAAGGCTTGGATTCCGGATTCACCGGGCACTGTCGTGATAGACCTCACTGCCATTTCAGCTAACTCTAATTTCAAGCATCCGGCTTTGGGAATTCTGGCGTGAAGCTGTTGTGAGGTCACAGCGGTCAAAAGAATTTGACTGTGATGCATTTGCATAACAGCATAGCGCAAGCCTTTCTGCTTACCGATTTGTGGTCAGTGTATGCTTTTATAAATATGGATTACCAGGTGTTAACTGTAAATACCGATAATGGCCGGGGGAGGGGGGGGGGGGGGACGGGCCACGGCTTATCCACTTTCTGGTGTGACATTTGACAGACTTAAGTGAATATAGCATACTTCAGTCATTCAAATGTCTGGCGACCAAATGTCCATTCGATCAAACGTCCGGCGACCAAATGTCCGAACACGGCCACCAACCGCAAGTGGGGCGGTGGTTCCATTCAAGGAATTCAGTGATTTATAGATCATTTTTGGATAGCTTGCTCACGACGAGCAGTTTACAATGACCTTTCCAAGAAGTGAAGATATCGATGATAACATTGTGCCTTGGATCACTTGTGCGTCAGCAAGATGAAGGATGTCAAAATGAACTGTCTTTTGACTGGCTTGGTGGCTTTACACGTGTCGCTAGGTCTCCATTACCGAAAGGTTCCAGTGCCCTTGTTAGCACGACTTAAGGTATTGTGCTTCTCATTCTTGTCTCCAAATTCTTTGTTGTTTGAGTTCCACTGCTATGCGAACGTTCCAGTCGTCATTGTTCACAAAAACGGTACCAGTTCCCTGTTTCATGCATAATTTATTTGATGTATCATCATCCTCAGGTGGAATGCCGTCAGGTTTCACAATGCCCGGACAAGCTTGCCCTGGTAAGTTAGCACTTCGAACTTACTTCTTTTTTATTCTTCCAAGATCTAGACTAGACGAGCATTATGCAAGCAGTACTTGCATTCGGTCTTGCCGGTAGGATCGTTCAACAGTGTCTATTATGAGGAAGCTTTGTATCTCACCGAATCCCCGATGTTAAAATACACGTTACTATTGAACAATGCATTTTCATTTATATTTTTGGGTGTTATTACAGTTGTTCACATTGGTTGTTGTTGTGAACTTCCACTTGTCTTAACCGTATGACGACGATGATGAATCAATAATTAACGTAAACTTACTTCTGTCCTTGGCATGAACACAGCGTGGAGCGAAATTTCGAGTAAATGTAGATTTCCGTTCTTGATAGAGCAGCAAAATAAACTAGTTGCACAGGAAAACCTGTGCTCATTGTTTTGCTGCTAAAAAAATCACCGTAATATTTAGTTCCGACGGTAGTTTAGTGTGCACGACAGGACTGGACTTAGTGGAGCAGAGTACTGAATTGGGACAGTGAAATGGCTCCAACATGAGAGTCAACACAAGTTTCGTCAAAAGTGAAGCCATGCAGTCACAGACTCAAGGAGGAAAGTCATTTTTATTGTCTAGGTACAGCGGTCTTCGTTTCACTTCAACCTACTTTTGATTGATTACCACCCCGCAGTAAGTGATGCTATTCACTGGAAGTACTTACTAGATATATGTTTCGCTGTGAATGTGTGGATCTACGCGTTAGGAGGCCTTGCGAAATTTGCTGCTAATCTCCACGGAATGCGCAGTTTAGCCCTGAGGATTTTAGCGTCTTACGGCAGTTTGCGCTACTGATATCTAGGCCCAAACCGAAAACGAAAATCACTTCCCATGCGCTTTGTCATGCGTTTTCTCCGCATAAAAGCAAGAACAGCATGCACGTATTTTGCTTCTGAGCACGTGCTGTCTACGGAGTTTCCGTGGGTTTGTCTAACTCGTCTTTTGGTGTCATCACAAATTACCAGTTAACCCGTTTACTACCATCAACCGTTGGGGTAGCAATAATAGAGTAGCATGCGACCACTGCGTGAACCACAAGGGTGGAAGCCTAATCTCATCAACGTCGTAACTCTCAGTGTCTATCGTTCCCCGCAGTTTGTGGTACACGTGTGGAGCATATACTTGTGCGAAGAGAATTGGATTTCGTGACGGTCTTATATCTGTCGATCAAACGTCAAGCCGCCGGCAATCGCTCCAGCGTTATCGCCATTTTCTAAGGGTGACCATTATCGATGCGACCTTCGATCCCATGTGCAGAATTGTCGATTAGTAGTTCTGGACCCCGAAAGCTACAGTTATATACCTCAGGTCGAGTTGGGGCGGATGAGCAACAGTCACCAGTCTGTCATCTCCAGTGAAGTGCAGCGAGATTGACTAATGTAATTGTTTGGATCTCACTTCGCCACAGAGAACGCGTCTTCTTGCCTGGTGAACGGTGGGGCACAGCCCTTTCTAGGGTACGTTTTGGGCTAGCAGCATGTCGATGACATCGCAACACTGGACCATGCACTTACCGGTTGTCCATTTATGTCACGCACCTACCCCAGTAAATACAAAGTGCTGAGGGCTGCACCTGCAATTCTACGTGGCGATCATTTGCGAAGTGCAGTTAACTTCAGACACGTGAAGAGATCATGAATAACAGAATAAAGAACAACTTAGTCAACCTGTGTCGCTGCTGCTGCTTTCTACCCCATCTGATTGGACGGGAAAATATCCCTGCGGAGCGCACTGTCTGCGGTACTGCTGTGATTCCTAACGACAGCACCGACAAGGGTCGACGTTCTTCGGATTTCCGAAAAAAAGTTCGTGTTTAGTGGTAACATCGTGTGAACAACGTTGAGTGCATGATGCTGTGGATAGCTGCTCGCTGAAATAAAGACCGCATCGCTCCCGGACATATCTTCCAGTCAGGTCTCATATCATTTGCGTTCCGGGCATGACAGTGACGCAACGAACAGTGTAATAGGTGCGACGAAGCTGGCATCAACACTGTCCCCTATATATATATATATATATATATATATGTAATGAGAACAGTCAATTATCGTGTCAGGGGTACCTTCCAAGTTTGCATTGTGGGTTACTTTACTGCTCGGTCACCCGGTTCAAAGTGCGTCTTTCGTTCGGGGATGTGTCTCCAGACTTGGCGCAGCTAAACGCGTCGGCCCAGATCAGCCGGTGACCAATTGTGCGGTCCAGTCATCATGATTATCGCACAGCGTTGAACAAAATGGCGAGCCCCACTGACCACTGCCTTTCTCACCATGTTGCACGCAGAATTAGAAAGTATGAATATACAAGCTAGACAGGGAGTGGACTTAGAGAGATGGAAAAAGGAAAGAACGCCCTAATAGCCAACACACGGAATACACAATCCAGTTGTACAACACACACATTGATCAATTATTCTGATTTGACAGAAAGTGAAAACACGATTCCCACTGTTCACGGTTCGCTGCCATATCCTTCAGTGTCTCCAGTAAACTGGTTGATGGATCTTTTGGACCCCAATCACGAAGAATTGGGGCACCTATTTTTTCTTAGTTCGCTGTACGTTTTTCTCATTTTCTGTTGTCACGTCATCTGTTGACCTCCACGTGATTTTTTCCACTCCTGAAGAGGAACGGGAAACAGGGCACAGTACGGCAGACGTGTTGGGCACACGCAACAAGTTTCTCAAACAACGGAGTCTGTCAAGCTGGGCACTCTGTAATAGAACGTTCTCTGAAATGGCGCTCAGTATTATTTTTGTTCTTAGCGTTGCTCGCCCGATTATTCACCCTTCAACGTTAGCCGTAATGCCAGTGATGGCCGAGTGGTTTAGCGTGTTTGTTTGCCGCATCAGAGGTCGGGGGTTCGTATCCTCGCCATTGCCGTTTACTATGTTGGTAGACAGTAATCCGCTGTCGTCCGGTTCCGTACCACTCTCAACCTGTTGAGACCTTATGTAGTTGTCTGCCACACTATTCTCAAGGTCTGGTGGTCGGTTTTTCCTAATCGTGCAGTGGGCCCTTGTGACTGTTGGGCATATTCTTCCACTGCACTCATGCACGAGCGCGTAATAAAAAGAACGTCGAGGGTCGGAAACTTCTGAGCGTAGTACATATCACCTTTCAACTTCGGCGATACAGCAGGTGTGCGCCACAAGTGCTTCAGTCAAAGGCACATTGCTCAAGCCATGATTTTGAGCGTGCTCACCTATACGACCGTGCTCCCATCCCTCGCCACGCTGCTGCCGAGGCAAGTGAAGCGGTCGACAGTTGTTAGTACCTCCCACCGAGCATCAAGCAGCGAACCGTTAACGTCCAGTCTCACAACACTGCGTTGCACTGGTCTGTGCGTTTATCTGGTCCGAATCCGGCCTGTTGTTCGTGGGCGTTCCTCTCGATAGTTGGTACCAGACGGCGCATGAAAATCAAGGCTACTGCCTTGGTGATTATCGGAATTATAATGAACCCGCGGTGATTGCTGCAGCCAATGCGTACTCATTTACAGACGGATACAATTATCGACTCGCCTTATGATGATTGAATACGCTCCCTGTTCCATATGTTACGGAGCAAGGTGGTAAGTGATTTTATCAAGACCATCATCCAGTTCAAAAAGAACTGGGGGAAGTTCGTCGGGACCGACTGATTTTTGATGCTTTGGTAATCAAATGCCCGACCCTTCTGATAGGGTTCAGATGAAACTTCCCAAGGAATCGCAGTTTTTAACGTCAGAAAAAACTACATTAGCGCGCGGTCAGCTGATCTGCTCCTTGAAGTATTCGGCCGAACGGTCAAGCCTTTGCTGTTTGCCGTGAATAGACTCCACATTTCTCGCTTATCGTCTCATCGATCGCGATTCGCTGTCCACCGGTGTCGCGAAAACGTACGAACAGTCTTTGACTGCTACCCGAAGCGGCTGCTACTCCCATTTCTTCGGCTACCTTGATCCATTACTTTTCACGATCCTTTTTGAGACTTTTTGTAAATTGCCCTTGTGGATGTCTCCGTATTTTATTCATCTCCCTACAGTTCGAGAGCTAACATTTTCGCTCGTTTGGACTTGAGCAATCCAGTACTTCTGACATATAGATCGCATCTGGGATCACAGACGAAACCTGCTGTCACATGCACGATGCGTTCTATATGGGCCCTGTGCTCAGTACAGCTAATCGTAGTTCCTAGTGCATTTGGTAGTTTTTGTTCCTAACTGTTGCGAATTTCTGGGTCAAACAAACGTGCGGCCAACCGGGTTGGCGTCGATGAAAGTGGAGCCGAATAGATGGCTGGACTTCATGTACATGGACTAGCGCGTTCTACGGTTTTGAACAGAACCGCTCCAACGATGGCTCACTGCGATATGATCAGTCTGGCTCAGAGCATCTGTAGAGTTAGAACTATATGCCGCTGAGTGATATGAGCTGTGTCGGCAATTCACATTGAACAAAAATAAACGATTGTCTGCACAAAACTGAAAAAGCCTATCTCCGTTATCGGCGTGGTAAGTGGGCAATAAACAGCGCGCGCATAAACATGCTTCTGTCGGCTTAAGTTTGCCAACTTGTGTATTAGGATCACCAGCTGGCACCACAATGTCAGAACCTTTGCTCCTGCGAACGAGGGTGGCGAGTTCATCATAGAACTCATCCTCATGCTTGTCAGAGCTGCGGTCTTTCGAGATGTACGCCGAGATCACAAACAAATTGCGCTTAACACCACTGTTATTTCGAACGCCGACCGACCCCTGGAGTCTTACAGCACACAAACGACTGTTAACAGGGATCCAGTATAAGAGGGTGTAAGGGCGCCAGACCTTACTTCGCGGTTTCCTTATCAAACGCGTGCTTCGGTCCTTTGTACTGCGTGGACCACTTGCACGTTACTCTAATGCTCGGTACTTTACGAATATGTTAACCAGAACGGTATTCTCCAAGACCCGTGAGAACGAGAAGGCGATTGGGAGAGATAGTGGTTAGCGTGTATTTGTGAGCGTGCGCAAGAGTAACGGTCAAATGGCAACCGTGTTTGGCAGTCAGCAATCAATTAAACAATAAGCGTGTAAAAATTATGAACGAAAATGATTGTCGCTACAGGGGCTTCCTGCTAGATGTCCGACTGAGTTGGGCCTCGATCGTGGCGGTAGGCCGGAAGTATTGATAATCCATGAATTCGCAGCTTGCTCGTCATACTGTTAGTGACATCGAACGACTACTGGTGAGTTTAACGGCGCCTGCACTCTCAAGGTCCGATGTGCGTCGGTTCAACTGTGTTTTGGCGCCCACGGGTCTCACGCATGCGAGCCCGAAGATGCCGCGTCAGGTCCATCCAAAAGGGCGTCCAGTTGTCGTCTCCAGTACCACGCGGACCAATCGTCCCGTTGTCCAGCGAGTGGTTGGCTCCTTGAACGTGCACGGGAGTCAGCGAGGCTACGGATGAAGCCAATGTGGCTGTAAATCCGTCTAAGAAAAAGCAAGGCAAACTGGAACAAAATGGCGCCGGCGGATGTTGGACCGTAATAACAACACAAACGATGTTAGGTGTTGTTGTAGTCTCCAGGAAACCAGAAGAAAATGTAATTGCAACTATCGATTGTAATTTCTCGGGCCTGTTGGTTGGTAAATGCATGGTGAACTTTCCAACTTGTTGCTAACAGTTAGTTGTAAAAATCGTCACGAAATCGGCGAAGCGGACGGGATTTCGTGGTTTGCGACGGCGATGGCTACTTCGTGTTGCGGTTACGGTTGGAGATTCTGACGGACTAACTTACAGGTTCTCATTAGGTGTAATTGTGGGTGGTTCGAGTAATAACTCGCTCGATGCGGGTGACTGATCGGCTTGAGCAGGTGTAAACTGGCCGGGTGGCTCGCATTCTGTAACGGCAGGTTTGAGGCGATCGATATTTACGGTGTCGTGTCGTCCGCTGATGTCTATGAAAAATCTTTTTGCCTTACGTTTTATCACCCGAAACGGGCAAGTGTATGGCGGTTGTAGTGGTGATCGAACACCATCGACGCGAAGGAATACGTGAGTAGCGGTTTCTAACGCAGTTGGGACATAACTTGTAGACTGTTGTTCGCGCGGCGGACTGGCCTTGAGCACTCGTATGTGCCGCGTGAGGCGCTGAGCATAGTCGCCGTAGTCGAAAGTCACAGTTGGTGAGGGGGCTGCCAACTCTCCAGGCAGACGAAGTGTACAGCCATATACTAATACTGCCGATGTTGTGTGTAATTCTTTCTCAACGGTAATACGCAGGCTTGGGAGTGCTAATAATAGCGTTTCACTCCAAAGGGGGTTACCGTTTGCTCGAAGGGCGGCTTCTAATTGCCGGCGGAAACGCTCAACCACACCATTGGCCTGAGGGTGGTAAGCTGTAGTCTTAACGTGTTGGCAACCGAGCGTAGCGAGCAGGCTGCCAAAAGCGCCGTCAAAGTGTGGACCACGATCGGTGGTCACTATCGCCGGGCAACTGAAATGACTGACCCAACCGGTCAGAAAAGCTTTCGCGGCCTCTTCCGACGTGGGACGAGGGATAGGAATGGCCTGCGGCCAGCGAGTAAAACGATCCACGCATGTGAGTATGTAAACGTACCCAAGCGAAGGTGGAGGTGGTCTTACGAGGTCAACGTGCACATGATGAAAACGTGTTTCAGGTTCTGGGAACCTGGCTAACGCCGTCTCAGTGTGCCTATAGCTCTTAACACGTTGACACTGCAAGCAAGCACGAGCCCATTGACGGACATCTCGTTTGACATTGTGCCATACAAACCGCTCGGTTATCAGTTTCACCGAGGCAGTCACACCTGGATGAGCCAGATTATGGAATGCCAGGAAAATAGAATAACGGTGGGAAGCAGGAACCACCGGCCTAGGGCGACCTTGTGACACATCGCACACGATGGTATTCTGGGAAGTTGGGATAGGTACTGTGGTCAAGCTCAAAGACCCGTTTTTCGAAGTTGTGCGATGTCAGGGTCCGTAGATTGGGCTTGTACCATTGCGTCCAAGTCAGTGTTAGGCGTCGGTGACAGACGTAGTTTATGTACGCGTGATAAGGCGTCGGCGACGGGACTGAGTACCCCAGAGACGTCGTATGTCCACAGTAAACTGTGAGACAAAGTCTACGTGGCGAATCTCGCATGATGAGTGTCGATCGGAAGCTGACTTCGGTGCGTAAACCAAAGGCTTGTGGTTTGTAAATACCGTGAACGAACGGCCGTCGACTGCATGTCGAAAATGACGGATTCCCAAGTAGAAAGCGAATAACTCCCTACCGGCGGGTCGTAGGCGCTTAGAGAAGAGTGCTAGGGGTTGCCAAGAATGGTCTGCGAACTGTTGCAATACTGCTCCAACCGCTATGTCCGAGGCATCCATCACGACCGAAGTAGGAGCCAAAGGGTCGGGGTGAGTAAGGAGTGCTATGTTGGCGATAGCCTCCTTGACCGAGGCAAATGCAACTTGTGCCGTGTCGGGAAACAAACTTCCGCTTACCTCCGCGCAACAGGTCGGTGATGGGTTGCATCATTTCCGCACAGTGAGGAGTGAATCGGCGGTAGAAATCCACCAGGCCGGCAAATGGACGCAACTGGCGAAAAGATTGGGGTTCAGGTTCTGCGAATAGCAGAAACTTTACCTGGCAGAGGGCAGATACCCGAGGACGAGGTAGGATGTCCTATGGAAGTGATATCAGACTGGCCTAATTCACATTTATCGATATTGACCGTAATGCCGTGCTGGCTAAAGTGTTCGAAAAGTGCTCGTATGTGTGCGGCGTGCTCTTTCTTTGAAGAACTAGCCGCCAAAAAATCATCCAATCATACGTAGACATTTTCTAAACCACGGGTTGCCTCGTGTATGAACCGTTGAAAGGTTTCGGCTGCATTGCTGAGTCCAAACGGCCTTCGCAAAAACTCGAACAGCCCAACAGGCGTAGTGACGGCAGTTTTGGGGATATCGGCCTCTGCTACCGGGATCTGGTTGTACGCACGAACTGAATCGATACGGCTGAAGACGGAGCAACGTGGTAAAAACGAAGTAATGTCTTGTATATGGGGAGTCGGGTATCTGTCAGGGACGGTGACTTTGTTAAGTGCTCTGTAATCCGCACATGGTCGCCAATCGCCGTTAGACTTAGGAACCATATGAAGAGAGAAGCCCAAGGGTTACTAGAAGGGCGTATTATACCGAGTTCTAGCATGTGTTCGAATTCAGCCTGTGCAACACGAAGCTTGTCTGGTGCTAATCGACGTGGCCTACTGAACACTGGGGGTCTCCTAGTATCGATATGGTGAGTGACGTTGGTGGTCACTGCTGGGAGAGGCCCGGCCCGCCGAAACATGGCCGGGTAGGCGGCGATGAGTTCGCCATAAGGTTGGTGTGCCGCTGGTTGAACGTAAAAAGACGTGATGTGATTCACTCGCGAATTATAACCCGCAACAGCGAGAGAGGTCTGACGATCCACCACCCTGCGGCGCCTGTGCATCAACTAACAAGTCAAAGTGTCGCAGGAAGTCGGTGCCTAGAATTGGGTACGGTACGTCGGCGATGATGAATACCCAAAGAAAATTACGCTTTAAACCTAAGTTTAAGGTGAGCGACCGCTGGCCAAACGTTGGGATGGCCGTGCCATTGGCAGCGAGTAGTGTTAGGGCCTGCGGTGTGCTATTGTCGCCTTTCGCTCGGGGGAGGACGCTCAATTCGGCACCGGTATCTACAAGAAAAAGGTCATTTGAAATGATGTCCCTTACGTTCAAAAGGCGACTGTTGGTCTGATACCCGGCTTTGTGGGTCGCCACCACGGGCCGGGGGTTTAGTTTCCCTGATAAGCACCGGGGAACGTACACCCTGGTTCGCATCGTTTGGCTCTCTCACCGGAGTGAATGTGGTATTTACAGTACCCTTCTTTTGAAGGGTCGAAACTTTGTCGCAGTGACGGGCTATGGCGCCTAGGTGCGCGTGCGCGGTACCGCTTCTGTGACCCATTTCTACTCACTGCCAGGCGTTGCAGGCTCGCATTAATATAAGACAGAATTGATGCTAGATCGTTAGATATTGGCAAGGCAGGCACCGTTGTGAGGGAGGACCTGGTTACTCCAGCGGGGTTGTATCGTGACATAATGCCATCAGCTATCGCTGCAGTTTCCTCTAGCGAGCATTTACGTGTGGCACTTGGTAAAACTGGAATGTTGTGCGGCAAACGTTACAGCCAAAGTTCCCTTAAGAGCGGGTCGTCGCCTACCGTCGGTCCTCTCAAGCACTGCATCTCACGCAGCAGTTTGGAGGGCTTCCTGCCTCCAAGCTTAACGCTTCGAAGTTGTTGCATACGTTGGTCCTGCGTTGGGGTCGTGCTAGCAGTGACGGCCTCCTTCAAAGCCTCGTAGCTTTGAGAGGAGATTATTACGTCCCTTACTTGCATTGTGACCTCCGGCGGGATGCGGCCTGCTACCCACCTGAAACGGCTGGCGTCACTAGTTATACGGCAGTTTTTAAATTCTAACTCGACCAGCGTGAACCAGAGTTCTGGATCAGCAGGCGTGAATGCCGGTATGTGCAGCGTGATCGCCCCAACGGTGGGGTCTGGGCAAGGTTTCCGCTCAGCAGACATAGTGATTACTTCATCGAATAAAGACGGGAAAAGAAATCAACGACCAATGTGGCAATACAACCTTTAAAAAAATCACGACGAATTAGACACCAAAAATGTATGAAAAAACGATTCGGAAAACCAGAAACGTCAACACAGGGAAATAATAAAACACTCAACGTACGCAGACGAGACCTTGAACGGTGGAAAACAAGGAAACTCACGTGACCTGGGGATCACGTCGGGCTCACCTATTGTGAGGTCGCTAGACCTTACTTCGCGGTTTCCTTATCAAACGCGTGCTTCGGTCCTTTGTACTGCGTGAACCACTTGCACGTTACTCTAATGCTCGGCACTTTACGAATATGTTAACCAGAACGGCATTCTCCAAGACCCGTGAGAACGAGAAGGCGATTGGGAGAGATAGTGGTTAGCGTGTATTTGTGAGCGTGCGCAAGAGTAACGGTCAAATGGCAACCGTGTTTGGCAGTCAGCAATCAATTAAACAATAAGCGTGTAAAAATTATGAACGAAAATGACTGTCGCTACAAGGGCAACCTCAGCCTTGTCAGTCGAGGCTATTCCCACACCACGTTGGCCCACAGTTCTAGCTGCTTCGTCTCTTGAAACGCTCAGAAAATACCTCAGCGAGTTAACAGGAGCAGTTAGTTGAGTCACACTGTTCGAATCCTGGATACGCGCTCCACTTACGTAGCAGACATCAATCTTCGGAGCCTTTTGTGGGGGCTAGGCACGCCTGCTGACCGGCCTGCATGAGTGTACGCACGCTGAAGTGACCGAAGTTCAGAGCCTGACGAGGTCTGAGGAAAGGTGAGTTACAAGATAAAGGATTATTCACACTATTTGACAGTGAACCGTTGCGAGTATGGGGCGTGTTGTCAGTGGGAGCATTGTGAGTGGATAAAGGGGGAAAAGTTTGTACATTGAGGACAGAAGACAAAGGTTGAATAAAAGAGGGAACTTTTAGCAGTAGCTCACTTATCACCACTCACTGCGCTCGATGCAATGGGCAGCGCGGTCCTGATTATCCTGCGCGACGACCGATGCAGTTCGTGCAGTTCATGGGAGATGTTGGATCGGTACTGCTAAGGTGTCCAGCAGCAAAGCAAGAGATCGATTAGGGTTTTCATTCAAAGCTTTTAGTTCTAACGAGAATCCACCCGCAAGGCAGCGGGGAGTGGAGGCCCGTCCGTTTGATTCAGTTATTCTGCCGCTACTTTATCGCTTAAGCTGTCAGCTCAAATGGACTTCCAACCTAGAAGACCGGGAGACTGCTTCGTCTGAATTCTGCCCATTGACCCACCAGGTACGATATAAACTTCGGCCTGAGGTAAGTCATTCTATGTAGCTCGTTGGGTCAGTGAGGCATGGAAGCCGTCACACCAGATCAGGGTGCAATCTCATTGCGACAAAAGAAGCTGTTACAGTGTCTCAGATGGGTTTTTAGTACTCCGGATACCAGTATTGGAGGGCGCACTCTTCAGCTTCTACGATCGCGTTCGTCGAGGATGTCAACGAGATAAGACCGTGGATTGCCAACCACATGAATTCCCACGGGGCCTGAGTACCGAGACCGCACGCTGGCGTGTGCCGAGGAAGTTTGTCGGAAGTAGTGCTCGCGGTTGCGGCGTGCGCCGAACGTACAGTCAAACAAGTGATAGAAAGATTGTGATCGGCTGATCACTATGCCAGGTACCACCTAGATCCCGAGAATGGCCTATGGAACGGGCAATAAGCCAAAAGTTCCGACGCGTGCCAAAAGACGGAAAACGTCAGTGGAATAGGTGACGGACGGTTTGCATTGAAACAATGTCGATCACATTTACGTTTTATAGCGACACCGGACACGACAATAGCTAAGGGAACTAAAGATTCAATCGTCCATAAGCAGGGCATTGGAAAGTGTTTTTAATTCGCGGAAATCAGTTGTCCTCACAGGAAGCAGACAAACAACGCGCAGTCCTGCGGCATAGAGCAACATACAAACTGCTTAGAACTAAGTGCTAATGGGTTATTTTTGTCTCGAGTAATTTTCGGTCATGAATTTGCAGATTCAAACTCAGTCATCTCCGGGTCGCTACAGGTTCCCAACATGGCATGTAAACCGCCATGATCATGCCGAGGAATTCAAGGAGCCTGGTGTGAAACCCATTTTCCGATGAGACTACCGCAGTCAGCATTACACATTCGTTATTATCACGCATTGCTTAACACCAGTGCTACCGATACTACACACGATTACAAAGACCAACAGCTTTGTTTATTTAAACAATTACCGAATTTGGTAGCGCCACTTGCTCCGCCTTTGTACACCGTCTGCACGCCGTTGCGCTCTCCTCCAATATACACGTTGTCCCGCTCCAGCGTTTTGAGTTCTGCTCTTGTGCGCGCTGCCGAGTATATTCGCTAACGTGTCACGAACCGAGGACCACGGGCTATAGACTCTATACGGGAGCAGGTCCCGACTTTACTAAGGAGAATTCTAAAACACTGCTTTCCATCTCGTCAGTGTCCAATTACTTAGGACTTACTGCGCACGAGTGACAAATTAAACAATTATAGTGAATTCTGGCGTACCAGTCAGCACATATGTCGAGAAAATTCAAATCTAAAAGCAGTCAGCGCTCGGTTGTTGGTTCGCCTTTCACTTAAGTGCAGTAGTTCCCCCATCAAGAAACACTGCTCCGGGTCGCTCAAATTGTTTCTTGCTGAGAGCGATTGCATTTAGAGTGAAAGATAGTCAAGGAAAAAGAATTTTATTCCGGAGAGGTTACAGTCTGGGAGGCGGGATTGCTGTACCAGAGGTCACTGCGCAGTAACGATGCTATGTCCGCTGGTTATGAGACTTTTGCGACCTAAACGCCAAGTTCTGATATGGAGCCTATGAAAAATATAAATTTTCAAAGCTTAAGTGAAAGAACTAGAGGGTCGGATCTTTCTTGTAGTTTACAAACGCTGATCCGTTTTTCGTTTGACGTAGTAGCGGGATAGTTTACCGAGGTAGGTGATTCGAAATACACAGAAAGTTGACAGATGCGAATGTGCCCGTTTCATGGGTAGTGGGTCTCCACTTATGGGAATACAAAGAGCACGTGAGTATCCTCTGATTAGGGTGATTACATGGGTTTTGTGCTGTATGCTCATCGGGATAACAACGTCGCATCAGAAAACCCGGTTATTCCGATCTTTCACTATGAATGTATTTCAGTTCTATGAGGAAAAAGCACGGGAACTCAGTTACCTGGTACGGATAATATCGGTTAGAGATACTATGACAGATTTGAACGCAACCGTTTTATATTTGAATGAAACGAAATAACCGAGGTGACATCGAGTAAGACTAATAGTCACAAGCGAATTGGTCTGATAGTGCAATAGTGCCTATCGAATCGGTTAACAGCGATCGTTTACCAAAGGTACCGAGCACTTTGTATCACAGTTTTCGTCTGATTTAAGTGGAGAGTTGAGAAAACTACGAGCGCTTTCTGTCGAGTCAGAATCGGAACTTGAATAGAGATAGGCTCGTAAAGCCGTCAGTGCATCTCGAGGAACCGGTTTAAGAGTACCATTGGAGTGGGGTTTCGGCAGGAAACAGAACGTTTGACGAGGCCCATTGATTCGTTGGGGAACCGCAGAGGACGGTGAGCGACACGATTCAACCTTAAGAGCGTCGGAAGAGCGAACAGATGGCCGTTGTTCTTTTGATTCCCGGAACAAATCAGGCTTTAACTGAGTTCGATGGGGTACAGCAGAGTGAACTGGCTTTGGGTGCGTTTCTCGGTTTTGAACCATATTCTCTCTGATTGCGCCATGGGAGATAGACAGCGAATCTAGGCGTGCAATAAGCTGTGGCGGAGTACATGTGCTGTAATGTCTTCCGGAGGCGTTGTTATTGGACCGTCTCGCGGCGTTCGCTTTACTGCGCATTGTACCGTTTGATTTCTGAAAGAGAGTGGAGGTGGGTGTAACCGTAATTACAGCGATACGAAAACTCTCATCACAATTGGATGCACCATACAAAACACCCAGTTATTCACAAAACTAAGTCTGCACTTAAAATTGCTGACCACCTAGCTCGACGGTTGGATCTTAAACATTTCATCATCATCACCATCACTACTTTCGCACTGATAATGAAACGTTTGCTGCACCAAGCTCAGCGATCGGTTTATGAAAACCACTAATCTGAGGTACGAACAGCACTGTTAAGACGAGGTCTGTCAGTCCCACCCTCATTATCTGCTGGAACTTATTGGCGAGTTGCGCCCAGGCAGTTGCAAGTAGATACAATCACAGAATTAAAGAGGGACGATGCGTTTTTCTCCAATGACTACCATTATATTATCCCAGGTTTTACAAGCCTGTTATTCCGGCGTTCCTGACATACCAAGGAGCAGTCAGAAACTACTATGCGCGGTTCCAACTGGCAGTGATTTGGGTCATTTCAAACGTATCAGTCATTGACTACACACGAAACATGAATTTGGACACCACTGTCCGAACCTCGCAACACGGAAAAGTAGATTAAATGACCAGGAAATTCTGGATGCAGGTCGAGCGAGGGCTTAAACTTGGTTTGAACCTTTTGCAAAGGAATCATGAAGTTTGAAAATAGAACTCCAAATACAGACAGCACGACGAATTTTGGAACATTTAAACGGGCTTTTACAGGGTGCATACTGCAATCAGTGATTAGTTCTGCAGCAATTTAACTGCTCGTTTGTTTAGTGTGAGTAGAGAGATACTCACCGGCTTTTGTTCACACTTTTTGATCAAGTTATCCAAATCGGGCTTCCAGTCCAGCTCAGCGGCCAGTTTCTCCACGGATTGCGTTATCTCTCCTACGGATTGGGAAAACAGAACTAGTGGAGACCGTTGTACGTGTGGTAATACCAGGCTTAATGGTCCTCTCGGGGAACGAATCAAAACGATCGGTAAAATTGTCTTAACTTGATTATACATTTGCATACTAGCAGTGTAATATGAGTGTGCCGTAAAAATGAAATCGAAATATCCTCAAACAGACGGAAATGAGCCATATTTTGGCCGTACAATACACTGCATCTTATGAGAAAATATATAAAAGAGAGTACGTAAATGCAGCAACGGGATCAAAAGTAACGTGGTAGCGCTTGTATATATATATATATATATATATATATATATATATATATATATATATCTTCGCACTATTCACTTAAGAGTATCCATTCAGACTCCAGACGACTCAAATTAGATCCTGGTGAAAATATAACATCGGAGTGTACAAGTATGAAGATGGGTGGGCAGAGGAGTACCGCGTACGCATGCCTGATGAGCGGCAACAACCGTGAAATCGATCGTGTGCTCCCGGAGGAATTTTGTCCACACGTTTACGTACTACTTACTACCAATATATATAGATTCATATATACGAAGTTTTGCCGGATACTGTATGCACTGGATCGGTTTCTTTTTGGGAGGACCACAACGTGCTTGTATTTTGATCACGAAACTGACATGTAAGTTTACACATACAGGATAAAATCTACAGAAACAAAGGTGTACATCTTAGTGGAAATTCGAAAAAAAACCAAACATGCTTCGGAAATGGTTGAGTTCGGGAGTGAGACAACGTTGTCTCTGACTATTCGCGATGGGATGTGTGTGCATTTGTGGACCTAACCCTCCAACATAGGCTGACGACCAGTGGAAGTGAGTCTCACTATTGCTGCATTCCTGAGACTAAACACGTTCCGTTTACCTCTAACATACCAAATAATTCCGGGTCCACTTAGTAATCGGCAAACCCCGCCAAATTTCGTACGATTACAGGGGGGAGGGGGGGGGGGCAGTTATCGGCGGAACATAAATACTGATGACAGGATACACACTAGTCGGTGATATAAGCGTTTACTAATTCTGACGAATCCCGGCGCCACCGGTCACGTTGGTGATTAACAACAATCCGCTGTCAGCCGACTCGTTACCCGTTATTCCCAATGGCTCAGCAGGCGCTTGGGACTGTGATACATACGACTTCCACTTCATTCACGTGCAAAAAATTCATGATAAATAAATATCAAAAACTGACCTAGTACGGCAAAATCTAATGGTCGAATGCCGAAACGAAACGTGCCAACTAGGTCACGATTGAAAAGTACACGGGGTACATCTTTTGAGACCACGTCAGCCACACCAGCAAATGGATGGACCTGCAGAGGAACAGAACAATGGAAGTGGGGGATTTCTTAAAGAGGACCTCACCGACTGATAACTGCGTCTGAAGTAGAGGTGATCTGATATATCGCATCTTTACAAAAGTAAAATAAGTAGAATTCACTGGGAAATTTTGTGAAACAAAAAAGAACACTGATAACGGGTAAAGAATTCATGCACAACGAATCTCGGTTTGTGCTTTTCTTAAACTGTAATGCTTATCATCCACGAGTAGATCAGGACCGAACGAAGCCCAAAGTGTATCGAAGAATTGGTACGCTAAGCGTTGTGATTCCTTTAATGCTTTGATTTCAAAAACATCGATAACGCTATTTTTGGCATCGCAACTTTTTTTAAAAGCCTATCATCTGTGTTCCACATCTGGTGAAGCATAGCAAAATATATATGGATCAAAACAATCGTTGGCTTAGCCATCGAAGTAACCCACAGTACATCAACCCGAATGAAAGCCAAGTCCAGTGGTAAATGCGTACTCTTTTGTCAAAATGCAGAACCGCCGTAAGGGACAATCACAAACCACACGTACACATGAACTGAGACAAGGCTACCAACAGATCCGCAGACAAGTGAATACTTGTGTCAATTTTCTGGTGCGTCGTATACCGCATTGCGCGCTGTCTGCGATACGCTCGTAGTGAATCGATTTGTTTGAATACACAAATCAGCATTGCAACAAGCCAGAAACCGCACGAAACGATAGACTGACAACGAGTGCTACGGTCCGCATATCGCCTTGGTACAGTCGAGGTAACCGACTGCGTAGCACTTTATTTGAAGAGGTTTCGAATGAAATCAAGAATATACCGGCTGAATAAAAGATGTCATTTCACAACAATCTTATTAGCACTAAATGGTTTCATGTGCTGTTTGCGTGACTATACTGACATCGTTACATCGAACCATTTCGAAAAACTCCAAATCAAAATGACAACCGAATCATTTAAAAAAAAGTAAATAATGAAAAATCCACTCGCTTTTTTCGCACCTAAAAGTTCATATCGCGAGCCGGAATCAAACCGACAACCTTCCGTCCGCTGGACAGGATGAGCTGAGCTATTGTGTCCAACTGGATCGACCGCGGAAAGCCGAAAGTCGCTGTTTCGATTCCAACTCACGGCGTGAAACAACTTTGTTTGTTTCATTTGACAACTACCATCTGAATGACGAAACATCTTTACCAAACCAACTAGGCAATGTATCGTTTCGTTCAGTTACCAGTTAAAACACCCGGACTCATTGTTTTATTCTAACAAAACGTTGTCAGTATGTACTCAGCGAGACTAGAGCGCAAAAAAACAGTATACAACACTGTATGATTGCACTGGTCCACAACGGTATGATTTTCCAATCAACACAAGGTGTACCCATCCTTTGTTTATCGGTTGAGACGGAAAATTAGACAAAGATTCTGTGTTTGTGCGTCTCCAACCGGGACATTTGGCCTTGCCACCCATCCGCTACATGGATGACGTACCCACCAACTGGGAAGACAGTTTGGTGGGTGCTTTGCATTTAAATCTATTGACCAAGGTTATTACAAATTTTTATTAGTTCACCGGCTTGCCAACCAACCTTGAAAAGCGCGAAGTGCCTAAACTAGTTTCGACAGTAGTGAAATGAAGAGTTCGGAATTCAGTAAATTTTCCTAATTCATACACGCCATTCAGGTTTGAAACCAGAGCGGGAAAGCAAGGAATAAAATCGGGAAAGCCGTGACTGATCGACGTTTAACATTCCCCGTCGTCTAACAATGAAGGTCGTGCAGGACATTCTAAATGAACGTCAGTTCCGTCAAAACTAAACAAAACGATGCTTTGTATCCTTACAGAATTGCACCGATTTCTGGGGGCCCAGTTTCACGAGAAAGCAATCAAAACAACGTTGAAACAAAAGACTCGAAGTGCTCACCTCTAGCGAAGTGCCCATGACAAAAACCAGATCAGTTTGCATCATGTCTGATTTATGTTGCCAAAAGCGTTCTGGAAGATTTTCCCCGAAGAACACGATATCTGGTTTGACCACGTTGTTACACTTCAGACATTTTGCAACCACACCACGAATGATTGCATCCTGATTCATACGGAATGTTTGTGGAGCGGTTCAGAGCAAAGAAATATGGATGGTGGTTCAGAGAGGAGAGGAGAGAGAGAGAGAAGAAGCAAATTAGACCTGCCATGGAGACAACGCTGTATCGATTAGGAGGTCAACTGGTAATTATTGATCTCTGCGTTGATATCGCCTGATTATGAACAGCGAAACATGCGGGGTTATCGAGTGACACCTGAAACCTATTACAAGAAAAAAGTGATACCCGCACAAATAGATTTTCGTTGGTAAAAAATAAGTTATTACATTCATTGCCCGCATCACTGAATCTATGCGAAGTTCGACACCCGGTCTCTAATGAAATGAATCGAGAACACAGCGATGGTTAATCACTATGATCTAGACTGGTTGCGAACGCTGACCGGAAAACAATTTCGTTTGATGTTCATTGTGAACTAAGAGGAAACGTTAACTTCAACTACCAATGTTTAAGTAGGTCGGCTTTATTCAGGACAAACCTCCAAATTTGAGCGTCCCAACTCCGCTTAATATCTTTGGGTATAATGTAATTTAAAATGGACTATATTAGATGGCAGAAAAAGTAGAAGCAGTAGATTATAGGTGTAACAAAACTGTGGAGTACATGTATCACTGAAAACTCCACTAGATAATGATGTGTTTGTGTGAATCAAACTGCTCAGTAAGAGGGAGACATAAATACTGCCCATAAATTCCGGAAACCGTGCATGATTTTTAGTTTTTGGATACGCAGAAAAAAAAACACAAGACCAACGCTCTGTATGGTGGCGCCGAGGTGTGATTTCGCATCACTGAAGAAAAACGTGATTTAGATGCACCACAGACTGTGTGACGTTAGTTCAGTCCGCAGGACACTTCCTCAGAGGACGAGAGGTCGCCATTTCAATTACGGACAGAATAATGAGATTTTTAGCTGATAGATAAACAAAATTATAAAGTTAGAACATACCTGGACTAGATTTTGCGGGGCTTTTGCTCGGCACACTGTGCACGTTGACGTCAAAAAAGTGCCGTGAGCTTCGACTAATTTCTCCTCTGGGATCCCGGCCACTGCGAAAATGGAGAATAAACATCATCATTGTACCTCAAGCGTAACGTTGCGTAAAATACAAGCGATAACGAATGAAAATATTAAGTAGTTGGTACTGTTTAGGATATTACACAATCAGTGTGGTAAGTCATCCCAAATGACCAAAGGGATTCACGTAGACAGCACAAATCACCTCGGTTCAGTGACGGTGTTTTATTCGAATGAGTTCCATAAGTCGACGTAGATTTCCTTTCTGCAATCGTATATTGTAACGGTTTCACGTCAAATTGACATCAAGAATTCTGTATTGAGCAATAATGGCGCTGACACCATCAACGTTGTCTCTTCTAATCCCACGCACACGGCTTTTAGTAAGTTATTTTGCGAAAAGTACCAAAACCGGCTTCTTCACGGAAATAGTTGAGGCCGCTTGCCCAGCGACGAATATCCCAATAATTGAGTGCACAATAGTAAACTACTCCAATCCGGAAGAACCTGGTATTTTACATCTTCGTCAACTTCCATAAAATAGTTGCCCCAAAAACGGCAGTTTTTCGACGAGACTAGCCAGTGTGACAAAAGAAAGCTGTCCAGTCTGCCCAAAAAATTGGGGATCACTTTAATCCGGTCGAAATCTTGACTTACGGTAGAGTCCCAGTTTACACAACTGACACCATTTACAGCAGCAGACATTGTTTAGCGAGAAATAATAGCAACAATAGTTTGAACCGGAATTCGACAGCATATCACGATTTCGACCGGACTGAGGTTATCCCGATTTTATTGGACAGAGCAATAGCGTGCCGTAAATCAGAGCAGGAAATTCTGCATCATCAAGGATGTTATAGCGTTCCTTTGTGCGTCTCTGTACTTCGTTGGTGTGTCCAACACCTAGCAGTACCACGTGCTTGTCTGTTCGAATCGGTCAATTACATTTATGCATTTATCGACGGTACAGCTATTGACTGTCCGATCGATGTGGAATATCTGAAATCGCGGTCGTCACACGTTTAAAACTTCGCCCTTCTTATATTACTAATTTACGACAAAACAATAAGACTGTGAAGCCGAAACATTAAAATCCATGGAAGTGATGGTCACGACGAGACTGTACCTTGGCGTGGTGTGATGGCTCGCGTGCCTCCATGACTCGAAGAGTTATGCGGGATGGCTTCCTTAAACCGGAGATGCAACCATACCTGATAGGTCAATGGGTAGAGGCCAGAATAAGTCCAGTCTCTGAACCAGTTGATGGGCAACACGTGGTTAACCATTATGCCCCTAGAGAGAAAACTCCTGCGAATAAACATGGAAACAAACAACTCACCAGTCTAGAAAAATCCACTAGACTGAAGTAGGAGTGGAGCACCTGGGGTTTCACTCGACGGCGGGAGAAGTCATCGCACTTCATTGGGCAGCTATCGCCCGCCTAAGCTGGTCAGCCCCCGACCAAAAGGATGCTGCCCCGTCCACGTTCCGATCGTTCCACTCGGTGCATGGGGCTAAGGATTGAATCCGAAAGGCGGATCGATAACAAAGCACCAGCGAAGACTAGACAAAATGCATGCAACAAACAGGTCTCATGTGACAGGCCAGAAGTTTCTTCACGGGTTCTTTGGTCACGTTCCTGTGCTGGGTTAACGCTCCACTGCCTCGTGGGTCAGACTTTTGAGTCGAAAGCTCCGGTTAAGGTTCCCAAAGAAAAACCCCTTCTGCGGTGTGGGAAGCCGTGAAGTACGATTCACCCAGAAACCTCCAGTATCTTTCCTATGAAGGGCCTTACCAATTTTCCCTTCTTTAATTTAAGATCAATGCAAAACGCCACGGGTAATTGCGGCTGTGATGAAAGCAGTAGTTCAGGAGTTGGGTATAAATCGAATGCACTTCTTAAGCCAAAATTTTCACTTGGCCGCCTTCAACGTCCGCACACTACGTCAGATAGGGCAACAAGCTGCCTATACTAGAACTCTTGACACTTAAAAAAGATGTATGCTGTCTCTGAAACGCGTGTACAAGACCCCACTTCTACGATCACTCTTCGCATTCCAGATACAACCTCAGTCTCTCGCTTCACTCTTCGTGTGTCAGGTGATTCGGTGTCTAGTGCTCGTGGTCAGGCTGGGCGTTGGGATTGCTTTGCGCATGAACGCTGAGCGTGCACTACTAGACTGGATTCCAGTCAGCAGTCGTTTGTGTGCAGTTCGGTCGGACGGTTCTGTTCGTGTCAACAACAACAAACTGAAACGTTGATGCATGTTCGTCGTGTCTGAGTATGGGCCCACTGACTGTAGTTCCTCTGAGACCAAAGACAAATTCCACAAGGATTTGTCTTAACTGCTTCGAAGCGCACGTTCAGCGGACGTGGTGGTCATTGCTGGCGATCTGAACGCCCAAGTTAGCCATTTGGGAGATTCCAAAAAGCACATTGGAGGCCCATTTGCTATCCCAGCCGATTGTACCGATAACGGCGATCGTATCATTCAGTTGTGCTCTGACTACAGATTGTTTCTGGCGAGTACGAACTTCTGCCATAAAAGCGGTATAAACTGACATGGCATCCTCCTTCGTCTTCACAGCGTTGGACTTAGATTGACCGTATTGTTATTGCTCACCACTGGTGTGGATCAATTAAAGATTCTCGCTCATTTTAGTCTAGGCCTGCGGACTCGGATCACGCCTTGGTACGTGCTCACTTCCGTTTACGTATCGTCCATGGTTACAACAACGTAAATGCCACTCGTCCCGCGCCGTCACTTCTGCATGATAGCCGACGATATGATTTTCAGGCGGAGCTGTCCACACGAGTACCTGTGCAGCCGAATGTTAAGGGCCCAGATGAGTGCTGACAACAGATCAAAGAAGCCTTTTATGTCGCCCAGGACTTTGGTTTAAGATCTCATAAACGATGGATTTCTTCGACATCAGTTTTTCTGATATAAGATCTCAGATCCGTCCCTCCGGATGCCATATTCAATGAATCGCATAAATCCCTGAGACGCCTACTGACTGGGAGCCTGAGAAATGGCCGTGTGCAGTGTTGGATTGCGAAGTGTAGGATAAGGGAAAAGGCTGCATCCACTGGCAATATTCGCGACCTTTTCCGTTTGATTAGAGGCATCGATCCATGGAAGCCCGGTGTAAATAAGTTAATTAAGGACTCCGACGGCTCATTGATTCGTTCCCAAGGACGTCGACTGGGGCGTTGGGCGGAGCACTTTAGGGAACAATCCAGTTGGCACACCTAAACCGTGGACCTTCCAAATATACCTGCCAGGGAAACGATGCAGATGGATATCAGACCTCCATCAGAGATGGAGATAGAATACTTGATAAGGTACAAAGCCGCTGGACCGGCTAGGTTGTCTCCATCTTTTTCCAAGGATGAAGGCGAAGCTTTGGTTTAGTTACCAAAACTCCGTATTATTTGGGATAGCGAGCAGATTCCCAGGGAACGGTGTGAATCTATGATCGTGTTCATTTACAAGAAAGGTGACAGGTCCTCTAGTGAAACCAACGGAGGAACTAGCTTAGTACGTATCGCGTCTAAGCTACTCACCGGTCTTATTCTTCATCGATTATCCAGTGCCCGCGAAATGGGTACGCGTGAGAATCAAGCCGGTTTCAGACCCGGTCGGGGTTGCGTCGACTGCATCTCTACTCTTCGGCAAACCTTAGACCACAGACACATCTACCGTGGATCAACAATCTCAGTCTTTCTTGATCTGAAAGCAGCGTTCGACTCAGTCGACCGCACAGTTCTCTGGCGCTGCCTCTCATTAAAAGGTGTGCAAGAGAAGTTTATTTCTCTTTCCCAATGCTTGTGTGCAAACAGCCGAAACTGAGTTCGCGCTTACGGCGATCTTTCACCCGAGTTCAGCACGGAAAGTGGTGTTCGTCAGGGCTGCTCCCTTTCACCCCTCCTCTTCAATTTTGTGACTGAATTGATTTTTCAGGTAGCCCTATCTTCGTGTGAGAATAGTGTCGATCTTTGCTTAGGTAGTAAACTGTTTCACTTGGAATATGCGGACGATATTCTTCTTCTGAGCGAACATCCAGGTAAGTTCCGAGCCCTCTTAGATAGCCTTAACAACAGTGTAGCAATGTTTGGGATGCGTTTTGCACCTTCAAAGTGTAAAATGCTGTTGCAGGACTGGGTTGGCGCTACACCTTATCTCTTCTTGGCAGAAGCTCTAGCTGAAATGGATAAAATTTGTTACCTGGGCAGTCACATTTCACCAGGTGGATAGGTGTTGGATGAAGTGTCATCGCGTATACAAAAGGCGCGTTTGGCTTTCACCAACCTCCGTCATCTGTGGCGCTGACGTGACATTCAGTCGTCTGTCAAGGGTCGAGCTTACACTGCTGCGGTTAGGTCCGTTCTTTTTATGCGGTCCAGAAACATGGCCTTTGGGAGTAGAAGACAGGCGAAGACTGTCGGTGTTTGAGCATCGATGTCTCCGTAATATTTCCCGAGTATCGTGGGAACACCGTATCAGTGATGCTGAGGTTAGGTGTAAAGTGTTAAGAACCAGAGGTCAGTCTGTGGATCAAGTACTGAATCTAAACAGGTTAAGGTAATTGGGACATGTGTTACGCATGCCCACCGATAAACTTTCTCGGAGTGCGCTGTTCTCCAAGGCAGTTAGTAATTGGAAGATAGGTCGAGGTGGTCAGTCCACGACATGGCAAAAGGTATGAAAGCCTTGACCAGCGGACTTGGCTACGTAGGACGTGTTAGATTTCCAGGTTGAGACCCACGCGACCCACCTACCAAACGGTTGAAGACACTAGGTGATATGGCTAGGTGTCGCGGTCAGTGGCGTAGTTGCATTCAGACCCTGTCTCTGTCTTCTTGATCTCAGCTCATTACTTGGATTTTCTGGGATTTTTTTTTTCATTTGATGCTTCTATTCTTTCTGCCCTTTACTGGACGGTCCTGGAAGGTAGCAACCGAAACCATAGCGCAGAAGTGGCAGAATGATGGTTGAACAAACTGAAATTGAAAGCCCGACAGTGGTTGTAGCGCCGGTGAACCGAACGACTCGGCCTTTTTGACTGCAAACTTGTAATCTTTGCCCTTTGACTCAATCCCACATGCGTTTCCCCGTTCCGTTTCAGTGACATTAACTACCATGGTTCTAACAAGCATCCGCTCTTTCTAGTTTCAACTGATTTTCGAGTTTGAGATATCCTACACATAATTATGTCAAGCATCATGAGACATGTCCAAGTAATAGGTTGAATTTATTCACCCGTCAGATTCGTTCCATTTGGAACTGACCGATTATTCACTATCATTATTCAGTCAGTCAGTGAAGTGTACCTCAAAAAGCGCTGTCACGTACATCCGCCAGATGGACACTAACACGCAGCGCATGTCAAATGGGGCCATAGCGCTTCCGGTTGCCAGGTGCTTCGTCAATGACCACTATCTTCCTTTCCAAGCCTAGCTATTTTTCTCGTAGGACAATTTCGTGACTGGCGCGCAACCGATCAGACGAGAGCACTGGACATCGGTCATCGTATTCATTTTTCAACCCCACAGGTGAGCACCTCAAAAACGAAGGCTAAAGACTTTTCACATTTGGATCACCTCAAAACATTATGAAAATCTGCCAACCATCAATACATCAATACATTGTAAACATGCCCAATGCACTTAACTGGTGGAGTCCGGTTAGTACAAAGGGAAATCCTGCTGTAGGCAGTCAAATTACAAGCTAGTTCACTGTGATGGATGCCATGTGCTACTGTAATTTGGGCGGGTATACTGTGATCCATATGCAGAAAGTCGAAGGTCCTCCGGCGTGGCCTCGTAGCTCAGCTGGTAGAGCACCCGCGGTACTAAAGCGAGGGTGGTGACTATGCGTGGGTTCGAATCCCGCCAGGGCCAAAGACTTTTCACATTTGGATCACCTCAAAAAAATATTCCATTATTGCCAGTGTTGCATTTAAACTAGACATTCTCTTAAATGGAAAGCATGCAACAAGAAGTCTATCGGTTCACGCTTACGCGTGAGTCCGATGGACGACATCCGTCAAGCTTATATGAAGTGTGGAAGCACATAAGACCTGAAGAATTCAAACGTGACAACGATCTGGGTGACAGCGAATTACTGTCTATTGCCCAAGGTGAACGGCGATGGCGGGATTGGTAATTCATACCTGGAACTTTCTAACCAGAGCCCAACACTACCTGATCATCACCGGTCACATGCCGTTGAAACACGAAAAAGAACGATGCCTCGGAATGGGACAGCAATCAATTGCGTACAACGTACCCGCACCACTGCACATAGTGCACGGTTAAAGGCTATCTGAATGTAACTGAACCGTGGACAGCGCACAGGCGCGAAAATGCAAGCACCCATGAGACCTGGTTGTGCGTAGTATCAGGCAGTAGCTTCACTAACTGACTACCATACCAATAATTATGCTACTGCATAACTAAGCAAAAGGTCTACTTATCTGTGATACGACAATGCAACCTGGGACCAGGACTGTGACGACACGTGGTCTGCTATTTATTCTGCCTCGGGAAAAAATAAAGTAACACCACAGAACAGAACAGAATCGACCATTAGAAGTACACCAACTGATCAGTCACTTACTGCGTTCTAGACTGTCAATATTTTGCGTGTAGACACGCAGAAGCCGTGACTGTTCATTTAATAGCCGGATGAAATAGTGCACCAAATTCGGCCGATAATGTCCACTCGGATAGAGTTCTTTGGCCAAAGCATAGAACGGTTTTGGGTTCGAATAGAAATATTCCAGATCGAACACGGCCTCGGGCCATGGTAGATCAAAACGAGCCAAATTGTCGTACAGACCGGAACCAGGAGTCCTATATCGGTACACAGCACAACTATGATGAACAGTTCCAAAGAGTCTACTGCGCAGACTAACACAATTCTACTGTTAAGCATAACGCACTAACCCACTAAGATGCATTATCAAACGAACGACACTGGTGGTTAGTAGCGTATAATATAAAAGTTTGTGTATATGGGCTTTAATATTGATGACTTTGCACTGCTGCTTGGGAACATCTCGTAAATACGAATTCCTATACTCACAATAAAGGCGGATCGGCAATACATTCAATCAACTAGATAAATAATAGTGCCGAAATGAATCGGATATAGAGCTGAACGAATGCAAACGGGAAACATATCCAACGCAAATTATACTTTCAATAGGTGTTACATAAAGAGAGGCAGAAGAGATCGCGAATTGAAGTGACCAGGATAACAAGATTACATAAGGTCATTCGTTATTTTGATGAAAATTTCAAGCACCAGTATCCAAAGACAAGTGGACACTATTTAGTTTCACGTAATGTTCACGTGAAGCAAACCACTCAGAGTTGGTCCATATAGCCCAATGGTTAAAAAATGTACCAGTCGCGATAAAGCAACTTGGGTTCGGTTACCCGATGGGACTCGGTGGATATACTGATGATGATTCCTTACAAATGAACAGCGATACAATCTTTATTTTCAATGGTGATCTGCGCATTGATACTGCAGACTATATTATGACCAACAGAACTCCATTTAACGACTAAAAAGCCAAAAGGGTGGAGATTATGAAACGAGTCATGCAGAGCCCTTCAGATAACGACAAACTTGGCGTGAACATTCAATAAACTTGGCAAAAAATTATGCACGATGAATGAATTTATGATCGCAAAAGTAGTCGTTCGGTACCCTATGATTCAAAGATCCGTCTAGTATATCACAAGTGTTTGCGAATTATTTCTCACCCAACTGGGCTGTTTTCTTCAGTGAGTACTACTAGCAATTATTACCAAAACAATGGGGCTGTTTCTTTTGCCGTGATAAAACTGAATATCCTAACGCCCAGTATTTCGATCAATTGGATAGCGATTTTACATTCCACCAATTACGATTATCTCTGGCTTACCGGAAGTCCGGAATCCCACTGGCTGTACTAATCCCTGCACCGGCAAGAACCACGATCCGTTTCACATCTTTTTCTTTTATATAGTCCACAACCCGCGCTATTACTGCATCCGGTGAGCTCGCTGAATCAGATGCTGAACTCATGTAATGACAACAGGAGCCGAATCGGCTAGAAAAACACCTAGAATTTGGACACGGAACATCAAGGAAAGCGTATTTCATACCACGAGACTGAAATCATTCTTAAAACGAGGTAAAATATGATGCAGACAACAAAGCATCAAACGATATTAAAAAAACGATAACAGAAAGGCGAAAAGAGAAAAAGTGAGTTCGAACTTCGTACTAACCACCCATGAATCGCAGCCCTGTTAGTCCAAAGCGCCTTTTCTCACATTTTACTGGTCTTATATTGTTTCGTCTGTGCGAGGTGGTGACACGCGCACACCCATGACCCATAAACGACGAATGTGCGCATCTAAGCACACGTTACAGTAGAGGAAGCTTCGGAGAACTACTCAGTCCCTCTAATGTAGAAGAACCCTAGAGATTCAAAACAGTGGGTGTATGATACACCGTTCTGTTAATCCCCACAAAATTAATCGATGGCTTACTGATGAGTTATTAGGATGCACGGTTTTGTGAGTCAGTTACAGGCTTTTACCAAATAAAGCACAGCGGTCTACCAACGAGTAGGCGAATCTTGAGGACCCTACCCTGGAGGCTTGAAAAGCTGTTGCATCTTGTGCAATATCGTCGCGCATTTCTGTGCTGGATGCCCCTTGTGAATTTATAGATAGAACACACCTACAACCAGGGTCAGAAGTTGATTAGAAATCAGACACAACTAACTCCAAAATAGAAATTCGGCAGACTGAAGAACATGGGGTGACTCTCAAGACAGCCGAGCAAAAGGTTTTATCACCGTTGAGCGATTATGTGGACTTGTCATAACGGTAAATCTACAGAAAATAATAGTTGTCAGGGTAGGCAGTGCTTATTCAGGAGGTCTACTCAGGGAAATACAAGGCAAATGACCCATACTGTCTTCGAATTAAGTGCTTGGCTCACAGAGTAACTTCAAGAATTGGCTACTTCCAGAGGGTCACATAAAGACCCGCTAAACGAAATCCAGTCCAGTGTTAGCGTGGATGTCACGCTTGGGCTGACTACCCAATTTGCCTCCACGCACGACCGCAGCCATGGCTAGGCGGTAGACAAAGTCGGGCGAAACCCATCCCAGTTCGAGTAACCTGGCGCCCAAACAACCAAACCATCCCGGTAAGGCAGCGATCCAACTGGAAGCACTTCTGAGTGTTTCTGGATTTGCTATCTAAATATCGCATTGTGTTTAACGACCATTCCATTTTTCCTACACCGTGCGTTGAAATGTTCAGGTTTTAAACGAAGGAGCCGAGGGCAAGATCATGGACGAAGGCCGTTCGCGGGAAACCTAAATAAACTACGACTGTCATAATAACCTGGCAACAGGATTACACTGTTCATTACTAAAATTAAAGTGTAAACTTCTCATCTAGGTACAACGCTACTGATATTACTTTTATGAGGCTATCTCCCGCGAGAGCATGAACCGGCCTCATTGACGTCACCAATGGCACCTGCTCATGAGTAACATGTGTAGAGGAACGGCTCATGGAGAATCTTAGAAACTAGGTAGGAATTGGCATCCTCAGAGTCACTCGACTTTTTGTTCGAGGTAGCAACTCTAACCCATGCACAACCAAGAGCTACCTGTCCGGCAACAGCAAGTCTGCGTCGGAAGCCGGTGGCCAAACGAGCGATTCGCACATCTTTTGTATGGCCTTCTGCTAGTCCAGGATTCCCAACGCGTCGTAGTGGATCCTACCTCATTTAGGATAGCTGAGTAAGAAGCAAAATGTAATGGCCTTATTTAGTGGTGGACCACATTCGCGCGCGTCACGTTGCTGTCTATGGCTTTCTGTGGCTTTTAAGTAAGGAGTTTGAGGCGAAAACCCACCAAGTGCCCTAACAACGCCGCGCTGCTTTTGTCTGGCTATTCGCTCTTGCGGTCATCGTATCACGAAAATCCAATCACCATGATAAAACAGCAACATCGATGGTCAACACTGACAGTCACGGCCAGTTTTCTATCCGCGAAAGCTAGTTTTTGCAGTCCTATAACAAAACTGGTCAAACCGTAGCTACGTATATTCGCTTTATGGTGAAAAAAACGGGTCACATCGACACCATAGACAGAATATAGCCCGATGGGCGTTAATAAGACGATGAACTTTATTGAAACTCATCAAGATCAAGCACTGACCCAAATGCAATAAACGTAGAATACGAACAGTTGTTGAGCATCATCAGGATAGACCGGTCAGATTTTACAACTGTGAAGCACTTCAGTGCGCATCATAATCATGTGCATATTCCTTTAAAGGGGATCAAATGCTGTGGAGCCACCGCGAAAACACAAACAGTGAAATCTTATTATTTACTTCCTCTTTATTACATAATACTGGTACAGATGTTCAGGAAGGAGGTCGCGGCCAAGTAAAGGCTGCTAACTGGGGAAGTGGTTGGCGGCAACGCGAGGATTCAAATCCCCCGGGAACAGAAGGGTCGGAAGCCTACCATGATAACTGTTTGATCAGCGCCGGTCCCGTTGCTCTCAGTTGGTCCGATCGACGGATTTGCTTTTCATACGTGCAACAAAACCACGGAGCTCGGGCGAGATTCCATGCAGAAACAGCATTATGCTAGCTTTTATCGAATTCGAAGTCAACAACTTATTCTGTGAATAAACAAGACGGAACAGAAACACAGCGCACTACGGGATGTAAACACTTCAAACTGGTCCGTCCAAAGATATGAGGCCTACTTCAAAGCCTGAGCTTTAAACGGAACATGGAGGCCTCCGACAAGCAATCTATCGCAACAAAGACTGCAATTACCTTAAGTATAAACTCCACGCACGAATGGGTAATCTAAAAAGGTGTGCCTCTTTTCTGGCATGTACATGAGCCAAAATATGATTGATAAAACCCCAACCAAGTTTAAATTTCACTTGGTTCACACATCTTCACCATACACAAGCACTGAATGTTGGCTGAGAAATAATCTCAACAAGAAGCGTGGATGCAGTTTTCACAAAAGGATCGATCGCCTTGCCTCTGAATTGTCGGAATCCACGATTCACATAGCCCGTTAGAAATATGTCCTCTTTTTGCAAAAACGCTGATGTGTCATTGTAAACCAAATACCAAAGCTCAACATCGATTCCTAAAATAGTCGAAGGTAAACCATCCACAAAAAGCTTTTATCTAATTCGCTACGAATCTCGGTGGTATTTGAGAGTCTTGTGTTCATATAGGTACACCCTTTCATTGTAGTCAGAAGACTGAAACAGAAAATACATAACTCAGGAGACTTGCAATGTTTCGGCAGCCTATCCTCAGGCTGATTCTTACTAGCAATGTTTCATTCGAGATTAATATTATTATCCTTCTTCGTTCTTTTCCATTCGCAACGATTGATTGTTGTTTTTTAGACTTCTAATCAGTTGAAGCCTGGGAAGAATAGACGGACGACACATAGTGGAATCAAACAGATCCACCAGCAAATATCCATCGCTTGTTAATTCTGCTGTTAGGGCCGGTGGTGGTTGAGGTCTAAAAGCGTTTATTGTATCAAAAGTCAGCGGTTCGAACTCCCCCACGGCCAGTCCCACGGATAGTAGACAGTAATCCACTGTCGCTCATCTCGTTACCAGGCCTGACTTCACGTGGTTCCCCGCTCCACGCCTCAGGGTCAAGGTTGACAGCTGCTTCTAACAATGGTGAGTCTTTCGGCCTACGGATGCCCCTTCCCTTTCACTTATGGGAAAGCATTAAATCAAAAGATTGGTCGCGTTTCTCCGAGAATTAGCCAACCATAATTTTTCAGATGTTTCCAATGTAAACCCTACCCTGAAAGGAAGACAGTCAAAAAATCATCAGTGGAATGTGCATATGGATGAGACCACACATCTCGAAATGTTTTTTTCTTATGGACGTCGGGGTAATGAGAACTCAATTCACTACCCTTACCGAACCAGCAAGCATACGTCTTTTAGATTTAGCGGGCTTTATGTTCCATGCCATAGCAATATACACATGCAACTGACATAGTAACGATCCTTATGCAGCCCGGACTGAGTCAAACTGAACCGCTGAGGTTGGGGTATGGACACTGGTTTTTGCGACAATCTCAACTGTTTCATTTCCGACACTTAATCAACTAGTTTTTCCGTCTACAATTCCCGACTGACATAACCATAACCGCGTTAGCTTATTCATTCACAAAATGTCAGTCGATTGTACACGTTTACACGCGGTCAATTATAATTTAAGTGTGACAACTTTTGCTTCATACACGCAAATATTCGGAATTCAGCGTTCGCACACACGTGCCAAACACACTCGATCATTCAATAGCCCAGACAATGCACGCCACTGACTGACCCGGTACTGTGTCGTTCTTCGACTAAAACGGCTGCACAAAGCGAATACGAATTCCACCACAAGGTTCAAACTCAACCGTTAAGAATTCATGGAATAAACTGACTAACAGTAACGTTACCAATGAACTACGAGCAGGGTATTTGGACAGAGTCCATTTAAGGCGAGTTCCGTTGATTGGGGTTGATGATTCAGCCAGAAAAGAATTTGAAAGAATTAGTCTGAATTTTGGGGTCTGTTTATTTATGAGGACGTCTCAGAAAAGGACCAAATACAACTGTAAAAATATACAAGACGTACCGACTGAATAGCTTGTTTATTGAAAATTATTCGTTCGGACGTCACCAAAACCAATTAAATATAACAACGATGCTTAGTTGCATAATACTTGTCCGGCGCACTTGTAGACAGTCGTAATCCAATCGGAAATTGCAATCACGTAGTTCCTATAAATTTCTTAGTCTTATTGTGTTCAGACCATGTGACGCACCTATGTCCACTGTCGCTCCAGGGTTGTCCATAATTGGTTTTTGAGCAATCAACTATCTACCTATTTAGTGAACAGTATGTATACTCTACCACACTCCTCTCCCTGACAAAAAAGTTTCATGTTCTATGGACTGCCTTCAAATCTTGCTCCAATCCGAGGTTCATTTTCCCCATACCGGTTCGTGGTGGTGCGTACATCAAGCCGACAACTTCAGTGACGTGCTTTGTTCGGTGAGTATTAGGCATCGAACACAACGCTGTATTCAGTCGACTTCCGCGATCACTAACCACATTCAGTGCACTCCAGACTGTTCGACTGACGTGGGAGATTAAAATGAAATAGTGCGACATTTCTGTCTCAATTTAGGACCTCGTATTGTGCCATGTCAACTTTATCCGAAACGGGGTAATTGACAGCCGTCATCCGAATGCGCATCAGATTCGGTTTCCTCATCTAGCGAGTGGCTGGGTAGAGAAATAACTGCTCCCGCGACCTCTGGGCTACATTCATTCTGTTCCTGCATCTCATCTCAACTTGAGCCTGTGTTTTTCACATTCTACGGTGTTGTGTCCCGTAATTGGTCGGCAAAGCGTAAGCATGACTGTACGGACGAATGCGCATTTAGCAAAAACGTACGGCAAACACAAGTGCAAGCACGTCAGCAGAGACGCAGGTAGGTAAGTAAGTATGCGAATCAGAGTCACATGCCAGTGAAAACGCCAGCCAAGCGTACGGTCGGATCAGACTACAGAGGGTCGAAAGACAGGTGAAAACATATGACTGGTCAGTGCAGTCCGGCATGGAGCACGACAAGCATCAACCATGTTTGCGTGCGTACATGCATGTGTCCATATTTATGGGATATGGATCAATAGTCCGCAGCGCGTGTGCGTGCGAGACTGTTTGACTGTGCACGTGACTGCTTAAAACGAACGCAACACACGGCTTTACTGACAGCGTTATCATCCGGTTGATGCACAGGATCACCGTGGGGAAATTGCTCCAGTTTTTTGCAGGCAGTTTGATTTTATTTTCCAGGGCCCACCGACCGACCAACTATGGATTGAGTCTTCAGCTGTGATATTTCTTCAATGTCCTGTTGAAGTTCGTACAAAACAGGCTACACATTTTCATAGCAGGAACATCAGGTTACTTCCAGCTGTTCGTTCTTTGTTGCTCTGTCTTCCAAGTTGGAAATTTCCGTTCCGGATGTCTTCTCCATCAGTTAATTGTTCATCCTTGAATCCCCGCCATAGACCGTACTTACCAGAGGTGCGTCAAGAATTGGCCAATTCACGAACCACGTCCACGAGCTGGAACACATCCATGGAGCGGCCAACATAGACCATTTCTCGCAGGGGTTCTGGCACTGTCCACAAATCGGTCCGCCAACAGTACGGCCCGTGGTGTCTCATCTAGCGCGGGAAAAGAACGACCCAGGAGTGAACGGAGTACGACGGCGTGCACCGGTGAGTCTGCACCAACCCTAAACTGAGCAACCTTGAACTGCCGCATCACATCCTGACGGTCAACCAGGGTGTTGAATCTCGCGATCAAGGCGTCTCTCGCGGCGGTCCACTTCATCTCCTCCGGGCCCGTTCGCGCCGCACCCAACAGCGTCCGCGCTCTGCCTTTGAGAAGCGGTGGGGGCCGCCAACTTACCCCGGTTAGAGTGGACCCCTGAGAGCTCCGCCAACTGCTCGAACTCCTCCAGGAAGCTCCGTACGGTCCCGTCTTTGGATGGCCCCGGGCAAAGTAGATTCAACATGGTCACGGCACCAACTATAATAATCCACGAGGTGTGCTGGGTTTCTATTTACAATTAATTTCTTCTATACAAGGGCATGAGACTTTTGTCTGTTTTAGGAAAAAATATATAAGACATCCCCAAAAATAAGCCCTGGCGCGCTCTTTTAAATACAAAATTATTATAAAATCGGGGCTCATTTTTGGAGAAAAACGGCACCTCATCTAGCAGATGTGAAAAAGAAAAAAGGTTAATTACTGAATTACGTGTAAATGATGCTTACCTGCTGCGGAGAAATAAGCTGGAGATAGAAGGTATGACACGTCGAAGCGATCTACATGCCTTCATTGAACTGATTCTTCAAGGTCAAGAAATGGCGAACGCATCCCTTTTCACCTGGAAACTAATGGTACGAAAAGTTGGAAAATAACTAACGTAATCTTGCATGCCAATCGTTAATTGTCTTGAGCTAAGTTTACAACAAGGACAACTTAATTATGTGTAAATATAAAGGTCTGCAGTTCGGTATGGTGCCACGTAAAATATAATAAAAACGGAAAATGGTATGAAAAACTACTTTTTATTTCTTTATCACACAACTTTCAAAAATTATTGTTTTTGAATCCTTGCGAAATATTCATGGGACTCTGAAGTTAACAAAGCATGAGATCGATGGGTTACTTTGTTTGTCGTTTAAGGGGACTTAAGATTAAAGGGAACAACTATCGTTGGATTGTTATATGCTTAACACTCGTTGCAACTGTTGGACGTTGTATAAATGCCCCTTGTTCGTTCCACTGGGGGGTCACTCAGTGACAAAGTCGGGGGACACTCAGAAGAAGGTCGTAAAATGTTCTAACCCCGCCAACGACGACCACATTGGTGGTAAACAGCAATAACGCCGTCCTCTACTTCGTTACCGCTCTTGATTTATTGATACCTTATGTGTCACTCCATCGAAGATCCTAGAGTCACAGTTCTCAGTTATACCCTCCTTGTGGGGGGAATCGATCGTTGTCCCCATCTTCAAGAAGGGCTCGCGCAGTGACTGCGCCAACCATAGGAGTGCAAGTCTAATTCAGATAGTGTCTAAGCTGCTAGCGTTTGTCGTTCTTCGCAGGTTGTACAACACGCGTGATGAGCAAACTCGCGAGGAATAGGCTGCGTTTCGTACCGGTCGCAGAAGCATTGGTCGAATCTTCATCCTCCGACTGCTCTTAGAGCACCGCTAAGCTTTCTGAAGACCAACGATCGTTGTTTCTAGACACTGGCGAGGCCTTCGACTCCGTCGACAGGTCTACACTATGGAACTGTTTGTTAAGAAATGGTTTAACTGAAAAGTGTGTTGGTTCTCAAACAGTTGTATCGTCATTCCTCAGGTCGGTTTAGGGCTCATGGCCAGCTTTCACCACCATTTGTCCCCCCCCCTCTAATGAAGCACGACAAAGCTGTCCTATATCTCCGTTTCTTTTCAGCTGCTATAGAGAGTGTCCCACGGAACGCTTTGTCTGGCCTTCCAAAAGGTGGGGTTGTACTCCACTCATGAAAATAGTTTCCGACTTGGAGTACGCCGTTGATAACATCTTGCTGAGCGACAGTGCGCAGACAATTCAACACGCGTTGGACCGCCTGGCGATTGAGGTATCCTGATATGGTATGTGCTTAGCGACTTTAAAATGCAAGGTACTTCTTCGAAACTGGCAAGAGCCTGCACTTGCACTCGCCCTCAGTGGTGATCCGTTAGAGATGGTCAATAGCTCTAAGCACCCCGGAAGTTTGATCGCAGCGAGTGGTGATGGTGAGGAGGAGACCATATCACGAATTGCGAGAGGCAGAGAAACTTTCGCGAATCTGCACCATCTGTGGCGCCGCTAGGTTATCCCGTTTTCACTCAGTGGTGTACAGTGCCACAGTTCCTAGCGTTCTTCTTTGCGAGACCTGGCCCGTCCGAGCTGAGGATGCGCGGCGACCATCTGTATTCGACCACCGGTGTCTCTGAAGCATTGCTCGTGTCCAGTGGGAACATCGGGTGGGTAATCACGAAGTTCGTCGTCGTGTTTGGTGCTGATAGTCGCTTTCTGACCGAGATAACCGCTCTGCACCGCCTCCGATAGCTCAGACATGTTTTGCATCTGCTTGCTCGTCGTTTACGCTTTCGTGCTCTTCTTGCACGTGCTGGACAAGGCTAGAAGAGATGAAGCGGCGGTCAGGCTATAACTTGGAGCAGGGGCATGAGGAAGTTAACTTCGGCTTTGACTTCGGTTGGTGTTTTCCGCCTTCCTGGTTTGGACCTAAGAGATGGGGATTGCCGTTGGTTAGATATGCTGAGAGATATGGCTCGGAACCGAACCCAGTGGCGCGAGTGCTGTATGGGATGATTGTTGGCTTCTCGTTCCCATAAACAATTGAAAAAGCAGACGAAAAAATTACAAGACGTGTACGGTGAAAATATTAAAAGGATTAATTTTACTTGGAATCATTATGTCGACTCTTAGCCCCGCACTGACTTTGTAGTTTTTCTCTGCTGTTATGTTGGCACCATGCTTGTTCTCAAACCGGTGTAATATATATATATATATATATATATATATATATATATATATATATATATGGGAATGTATATATCCCCGACAGATCAGCATGCATTTTGAAAACTCGGATGGTCATGCCCTTTCGAGTTGGTAATTGTTTTTGGCTCTCAAGGGCGATAAATAAATGAACTATCTGGATGCATATTTTACCAGCAGACTGTTATGAATGAAGCGCAATATGTTATTGCGTTCATGCACCTGAGGGGAAGAAGCAAATTAAAAAATGACAAAATGCAACATTGGAGAGTTGAGCCCGCTTCCTTGGTTCACAGACTAGGGGCGAAAAACAAAGATGAAGATACACTTTCTTGAGGGTAATGTGCCATTGCGCGTTCTATTTTTGACTTCGAACAAACTTACAACGCTCTCTAACATCTTGGCGTCACGTGAATGGTGTGTTTTGTGCGACCGACGAATTTCCGGTTCTCTATTGACTGTGTAAGACCTGTTAATCAGAAAAGTCGCGTTTGTGCCGAGTTTCAACTTCGATTTATCAACCCTTCTCCTACCAGCATAATCAAGGCCACCTAGCCATTCGAAATATAAGGCGTTGGTTTCAATGAACTATTTCCTTCCCCTACCTGCAATAAATACATTACTACGAGCATTCCCGATTTCCAGTTGCCTTCTCATGCTCTAATATTAACGCAGAAACTATTATCCAATGTTGCGTCAGCTTCTTTTCCAGCCTCGATTCACTCAAACGGAGGCCCAGCTTTCATGTCAAACAAATCGAAGCAGCGTTGATACCAGTAGAACGACAGCGTACAACCCGCAGTCCAATGGCCAAGCAGAGAGCTTAGTTGTTACAGTATGGATAATAGTTAAATCAACTCAACGGCCTAGAGGACTGAAGCTCAATAATCGGGAAACTGTACCACCAGATGTTTTGCATTCGATCAGATCGGTGCTGCGCTAAGCAACTCATGTCACACGGCACCAACATTTTTAGTCATAAAAAGATCAGTAACCAGTATTCCATTGCCAAACAGGTCGTTTTCATCTGGATGCATTTTCTCGTGAAAGAACATACGTAAATCTAAGTACGATCCGTTGGTGGATGGAAATAAACTCATCATCTACGTCTTCTAGACGGACGCGAAGAAACGGTTTCACGCCACCCTTTGGCTCGAACGAGCGAACAGTTAATCTAGCATCCTTCAACCACGAAGGTAGCATATCCCACTGAGAGACCCATTGCGATATTTTCTACCTCTTCTTCCAAAAGCCCACTAACTGACACACAAGTGAGAGCAGTGAAAACAACAACACAAGAACAACAGCGCATAACTTTATTGTTTACGATACAGAGATGTTCGATGCAGTGGACTCATTAGAAGCTTGTCTTTTTACTTCATCCATTGCGAATATCCACAAAATTATTCAAACCGAGGAAAATACTGTTCTGATATATTACCCTTCACTCGTTCTACGAGTTTATAGCATGTTGTTCCTGCTCTCACTGTAGTGGATATAAGACAAGTAAAGCCTAATATGGTTGGCCTTTCGTTCACTCTGCTGCTTGGAGTCAATCTTTCATATGACCCCATCAATCGCGTTGTTCTTTTCTACAGCATTTTGTGCCTCTAAACGCCTCAGTATGGTTAGGGGTGGTCGTTATCAAGCTCCGAGATTGCCAGGCGTGCGATATATATATATATATATATATATATATATATATATATATATATATATATATATATATATATATATATATATAATGCATGGGGTGTTTGAGAGGAGTAGCACCTCTGAGTGGGTTGACTGTCGTGTCCCTTGGGGTATACTCCATCTCCTTGATCTCCATCAGTAATCCAGCTCTTAAATGTGGCTCCAGGAAATTGACGCATGCACCAGCGGCCACATCCCGGAAAACCGCTCGACAGGCGGGATAAACCAGGTTGAGGGTTACTAAGGTCTAAAACACCTCGTTGAGATGGTGTCCGGCATGTAAAGATAAATACTCTTGAATGGATAGACGAGATCCATTGATCCAAGGGCTACAAAGGGAAGCTGTCCAACCTGCCTGACTAGGAATTCCGGAAGAGACGAACGAACCGCACAACCGGCCACCGGATTCTCTGGTACAACCCTACAGCCTTTCAATCTGCACTTGGTCGTGCAAAGGTTAGAGGTGTACCCTCGAACAAAAAGGTCAAACAGTGCTGGGGACACCGCTTCGTACCCTACTCCCGCGACTCCCTTTGGTTATTCACGGAACCTCAAGCTTTCATCATGCTACGGCGTCCCCGGAAAGCCACGCGCCTCGTGTCCCAGAGCTCGAGGTGATAAGGCAAGCTAGGATGATTCCCTGCAGGAAAAGAACACATGCAGCCTGCTGGGATATCAGAACGCTTCTAGACGTCGGTAGTTGATGCATCACAATACAGACCCTACATGGCTACGACGTATATATTGCTTGTCTCTCGGAAGTCCGCCTATCCAACTTCGGTAGTTGATAAATAAACGTCCCGTGAGTGGATGCCTCTTATTGGCTTTATCACAATGGTCCGACAGACAACTCCGGTCTCTATGGTGTCACGTTTGCTCTGAACAAAGCAGCCAATGATGCAATGATCTCTTGGGAACTAGTCACATCCAGACTCGTCTAAGCACGCTTTAAAGGCTCCCGTAAGATCTGACTGTGTTTGCGGTCCACGCTCCAGCCAACTCGGCCGATGACGAACCTAAAAATGAATTCTACCATAATTTGCAGGAGGCAATCAACTAAGTTTCGAGGCGCGCCGTACTTTTCTTCGCAGGAGATTGGAACGTTCGCCCATGTACGGCCGACGGATCTATTCGCCATATTCTCGGGGAATTCGGCCTAGGTGAGCGTTGCGAGGACGACGACCGACTGGTCGGTTTAGCCGACGTCAACAGGATGGTTGTCTGCTGTACTCGCTTTTAACACTAAGAAGCACCTACCAACATGATACTCCAAATACGACCACTCTGCACACCGACTTGACCACATCCTGGTGAGATTCGTTTGGGCCTCGTCTATCCAAGATTGCCGAGCGTACCGAGGTGAAAAAACGGGTAATACAAACAGCACTGGCTATGTCCCTCCTACGTGGGTGCTTCAAAATTTATGTCTGCATGTACCAGGGTCTCTGCACCCTCCCGGATATACGTAGCAGCCCTAGAAAACCTAAATAACGCAGAAGTATATATATATATATATATATATATATATATATATATATATATATATATATATATATAATTCTCGAGGCGACAACGATCAAGCTGATCCTCGGAAGTTCCCACATGCCGATCAATTACCTTTCCTTGGAATGGGTAGCAGAATAGGCATGGTCCGGCCAGACGGGAATGATTCCTCCCGTCAAATGGAGTCAAAAAGTGTACGTACATTGGGTGATGCGCATGATCACGTTCCAAATATCGACGGCGCTAAGCTTTATCATCTAGCTGGTACAAGCGCGACGCTGTCGACCAATATTCCAAAACAACCCGCTGCCAAGCTAACTGACACATTTAGTTTCGTTTTTCCGTTACTACTTCCATAGCGAGACTCGATGCATTTAGAAGCAGACGGAAGATAACAGCATCCCATCAAGTGACGGTACAGTAACCACTGGTACACCACCGAAAAGAATAAAGCACTGTGGTGATTCAGCAGCTGCCACACGTGATACGGCCAGGTACAGCTTCGTAGCCACGCACGCGGATGAGTCTAACCTAATCAGGATCGCTGCGGACAAGTCTCACAAAAGCTCTCTCTGATTGGTCATCTTCGAGTCTACCAATTGTGTTCTCTCACCTAACATACTTATACAAACCAGTTCTGCAATACGACCAACGTGCTATTTCGCAGCCTTGGTCTTCTTGCTACTTTCGTTTGCGTAGTCCTGGGTGGGGACAGTTTTAATACGTCCTGTCAGCTCAGTTCATTAGGATCATTACGATTGGCGTCGCGTTATGGAGCTGCCCAGTATTGAACAGCTGAGCCTGCACGCTAGTGCATCTGAAATCGAAGACTGGACTGAACGTTTCGGGTTATGGTGTAGCGTACGAAAGGATGTGAAGAAGCAGAACCAGACTGCATTCTTCTTGACGGCTGGTGACCGTTTACTATACTCGTTGATGAAAACCTTGCATGCCCGCGGGCCCTTGCTGCAGTTCCGTTTGACGAGTCGAAGGTCCTTTTGCTAGGCCACGTGGTTCCGATCAATTTCCAGGCGACCAAACGTGCCAAATTTCACTCGCTGGTTCGTGGTCTCAACATGAAGTTCCGTGAATTCATCTTGACACTTCAGACATAAGCTGCAAAGTGTAATTTCGGTGATCATTTGGAGACCCAGTAGCGTGAACGCCTCACTGCCCGTATAAATCATCCGGAGTTGCAAAAAGGCTGCTGCTGGAGCCCGACCTCACGTTTTCTGAGGCCTGAGCGACCTGCGAAAAATTCGATGACGTAGCCGATGCGACGGCTTCACATCCCGTAGTGCACTACTAACACGTTCGTCCCCGTAAACCAGTCCCTTCAAATCAAACACCTTAACCGAAGCTGACCAACAAGATGATTCCTGAACCCAAACCGGTACAACCGAATAGTTGCTTCTCGTGCGGCGATTTTCACCTACGTTCCACTTGCAGCTTTCGTAGTGCGGTATGCCATACTTGTGGAAAGCCTGGTCATATACGCAAGGTGTGCCGTCAATCCAGGTGCAATGTGACGAATTCAACTCCTGAAGATCCGAAAATTGATGACAGCCCCGTATACACACCGAAGCTTTCGAGTGAATCCAACCAATTCCTGTACAGATCAGTCCAGTTCCAATACGGCTTGAGACATCAGTTCATCGTGGATACCGGGAGCTGCGGGTCCATTATTCCGAAACCAGTGTTCGGCCTGATTCAGCCCAGCGTAACCATACAACTCACTGCCGTGCGCGTTCACGGTGTTACTGGACATCGACCTCCACTGCTGGGCGAGACAACATTACTGGCTCGGTTGGAGAACGACTGTAGCCCGGCACGATTCCTGACTTCCGTACGCGGTCCATCGATTCTGGGATTGAAGGCCCTGCGTGCCTTGGAGCAATCGCTAACCCTGAAAACGACGTCCGACAGTCCGGTGAATCAGCTTGTTTTTCAGCAGTTGATCGCGTAATGCTCCAACAACAAAGGTGGCATGGCGGTTGAGCCCGCAAAATTGGAAGTGGATGGTAATCCGGTATTCCTGAAACGCCGAGTGTTGCCGTACGGCCAGAGAGAGGACATTCTGAGGGTGTTCACCTAAATGGGGCAAGACGGTATCATTGCGCGTGTGACTTCATCCACTCGGGCGACCCCGATTGTGGTGGCAATAAAAAGCGACGGACAGACAGCCCGGATTTGCGGTGATTACCGATTGACCTTGAATCCCCGGTTACGGAAAGGCGCGACAACTATGGTGGAACATGAGGGCTTCATGAAATGCATGCTCGGTAGCAAGTATTGCTCAAAAATCGATCCGGATGATGCGTACTTACAAATTCCGCTGCACATGGAGGCCAAACCACCAACAACCATTAACACTCCATGGGGCATGTTCCAATACAATTTCTTGCCATTTGGTCTGCACGTATCATCCGGGATATTCCAGGCTGCAATAGACGAGGTGATCCATGATATCGAGGGAGTGATGGATCCACGAAGGAAGAACACGACCACCGATTGCAAAAGTTGATAGAGAGGTTCGTGGAAAGAAATGTATCGACTCAAGCCCCTAAGTGCAAACCTGGCGTCACCGAATTAGATTTCCTCGGTTTCACTGTCAATGCAAACGGATACCGACCCTATCCAGATTGCCTCAAACCCTTTATTGGCATCGAGTCACCGAAAAATCAGGCGCACGTACGATCAATTCTTGGATGCCTGCAGTACTACTCCAGGTTCATTCCGAACTTTGCAAAAAGAGCCCAACCATTGTTTCTGGCTCAGTCGTCCGATGTATGGAAGTGGGACGAACAGTGTGAAAAGATACTACGTAATCTTATTCAAAATATCGGTGACTAATCGACACTAGCCCCATTTGCGTCATCCAAGCAGACCATACTGATCACTGACATGTCCGAAGTGGGGATAGGTGCAGTTCTGGAACAAGATGGATGTCCAATCATATGCATCTCGCGTCTTCTCAAAACTGCAGAGGGGGGTTATTCCCAGACACAGAGGAAAGCTTTCGCCGTTTTCTGGGCGGTACGCCAACTACACAAATACCTATTTGGACTGAAGTTTACGACTGTCACCGACCACCAAGCTCTTCAGTTCCTATATAACCCAGACAAATCCGTCGCCAAATCCACGGCTGCTATGATCCAGCGTTGGAGCTTTGCTTTGGCGGTGTATGACTATGACATCCTGCATCGACCCAGCAAGACAACCCCGCAGGCGGACTTCCTGTCACGATACTCACGATTCGCAGCCGCGGACCAATGCCATTTCATTTCATCTGCTGCGCCTGTGTCGAGAGAAGAATTGAGCAGGCGGACAAAACGATACTACTCACCTGTGATTTTGGCGATCAAGAAGGGATGGCAGCCCGAGGTGAAGCGGAATTTTCCTCAGTTCTTCGTACTGTGGGGAAAATTCAGTATCCAACCCGACTACGTCCTTTGTCGAGGTGACCAGCTTGTCATTCCACCTCCATTGCGCAAGTCGGTTTTGTATAAACTGCAAAAAAGCCACTTGGGCGTGGACAAAATGAAGTCACTGGCTCGACGGATGTGTTGGTGACCGGCAGTGAATGCAAATATTTGCACAACGGCAAAGAACCGCGATGCGTATCTGCTCAAAGTTCAATCGAGATCAAACAACTGAAACCCATGGCCCGAAAGCTACATTCCGTGGCAGTAAGTTCACGCGGACTTCTCTGGCTCATTCTTGAACCGGTATCACGCTCTTGTACTGATCAACTCCTTCTCTAAATGGCCGTAAGTGTTCTTGACGAGTTCACCGACCACCTCGTTCGTAATACAGGTGTTAAGGAAATGCTTCATCCGAGAAGGAATCCCTCAAGTACTAGTCACCGATAATGGACCCCAATTCTGTGCGGCGGAGCTGAAATGCTGGCTTGATAGAATCGGATGTCGCCATCTGCGTACGGCGCCACGCCACCCGTGTTCTAACGGTAGAGCGGAAAACTTGTTGCGTTCCATGAGAAGTGTAATAACATCAGCCAACCAGAGAACGTTCGTACAGCGTCAAACAGTAGGGCAAACACCACTGACCACTGCGTTTCTCACAATTGTGCAAGTTGAATTAGAAAGTGTGAATATACAAGATGGACAGGGAGTCGACCTACACGAGAGGGAAAAGGAAACAACGCCCTAATAGCCAACACACGGAATACACAGTTCAATTGTACAAACGCACACCGATCAATCATTCTGATTCGTCAGAAAGTGATAACACGATTCCCACTGTTCGCTGTCATATCCTTCAGTGTCTCCAGCCAACTGGTTGATGGATCTTTTCGACCCCAACCACGAAGACTCGAGGCACCTACTTTTCCTAAGTTCACTGTACATTATCTCATTCCTCGTTTCCAAGTCATCTGTTAACCTCCACGTGGTTTCTTCCACTCCTGAGGAGGAACGGAGAATAGGGCACGGTATGGTAGAGGTGTTTCCCATACGTAACACGTGCCCCAACCAACAAAGCCTACTAAGCTGGATACGTTGTGACAGAACGTTCTCTGAATTAGTACACAATACTCGTTTCCTGACCACAGCGTTGCTCACTCGGTTATTCCACTCAGTCTTAGCGATACCACGCAAACATCGATAGTTGAAAACCTCAAGACGACGAATGTCTTCCGCACGCAAACCCCAAGTCTCGCAACCATACAACAAAACTGAATGCACTGCGGCACAGTATACACGACCTTTCAACTTTAGTGAAATACCAGGTCGGCACCACAAGTGCTTCAGTCCAGCACACGCCCTTCGAGCCTTCGCGCGTGCTCATCTCTACTATCGTGCTCTCATTCGTCTGCTGCCGAGGCAAATGAAGTGGTCGACAATTGCCAGTACCTCCCCATCGAGTACCAAGCTCGGAACCAATGACGTCCAGTCTTGCAACATCACTTTACACTTTGAAGACGCGATGCGCATGCCGAATAGAACTATAGCTCTTGTGAGTCTAACTAGTACACGTTGAGCATGTTCCGTGCATTCTAACAAGCATACAACGTCGTCAGCGTAGTCTAGGTCATACAGATTCTCACCATTTCCCAGATCGATGCCCACATCCTGGAGATCTCCCAAGGCACTCTCCATTATTTCCTCCATGACCAAGTTGAACAGGAATGGAGACATGGAACATCCTCGTCGAACATCGCTGGTGGTTTCGAACCGACTGGACAGTTCACTGCAAACCCTTACTCGGCCAGAAGTATGAGAACACAATGGTCTCAAGAGGTTCACGAACTTCTATGGCACACCCTTTCGATGAGGAACACTGAAAAGCGCTGTTCCATCAACTGGAGGGAAAGTGCCCTTCAAGTCCAAGGAAACCGCTGTTGTCGGTCGACAGTGTGTGTGTGTGTGTGTGTGACGCGTCTCAAGTGATTGACGAAGAGTATAAATCTGGTCCATGCATGCTCGACCTGGGTGGAATCTGGCCCGCTGTTCGCGGGCGTTCATCTCGCGAGCCCGTGTCAGACGACACGGCAAAATCGAGGTCAATACCTTGGTAACTATCGGAATTAAGCTAATCCCACGATTGCGTATTCCCTTCTTGAAGATGGGAGCAGTCTTTGATTCTCTCCATAGTGACGGAATATGCTCCTCATTCCAAATGTCACGGAGCAAGGTGGTAAGTGATTTTATCAAAGCATTTCCACCCAGGTTGAAAAAATCTGAGGGACGTTTGTCGGGACCGACCGCTTTCCCACGCTTTAGTAATCGAATACATGACTCCACTTTCATTTCCGATGAGGGATCAGGTGATAACAACCAAGGAATCGCAATTGTTGACACAGGAGTAACTACATTAGCGCGCGTTCAGCTAAACCGCTCTTTGAGGTATTCGGTCCAATGTCCAGTCTTTGCCCTTTGCCATGAATGAACTCGCCATTCCTATCGCATATGTTTTCACTGACCGGGGTTCGCTGTGTACCGGTGTAGAGAATAAGTTCGAACAGTCTTTGCCTGTTACGTGAATCAGCTGCTACTTCCACCTGTTCGGCTATCTTGACCCACCAATTTTCGTGATCATCCTTAAGGCTTTTCGTAGCCTGTCTTCGTAGTTTTCTACGTATCTGATTGATTTTCTTACTGTTCGAAAGCTGACGTTTTTACTCTATTAGCCCAAGGAATGCGGCCCCGTCCCTGTTTCGTTAGCTCCATTGGGTGTTTGGAGCTGAGGACTAACTGAATCTGAAAAGCGGATCGACAACTGAAGCATCAGCGATGACTACGAGAGATGAAGAACAAAGTCTAGTGTCAGCGCCTTGGCCACGTTCCCGTGATGGTTTGATGGCCCGCTGCCTTGTGAATCGGAATTTTGAGTGGCTGGTTCTGGTTATGGCTCCCAAACAAACCTTCTGCGATGGGCAACCGCAAATTGTTATTCTCCCAGAAATCTCCAGTGCCCCTTTGAAAACCGTTCTTTGCTTTATTCTCCATCTCATCTCGATGTGAAGAATGCAAGTGGATTTTCCAAAAACATACGATTCAAGCTCCTCGTGCCAACAATACATCCTCTGAATATATTTCAATGTCCGATGGATCATGTTCATCTGTGTGCTGTTCGTCCCATTGGGAAGTGACCGACGAGGCTAGCCCAATGATTAAAACCAGGATAGATACTATGTATCATTGGAATAGTGGTTCGCGCACTATCGATTATTCACTGGCGTTATTCACACCGGACTGTCCGGACCGCGATAGCTCAGCTGGTAGAGCATCTGCCCGGTATGCGGAGGGTCGCCGGTTCGATTCCGGCTCGCGGCGTCCGACTTTTTGATGTGAAGAATGCAAGTGGATTTTTCAAAAACATCATCTCAAATTGTCTAGTTCGCTGGGCTGACCCTTTTGAAAAGCATTCTAATTAGTCTTTACCCACGGCGGGTTTACTAACTAACACGATTATTACAGCTATGGTTGTAGATCCTAACCTATGGAAATCCGGAGTCCTTTTTGGGATGAGGTGCGTAAGAGGATAAGACTGTCGGACCGGATAGTTTGCCTCCGTCTATTTTCAAAAACAGTGGCTCAGTGCTCTCACTAAAGTTGACAAAACTCGGTTCAATATGGGAGAACAAACAGGTACCATAGAGTTGGCGTGAATCGGTGATTGTACCGACTTATAAAAAAAGGTGATGAGTCCCCCTGGTAAACCACAGGGGAATAAGACCATCGATGTTTACCCAGTATCACTATGACTGGATAGATTAACCGTGTGAGTAATGTTGAGAAAAGAAATCATGTTGAGTACCATTTCAGAGAACGAACCCAACTAGGTAGACTCCGTTGTTTGAGGAACTTGTTGCGTGTGCCCAACACGTCTGCATGTTTCACTGACCGGGGTTCGCTGTGTACCGGTGTAGAGAATAGGTTTGAACAGTCTTTGCCTGTTATGTGAATAAGCTGCTACTTCCACTTGTTCGGCTACCTTGACCCACCAATTTTCGTGATCATCCTTAAGGCATTTCGCGACTTGCTTTCGTGTATGTCTTCTTATCTTATTCATCTCTTTGCAGTTTGAGGGCTGATGTTTTTGTTCCATTATACTCAACTACTCTTGCGAAATTCATTGTCTTTGACGGACATCGGATCTAGGACTACAGGCGAAGCCTGCTGCAACGTGCATCGCCTGCTGCATGTGAGCTCAATGATCATCCACATTACCGTTCGTGGTAGTTCCTAGCTCATGTGCTAATTTCCTTCATAACTTGTGCGAACTTCTGGATCACATAAACATTGCACGGCTAACCGGGTTTGCGGTTTGCAACGATCGCCATGGAGCTAGTGATAATCGCATTAAGACTAATGCTGGTCCGACTCTACGTATGTGGACCAGTATGACCTACAGTCCCGAACAGAACTGCGCCACCGGTAGCTTACTGCAACATGATCAACCTGACTCACAGTACCGGCAGAGTTAGAGCGCCATATCGCCTTGCGACGCGAGCTGTGTCGGAAATTCGTGCTAGACAAGAACAACCTTTTTTCTGCACAAAAGTGGAGACGCCTATCCCCGTTATCTGTGCGCTGAGTGGGTGAAGTACAACGCCCGCACAAACAAGCTTCTGATGCACTATGTATGTCAACTTGTGTATTAAAGTCACCAGCTAGCATCACAATGTCAGAACCTTTGCTCTTACGAACGAGGGTGGCAAGTTCATCATAGAACTCATCCTTCTGCATGCCAAAGCTACAGTCCGTTGGAGCGTATACCGAGATTACAAACAAGTTGCGCTTAACACGGCTATCCTTCCGAAGGCTAACTGAATAAAAGCCTTGCCGACGTCTGTGACAAAGCTCGACGATCTTGCCTTCGTCAAGCTGGTTTGTGACTTCGTCAAGGAATACTGTAAGGTCCTAAAGATAAGACTTGCCCTACAAAAACCCGTGGTGTGCTTTAGAGAGCAACTTGTGGCTCACTAGTTTACATTTATGTTCCCTTACCAGTCGCTCTGACTACTTGCAGAGAATGTATGTAAGGCTTACAGGACGGTAATTTTCCTTATCTGACCGTGACCCTCCCTTGTGGATAGCCACAACTGTAGCTAACTTCCAGTCCAACGGTAATACCCCTTGGCTAAATGTGGCACAGTATAGATGGCAGACATGTTCACTGATCATGGCAGAAAATGGCTGTATGATAGCTGGGTGTATCCCATCAGGCCCCACCGACTTGTGCATGTTAAGTCCTTCCAATAATTTTTCAGTCTTCCGCTCCCCAATTTGCAGGTCGGAAAGGACAGGAGCAACCACTTGCGTTTCGGCCGATGTTTGTTGTTCCCCATCACGCCTATGTGCACCCTCGAAGCATAGACCCAAAGCGTCGGCTTTGCTCTGATCATCATTACATACTTTACCACCATCTCTCAATATTATAGGCCCCACTCCATTCTTAAGCGAAGCCTTTGACTAAACATATCTAGAGTAACTTTTTGGGGTTTTGTTCAACTCCTCTGGCCAGTGTCAGTTCAAAAGTTTTCTTTGCCCCTCGTTGGATTTTTTGGGCTGAGTTTTTATCCTCCTTTTACCGTAACCAGGCTCTTTCGCTACCAGTGGCCTTAAAGATCTGCCAGTTTTAGTCCCTCTTTTTACCTGTTCGTCGAACCGCCGGTGTTTACCGAGCTGGTTTGCCTTTATTTTTTCACTCCTGGTGTGGAGCAAAGCTGTCCTGTATACAGGACACCTAATACACAAGAACTACGTTAAGACGAAACTACTTCCTACCAAATGACATTTCCGAGGGAACAATTCACAAACGGCCTACTACGCGTAAACAGATTCAGACTTGCGCATCCTCAGCACCGCCCTGAAGTTCAGTTACCAGAAAAAGTATGTAACTGGGTTTAGGTTAACATTAATTTCGTGCAACGAAATACGGGACCAATGAACGTTATCCTACTAAACTACAGTTGTAGTTCTCAAAAATCATCCCTCATATTTTGTGTCACGTCCACTGGGTTCCCACGTATTACTACAGCGAATGTTAACAGAAATATAGGTATGCATTAAATTTTAAAGCAACGACTAGTTCTAGTTATCGTACTTCGCGAATCAACTTACTAATCTGACTGTTGATTAAATGTGCTTACCACCGAACTGTATGCATTTTGAAAGCTAGTCTAATTCCAATACTGGAAAAATATAAGCCGAATAGGGTGTAGATTAGTGGCACGTTTGCATTATTACAATTGACCTGTGAACATTTGTTAAAATATAATAATATTCTTGTGTCTAGGTACATTTTCATTTTTCATGATTAAGGTATCATAGCTAAATGTTCCGCATTCACTGTGTCTACAAAAACGTTAATGAACCACGTGAGCATTGTTCACGTACTGAAGACCAATGGAACCGCTGCTGGGAGAGCAGATCGAACAAGGGTGCAGTTTTAGTGGCAAAATTGGGAATAAATTTAAAGCAATACTACAGAGAACCCAGTAGAGAACGTAATGCAATAAATGGCTCGAGAGAGAAAGAGGGCTCACTGGACAACCAAATAACCCAAACAAGTAAACTCAGAAGTGGAGAAAAAACACTTATCAAGGTTGATGTCTCCATTATGAATCAGAAACTTCCCCAGTAATATCAGCAAGCTATCATCATGCATGTCCTTGGTGGGAGCATATATAATAATGGTGGTTACCTCACGGAATTGCTTGTCAAGTGGAATTTGTTAAAATGGAACTTCTAGATCAATTTTAGAGAAATGCTTAGAATCGTGACGAGAACGTCCTAAAGTTCACGAATGGCACAACTGCACTGCTTCAGAAACTTTTCTATACGCCGATTAGGGAAAAATGAACAGGCATTGTATGAATGCTTGGAGTTAATTTAAGTTGCTGCAGATAAATAAAACAGTTTTTTCACTTAATAATCAACCTGTGACGTTTAGAGATATATCACTATGTACTGTTTGGTGTTACACCTGGTAACGAAATATAGTACAGACAAATCGTATGACAATACTATTTTGAAAGACGTATTTCGGAGTTTCTTTCGCATGGCGCTTATTGTGGACTGAGACAAACCAACGGTTAGTGCCAATGAGATCGTGAGTGGCTTAATCTTGCTCCACACGAATGCTTGCAACCGGATTACGATCGATAATCAGCCACACTGAGTTTCACTGCTGTTTCTGGCTGGTGCACTCACACAATCGGCTCCCCATTAAGACCTGTCTGGTCCGTAGACCTAGTGATCGTCAGTTACTGCGGTGAATTTTACTACCGACTGCCACTGAACACGTGATCTGTGGTTTGTTGTGTGGGCAATCTATGACCTGTCTACAGCCTGTTGGTAGTATCCTTTCGTGCTTCACATACGGGATGCAAGGCGCAATTGATGTGCACCAAGGTGACACGTGACCATTTACAGCCTACTGCGAAGTAATTGGTTGAAATATGTACGGACGTCTTTTTGATATGCCTAGGACGGAAACGACTGGACAATAAACCCAGAAAAAAACTATAAAAACGGGCGGTATCATTGGACGTCTACCACTGGTTTACTGTACACGCTTTTATTACATTGCAAAGAAGGTCTTGTGATTTCCGAAAGAAGCCCACGAGAAGTGCTGTTTATCAGAGATGTTGGCCTCAGCGGCAGGGACGCCTAACAGCGACAGCGAACCGGGAACAATACCTCACCAGTTTTCAAATGTCGGCGATGCACACTTATTGGTATCACCGACTAACAGCTACTTGCCGGAGGTTTGTCTGAACAACAAACCTGAGTCCTTGTTTTCGGTGATACTTCATGAATGTCATAGCAATCGAGGAAACAATGCGACAGTGGTATTTCCGTAGTCGTATAGAAGTGCTAAAGATGAACGATTTGCCGGATGATCTGAGATATTATCACCCAACTCTGCCAAAAGATAAGCGAACGCTATTTCAGGGGTTTTTGATCCCGTTTGTACTGGCTGGGTAGCTAGAGGTTTCCTTGATCCTCTGTCACATCTCCTCCACTCCAGATTCCTCATCCTTTATCTTCCAGTCTAGTTCCCAGTTCCTTATGTTTATCCTTCCCAAATTCCTACATAATTTTCCTACGGCTTTCGCATGCCTGAGGCAAAGGGAAAATCGATTTTCCCTCACCATCAGATCTGATGGTGACATGATCACTTTTGGCCAAAGGTGTTAGCAAATCTAACCCGTATGCTTAGTTTCCATGCCTTGTGACCACTAGGTCAAGGAGGGAGGGCTGCTGTCTAGGTCTGTATCTTGTGTTTCCTCTAATGTGCTGAATCAGAGCTCTATGCATCCAAACGTCTCGTTTGATCTGCCATTATGACACCTGGACCTATGGAACCCAACCACAGAACTCCCGGTGAACAGGAAAAATGGATGCTTTTGCAGGGATAAAAATGGGTATATTAAATAAAAATGCGTCATTTGTGCAAAATATGTTGGTACTTCTCATACGTACCGCTTGAGGTGAAGCGCTCTCCTGTAACAGTTATGTGCACAATCTGCAAAGATATATAAAGGGGGGAAACCCGATGAGACGGAGCTCATAAATTTTATACGCAGGCACTAACACTTACACTTAAGATGGGAACGGCAATCCGCGTCGAGCCGCTACAACATACGCCGCAGCCACACTGCGTCCAAAGTGTGGTCAAGGTCAGGTTAGGTTGTCTTCAGTTCAGTTCAGTTCAGTCTGCACAGGACAGGTAATGGCCACGGCCAATCGAGCGTCCAGAATTCCTTCGATGGTATGCACACCAGTTATGCACCCACCACTGCCGAGTGTATTTCGTCGAATGACGCTAAAAATGAGAGGGAAACGGAAAACCTCATCGCACATCAACTGCGAGAGACATTATGCATCGTGAGCGTTCACTGAGACAGTATGCAATGAGGGAAAAAGTCTGCTAAAACATACTCCAGAAGGACCACAGTTTTACCCGTCATCCATCTAGTTGATATGCTCAAGGCTCACTACGGGGAAATATCTCGTACCACTTGCGATCTAGGGCACATTTGAAGGATTGGACTGTCTGCAGATCTACCAGGTTCAGTTCACTTCAGTTCAGTTTGCACAGGACAGGTAATGGCCACGGCCAATAGAGCGTCCAGAATTCCTACGATGGTATGCACACCAGTTATGCACCCACCACTGCCGAGTGTATTTCGTCGAATCCCCACTAAAAATGAGAGGGAAACGAAAAACCTCATCGCACATCAACTGCGAAAGACATTATGCATCGTGAGCGTTCACTAAGACTGTATGCAATGAGAGGAAACGTCTGTTAAAACATACTCCAGAAGGACCACAGTTTTACCCGTCATCCATCTAGTTGATATGCTCAAGGCTCACTACGGGGAAATATCTCGTACCACTTGCGATCTAGGGCACCTTTGAAGGATTGGACTGTCCGCAGATCTAGCATTCCACTAGGCAGACCATTCCAACTGTTCACAACCCTGTTGCTGAAGAAGTGCGATCTAGCCATCAACCTAGGTCGGGCTTCCATCAACTTCTTTCCATGTCCCCTTGTTCTGGAGTCTACGGCCACTTGGAATAGACTAGCTGGTCTAAGGCCAGAAAAGCCCTTCATTACCTTGAACGTTTCTATGAGATCTCCTCGACTTCTCCTCCTTTTCAACAAGAAAAGATTCAGCTCACAGAGTCTCTGCTCGTAAGTCTTACCCCTCTGCACTTCAACCATTCGTGTGGCGAGCCGTTGGACTTTCTCTAGGCAGGCGGCGTCCTTTTTGTAGAAAAGTGACCAAGCCTGCACGCTACCTTCTAAGTGAGGTCGTATTATAGCCATGTAAATAGGTACGAATACCTCCGGCTTCCGGCAATACAAAGCTGATCGCAGCCTGAAGAGCTCCCCACGAGCCTTATGCGCAGCAGCGTTGCACTGGTCCGACCATTTGAAGTCACTGCTCATGATGACCCCAAGGTCTTTAACCCTACTGACTGCCTCTACGGTGAACAGCCTTTGATCATGAGCGGCAGTTAAGCTCTCTGTTGCCCTTGACAACGAATGGCTTTTTTGAGCGTTCAGAGGTGTATATATATATATCCCTGCTTAAGTCCGCCTTGCCCTCAGAACCGATAATATTCACATCATTCGCAAAAATAAAGCTAGGCGATTTAAGAGCAGATGCCAGGTCGGTAATAAACAGCAAGAATAGGACCGGGCCAAGGACGGATCCCTGAGGTACACCACTGGTGGCGTTCACCAAACTGGAGCACCTGTCCCCCACTTTGACGTAAAACGTCCTGCGGGAGAGGAAGTCCTCCAGCCACCTATATACTGGCCCACCTATACCGAAAGTCTCCATCTTGCATAGCAAAAGACGGTGACTAACAGAGTCGAAGGCCTCGCTAAAGTCGAGGTAGCATACCTCAACTTGCTTACCTTCGTCCAGTCGTCGAGTTGCTTTATCTAAGAAGCACAGGAGATTGGTCGGGCAAGATCTATTTTTCAGGAATCCATGCTGCGCCGGACTTAGCATGGAGTGCTGCAGTAAGTGCTGGCAGACATGGGCACGGATGATCTTCCCCAGGACTTTACATAGAATGCTAGTTAGACTTACCGGCCTGTAGTTCTGCACATCCGACTTAGGCCCTCTCTTATGTATTGCCAAGACTGCCGCGACTTTCCAGTCCTGAGGCAGCTTACCCTGGTCCAACGTGGATCTGTACAGTCTGCATATCGATGGAGCTATGATATCCGCCAACGGCTTGATGATTGCTGGATGAATGCCATCTGGGCCCGCTGACTCGTGGCTGTTTAACTCCTGTAGGCACTTACGCACGCATTCCCCTGAGAGATCTAGCTCGTTTAACTGAGGAGGATGCACCAGAGCCAGATCTACTCGCATCCCACTATCTATCCTATGTACACTACCAAAGTATTCCCCCAGGGCGTCTGCTTTGACCTGGTCATCAGTGACAATACCATAGTCTCTAGTGGATAGCGGACCTACGGCATTTCTTGTTGAGCCTTTCGACTGCACGTGGCTGTATAATTTTTTCGGCTGCTGTCTTACAGACTGGGCCAATTTGAGCTCAAATTCCCGCTTGGGAGTTCTCTGAAGGCTCACATTCTCGTTTCTCAGCTTTGTATAGCGGTTCCAGGCTAGCTGACTGCCGGAAGCCTTGTACTGGTTCCAAGAGCGATTTCTAAGTCTGATGGCCTTGGCTATTGCAGCATTCCACCACATGGGTTTGCTCTCCCCCCTCCTTCGTTTTAAGAGTGCGAACTCTTCCTGTAGGGCAGTCAGACATCCCTTTATGGTCTGCCAGCTCTCCCCGACAGTAGCCTCCTCTGTCACTTTCCAGGTCAAACCCATCGCCCTATTACGAAGCCTATCTATGTCCATACTACCGAAATTCCTAACCAGCCTTGAAGGTACCTTGGGTTGCCGCATGCATAGGACTATTTTGACACACACGTGGTCACTCTTTCCCAGCGGTGCACAATAATGCAGTCCAGCCACATCGTTGAAGATATTCGTTATAGCTAGATCCAGCAAGGATGGAAAGCATCCTGTCCTATATCTGGTATTCTCCCTAATATGCTGATGCAACGCATTATCATGCAGCCATTCTAAGTAGGTTTGTTCCTCCGATCCCGGCACGCAGACCTCAGCCACCCAGTTGATGTGCGGGAGATTGAAGTCACCCACTATGAGGGTCTTTTGTGGGTCCTTAACTAGTTCAGTCAAAGTCCGCAGCAAACAAACGTCCTCTTCGTGGTTAGTGCTTGGTGCCCCGTAGACACAGACGAAGTTAACCCTTCTGCCTGGAAGGATGATCGTAACGGCGCATAACTGGATATTGCGAGTGCACATCTTGGTCTGAGACTCAAGGTGGTTTGCACCTGACCTAACGAGGATGGCTACTTCACCACCATGGCGATCCTGTTCTCGATCCTGCCTGTAGACTGCAAAACCGTTACTTATTAGGCCTGGCACATGGTCTTCTTCTGAAAGCCACGTTTCCTTGACGGCAACTATTGACGAATTGTGCTCCCCAGCGGTTTTGGCGAGTTCCGCCCATTTTTTTCTAATACTACACGCGTTAGTATATAACACTACCGCGTTTGCTCCGTCGCCTAGGTGTCTCTTGTTATTCACTCCTGACTGTTTCTCAGGGGCAAAGCCTGAGATGATGACCCGTTTTTTGCTTCGGATGTCCCCACTGGGGTGCATGAAGCCGGCTGATGGTCCAGAATTTCCGACGACTCCCAATCCATCTCTATAGGAGTGGCCACAACATCCAGACTGGCAGGGGTCGCGCTGTTATCTATCTTCGGACAGTACTGCCAACTCTCGTCTTCCAGCGCATCTTCAATTACAACTATTAGCGACCCCGCACGTGGCTTCTTTACTACTGTAGGGGTCGGGGCCTGAGAGCCGAGTACGTTATTCCGCTGAACTTTTTGGTTTCTCACCAGCGCCCTGGCTGGTCGAGCAAGGTTACCTCCCGGGGCTAGACCACCAGGCCTTACTCTATGCTCGTCCGGCACAATCTGGTATCTGCCCTAGGTAATCTGAACCACTAATGCTGCCCTCGCCAGCAGTTTATCCCGGGTAGCCTCATCAGCGAACTCCACTAGGATTGGTCTCACACGAAGTTCGCCTTTGTTCCCCAGTGGTGACTTCCATGTCCCCACTCCGTGCACCCTTCATAGAGTAGGAGGGTACGGAACACCTGCGATTCGCAGTATCCCGCAGACCCTCCTCCTGTCTATGTCCCTCCTGGCTTTCGATCTCCTTATAAAGGGTTCTTCCTGGTTCAGGATCAGGAGCCTGTGGCTCGAGACCCTACCCATCGACAAGATCTGCCTCTGCAGATCCTTCACCTTGTTTTCCAATAACAGAAGAGCAGGGTCATCCACCCTAGCCAACCCATCCTTCGCTCTATTACAGTCACCCTTATTTTTGACCTGCCTTGCCCTTCTCGGATTCTGCTCAGTCCACTGGTCCTCGTCGGTCTGCTTCAAAGGAGTTGAGGCAACGACCACCTGGCAAGCTCTCAGAACTGGTCCATTCGCTCGGATGATTGTCCTCTCGGGTGTTGATACTACTTCCGCAAATGACTTCCTGCAACCTGCTTGCGGTGGTTTGGGGCTTACGACTGAGGTACTACTTGGTGGGCGTTGCTCCTGCCCTTGGGCATGCAGTTTAAAGGCCACACTGGCCGCCTCCTTGTACGGGGCACAGATTCATTCAGCCCATGGGTTCTGTTTATAAAGGACATAGATGTCCTTTGCTATCCCTGAACACCTTGGGTGAGCCCATCTCTTGCATATCTCGCACTCTATACCATTTATCACACGTTTTCCGCACTTGGGTGCGAGACACGGGTCGGAAACGCGTGTCATATCGAAAACCCCAAAAACGAGGGCGAAAACAACTCAAGTGCTCTTTTCTCAAACACAAAATACGCACTCTGACACTAGCAGGTAAATCCAGCTAACACGAAAAACGAAAACAAAAAGAAAGACTAGAATCGAGGAAAGATCGCCTCAAAAAACAACGAGCACGACTGGGCAATACTACTAGGAGAATAAAAATATTCTTCGGATAAAGCGCACCTTAAATGCAATCATGATACGCTCAGCATTGTGAACTAAACTAGGTTAATTCACAAAACTATTCAAAAACTCAATTCAAAGACGAGAGCACTATGAATTCAAACCGCGCGGCACTTACACCAGGTTAGTAGTTCACGGGTGCGAGGCTTGAGCCCAAAAGTTCCCGGTTCTTGTATGCATTCTCTTTATTCCGGTGCCAACGAGCTGGAATGACAAAACTCGACAACAAGGGGGGGGGGCAACCCATTTCGCAAAAGCGACCTGAGAATAAAATTAAACGTTTCCCATGTAGTACATGGGTCCGACAGTATGAGTGCTAATACATCAGTATATCAGTACTATTTTTGTTGTTCTGAAGTTTACACAGAACACTGATTTGCATGTACCTTCCTAAAAGGAGGGGGAACGGATCAGTGCAAACTGAACTAAACTGAACAAAAATCTATAACTGCAGACATGTGCATGTTCAGACGCACGCACGATTTGCGGACTCAATTCCCGTCCAGCGAATGGAGACGAAGATCGATAGTAATTGATGGGTCTTAGTAATTATATTGGTTTTCCTGTATAAATGACAGGAGATGGAAGATTAAACGGGCTAACGGCCAGAGCTGGCGAGACGGAGCGCGCCTTGCCGCCTGCGTAGCGTGGCGTAATTTTTTTCGATGCTGTCGACTTTTTCGGTGCCAGGTGGACTTAAACAAAACAGACTTCAATCAGCCAGCTGACTGAAGAAACCGGGGCTAAACCAAATTCCTGACCTATCGATAAGCCTGGTCCACGTTTGCTAAGCCAGTTGCGTACCCCAATGAATGACTGGTGAGGATCACCCAAATGTCCCACAGGGTTTCTAAGATGGGCCGATGTGTCCGACCGAGGAATGTTATAATGAAGCACTGGTTAAATCGGGTCTGGATGAGTGAAAGTACTTTGAAGTACTTTCGTCCTGACTATAAGCCACTTTGTGTGACTGAGAAGAAAGATTCGAAAAGTAAGATTGCTTATAGCTAGAGGAGGGCCTGAAACCGGAATTGGCCGCTCCTGGGGAGCGGTTGCCATTCCCAAGTAAATATGGGTGAAAATACCTATTCGTAGATAAGGCGCGCCTAAGCCCCGAGCTCGCAATTGCATTATAGTGGGTTTGGTGTCCAAGAAGCCGCTTCACATGTATATATGATCGAAGACGAGACGTGAGAATATGGGGGGAGAATAGTCCACGCAAGAGCGATCGGAGAATCGGCTGGCATTGGCAAAAGTCCTAACCAGTTGGCTGGTCTGGCCTCAAATGCCCCTTTTGAAGACGCATTCACTGTCTCCTGTGGAAGGTTATTTCATAAGGATATTATTCCGGGCGAGAAGAAATGTTGTACGGTGAAGGTACGTGGACGGGGTTTGAAGAGTTTCCTCGTGTATCCTCGCAGGGTCCCCCACTTCGGGCGAGTGGAAAACCAATCCACTAGGCCCGTTAAGATTAGATCATATATCAGAAATGGGTCTCCCCTTATACGGCGTATCTGAAGGGAGTAGAAGTTAAGTGATATTCGACGAACCGGGTAGGGGATAGAGCGTAAGCCATGTACCATTCTGGCCCCTTTCAGTTGAATCCGCTCCAAGATGTCCCGATCCCTGGAGAGGCCAGTGTGTACTGTCTGGTTGCCATAATCTAAAGGAAGTCGAATATAGATTTCACATAGAGGATAAAAGTTCGCCTTGGAGATCATCGGATAAGTTCGTCTAATAAAGTTTAGAAACCGAAAGGCAGTTTTACTAGCTTTCTCCTGGTGGGAGGAGAGTGAGAGGGTAATGCTCAGCCTGAGACCAAGGATCCTGTATTGATCGTCTTCTTGGATTTGTGCGTTCCCGTTTATCTTGAAGAAATGGGTCGGAGCATTGCCCAATGACATGCTGGCACATTTTTCGTCATTTACTGAGAGGCCCCAGCCAGCTGACCAAGGTATGGCCGAGTCAGTGGCCAGCGGTGCAGCATTTGCTTCCGTGTCCCAGATAATGACGTCACCTGTGTGCATGGATATGCTAACGGGAACTGGGGGCTCCTATGTCGGTAGGTGCAAGCTGAGCCCGAGAAGTATACACAAGAACCGAGAAAGTCCTGTTTTTTAACAAGCCCTCAATCAGGGACAGTAGATAACCGGAGATGCCGTACATTCTGAGTTTGTACAGAACCGTAATATGCGGGACACTATCGAAGGCTCTGGCGAAACCGATGAATGCAGCATGGTATATCTTGCCGTCATCTTGGGCCTGTGTCAGGCTACCCATAAGGCTCAGCACATATGTGATGCATGATATGACAGAAAGGATACCGTATTGCGCTGGAGACTGTGAATCATTGTCGCGCATGTGTGTCAAGATCTCACGCTTTACAATGCTCTCGAATTCGTTGCTGGGGTCACTGGTGGGGCTCACTGGCTGATAACTCCCGGGAAGGTGTCGATCTCCCTTCTTATAAATTAGGACAATTACAGCTTGCTTTCGTGAATCTGGAAATCTGTTTTCTATGAGCAGTTGAATGAGCGCAGTGTATGAGGCTGCAAGAATGGAGGCGGATTGCTTAAGAATGCGAGGACGAACTTGGTCCTGCCCCACTGAGCTGAACGGGTTCAGTTTGTTAAGCCCCTCCTCCACTTCTACTTGAGACACTCTGAAGTGCTTCCATGGGGGGACTAGCTGTTTTGGCTGGAGCGATGGGTGTCCACAAGCCAGCGATTTTGCTGTGCTAAAAACCGACATGAAATCAGACCTAAAAGCTTCGACTACCTCAGAAGGGGAGGTGGCAGGAGAGCCATCCGCGGGCGACAGCATGAGCGCTGAGAACTTCGATGCACGATTCCGGCGCATATGTCTACAGAGGAAAGAGCGGCTCATAAGCTCCCGGTATAAGATTCCTTTTTATAGTTTCCTGAAGTGTGTGAAGTGGATTTGCAAAGATTCCGGACACATCTTAAAGCTTCCGCATTCGCCGGAAGGAATCTAGCTGGGTACTTGGCGAACAGCTGAGAGCTTTTGTCAAGAAACCGTCTAATTGATGATGGCCGATGTACCTCTCCCCCTGGAATCTGCCGCATTCTAGGCACACATAGAATATATGCCTTCAGAACACATTGGTCCAGCAGCCGGTTGCTTTCTTCTCTGTCTGTATTTACCGTTATATTGCTTAGTTCGCTTTTGATGTAAGACCTCATCATTTGGAAATCTGTTCGCTTGAATGAGCTGGCTAATGTGTGTGAGGAGGGAATAGCTTCCCACTTCAATATGTGGTCGAAAGAGAGTACCGCTTGGTGGCTCTTACCTAGTGGTGGTAGAAGACTGACTACATCTACGCTGTGTTTGGAGTTGGTTACGATCGGATCTAGAAGTGATGAGCTTTGACCTGTTTTAAACCTGGTGGGACAGGCCACTTTCTCTGACCAGGGTAGTTCGACCAGTTGACCTACTAATGCCTTACCGTACTGGCTGTCAGAGCGTAGGCTATGTCAGTCCGCTCCTGGGCATCGAAGTCCCCCTTGGGAAGAAGGCGACTAAAAGGGTGAAATGTTTTGAGGGTTTTCAGAGGCTCTACCATCAGGAGTGAATAAGCCAGTGATGTAGGAAGGGAGCTAAGTCACTCCCAAAATAGTAGAGAGGCAGAATTGCAAAACCAACCACAAGAAGTCCATCATAGCTGATGAGATACATCTAGGGGAGACGCCTGGGGTAGGAAGTTGCTAATGTAGAGCTAGTCCACTAGAACGTCCTCTTCCTGAATCATGACGGAGAAGAGAGTAACCTGGTATGCTTACTTCAGCGTCCTGATAGTCTGATATGAGCCAGGTCCTCGTGATGGCAATGACGTGGGGCTTCGTGTCTGCTGCTAAAGGTCTCAGCTTCGGCATTTTCTTCGGTGGGCTGAGACAGTTTGTGTTTAGTCATCTGAGTGCCTCCTCAATAGAAACGGAAGCTCTGGTAGGAAGGGTTTTATCGCCTGCAGAGGTGCTCTCAGAAAGGGCGGTACTGACAAAGTGAGGTGGGGCGTAAGCGGGGGTGTCTGAGGTACCCAGCTCAGCGGGTAGTAGGGGGAACTGTCCTCTGGTGGTCGGAGTTGAGTTGCCCCTGTGCGAAAATGGCTATGGTCGGGAGTTGTTTAATGTGTGAGGCAAGTGGAGCTGAGTAGTTTCCATTAAATAACTTCCGTATCTTACCCTCCTCGGGTTGGGCTTCCTTTTTAAATTCTTCGGAAGAATGGGACTGGGATGGCCCAAGAATACCCTCCTGTTGGCTGGGTTTCAACTTTGGTCAAAACTGTGGCTTCTTCTGAGGTGTTCTCCGGATCTCTTTCGTCTGCCTTTTTAAATTTACGTTGACTAGGATAGTTGCTTTAACAGCATCCTTCCTCCCCTCAAGGCTGTTCGTATAGGGTGAGCTAGAGGCGGCTGTGGTTGAGAGGGGAACTGGAACAACTGTGCAGACCGTGGAGTTGGAGGCGGAGTCTGCCTCTCCGGGATCCCCGAAGTTCGATTTTCCTGTGGTTTTAAGCCTAGTTAGGCAGACCACGTTAGACACCTGTTTTCACGGACGAGGCAATCCGCAGCTTTGCCACCTGGCGAGCGAGCAATAAGTGATAAAGCGCTACTCCAAGCACCCAAGTATAGGACCTCGTCTTCATCTCTTTTTGCGAGATGAAATTGGTTGCCGGCTCCTCAGAAGAGAATTCGAGGATTAAACCCGATAACTGGTGTGCCATTTGGAGATCAGCTAGGAGCATTTGGCTAGGTTTGGAGGCGACTCCTCGAGCGTTCCGATTATTTCATGGGATGAGAGCTTTGGAGTTGCACTTCTAGGACCTGTGCCCCATGCCATTACTCGTTTTGGCGCTGGCCGCCTAAGCTTGCAAGTTCTTCGTGGTATCTAACACTAGTTGTTCTGATACCGCTATAGCCTGGTTAGCAGCTGATTTGGGGAGAGTGGTTTTGAACAAAGTTTTAGGACCGTCTATCTCCGCTTCAAGGGCTGCTATCCTTGCTCTCAGCTCTCTCATATCCAGGAAGTACGCAGAGTCCCTCAGAATGGCGCTGGGACACGGCTCGCCCTCAGGTGGGCTTTCAACTTGGCGCATGGGCATGGTATCATTACCCTCGTTGACATCAGGTATTTTGCCAATGAAAGTGGGCAGACAAAGGCATACAAGCTGGAAAAATAGGCGGTATACAGCCTAAACAAGAATGCAGTCGAGAATGCAAGGGAACTGAGAAGTTGGAACGTACTGCTCAAGGTCATCGCAGCAGCAGAGTTAGATCAGATCAAATCAGGTCACAGGATATAGGGGCTCGAGCCAAATTTTCATCTAGTTTCTTGCACCCTGGGCTCCAGAGGTCCTCACGAGCTGCAACGAAAAATGAAAGCGTAGCATTCGTTCCAGTGGTCACAACAACACGGCAGGTTTCTGGGTCTCCACCACCCATTTCCTCTTCCCGAAAACAACGGAACCCCGCTCGAAGTAGAAGTGGCCTGGGACCACACTGAACCATGAGAAATGGTAGCATTACGATCAACCCTCGTCTTAAGTGAGACCCTGGCACTCACATCCTTCGATTTTCTCTCCAGACTGCAGTGGTGGTGCTTACGTGGATGATTCAGGGGGCTCTCCATCTCTCTACGGCGTCTACAAACACGAATGGGTGTGTGGTAGTGAACTTGGCAGACCAGAGAAAGGAAAAATGGACAAGAAAAAGGCCAGACAGTTGATAATAATGATGAAGGAAATAATAATACTTGAAAGTGGAGGAATACGAAAAGAGGTGGAGTGATATGCAAGTCAGTTAGGTGCAGCAGCGATGCTGGCTTCAGTGCGAGTGAAAATGTGCTAACTTAGGACCTCAGATGCAGGGCACTTCACAGTACCAGTGTACCAAGTAGGACAACACACGACAGGGTACCTGTATTTCACCGGCCAAACAAGCCCAGTCATGAAACACATTCAATCGTTATCTCCTCACCCAGGACCCTCAGCATGCTGCGGATATTTCCTACTCCTTCTTTCCCGATTGTCTGGAAAAATTGTCAAATACTGCCCAGGCTGTACCTAAAAAGAGGTCGCCTGTCTCGCCACTCCATACGAAGTATCATAACTTTCCTAAAAAACTGCATAATTTCAACGACTTTTCTCTTTTTATTCGTCTAAACCGCCTCTCCACACTGATTCAACGACAAGATAATACGCGACTTCGTGACCAAGAAGCTAAGGCTTTGAGCCATCCCAACAAGTCGCAACTTCTTTCTATGTTGCATAAGTCTAGAAACATTGATGTTAAGGCCGACTTCCAACTTCTGATTCTGGGTAATAACTCATCTATCACCTCCCCACCTTGTGTAGCCGAAGCCTTCAATGCATTCTTTGCTTCAGTTATGGCTCCAGCTACTGTCATTGCCCCGCCCCCATCTTCACCACTTACCGACTCTGTCCTTTCTGCAATACCCTTCGATGCCAGGAGCATTTCTAAGCTGCTATCCAATAGCAAACGCTCCCCTCGATTAGGCCCCGATGGCTTACCACCAATTGCACTCGCCAATGGTGGACTGGATCTCCCCCTGTTGTTGCTTAACCTTTGCACTCTTTTACTTAATGGTAGCACCGTACCTGCTAACTGGAAGCGCTCGGTAATCGTTCCCATTCATAAAAAGGGACCTTTACATGGGGTATCCAATTATCGCCCTATAAACCATACCCCCAGCTTATCGAGAATAATGGAAAAAATAGTTAAAGATAATATTATTAGCTATTTATTAAGTTTCAGTCTTATTAATCACAACCAACTTGGATTCCTCCATTCACGGTCCTGCATGACTCGTCAGTATGATAGTCTGAATCTCGTCACCGACTTTGCTGAAAGTGGGAAATCTCTTGTTGTTCTCTATCTTAATTTATCCAAGGCATTTGATCGTGTTCTTTACCCCCACCTTTTAACAAAGCTACTGTCATTTGGGATTGTCGATCCACTTCTTTCTTGGTTCTCGTCTTACTTATCTCATCGTTCACAGGTTGTCTTAATTATTGGGCACACCTCTAATCCTAAGCCTGTTACTAGCGGTGTTATTCAGGGCAGTGTTTTGGGCCCCCTGCTTTTCCTCCTATATATAAATGATATGTTTCCGACAATACTTAATGGCATGCCGTTTTTGTTCGCGGACGACATTAAGATAGTCTAAACTTTTTCGCCTGGCAACCTCAGTACTACTATCCCTGAAATCTCTGATGATTCAGCCGCTCTTGATGAATGGTGCTCAACCTGGGTGATGAAATTCTCCGCCAACAAGTGTATTTTTCTTACTTACAAATGTCAGGTTCCTCCTGGTTCTTTATGCATTGGAGGTTCACCCATCGACAGCCAGCCTTTAGTAAGAGACCTTGGCTTGAGTTATTCTTGCTTTTTCAACTTCTCGGAACATGCTGTCTTCCAAACGGCGAAGGCTAAAAGGCGTCTTGGTCTTCTGTTCAGATCCTTTCAGCTTAGGCAGAGCATTCTCTACATGTACAAAATACATGCCAGGCCCCTTCTCGAATATTGTCCCTCAATCTTTACTAGTATGAGGAAATCCGACAGGATTATCATCGAATGTATTCAAAGACGATTCACAAAACAGCTTATCGGTTGGTCGTCCAACTTAAACTACAGGGAACGATGCTTATCTCTCAAAATCGAACCACCATGGCTTCGTTGCATCAAGCTAAATTTGGCGTTTTTGTATAAGCTATTGATTAAGCAGTCCTATTATTCCAATCAGTTGTGCTTCCCCTCGGATACTGGATTTTCACTACGTAATAGATGGTATACTATTACCACACCCTGCGCGAGGACTGTTCTACGCTCTAAGTTCCTTCTCATCACGTACTCCAGAATCTGGAATAAACTTCCCTTGCACATCAGATCTTCTTAGTCAAAGTATGCATTCGTGCATGCTATTGATAAATTCCTTTCTGTCCCAACTGTTTTGCGCTTATTCAACGTTCACAAAACCGGAAGTCAAGCTTACGAGAAAGGCCTCGACTTTTAAGCCACTGCTCTGCCTTCTTGCTCACCTTACCTTCATAAATAACCTCACCGCTTTTGAAATTCTGATTGCTCTGTTTGACCGCTTCCAGACTTCGCCATCGACATATGTAAAGCATGTATGCGTCCACTAACTGTTTTTCCATACCAACTTATAGGATCCTGCCAATTCGACTGTGAAATAAATCCTTCCAGATGCGCTCGAATTCAAAGGAACCACTGCATTACTCCTCACAGATTGTCAATATGTCTCACCCGCTCCACGATTTATTACCTTTATTTAGTTATATCGCGTCTGCGGCCCTGGAACCAACCTCAACAACGCTACAAAAACTGCATCAGTAACCAACCCCTGGTCGGCTTTTTATGTATATATATATACATTATATATACATTACATGATCATGCACATGGCATGCTTCGGGCGCTTCCGAAATAAACCATTATTATTATTATTATTATTATTATTATTATTATTATTATTATTATAATTATATATATATACTCACTACTGTCCTATAATTATTAACACAGGCATGGTGAGTAACCAAACGCTCCTCAATATCTCTTAGCTTACAATACCTCTTTTCCTCACCAGATCCCACCACATATAATTCCCCCACCACCCCTGCGATCTCGAACTGGAAAATCCAGTCCGATTTATCTCACTTGGCGTGGCTCACTAACTGAACTCAACACCCCGTTATGACGTCACCATTTCTGCTCCCACCCCATCCCCCAGCTGAGTTTCCTCTGTAATTTTATGCAGAACTTAGTCTTTACTCATGCTCAAAGACCACTCTAGGCGAAATACTAACTTTCCTATCGAAAGATTTAGCCACACTTAAGCGTTACCCTTTTAGTCTCACGTTTCATGGCCTCAATCTGACTTAGTGATCCGCTGCACCGATGAGCCCGTGCTTAACTCTTGTTCCTCTTTCCGTTAACCATTGATCCTCAGCTGGGATATACCAAGGCTGCGTCTCTATCTCATTTCCCTTGCCGCAGTCTTTTGCGTCCGACCGCTTTCGCATGACCCGTTTGATGATCGCACCCACGTATACAGCAATATTTACATATATATACCTTGGATATGCTCCACTCACTTTTCTCATCCTTCCTAACTAGATTGTGCTGCTTTACAACATAAATTGCATACATATAAATAAAATCGTTCCGTTCTTTAGCGATAGGTGCTCGCTTTCACTTAATTCCTGTCTCAGGTTAGAACACAGCCGCCCCATCCCGTTTTTCTTGTGCATTTCTCGTACACTGCAGCTTTGCCACACGGATTACCATTCCTTAGTAACTAGGCTTCACTTCTCTGCGCATATGCTTATGGTAAGTTAAGACCACATTCCAACCGGAATCTGTATACCTCTGATTTTTCGTGACCCTGCGGAATACCAGCATGTTTGCTCCCACATGAAAAATCTTCGCATTACCACCCAGTGTTTTTCTCCCTTTTCACTGTCTGCCATCCTCGACCACAGCTGGTGAACTGACCAGACCGTTATCTTCCTATTTTCTCATTTTTCTTTCAGACCATACCCTCTACTATTGTTTTATCCCTGGTTCCCAAAGGGACATCCTCTCCTCATCCACCACCTACCTGATATCGCCCTAAATCTCTACTACTTCCTAACTATCCTAGAAAGCTACCAGTCTTCGACTAGGGATCTCTAATAGACCGGCCCACTAGCCAAATGATAAATAATTGTTCGTATAACAAAATGTTCATTTACTTGTTTCCATCAAAACGATAATCATAACCCACAGCTGGCACATTCTACAGACTGCCGCACTCCTGATCTCTTTCAGATCGCATTGGTTACTTGGGTAACCATCGGCCAAATTGACGTTTATCCCGGATTACTGTAAGGACTGGGCGATTTGATCAATGGTCTAGACCTATACTCTCGCCTGATGACGTTACACGGGGCACTGTACACGGATTAACAAAACCTCATGGAAGTCTCACCGGATCGCAGTGACTCCTGACGCCAACCATCAACACATCCGTTCAAAGTCTATCCCAATAATCCAACCCAACAGTTCAATTCTTTCCGCGTTGCAGTACGAAACCAATGACCGGAATCCAGCCCTCGCCGCTGTCCACTTCGTCAAACCCGTCCTTTTTTACCTGCTACCCTCAACATTCTACCTGCTGCCACCTGCAACCAAGGTCTTTATGGAACAGAATACCAGCCATCTGCAGCCAACCATGATTTGGTTAACAATTTTCTATCACATACAAAAAATTTACACTCTTCGAACTTCTGCCTAGCCGAACCATTGACGTTTGTCTCCACTAATCCGTTTCTTTGAAGGATTTTCTTTAAAAGCCCGTTATACGTCCATACACCATTCATGCTCTTCAAAAGTTCACTGTAATCCCTGCGAAGCTTTCCGCCTTCATGTGAATTTCCATATGACACTGTAATCACCTGCACAAAAGGTCCGTTTTATTATCACCTTTGACTCACTTGCCTTTATTTCACATGCTTCCTCCACAATTAGTCACCCAATGCTGGATCAGTGTCCAATATTCAGCTGGTACCTCCGACTGCAGTTCGAAAGCCTCATGCTTGCTTCACTTTTAACAATGTTCTTTGGCATCTCTTCCGCCCGGTTACTCGTTAGTGACCGTCTAGTGGTCGCTTATATCAGCAATCCCAAGACTGCCCAGCTATCCACACCGCCCCCAGCTATTTCGGAACCGATTTGGAGTTCCCGCTCCAGCCATTACCGCTTTGGTTCACTCAAACACTACATGACTTTTCTGGTGTATTTCGGTTGCTGTGTGATTTATAAATTTAGAATTTGCGAATGCCTCACATTGACATGTACTGCTGTATACTTTGATCTTGCCTTGTGCAAGTGTATTGACCACGGTCAAGAAATATACTATACTATAGGCCCTTTTCCAAGCTGCGCGGCCCAAACATTGCTATTGCCGCTGCTTCAGCGCTTCGGCTGCGTTCTGGCTAGTTGTCCGTGGCCGATGGCTTGCTTCTCTTGAGTGTCATTTCCCTTCGGTTGTTTCGATTGTCGACTTTACCCCCGGATTACCTTACGGACTAAACGGTTTGACCGATTGGATTGACCACGGGTAAACCTAGACTCACGCCTGTTGACGCTTTATATGGAGCACCTTACACGGCTGACCAGTGATCACAATCACATAACCAGGGTTACTATCCATCCTGATAGTCCTACCGGACCGCTGGACGGATTCCTGACATAATCCACTACCCCACACCCCATCACCATCTATTTCCCGTACACCACATGAACAGTTCAAGTCATTCTGCGTTGCAGCACCGAGAACAATGACCGGAATCTGGCCCTCACCATTGCGATCTGTACCTACTCTCCCTACTTTGTCAGCCTAGCCCTGTTTGCCTTCTACCCATATCTTCATGAAACTAAATACCAACCGCTTGGTTATTTATTCTTTTATCACATATGCAGAAAATCTCACCCTTACACTCTTTCAATTTTCGATGTTCCTTTGGGTCTGGCCCCTCCCAGTCACCACTGTCTTCCTTCCTCTTCACCACCTGTACATATTTGCTTGGTTGCACCAGCAGCGTTTGTCTCCAACGGAGTGTTTCCTCGACTGCTTCTCTTTGAAATTCCCCGTTCTGTGTCCACTCACCATTCGTGCTCTTTAAAGACCCACCGCATTCCTGCTGAAGGTTTCCGCCATCATGTGAATTTTTAAATAATATCAAAATTACCTATACAGAAAGGCCAATCTGATTATCCCATTCGGCGCACTTGCATTTATATTACAGGCTCCCTCCAAAATGGGTTATCCAATGTTGGATCAGTCTCCCCTATATCTTGCAGGCACCTCCGACTGCACCTTAACAACACCACGTTGGTTTCACTTCCAGCCATTTTTTGGTAATACTCTTGCCCAGTTTCTCGATATTGATTCGTCACATACCCAGTTGGTGCAACACCGCGTCTCTTTCTACACTTCCCGACCCTTCTCTGCATCTCCCTTTCACTCTCCCGCTCTCTCTCCGTTTTCATCGATTGCACACCAAAATCACGTAGATCGCCGCGATCCATTCTGGTCTACCGGATCCGTCGTGGGCGGTTATCGGCACCAATAAGACAAGTTGTGTACATTCCTGCCTCAACTCTCTGTCCATTCCGTGATGTCCGACACCAGTTGCTTTGTGTTATCGCAAACACTGCACTTTACCCTTCTGCGGTATCGCTGTTTTCTGCTTTTCCACGTCCAGCCGGCTAACCACAGCATTCTCGCCCCGAACTGGAAACCGATTTACAATCGCCGCTTTGACTCCGCTTCAGTTCACTTAAAAACTGTCCAAGTTTATTGTTCTATTACTGCAATTGTGTGAAACTTGAGTGTCAAAATTGTGATTACCTCACATTGCTTTGCAATGCCATATTTATTGATCATGTCTTGTGCATGTGTCTTGACCAAAATCAAGTAATATACAACTATTATTATTAAAGTTGACGGTTCGATCGGCAGCCCCTCACCTTGGCTATCTTGCTGGTTGCCGGAGATCTCGATGCTTTCTCTCTGGCAGTCCGTATGCTTCCCTTTGCCTGCTTCTGGGCGCCCCCGACAAATTTGCCGTCTGTTCTTTGGTCTGTGGCTCTCATTTGGTTCTTCCATTCGCCTTGATTTTCGAGCCGTCCCCTCACAGCAGCATTCCCCGTTGCACTAGGACTCCACCCGAAACGTGGCGCAGGCCAATCTCTGCCAGTTATTTAGTCTGATTTCAAAACAGGTCGATGACTAGTTGTGCATTTGGAGATGGGTTATAAGTCTCGTCCTGTTTAGCGATGGAATAGTGGTGGATCCCTGCTCCCCTTTGCTTATGACCTCAACTCATACCTTTCTTTTATTCTGACCTATGACTTCTGGGCTTTTAGGCTTCTTCACCACCCTCCAAAACTCCTTTAAAACCATAAATTATCGGCATTCTAATACGTGCCCTTCTTTTTTGTCGGCTTTTTCGGTCGAAGCTCGGTGGCTCCCTTTATCATATCATATCTTGACTGCAGTTTGCAACGATAGGGGCCGACGGGAGCTTACAACACGACAGCCCCTGTTTCTTTGGTTCTGTGGGAACCTTTTCCCAGGCCGAGGATCATTCCTCCATTATAGTGACCTTCTTTTGGGAGGACAATTGGGGTTGTAACGACCAAAATGCTCAAGTTTTGGTCCAGGTGAAGCCTGACAAAGGACTCAATTATCGATTCACCGGCCAGTAGGCTTCACTCGTTCTGGATAGCACCCTGGAGCCTCAAAGCAACGCGTAGCCCGAATCGATGCAGAACCCAAATCAAGAACACAACTGCTCTGCGAATTCTATGGTACTATTAGCGAGTAAAAATATAAGTACAAACACGATCATAACTTTGACAGTGAGCCTCAGTCACTATCCAGCCAAAAAGGTAGTCAAAAATAGGACAAATTTTGTAAAAAGGGGAACAATTGGCCAAAGGGAGTAAATAATAAATACCTGTCCTAAAGTCCAAACAAATAGAACAAGTGCTCTACGCTTAATCAGGCCCAAAGAACAATTTCGTAAGCGTGGCAACCAAAAATCAGCGTGAACGAGCTGAACGTCCACGGTCAGCCTACGTGGGCGAGAAAGTGAAACCGAGGAGTAAAAAACAAAACTGTTGAACCAGTGCATCTCGCTGCCGTACCAACAGTCCCCAAAGTAGTCTCAGTAAGAAAGAGAAACCATGAAAAGAAAAAGCAAGTGCACCAAGCGTAGATTATTTGTAGACCATAAAACAGTGTCATCATGGATTAGGTTAGAAAAGGCGGTCCGAAATTCGTCATATAGTACAGGTACGTAAGCAGAAGAGGATTTTTTCAATCAACATAGACGATAAAAGAGTAGTGTTTGGCTGCCCTGTGTTTCGATTTATACCAATCTCTTCTCAAATGGCCGTGCATCGCATTTCGCAGCGATTGGGCCGGGTGCTCAGCCATAGGCATGTTAGGCCGTATTGGCTTCGTACAAAAGTGCAAAAACAGGTGTGACGGTAAAAGTACTCGATCCTATCTGACCAGACTATGAAACTGGGTTTCAGCCTATACTTGTGGGTTAGCAAGAGAAATTGGGTTTCAGTATCAACCATAGGCGAGTGTCACTGCACTTCCCTGATCGTTTTTTTCCTGGTGAAAACCCTCCATGCTGTAACTTCAAGAGCTACTTGTCCTGTTACTTAGGGGGTCATGAGGTAGTCGGCCTTTCTGTGCTAGATCCTCAAACGAGCTGCCCCAACGGGCGTCTAAATCGCTTTTGAAACTAACGACCTTCTGGGTCTCCACCGCCGAGGAAGGAAGTTTGTTCCATCGATTTACTGCTCGATAGGCCAAGACTCTTGCCCTAGCTACGGTATTGCAACGACGGTCACAAGCTACAGCTTTTTCCTGTGGGCCATTCATCTGTGTTTCTTGGGAGCGACAGAAGTCCTCCCAAGTCCGAAAACCCCCATAATCCTGAACGCTTCAGAGGGATCTTCCCTTGCCCCTGTGGGAGGCCTTTGAGCGATAAGCAGCCAAATTCGATACGGATCCCGAAATCAGAACACGATTATCCGTGGAATTCTACGAAACTAGATTATCAAGTGGACAATGACATAAAAAAGATAAGAACCTCAGTTGTGCAGTCACATAGACTCAGAAAGATAGAACTGAATTGCGCCGTGCGAGAAAGGAGCACGTGCGTCACGCATGTCCAAAATAAGACATAACAGAGTAGAGCTCTGGATGCGAAAAAACAAACTTTGGTTCATAAAAGCTTGCCCCGCACAAAAAGGCGCAAATAGTGTTTGCGAGCCTGTGATGTCACGGAAGCAGGAAACTGCGGTGTTTCTGAGGGGAGTTTAAGCAACCGGTAGTTACGCCTCCCACCGAAATTCTCCCGAGTCTTAGCGGGGTCAAAGGTTTGGAATAAGGGTACTGATTCTTTCTACCTACCTAGACGCTGCCGTCAATACTCGTGCCTAATACTTCTGAAGCCAACATTCTACTTACTCTCGCACTTGATCCGGTGGCCACACGGAAGTGATACATCTTCCATGAGAACGGCTGACCGATGGCGGGCTTTGGGAGAAACATGGGTGCTGTCTTCGGTACAGCTGTAGTGAATCGGATGCGTTTGCTTGTGTGAGTTTATTTGCTTGTGGGTGTCATGGGTGAGGTCGCACTCTGGTATATAGGCAAATAGTAACAGCTACCACCTACTGGAGATATCTTCCATAAAGCCCGTGATAAACGGGGAACAATCAGCCCTGCTGCGTGTTTGATGGTGGTCATGAAGCATAAAGGCGTAAAATGTACGTGCCTGTGTCTGAATGTATGGTGGAACCACTACTACTACCACAGATGAGAAAATTCCTCTATAACGTCAACGAAGAACGGTAAGCACTGTGGCGTATGATGGAGATCATGAAGCACAAACGTGTATCGTGTACTTGTGCGTCTGGGTGTAGGTCTAGTTCAATATGTCAGTATGTCGTAAATGCCCCCATGCACAGGAATTGCATTTAATCACTTCAATGACGAACGAGGAAGAGTCTACCGGGTCTGTGTTATCGGCTTCTCCGCCTTCACTCCTGAGGAGGCTGAAACTGCGTACGTCACGAGTTAACATTCCGTTGGCGGTCTTCACCTTAACAGCCCTTATTACTTCGTTAGAGCTTTCGATAATCTCCGCGACAACGCCCAAAGGCCAGGTGTTGAAATAAGCGTGTTGGTCGGCGATCAGAACTGCATCCCCAACCTTGAATGTTCTTGCTTTGGTCAGCCACCTCTGTCAAGCTTACATAGCCGGTAGGTAATCCCGCAGCCAACGCCTCCAGAAAACCTTGACAGGATAGTTTGCCTGCTCCCATCCATAAAAATAGCTACCATGACGGTTTATCGGTCCGTGGAAACCCTCACTCGACCTTAACGTCGACAAGCTGTTCGGGGTGAGCTCCAAATGTGTGGGGTCGCCGTTGGCTACTGGAACCAGTGGACATTTGTTTAGAATTTTTCTCCACCTCGGTCTTGACGGTGCTCAACGTTTCGTCTTTGGGCGGCTGTTGTTCAGTGATCGGCGGCAATATTTGCCCGGTGGAACGGATCAGGCGTTCCCATACTCCGCCGCGGTGACTGACCTGCAGGGTGTGAAGTGCCTTCGTATATCATAGGCCGCAGTTCGATTCTGCAGCTCGTCCCTGTTCATGTTTTTGTGCCAACGCCGCAGTTCCTGATGAGCACCCACGAAGTTCGACCCATTGTTGGAGTATACATCTGTCGGCAGGCGTCTTCGGTTGATGAGGCTCTGCTAAGCCCGGAGGAAAGAATCGGCCGTCATCGAACGTTTAAATTCCAAGTGCACCGCGCGTGACTCCATGCACGTCATGATACACCTGTATCGTTTTTCCAATCTCTTCCCACACTTGATCCACAAAGGCCTGAAGTGGTCCAGCCCTGTGTCTCTTAACGGTCACCAACCCGGAGTTTTTCTGCTTTCTGGCAGCGGAGCTATGTTTTGTTTGCCCGCTGAGGCATTGTGTCTCCTCAATGTACACAACTTCACAGTCACTCTTCCTCTCAGCAACCAAAGGCGCTTTCGGGTGAGGCTTGTCATGTGACTTTCCCCGGCATATCCCACCACGGCGTGGACGTGTTGAATCGTCGGCTTTATCGCATGTTTTCCAGCTGGTAAAAATATGGGATATTCCGTGTCAAAACTCAGGTGGGAGTTGGTCAGCCTACCATTTACCCTTAGTAATCCGTTAATGGGTTCGGGTTGTAAATGCTTCAGGTTTTCTTTCGGATGTGATATTCTTCTGTCTATTAGTCCCGCTTGTTCAGCCCTCTCAAGTTCTCAGGTGAAAGCCTTCGGTTGTATCATATTTAATATATCGTCTTCTGAGGCCCATAGTTCACCGGGGCTTATCGGAATTACCCATACACGGCTGAAGGGGCGGATCCCCTTCATGAATGGCAAATGTCTCTTGAACCTGGCCAACCAAACTAATGACCGAAGCGTCTTCATCCAGGAGGAGAACCCGACCAATCGCGACAAAATGCATGTTGCTTCGACAACTGTGGCCGTCATCACCACACCTTTGATTTCTAGCTCCAGTTCCAGGGGGGTTAGTTTGTACACGGGCCAGTCCTGCTGGAGCATTTGCAGGAATTGCGGTCTTCCCGTCCACGTGTCGAGTTGCCGGAAGTTGGTCGCACCGCGACAGCACAGATCGGCTAGGTTATCCCCAGAATCGACATGTTTCCACTGGTCCATGGTAGTTTCGTCTTGTATGATCGTGAGCCTGCTAGCAACGAAAGTACTAAAGCGACTCCTGACGGTAGTGACGTAGTGCAATACCATCGTCGAGTCCGTCAAAAGACTAGCCGGCCAAACGTCGAAGTCGAAACATCTCTTCACCGATTGTACCTCCCTGACCGCTAACACGGCTGCGCTGAGTTCAAGGTACTGGATCGAAACCGACCTCAGCGGGGCAAAGCTGTCTTTGGCGAACGGGATCCTCGTGGAACACTATCCATCTCCCGTGCACCATCCTCCTTACACCACGGCTCTGAAACATACTTCGGGTGCCTCAGAAAAGGGGTGTGGGTCTTCCGCCTGTGTGGTATGACCAGGAGGGAAACACCTTGGAATCCGTATGTCTCCTAGTTTCTTCAAGGTGTTCAGAAATTCTTCCAAAGCCAGCCGGTCTTCTCTGTCCAGCCGCTGGTCCCGATTGGCTTTTTTGCTGCAGAGCCGCTGCAGCAGGATCTTTTCTGGTCACAACCAGGGAGAGACAAGGCCGAGCTGGCCGAACCGGCTGGAGACAGCTGACAATATACCACGACGAGCTACCGGTTGGTTGGGAACGTTAAGCTCGAAGACAAAGTCGTCTGCTTCCGCTTTTCATTGTGTTCCCGGCGTGCTTTTGGTGGCTTTGATGAACTTCGGCTAATCCAATGGCCCATGGTTGGCGTCTCGGGACCTGCAACTTCGATAGGCTATAGCCTCGCGTTAAGTGGCTTGTGCATTGGTCCAATGCCGATATTTCGGATGTTCCCGTACAGTGGTTTGAGCCTAGCTGGTGCCAAGTCTGTTCACTCAGTTGCCATCCCAGGATTAGTTGACCAAACCTGCTGTCAGCTATCTTGGTTTGCCTGTTTAAGCTTTCGGACAAATCCTCGAAGTAGGCAGCACAGTCGCTCTTGTCAATACTTTCCGCTTCTTCCGCCTACTAACACTGTAGCCCGGGAGAGAGGTAACGGACTATGCCCTCCAAGGTACGCAGTGCATCGAGGTCGGCTCGGTAATCTAAACGGTCGAGGGCTATTGAACAGTTCTACATTTTGATTATTAGGTCGGCCATTGCATAGATGTCGCCCTTAGTTCTTTTGGCTTCTACCGTCACGCCCTCCACTAGATTGCGAGCTACCTTGGATGGCTGTCCGAACAGGTCCCTCACAATCTTCCTTGACCGTGTGTGGCCTCGTTCCGAGTCGAGCATGGTACACCCGTCAATAGCTTCTCTTGCTCGGCCTCGACAGTAATGAGTCAGATAGAAAAGTCTTTGTCCAGGGTCAGTCATCTCATTTTAAACGGAAGTTTCAAACTGTCTGATGAGCTTGCAGCAGTGCTCAGATCGCCCATCAAAAACGGTTAGTTCTACCCTTGGCAGATCGATCGTTGTTTGTGTTGGTGTTTTATGTTCGACGGCCGGCGAAGAGTTTCTTATTTTCCCTTTTCTGATCTGTCGGATAGATCGAAGTCGTTGGCTTTTTACCTACGCTCGTTCTGTCTGCACTTCTATTCTGTTTCCTGAACCTGCTTTCTAGCCGATGGCAATTGTTTTTCTAGGCCTGAAATCTTCAACTTAAATAAGTCAACATTTTTGGAATCGGTAATACCATCAGTAAAGCATGCGCTAGCACTGACAGGAGTGGGTGTTCTAACACAACCCATAGAACCAAAAGTACCAAATCCGCTCTAGTGACTTACCGCACTACTTCCTATCCAGGTTCCAACTGTTTCGATTCCTTCCTGGACACGCGGCTTATTTCCTCGTTCCAGGTTGGTCAGTTGAGCATTGTAAAACGTTTATGAGGAATACATAGCCAAATTTGGCGAGGATCTCGAAATCAGAACGAGGTTATCTGAAAATTCTGCGATACCAGATTATTAGATAAACAAAGACATGAAGGAAGTACGAACCTCAATTGTGCGGTCACATGGACTCAAAAAACGAGAACCACGTTGCGGCATGCGAGAAACAAGCACGCACGTCAATCAGGTTTAAAAAAGAAAATGACAGAGTAGCGCGCTGGACGCAAACGAACAAAGACATGCGGTGCACAAAAACACGCAAATAGTATATATGAGCGAGTGATGTCAAGGAAACGTGAAATTGTATTGTTTCTTGGGGTATTTTCCACAACCAGTTGTTACAGTCCCCATGCTGAGCCGCAGGCTCTCTCAGTGTGTGCATATCCCTTCAGATTTTGGGTGACGACAACTCCTTGGTCGTTCACCTCAAGCCTGAAATGGTATGGGAAACTCCCGAGGCGATAGTAGGAAGGGTGGTCGGGTTTGTCAATCCTCTTAAAGCACTTTGTCCGGGTTTATAGTTAGGATCTAGGTGATCGACCAGTTAACCATTGCACTGAGTTCCTCCTCTGGTGTCCCACGATCCTCCACCGACGGAATGGCGCACCAGATCTCGAGGTCGTCGGCGTAGACTAGGCGTCGAGGTCGAAGGGTCTGCTGTAGGTCGTCTACAGAGGGTGGAAACAACAGAGGTCACAAAGCCGAGCCTCCCAGCATGCCACTGCAGACAGGGTGCCACGCGGACTGGGACTGTGCAGCGCTCAAGGAAAAGATCCCTCGACCAGGAAGTCTTCAATTCAGTGAAACATATTTCCGGGAATGCCGGTTGCCCGGGGTTTCAGCGACAGCTTATCACGAGGAACATTATTAGACACTTTACCAAAGTCCACAAACGTAATTTCCGTGATATATCCCTCGGCCTTCGCGTTCGACCAACATTCAGGAGAAAATAGCATGTGGACATGACCTGTTTCTTCGGAAACCTTGTTGCTGTGCGCACAATTTTTGATGGCCTTCCAAATGTTCGAGAATACAAGACGCCACAATATTCTTCGCGATTTTTTCAGCCACGTGAATGAGGCTAACAGGGCGGTAGTTGACAGAGGTGGATTTCCTTCCACCCTTGTACAGCGGAACGACCACATTTTATCTCCATTAACGAGGCAGTCATCCCGAGGCCAACAACATGTTGAACGGATGAGTCGGAGATAAAAATGGTTGTTCAGCCAACTCCTTCAACGTCAGCGGAAGCATACTGCTCGGCTCCGGGTACTTCAGAGTTGCGACGGATTTATTAGTGCTACTCACTTCCGACCCCACGAAATCATGCATAAAAACAGCGGCGAGCCTTTCATCATCGGGATTCGTGCTCTCTCCCACACAGAACACACCAACGGGTAAAGCTTGGCTAGTGGCTCAGCCTCTCCATTATCTGTTGCAACCGGTTCGTTATTCTCCGCCAGGGCTGGGACAAATATCTTTTATCTGATGCAGCTCTTATGGTGTGGGAGCAAGCGCTTCGGCGCTCCCATTGTGTCTGTCGCAAAGGCTTTCTTGAACGTCATCCGCCCTGTCCGGTTTGTTCAGGACCTCATCAGGAGTCCTTAGATAGAGATCACAACCCTCGCCCGTGGGTAGGAAAAATTGCAAGGCCTGGTTTTGTCGCCTTAGTAGTCGTCTGAGCTCCTGGCCACGCAACGTTTCCCCTCCACGAGGGTCTAAGTCGGCTGAGGGGAAAGTAGGTACTCATGGGCTGCGAGATACCACCACGAATGGACCCTCAAGCTTCGTTCACTTGCAATCGACATCTTTATTCACTCGAATCCAGTTGGTATCTAAGGCAGCCCTCCGACATCCTCGAATAGTGTGCGACAAACTTACCCTCAGGTGCGTGGTCCAGAAGCGGACAAGGACCACTGCGCCAGTGAACTCATAGCATCTTACGGCCAGTGTTCTCAAGAGGAGTCAGAGACTCAATGCTATCAACATCGGAGCTCAAAGGAAGGGTCTCTAGGTCCAGGCGAAACCCTAGCAGGCATTTCCCTCGTAGTATCGCTTCTGGCTACAGGACTCCGGGCTCGAACCAATGAAGCGGTACGGATTCTTGCGCCGGTGTCGTTGGTGTTCGTAACCTTCTTTGTTGCATGTGATTTTGTGGATCCAGGTATACTGATCCACTGCCGATGTCTTGGGTGAGACGCCTACACTGCCTTATGTTTAACGCAGTCACCGAGTGGTCCAGGCGTAGACTCCATTCAAATCCCGTAGAATTGATGCAGTTCCGACTCACCCACCAGATTTGGGTCGCTCACAACTAGGTGGCCTGAATTTCGCACACCCTCTATTAGACCACTGATGTATGTCAAAACGAAAGGGGATCCGAGACTGACCACCTGTGTGACCCCATTGGTAGCCGAGGCCCTCGTGGACTTGCTCCCATCTACCCTTACGTAGTATTATCAATTTGCGCGCTATGCTCGGACCCATTTCAGAATCTGGGATGCTATACCCAGCGTGTAGCCGATGTTTTACCGAGCCAAAGGTCTTTTGAAGTCCAAACGTCGGACTTCGGCCCGTTAACTCCTGTCTAACATGGCCATGACCTCGTTCAACGAAGACAGCAAGTTGGTGAAGCACGATCTTGGTTTGACAAACCTCTATTGTTCACTGGAAATTGTCCTATTTCCAGCCAGGTGATTGGTCGTGCTGTCCCTAATCTCTCACTCCGTTAGTTAGGAGGCACAGGTAGCAGGCCGACCTGCTGATAGTCTTGTACGTATTCCTTCAACCCTGCTTTGTGCTCTGCGTCAACAATGACCGTCACCCGGTCAGGTGATTGCGCTATATCCAAGTATCTAGTGTACAACCGAGCAGGATGAGCAGCTGCTACCCGTCCCCGTAGGCGCAGAACGGCATCACGGATGCCATCTGGGCCGGCTGCCTTGTGTAGGTTAGAACCCATCCGGGCTGTTTCCTTTCAGTCAGAGGAAACAGTGGCTGACAGCAAAGCCAGGTTGAAGAGCTCTTACTCGGATTTTAGTTCACTGCCTGGCTGGTCCTCTGTCCCGGATTGCTTTCGCAGCATCCCGGCATTGGCGCTATAATCAAGCACGTGGTTACTATTTCTGTCTTTGCCGGAACCCGCGGATAAGCTTAGGTGTGCTTCTGATCATAAACGTACGTGTTAAGCTTTCGGTCACATTCCGGTGTTTCAAGAAGAGGTGACCTCAAAAGATAGCACGCAGTACCTTTGGATCCTGATGGCAACTTCTCGGGTAGTTTTGGACCACATGTATCCACTGTGGCCTGCCGTCTGCTGTCAATGCTACCTTTCACTGTGTTTCCGGATTTGGGCTTCAGAAGGTCTGCTGGTCCACAGCGGTATACATTCCTCGCCGAGGATCCGGCGCACTGGCCCTAAATTCTCAGCTAACACTGCAAGGTTTTTCTTGAATGTTACCAATTTTGCCGTCACCCCTTCATGATCGGAGTTCCATGAAAGTGCCCGGGGTGCAAAGTCTAGACCTTCCGCATCAAGCTTCAAAGGGCACCATGTCCTTTGAGACCAAGGGGTTAGGACGCACAAAAACTGTCACTTAATGGGGGAGTTGACATCCCTGGAAAATGAATGTCAACAGCTGTCCCACGTAATGTCACTCGCATCTGCAAAACCTCAACCGAATATTTCTCACACATACCAACACCAAGACAATGTGAATTTGCTGATAAATGTCGCACATTTAACAGTACACATCATTCAGCAAGTTTTAAATACGCCTGTTCATCTTGTGCCTTTTCTTGACAGAGACACCGGTTCAACTTGAACTCGAAATCTGTTCGTGGCGATGCTCTTGGTACTGAACATTGTTGAAATTTGGTTCTCATTTTGTATTCGTTTTCATCAAATACCTGGGGTTTAAAAGTGTTCAGTAAGTTTGTTATTTGCTACTTAGTGACGTAGAATAGCTGGATCAGTCTTGATTTGCTTTGAGCCGCTGAAGCCACCAAGGTTTACTTTATTTCCTAATGAAAACTCCTCCCGGTGTTTTCAATTACTGCCATTTGCAGTTGCTTGGGGCTCTGCCCCATTATCCGCCTGGTCATTCGTGACCGTGCAAGAGAGGCGCCCCCCACTGCCTCCGATTTTGGTGCCTTCTAGACAGACGGTCTGCAGGTCTACCACTCCTACAGACATATTGTTTTGATGGTTCGCCAAAATGTTCCCTAGGAAGTGCCACCTGGCTACTAACCAATCTCGAAGTTTCGTCATATTCTGACCGTGTTCTTTTCTTCGGTAATCCGAGGCCCTTTGGAACAGAGCATCCGGCCTAGGACAGAAAAAACTTTCAGAACACTAGCAGAGGCTTTGCAGACACCGAAACCACTTTAATGCAATTGCGAGCTCGGGGCTTAGGCGCGCCTTATCTACGAATAGGTATTTTCACCCATATTTACTTGGGAATGGCAACCGCTCCCCAGGAGCGGCCAATTCCGGTTTCAGGCCCTCCTCTAGCTATAAGCAATCTTACTTTTCGAATCTTTCTTCTCAGTCACACAAAGTGGCTTATAGTCAGGACGAAAGTACTTCAAAGTACTTTCACTCATCCAGACCCGATTTAACCAGTGCTTCATTATAACATTCCTCGGTCGGACACGTCGGCCCATCTTAGAAACCCTGTGGGACATTTGGGTGATCCTCACCAGTCATTCATTGGGGTACGCAACTGGCTTAGCAAACGTGGACCAGGCTTATCGATAGGTCAGGAATTTGGTTTAGCCCCGGTTTCTTCAGTCAGCTGGCTGATTGAAGTCTGTTTTGTTTAAGTCCACCTGGCACCGAAAAAGTCGACAGCATCGAAAAAACTTACGCCACGCTACGCAGGCGGCAAGGCGCGCTCCGTCTCGCCAGCTCTGGCCGTTAGCCCGTTTAATCTCCCATCTCCTGTCATTTATACAGGAAAACCAATATAATTACTAAGACCCATCAATTACTATCGATCTTCGTCTCCATTCGCTGGACGGGAATTGAGTCCGCAAATCGTGAGTGCGTGTAAACTCTCAAGGTCTCTATGAGATCCCCTCATAGTCTTTTCTTTCCCAATGAAGTCTGCTGGAGCCCATCTAGCCTGTAATCCTACTGCAGCGGTGGAGCTGGAGGAACAAAACGAAGTGAATATCCAGTCGATTATCCTAAGTGATTCCGAGCCACAGATCAAAGAACAGACCGCAAAAATGCGATACACTTCAAAGCGGACATAAAGGGACTTTTAAGCTTGAAGATGGGTTGTAGCCCGATCCGAGCCGACTAACAAGAAAGCCTATGTAAGGAGCCACCGATCAAACTTTTAACGGGGACAATCTGACCAGCTTAAGAGAATAATTGATCAAGGGAATCAAGCTAATAGTCAAGAGTACCTACCCGGAAAGCAGCCCCAGTGCGCAGGAAGCCGACGAGTTAGCGGTACTGCAGCTTGGCCTGTAAGAAAAGCTAAAAAGCCGATTGTTCATTTCATGACCTTGACTTGCCTGGCCGCCCAACTAAAGGCTTCCTTCCTTGTCTTGCCTCCGTTACACTGGTGCCGTGGCTCTGCTCACAGAGATAATGAAGCAGTCTAAGCATGTTCCATTGGTAGATGGAGGTGCTTGGCCGCGTACTGCAGATTTTGAAAGGATAGCTGTGTGCGACGGAGGAAAATATGATACACAGTTGTTGGTGGCATTTGGAACGTTCCTGGCCCGGTGGAGGTAAACAACGGCTGGGAATGAAAGCTAAGGGGAATGTGGTCTTGAATGAATGAGGGGAGTCGAAAAGTCGAGAAGTAAAATGGTTGAAGGCGGATCTCAATGTCCTGGGATCCACTACCACTTATTTATTTTATGCTTGAGGGAAGCATCAAGGGCTAGAAGCCTTAGTCCAAAGGAAAATTGTTCTTTATTGCTGGCCCAGTACTGCATAGGGAGGAAACCGGCAATTGTCCATTCATAGTTTGGCGAATTAGATAAGGATGGGTCATAAGGGGGATTGCTGGCAGTATGTAAGTTTGGGTGTTGCTTAGAGTTGTAAGGTTGATTAGACCTTACTTCGCGGTTTCCTTAGTGAACGCGTGCTTCGGTCCTTCGTACTGCATGGACCACCTGTACGTTACTCGAATGTGCGGCACTGCACAAATATGTTAACCAGAACAGTATTCTCCACGGCCCGTGAGAACGAGAAGGCGATTGGGAGAGATAGTGGTTAGCGTGTATTTGGGTGCGAGCGTGCGCAAGAGCAACGGTCAAATGACAACCGCGCTTGGCAGTCAGCGTTCAGTTAAACAATAAACGTGGTAAAAGTATGAACGAAGATGGCAACCGCTACAGGGGCCTCCTCCTAGAAGTCCGACGGAGTTGGGCTTCGATCGCGATGGTAAGCCGGAATTATTGGTTGTCCAGGAACTCCTCATAGCTTGTCCGTTATATTGTTGTTGACGTCGAACGACTGCTGATGAGTTTACCGGTGCCTGCACTCTCGAGGTCCGATGTGCGTAGGTCCAACTGTGTTTTGGCGCCCACGGGTCTCATACGAATGCAAGCCGGAAAATGCCTCGTCAGGTCCATCCAAAAAGGCGTCCAGTTGCCGTCTCCAGTGCCAGGCTGACCAATCGTCCCGTTGTCCAGTGAGCGGTTGGCTCCTTGAACGTGCACGGGAGTCAGCCAGGCTACGGATGAAGCCAATGTGACTTGTTAGATCCGTCTGAGAGAGGGCAAGGCAAACTGGAACAAAATAGTGCCTGAGGGCGCCGGCGGATGTTGGACCGTAATAACAACACACAAACGATGTTCGGTGTTGTTAAGGTCGCTAGGAGACCAGAGGAAATGAAATCATAACTACCGATTGTAATTTCACGGGTCTGTTGTTTGGTAAATCCATGGCAAACTTCCCAACTTATTGCTAACAGTCGGTTGTAAAAATCGTCACGAAATCGGCGAAGCGGACGGGATTTCGTAGTTGGCGACCGCGACGGCTATTTCGCGTTGCGGGTACGGTTGGAGAATCTGATGGACTAGCTGCCGAGTCCTCACTAGGCGTAATTGGGGGTGGTTCGAGTGGTAACTCGCTCGATGCGGGTGACTGAGCGACTTAAGTGGGTGTAAATTGGCCGAGCGGCTTGCACTCAATGACGGCAGGCTTGAGACGGTCGATAGATACGGTGTCGTGTCGTCCGTTGATATCTATGACAAATATTTTTGCCCTACGTTGTATCACCCAAAACGGGCCAGTGTATGGCGCTTGTAGTGGTGATCGAACGCCATCGACGCGAAGGAATACATGAGTAGCGGTTCCTAACGCAGTTGGGACATAACTTGTAGACCGTTGTTCATGCGGCGGACTGGCCTTGAGCACTCGCATGTGCTGCGTAAGGCGCTGAGCATAGTCACCGTAGTCGAAAGTCACGGTTGGTGAGGGGGCTACCAACTCCTCAGGCAGACGAAGTGTACAGCCATATACTAGTACGGCCGGTGTTGTGTGTAACTCCTCCTTAACGGTACTACGCAGGCTTAAGAGTGCTAATGGTAGTGTTTCACTCCAAAGGGGGTTACCGTTTGCTCGAAGAGCGGCTTCTAATTGCCGGTGGGAACGCTCAACCATACCATTGGCCTGAGGGTGGTAAGCTGTCGTCTTAACGTGTTGGCAACCGAGCGTAGCGAGTAGGCTGCCGAAAGCGCCGTCAAAGTGTGGACCGCGATCGGTGGTTATTATTGCCGGGCAACCGAAATGACTAACCCAACCGGTCAGAAAAGCTTTCGCGGCCTCTTCCGAGGTGGGACGAGGGATAGTGATGGCCTGCGGCCAGCGAGTAAAACGATCCACGCATGTGAGTATGTAAACGTACCCAAGCGAAGGTGGGAGTGGTCCTACGAGGTCGACGTGCACATGATGAAAACGTGTTTCGGGTTCTGGGAACCTGGCTAACGCTGCCTTAGAGTGCCTATGGGTCTTAACACGTTGACACTGCAGACAAGCACGAGCCCATTGACGGACATCTCGTTTGACATTGTGCCAAACAAAACGCTCAGTTATCAGTTTCACCGAGGCAGTCACACCCGGATGAGCCAGATTATGAAGTATCAGGAACGTAGGATAACGGTGGGCAGCAGGAACTACTGGCCTAGGACGACCTTGCGACACATCGCACACGGTGGTATTCTGGGAAGCTGGGATAGGCACTGTGGTTAAACTCAAAGAACCGTTTTGCCGAAGTTGTTCGATGTCAGGGTCCATAGTTTGAGCCTGTGCCATTGCGTCTAAGTTGATGTTAGGCGTTTGACAGACTTAGTTGATATACGCGCGATAGGGCGTCTGCGACGGGATTAAGTACCCCAGAGACGTGTCGTATGTCCACAGTAAACTGTGAGACAAAGTCCAAGTGGCGAATCTCGCGTGGTGAGTATCGATCCGAAGCTGACTTCAGTGCGTAAACCAAAGGCTTGTGGTCTGTAAACACCGTGAACGAACGGCCTTCGAGTGCATGTCGAAAATGACGAATTCCCAAGTAGATGGCTAATAACTCTCTACCGAACGTACTGTACCTTGATTCCGCGGGTTGTAGGCGCTTGGAGAAGAATGCTAAAGGTTGCCAAGAGTCATCTACGAACTGTTGCAATACTGCTCCAACCGCTGTGTCCGAGGCATCCGTCACTACCGAAATAGGAGCCAAAGGGTCGGGGTGTGTATGGAGTGCTGTGTTGGCGACAGCATCTTTGACCAAGGCGAATGCGGCTTGTACCGTGTCGGGAAGCACGAACTTCCGCTTACCTCCGCGCAACAGGTCGGCGAGGGGTTGCATCATTTCCGCACAGTGAGGAATAAATCGGCGGTAGAAATTCACCAGGCCGGCAAACTGACGCAACTGGCGAAAAGATTGAGGTTCAGGGTAGTCGCGAATAGCGGAAACTTTATCTGACAGAGGGCGAATACCCGAGGATGAAATAGAATGTCCTATGAAAGTGATATCAGACCGGCCTAATTCACATTTCGCGATATTGATCGTAACGCCGTGCTGGCTAAGGCGTTCGAAAAGTGCTCGTAAGTGTGTAGCGTGCTCTTGCTCTGAAGAACTCGCCACCAAAATATCATCCAGGTATACGTGGACATTTTCCAAACCACGAGTTGCCTCGTGCATGAACCGTTGAAAGGTCTGGGCTGCATTGCTGAGTCCAAACGGCATTCTCAGAAACTCGAACAGCCCGAAAGGTGTAGTGACGGCAGTTTTAGGGATATCGGCCTCTGCTACCGGGATCTGGTTGTACGCCCGAACCAAATCGATACGGCTAAAGACGGAGCAACCTGATAAAGACGAAGTAAGATCCTGCATATGGGGAATCGGGTATCGGTCCGGGACGGTGACTTTGTTAAGCGCTCTGTGATCACCACAGGGTCGCCAGTCGCCACTAGACTTAGGAAATAATATAAAGGGGAGAAGCCCAAGGGCTACTAGAAGGACGTATTATACCCAGTTCTAGCATATGTTCGAATTCGGCCTGTGCAACACGAAGCTTGTCTGGCGCTAACCGACGCGGCCTACTGAACACTGGGGGTCCCTTGGTATCGATATGGTGAGTGACACTGGTCGTCACTGCTGGGAGAGGTCCGGCCTGCCGAAACATGGCCGGGTAGGCGGCGATGAGTTCGCCATAAGGTTGATGTGCCGGTGGTTGAACGTAAAAGGGCGTGACGTGATTCACTCGCGAATTATGACCCGCAACAGCGAGAGTGGTCTGACGATCCACCACTCTGCGGCGCCGTGCATCAACTAACAAGTCAAAGTGCTGCAGGAAGTCAATGCCCAGAATTGGGTACGGGACGTCGGCGATGATGAATACCCAACGAAAATTACGCTTTAAACCCAAGTTTAAGGTGAGCGACCGCTGGCCAAACGTTGGGATGGCCGTGCCATCGGCAGCGCGTAGTGTTTGGGCCTGCGGTGTGCTATTGTCGCCTTTTGCTCTGGGGAGGACGCTCACTTCGGCACCGGTATCTACAAGGAATAGGTTATTTGAAATGATGTCCCTTACTTTTAAAAGACGACTATTGGCGTGATACACGGCTTCGTGGGTCGCCACCACGGGCCGGGGGTTTAGTTTCCCTGATAAGCACCGGGAAAAGTACACCCTGGTTCACATCGTTTGGCTCCCTAACCGAAGCGACTGTGGTATTTACAATACCCTTCTTTTGAAGAACCGGCGAAACGTCGTCGCAGTGACGGACTATGAAGCCTAGGTGAGCGTGCGCGGTGCCGCCCCTGTGACCCACTTCTAACTGCTAGGCGTTGCAGGCTCACGTCAATTCTAGACAAAACTGACGCGAGTTCGTTAGATGTTGGCAAGGCAGGCACCGTTGTGAGGGAGGACCTGGTTACTCCAGCGGGGTTGTATCGTGACATAATGTCATCAGCTATCGCTGCAGTTTCCTCTAGCGAGCATTTGCGCGTGGCACTTAGTAAACCTGGAATGTTATGCGGCAAACGCTGCAGCCAAAGTTCCCTCAAGAGCGGGTCCTCGCCTTTCGTCGGTCCTCTCAAGCGCTGCATCTCACGCAGCAGTTTGGAGAGCTTCCTACTTCCAAGCTCAACGTTTTGAAGTTGTTGTATACTTTGTTCTAGCGCTGGGGTCGTGCGGGCAATGACAGCCTCCTTTAAAGCCTCATAGCATCGGGAAGAGATTATTACGTCCCTTACTTGCATTGTGACCTCTGGCGGGAGGCGGCCTGCTACCCACCTGAAACGGCTGGCGTCACTGGTTATACGGCAGTTTTCGAATTCTAACTCAACCAGCGTGAACCAGAGTTCTGGATCAGCAGGCGTGAATGCCGGTATGTGCAGCGTGATCGCCCCAACGTTGGGGTCTGAGCAGGATTTCCGTTCGGCAGACATAGCGATTACTTTATGGAATACAGACGGGAAAAGAAATCAACGACCAATGGGGCACTATAGTCTTCGCGAAAAAAATCACGACGAATTAGACACACAAAATATTTATGGACGAAGAAAAAAAATTATTTGGTAAACCAACCAATAAAAAAATCAAGATAGGGAAACAATAAAACACACAAAAACGTACGCAGACGGGACCTTGAACGGTAGAAAACAAGGAAACCCACGTGACCTGCGGATCACGTCGGGCTCACCAATTGTAAGGTTCATTAAACCTTACTTCGCGGTTTCCTTAGTAAACGCGTGTTTCGGTCCTTCGTACTGCGTGGACCACCTGTACGTTACTCAAATGTGCGGCACTGCACAAATATGTTAACCAGAACAGTATTCTCCACGACCCGTGAGAACGAGAAGGCGATTGGGAGAGATAGTGGTCAGCGTGTATTTGGGTGCGAGCGTGCGCAAGAGCAACGATCAAATGGCAACCGCGCTTGGCAGTCAGCGTTCAGTCAAACAATAAACGTGGTAAAAGTATGAACGAAGATGGCAACCGCTACAGAGTCGCGAGAACAGGCAGGCTTTTAACTAGTTATTGTCACAAAGGGCAAAAGAAATATCCTGCTGAAATGCAAGATATATGTATGTGAAAGAAAGTGGTGAACTAGAGTTTGCCATTAGGCAGGAAATAACAGTTTTAGGATATCACGCTCTAATTCTAGTAATAGAACCCGTTTTCGAGGGCCGGCTTCAGCAGGACCTTGGTGATACTTAGGGCAGTTAGTCAGATCACTTTGGGAACAGTCTCAAAGTATTCCATTGATCCACAGAACTGAGGGTTGGGAGAGGATTGTAGGGGAAAGAAAGCTGAGGTTCTAAAGTCCGACACCTTCTTCATAGACTCGGTCCTCAGATTTGCTGGAGTTCGTCAAATACGAGGGATGACTGACAGCAAGTTTTGATTTTAGAGTGCGGTTAAACTGGACCATTGGCTCACATTTACAACTAGCCAGAGGTTGACTATTCCAAAGCTTTAATTGGTTGATAAGAAAAATATTAGGTCTTAATGCGATCCTGGACTACGAGATGACTCGGCTGAAATTCCCATGATGTAGAGGGTAAGACTGGGTTAGGGAAACTGCACGCAGTTGTTAGAAGTGAAAGCAGAGCGGTGGAAAAGCCTATATGGATAACATAAGTTAGGCCTGATATATCTAAGCCATACGAGGTCAAGGTTTATTAGAGTGCTGCGTTCTCTCTGTCTCTTGTTGGGGAAGAGTATCCAATAAACTTCTTGGTAAATGGATTTTCTACCACCAAGTTCACAAAACTATTGCGAGAGAAAAAAGCAGCTCGAGGTTTGTATCAAAGAAAGAGCGAAATTATGTATCTGCGTTTTCGTCTCGCTTCGCCACAGTTTCTGGGGTTGATGAGCCAGCCCTTTTATAAGGTTGCATGAAACCCTACCATGTTTTTCCCTTACTGCGAGCGTTTGCTAGTCCTTCGCACCACTCCTGGACTACCCGTCCGTCACAGTGGTGCTCCATCATACTCCAACACAACCACTATGACAAGGTTTCCCACAATCCATTAGAAGTGGAATACTATCGGCCGGAGGGGGTGGTTGGTGAGTACTAGAAAACCGTGTGTGTGGCTCACATGCTCAACCGTCATGTGGCCGCCGCGAATAACAGCACGAGTTTAGACAAAAAACGACATGTATCGAACATATAAGCAATGTTGAATGTCACCACAATTTCTCTCATTCAGAGACGGAGACCGGTTCTGCTGAAAAATTCGGGGTGAAAAGAAAGGTACCACGGGTCTGGTCGGAGATAATGAAATAACCTACAAGAAGCAAAAATCCTGCAAGAACTCCATGATAATTTTGATTTACGAAAAAGCCAGATTATGTGTACTCCCCAAGCAGCACGACCGTCAACTGAGCTTCACCTGAATGTCACCTGAGTGTCCCCTTTGAAACAAAAAAGGATACCCAGGTAACGGTTGGGGAACTTTCATGCGACGGTCACGAAAGCTTGTCATAACGGATTCCTCTGATCTTATTAAACTTCTGACATTAAATTCAACACTGAAATACATACATGCTAAATAATATACTGCTAACCTACGGGATAGCCGAAAATCATCGCACCCGATTAAACACGATCATTTTACAGTAAACTTAACCATAATTATGCATACAACATTTGCGGAAATAATCCTCGGGTTTCAAAGAAAATACGGTTTTTTTGTGGAGTATTCACATAATGTGCAATTGGTCAATCTCTGTACAGTGGGCTCTTCAGCAAACAATTGTCACCCAACCACGGATTCTTTTTGTGTATTTTGCAGTATCTGGAACAAAAGGAATAAGACACTCGTTGAATCAGGGTAGTACGAAATGTACTTACAATTTTCAACTTCAGAAAGCGACTTGTGAGAGAGTTGAGCAAAACACAATATATCAACGCTGATCAGATTAAAACTGACCTCAACACATTCGGTTTGCACGGCCAAGTTCTGAAACGGTGTATGAAAGACTTTCGAAAGCGGCTGGCGAACGTGTCTTCTATGCAGTCTGCCAGCGAAATACCAACTTTATCCCCTCTATCAGATGAATATGAAAGAAGCAAGTCGGTTTACAGATGTAAGGTTCATTCTCTACATCGTGGCACCGAGGCAGTACCGATACGAGACACACCGAACGGAAATGAACACAACGGCCGTGCAGAATGCGAACCGCGAGCGCGTACAATCGGCGAGAGACCGAAAGTGAAAGTGATTCAAAAGGAAGTCAACGAAAATCTCGGAAAAGTCAGTCCAGTAAGACGTACGCAACCGAACAACACAATGAGGTTGATGTCAAACGTCAGAAGAGATCGCAGAGAAAATAGATTAGAAATGATGTCCAGAAAACGGTCATTTTCTAATAAGGTCGAGGTCACTACGGCGGTCCTCCGCTAGAAAGTGTGGAAAGCTTTCAAAAAATGTCAAGGAGTTGAAGACATACAAGCGATATTCGTGCGCGTGAATGAGCGCAAAATACGTAAATTTAGCCGTGCTGTAGAATGCTGACGGGCGGAATCCGTGGTATGCGGGAACCGCAGAATAATGGTAGAGCGTAAACCATATTCTTTGTCATTACCATCGGCTGCGTGAATCGTCATCCAGGTATGCAGCACCAATAAAGTCCGGCTTCGGGTAACCGTTAACCAGTATGATATCCGGAAGTCAAATTGGTAGGATCTTCGCTGGCAAGGAACGAGGATGATGGGGCCGATCCAGGATGCAAACTTTAGTGCCGAAATTCTTCAGATTTCGTGGGACTAGCGAAACTTACCATAAGGCGAAGTTCCATGAAACGAAAAGAAACGGAAAACTGGTGTGGCAGCCGCAATGGACCAGAATGGAATACATTATTAATTGATGAGGTACGGTAAATCGTGTGGAAACGATAAACGCGAAAGTTATTACTGTGAAGTTCACTGGTTAAGTTCGTGTTTGACCTAGTCTCGAAAACGTGCTGGACAAACGATCTTCCGACCGGAACATGAGACGAGAGCCTCATTCACGGACGAGTGCTTAGGCGTGCTCTGTTGATTTAGACGTGAGAGGATTGCATCACTCGAAGTCCTAGCAGGCAACGCTAAAAGTAAACCCTGACGTGATTTGGAAGTGTGGTCAATAGGTAGTGCAGGGTTGCCATCGAATATAATGACAGTGGGCGACAATCCATCACCAGCGTACGCGGCTTTGAAACCATCGATGCCGACTGTATCGACCCGACCTTGTCGATCAAACTTAGAGGTCTTATCTTGACGAGAAATCACGCGAAATGACATTCTTAAGGCTGTTGCAATGGTTTCCGTATCGAATAAACACAAGTGAATCCATGAGAACAAGTTTCTAGATCGGTCGGAACGAAAACCTGTCGTCGCTGTATTCGAGTCTGCGCCGGAGCGAGATTTTGCATGTACGTAGACAAACGGTAAACGTAAGTCTGTACGGCAAGTAAATCTGTACTCCGTGGTGCAAAGAATTCTCCAGGCAGTCGAAATGTCGGCCCGTAGACAAGTTCTGCGGCGGAAAATTGGATATCTGCCTTTATGCAAGTCCTGATACCAAGCAGAACTAGCGGTAACTTTTCGTACCTGTCGGGGCTCTAGTGGGATTTAAGAGCCACTATGAGTTGACGATACGAAAAGTTCGACTAAACCATTCGATGCCGGATGGTATGCGGTCGTGCGAATGCGTTCCGTACCCAGCATGTGAGTTAATGAAGAGAATAGAGTGGACTCAGATTGTTGCCCTCGATCGGTAGTGATTGTGGAAGGAAAACCATATAAAGCTATCCATCGTTCAATCAGATGCCGAGCCACTGATTTGGCCGTGAAGACAGAGACGGAAATAGCCTCGGGCCAACACGTAAATCTATCAATGCACGTTATTAAATAGGTATACCCGTGTGATGGGGGTCAACGGACCCGCAACGTCTACGTGCATATGATCGAAGCGAGCCCCAGGCGTAGCAACAATACCGATAGGCGAAGCTACGTGCCTATGCAATTTAAATCGTTGACATTGTAGACACTGTTCTGCTCGCATACGAATATCTTTATTCACGGACGGCCGGACTTGTTGTGCAGCCACTAATGGGAGACTGGCTGCGATGCCTGGATGTGAGAGGCCATGTAGGGTGTCGAACACGAGACGTCGATATGTAGAAGGTACGACTGGTCGAGGTAGGCCGTTAGGCATGTCGCAGAGTATAGTCCCAGCATTGGTGGCCATAGGTACGGACTGACACTGTAGCGACGATGACTTAGCGGCTTCCATACGTGAGGTAGCCTGTGCTTGTGCTGCAGCCATGGCATGGATGTCTAAAGCTGGAGATCTGGTAGCATTAAGTGGAATACGCGACAAAGCATCTGCAACGCAGTTTGGCTCACTTTTAGCGTGTCGTAGGTCAGTCGTGAACTGAGAAATATGGTCTATGTTTCTAACTTCTCGTGAGGAGTACCGGTCGGACTTAGCATGCAATGCATACGTCAAAGACTTATGGTTGGTACAGAGGATGAAATATCGACCCTTGACAGCATGGCGGAAGTGTTTAATGGCGTTGTATGCAGCCAGTAGTTCGCGACCAAAAGCACTATATTTGGTTTCCATGGGACTGCGGCATCGAGAGAAAAACTCTAATGGCTGCCAAATCCCAGAAACGAACTGTTGCAGGGCCGCTCCGATGGCAAAGCCGGATGCGTCCACCGCTATGCTTAGCGTGGCGGACGGAACTGGGTGCATGAGGAGCGTGGTCTGGGCTGATGTCGCTTCGATCTCCTAGAACGCTACTCGTACGGAGTCCGTAAGCAAAAACTTACGTGGATCGTCACGAAGTAGGTCAGTTATCGGAAACGAATGTTCAGCAGCCTGGGGTATGAAACGACGATAAATGTTAACTAACCCCAAAAATGCCTTAAGCTCCTTGGTTGAGGACGGTACGGCGTAATCTAGATTAGCACGCACTTTATCCTCGCAAGGCTTTATACCCTCTCGAGTGATCTTGTGACCGAGGAGCACGAGCTCCGGTTTGCCAAGTTCACGTTTATCAGGATTGATTACTATTCGATGTCCGGACAAACGTTAAAATAGTAGCTTCAGATGTTGGAAATGTTCATTTACACTCGACAAAGCTATTAGCAAGTCATTGATATAGACGTGAACGAAGTCCAAGTTTCGTGTAATGTTATCCTTGAACCTCTGGAAAGTCCGAGCAGCATTTCGCAAACTATGGGGCATGCGCAGGAACTCAAACAAACCAAAAGAAATCGTGACAGCGGTTTACTCTACATCTTCAGGAGCAACTGGGATCTGGTTATAGGCTCGTACAAAGTCGATCTTAGAAAATACAGTCGTGCCGTGGAGTGATGCCGTGATGTCGTGCATGTGGGGTATCGGACAGCTATCGTGGCGGGTAACCGAGATTAGTGCGTTATGGTCGCCACATGGTCGCCAGATAATGCCGTCTTTCTTAAGAACCATGTGCAGAGGCGAGGCCCATGGACTGTGCGAAGGAAGAACAATGTCTTCAGAAAGGAAAGTGTCGAACTCCCTTTTGGCGTAAGCCAGTTTGTCCGGTGCAAGTCGGCGAGGACGTGCTGTGACTGGTGGCTCATTAGTGACAGGGCGGTGTGCCACGCGATCGGCCACTGTACCTATCTCGCCAAATTGTTTAGTCAAATTGTGTAGTTTAATAAATAAAAGATGAAAATCGCGAGGAACACTAGAAAACAAACCTATGCTTCGGTGTGCATCTATTCGAGCTGCGAGACCCGTAAATTTATTGTCCGACGGAAGACTGATAACCTGCAGCCAACGTCACTCAGCAAGTAATACATAGTGCTGCAGAAAGTCGATTCCCAGTAGGCCTGTGGGAACGTCCGCAAGGATGAACCTCCACAGGTGCCGTCCTCGAGGTTCCAGCTTGACCGCAGGCTGTCTCGTGCCTTGGGTAAGAGTGGAGGAACCATTCGTTGAGGACATCCGAAGCGAAGAAGCTCGTGGCTTGTCTTTACCAACCGGCGAGACAGAAACGTGGGCCCCAGTATCAACTGGGAACCTAGCAGTAGTGCACGAATCGTGCACGTAAAATAAAAGGCCAACCTGAGACTGATTGCCGGCGAGTACGCCCGCTTTTGCTCTCTGGCAGGGGCGTTTCCCGCCGCGTATGAACACGGCTGTGTGCACTACGGGCGACCGGTAGGAAAACGCGATGGAACCAACAAAAACCGCCGGTAGGGTGGTCTGGTTTGAAAGAGGCAGGTGAGGCGGATTCACGGCGGACGTGGACAGTGGAGGGCGCCCGTCCGTGCCTTTGCTTACGTGGGCTACTGCGAGGGGTAGGTACTTCAACTCTATCCTTGAAGGACATTGGACGCTGGATGGATCGAGAGTGCCTGGGTTTCTGCGGCGACTCATCCAGATCAACACTCCGAGGATTGCGCGATGTCGTGGCGATGAGTGGATTAGCCTAACTGCCGACATGTGCGAAAATAGATCCAAAATGATGTCCAGAAAACGGTCATTTTTCAGAACGATTTAGGTCACTACAGGATAATCCGTGCTAATAACCTCATTCGGTCCGCACCTTTGAATCCAGTGATGGATCTTTTCGTTTACAAAAGTATTGCAACCCCGGGAAAGTTGTGCTTGGTTACTGCGTCTACGAATACAGGATAGGATAGCACAGAGAGGCTTACTCACCGAAGGTTATTCTATGGACTATTGTATTGGCAAATGACTGAAGCCCGTGGAAGCCGTGCCAGTTCAGGTTGTGCGAAAAGCTATCGGAGATCAGTGTACGCATAATAAGACGTACACAACCACCAAATGTTCGCGTTCCCGTTGCGAAGAGGAAATGCAACCGCCAGTCTCAAAGTTATGGGCAGTATAATTTACCATTTGTTCGTAGAAAGTTTCATCCTAAAACTTTTCATTCCATTTATCGAACTCCCGTGCGAAATGCACGGGCATAGCGCCCTGCATCAACTGCACTATGTTGAAATTTGCATAGTTAGGGTTTGACGTCCTCCATCGTTTTCTGCAGTTCCTCAACCCAAATGGTAAGACCATTCAATAAAGCCGCAATTAATGAATGTACCATCCGAAGATGGACATACCCACCTAAGTTTTTCCACATGTAATATGTCCCGAAACTCGATCAGTTACACTTTTTACCTTTGTCACTTCTTCCGTTTTCCCTAAACATAGAAAAGTTAACAATCTATTTTGAGGATGTGCGTACTGTACAAACTGTCTCCCAGTGTCTCTAATAAGGGTTGATGTAGCTGGTGTAATGGAATGAGTTGTGACTTAGGATCTGAGCACGTCATCAAAAAAGGTAAATTCGTACTTGGTGACTACTGGACACCAAAGATAGCTGGAATTGGCAGTAGCCTCCAGTCGACTCCGTTTTGGAGGTATAGCAGCAGACATGTCTTCCAGAATCGGCGGTGCAGACTGATCAATGCCAGCTGGTAGAGTTTTCGGTCGGTTGGTTTCCTTATAGGAACTCGTATCTGAAAATGTTCCTGTTTCCCGAAAAAGATATTTTGTCAACATTAGTTCGTATACCTTTTCCTTTTAGCGGAGCAATCCATGGTCGCTGTTGCGTCGGAAGATGGTAGTTCTGACAATTCTTCCATAAGTCTTTGACAGTGGAGAGCATCATCGAATGTGTCTACGAGTAATAAACACTGTGTAGGCAATTAACGAACCTTTTGTACACCTTACCATCGTAAACAGCAGTGATTAGTGGTGGTGGCTGGCCCTCACGAACGAGTTTCTGGATTCTGCTGGCAGGGCAACAAGGCCACTTAACCTTACAGTGGTCAATCATCCACTTGTCACTTACAATGGTAACGGAGTTATCCACTAAGAACTCGACAACGACAAACATATGAAATGGAATAAATATAGATAACGTTCGGGGATTGGCCATAAATTTGCTTATGTGTGCTTTGTGGGAAAAAACACCCACTTGTCACCGTAAGGTAGCAATGCACCTTTGCACATGTCGACATGTGCAAAGGATCCTCACTTAGACTGTAGCAGACCTTGTTTCTGGACAAACTGTGACAAAGGAACATACCCTATTGCCCAGAGGGAATCGGGTAGTCGAAGAAATCATTACGGTGCTCAAAGAAATAACCGTGCAATAGTGGGCCTTCCATTTTTTGAATGACGGCCGGCCTGCGGTCGATCAGTGAAGATATTTGGGGTCTTATTGCTGTAAATTGTTAAACCAATGCCGGTCGATTGGCCGTTCGGACCCCTCCGTCTCATAGACTCGGAGAAAGTGTTGTCCTAGATTCGTTCACTTGTGTACGGGATGGCCCCAACACGTCGCTCTTGAGTGCGACGAAACACTTGTTCAGCAATCAGGGGTCGACTGGTCACATAATTTTAAACAACCGGCATGTAGGACTCAAACAGAAGGGCTAAGAAGCTATCCAGTGGTCCGTGAATCCGTACGTCAGCGCTGATGTGCGGCCAACTGTGCACGTTGAACAATAACTCTTTTTCCCCGTATAAACCCATGGATTTCGGGACAACCCGGTGCGACGGGCACTCACTGTAGTCCAAGTAGTAGGGAAGCCATTTGGCTCTGCACTACATGTAAGAGAACACAGAAAAACATGAAGTTCTCGTAGCGATCCGCCGGCAATACACTCCTAAAAATCACGGGTCCGAGATATAACAAGCACCGCCTGTACTCCCTTGCTTTCCAATATTCGATGTCCTCCAGCTTTCGACACACGCGAGGAAATTCACACGCCATATGCTTCTTTATAACTCCCAAGTGTTTGCTTACGTGTCGCGCACCACCAGCATCAAAAATCCGTCTACGTCCAGAACGAAGTTCACGCCAAAGACCGATAAGTCTTCGCGCTATTCCGAGACAAACACTGTGAATGTAGTCGTTAGGAAACAGGACTATCATATTCACCGGTAGTACTTCGAACTGGCAACTGCCAGTATGATGACTACCTTGGCGGCGATTTCGAAGGTCAACGTCATTGCGTAACCTTCCTGTGATTGATGGGAAAATGGGACGGAGCTGGACGCAACAGCCACTTTGTGTGCATCTGTGACAGCGTATGACCCAGAATGATGCTTAACCTGGTTAAGCGTTGCCTTGGCTGGCTTATCTACCACAATATTCTGCAAAACAATTCAGTAATGAAGGCCACTCCCGCGAAGAGTGATGCCATCGGATAATAATGATGTCAATTACTGTATCAGGTCTTCCAACCACTGATACACATCAGTAGGTTTGGACATACTACGATATAGTCTAACAATGAATACTCGCAACGTGGGGTCCAAGAGGCGACACAGTATTGGCCACCACTGGTGCGATGAGCCGCGAAACAAGCTCATACCGTCGATGTGCAACTGAATACAAACGCAGCAGTCGGCTGTGACAGGTCTACACTCCAAAGCTCGTTGCAGGGCTCTACTTAATCCAAAATGTACGTATCTACCGGCGCCAACATTTTTCTTTTGGATCCTCCTTGGTGTCCCCAGCAACGACCTCGAATCTAATGGCAAATCAAGCTTTAGCTGCCTCAGAGCTAGTAATAAAATCCTCAAGTGGGCGGTGGACGAGTTTCATTTGTATGGCAGCCTGCCTCACAACATCTTTGGCCGAAGGAATTGCTGGAAAATATAGATTTATAATTCAGTTACCTTCTGTGAGGGTAGTCATCATTTTGCTCGGTGTTGTGAATTTCATTTCTCTATCCCTCAGTGATGATTCTGTTACATATACTGCTGATCACGATGAAGCTTACCTTCCGTAAAAGTGGTTGCAGCCAAAAAGTTGACTCCAACTCCTCATTTGGTATGCACGTGTTAACAGCCTTCATGTGCTCACAACTATCTACATTGAAAAAATCAGTGAGCATTACCTAACAGCGGCAGAGGTAGTAACAGTTGTGACTAGTTGCTCCACAACTGCTGCCGATGACTCCTTCATTTTTTCCGGACTGTTGATGTCATCAATTAAATCACCTGACTCGTCACTCGTTGAACCGGAACAATTGCCTGAGAATTTGTAACAAACTTCATAACAGCTAACTTTGTGCATCATCATCCCATATGAGAGACGAGTTGAAATCGCTCGTATTAACCCTGCGGACTGCGATCTGCTTCTTACGTCTCCATATCGTAGTTCTGGAACAGCCACGAAATTTTGAGTGGGTCCTTTTCATCTACAGATGAAGAGATAAATGAAAAGAAATTGCATTTACCCACCCAAGAACATTAAAAACCGACTAAATGCCGTGCAATGTTTAATAGCGTAGCATGAGAGGTGACAATGAACAACCACCGCCAAAAACTGGCAGCCATGATAGGAAAGAATTAAAAGAAACACAACATCTAAATTCATGATACGCAGTAAACTGGACAGATAATGTCAATATTTTTTATTGTTACTGTTTTCTTACCATGGAATATTAGCTTCGAAATTCTCATGCATTCGCGATTGCAGAGATATCTGTATCTAAAGTCAGTCGGGACAAAGCTGTTAAATATTCATAACTGTGGCTTAACAGAGACTCTGGTTGGAAATGTTTTACATTTAAGATGGATTCTCTGGTATTTCTATAGACTTCCATTGTTTTGGGGGTATCGCACTGATTTCGTGCGACCGTCCGCTAGGGGATACTCAGGTGACGGTCGAGTATCCATTTGTGCTACCTGGGCGTTGTGTGTTTCTTACCACTTATATTTTGTGCAACAACCTTTGTTTATTCACGTCCATAGCTCCATATTTTATACCTGGTTCGGACAGTGTGTGACTCACGTGTTCATCTTTCTCACGCTGTGAACTTGGCCCTCATTTCGAGTCCTCGCGATCACATATTTGAGGCTCATATATACCTGCGATGTTGTTCATTTCACGAACCAGCATTGTAGAATCCGCGAACCAATCTTGTTTTGCTTAGAGATTCGTGTGAATTGGATACACGTTGCTAGAACTTGCCTTACAATGAATTTCTTCGACATACCCTTGAGGGAAACAAAGAGCCTCTGTTGTTGAACGGCTTTCCGTTGTGCACTTCCAAACCAGTAGCCGGTTAATGTCATTCCGGGCTCAGTGGATGCTGTCTGTAGTTCCACTCAACGATGAATATATAATCTGGAGAAGTGAAGATGAGAAATACATATTTAGGCGAAAGTATACAAAAATTAGAACACTGGCACCATAGGTGTTATTGGGAAGTGGTGAACTTTCGAAAGTGATTGTATGAACGATTGCATTGAGTGTATCTAATAGTACGTCAACCACGGACACGATTTAATGGCAAACCGGGTGAGAAAATTGCCCAAAACGACAAAACCTTAGAGGGTACATTATAGATCGACTTACAGTTTTTGCGGGCTTATCCTGACGACAATAACTTGGTCTGGCCGCATAGTGGAGTAAAATCATGCAAAACACAGAATGAATGCGTATGGCACAAACGGGAATTAAAATATCATCCGGAACAACATGATCTTAATTCAGAACATATTTTACTGAGTTCGTGAATTCTCCGGTACGACTATTTCGCTGGTCTTGCTGATCTCTCGATAAACGACTTGAGTTTTCCCAAATACGATTCATAAGGGAAACCGATAACCGAATCTTCTTACATACTCGTGGTGTATGAGGCATTGTCCTTAGATAACTCGAAAAGCCTGATAAATTATAGCTCATAGTGTACAGCACATCACGACGGTGATTCGCGATTAGCATGGAAGTTTAAAATCACCGAACAAGAGCTGCGAAAGAGCATCCGCGTTGATTTCGGCAAACACAGATCCTTCGAACAGTATTTTTTGGCCGGCTCATAAAATTAAATGTACAAATGTGCTAACCTGCATGGGTGATCGAGCATGATGTGCTGGTAGTGAGTGGATCTTCACTTAAAAGATCCACAGACCCGAAATCTTCTGCTGGCCGCAACGCTTCTGGCTTTGCTTCAGCAACATGGCCACCAGAAGTAACGGTGTCTGTTATGCACTAAGATTAAAACAATGCTTGACATCACTCGGTTATTCTTAGCATACCTGTTGAAGGTAATTTAGAACACGAAAGTCGGTGCTCTCATAATGTCGCCTCGTCACAAATGAAGTATTTCTTCACACTGAGGGCCTTCTTATGCCCCCGCCCCTGATTCCCAGAATCTGAAGATGAATGACCAAAGTTACATAGAGAACAATATTCACTACCACATACATTTCACGGAAAACAAAGCTTCAGAAAGACCACCTCATTGCACAAGGATATAAGTGCATGTATACAAGTTTATACATATATATGGTGAGATAAAAATGCACTAGGGAAAAATAAACAGTAAAAATGTGCACCATTTATCCTTATGAGAGATAAGTCAACTTTTACCATGGAAAACTCGAACAGTGCATCCTGCCAACAGCGAATAATAAAAACCATTATGGCACCGCCTGGCTACAAGGGCATTCAGTGGAACGAAAAATACTGTTTTTGTAAGGCAGATAAATAATAATGAATATTGTGGTACATTTATTATTATATTTCTAGTAAAGTTTCACGAACATCTGTGCAAACTTTTGGGGTACAGATTACCAAACATTTTATCCCAACCTTAGCCCAACATTCGCCTAACAGCGCTGTGTATAGGGCTGCTTAGGATGTGCGTGGCGCTGTCAATGACCATTCAATCGTTTTGTTCATTGCAAAATCTCGAAGTCATTCTCTATTGATTCTGGGCAGTTTAGGTACGAAATAGGTGCACTCTGTATACTCAACCCTGATTCCGTTCCCTCAGGTTGATCTGCTGGGATGTCAATAAATGTTCCGGATGATATTTTAGTTCCCTTATGTCTCATACGCAATCATCCTGTTCTGTATGCAATCTTCATTCCGCTATGCAACCAAATAAAGTTAACATTACCAACATATGTCCAGCAAAACTGGAGACTGATTAGAAATGTATATATTTATTGTTTCGGGTGATCTTTTCACACGTTTTCATCATTAACTTGTGCGTACATATCTTCCTTGGATGGCGTACTATCGCATACGCATATCACATGCCTTTACGCCATCACCAGTAAATGTTTATCGCCGTTTTTCCAGTTTTTCACAAGTTCGCCTTAATTTGTATTTTTCATCTTCGCTTTTCTAGATTACGTATCAATCTTTGAGTGGAACTACAGACAACATCCATTGAGCCCGGAATGACATTAACCGGCTACTGGGTTGGAAGTGCACAACGGAAAGCCGTTCAACAACGGAGGCTCTTTGTTTCCCTCAAGGGTATGTCAGTGAAATTCATTGTCTCTGACTAAACCCAGGACTTTGTTCTTTCCATCCTAAGGTTTGCAACGGAACCAGTGACTGTTATCGAAAGGCGCACAAAGCGTTAGTTTATCAACGCTAGAAACCAAGGAGATGAAAGCCCAGAAGGCACGTACGTAAATTAACTTTTTCTTCGGAATAAATCTCAAGCTGCTTCTTTTTTGGAATTGCCTTCAGAATTTGATGTGATCGGCACCTCGTAATGGATTCTGAAGATCAGTATCAATTTATCAAGAATTGCAAGTCTACATCTTTCCAGCTTCAATTCATAGTTTATTTGCACTTGTACTTCTCATTTGTGTTTTTCGAGGAATATATATGCACGTTGTCCAAAGTACTCTTTCCTATTTTGTTTTCAATATTTCCCTTCATCGCTGATTATAGTTGCTTCGATACATAAATTATCAGATATTTACCCATTTTGTTGCAAATGGTTTTCAATATGACTATTTTTGAAATCTGCACGAGAAACGTTTTCTTGCTCAACGTTTCATTTTCCTACGTCTTGATAATTCAGATCCGCTGACCACATAAAACAGAAATGATGAATATAGTCCGACAGTACAGAGTAAATGAGCCGTCAGATATCAAATCTGTATAAATTTTTGGTAAGCCTTTTTATAAAAAAAACTTGCTGATTATTGAAAGCTGTTTTTTTTAAAGCGGTAAATTGGTAGTTTCGATCGGGAGGATGGAAAATGGACAAATGGGCAAAAATTAGGGTGGATTGGGTAAAGAAGAAGAACCCATTTCCGGAGGTTTTTTCACACATTGAGCTTAGCCCAACGCGCTCCCAGTTGGGAGCAGATAGGTTTGCCCAACTTTTCTAATGACGTAGCGCAACGTTGGCCCAACCCTAGCCTAACGTGACCCAAAGCACTCCCGACTGGGAGCTCGTTGGGAGTGCAGCTGTCAGTCAAATATGTGCAGACATAGGGCTTCCGTGTTGCAACCTGAAGTCTGTTTATGCCAATTTACAACCTTGCTCTCTTTGGACAATACGACATATATCTTACTTAGTCAACTGTAAACAATGCACAAAAAACATCGCTGGAAAAATGAAATATTAAAATTTACCACATGGCAACAATTGCGCTGGGTTAAAACGAGGTCATGCATGTCTACAATAATTTGTAGGACAAAACAAAGTCTTTATAGTAAATATCTGTTCTGCTTATAGGCCCTTTATATTTCATGGACAAATACATAAAAGTAGGTAGTATGCTACATTCAAGCTGCGCGTACATGTAATAGTAATGATGATTACCACTGGACTACGCCCTTCTACAACTGCCTACAGCTGCGATACGAACAGAACCTATATTTCACCTCCTGGTCACTTGGGTTGTGATTAAAACAAATAAGTCTAAGTGATCCATAACTTGATCCCTGGAGTTTCCCTGAGTGTTATTGCTTTAAACTGTTTAATGACTTTATTAATAACTTACGTTGTATATTGTGAAATTTTCTGCTTCGGTGCATCATCCCAAGTTTCCTTTCGGAAGCACCCAAGAGCTTTGAGATTTGTACTGCTTGGGAACTGTCCGTAAACACTACTCGATTATACCACATATCTATCCATGAACAACAGAAACTCATTAAATGAGGGTTCAAAACATTCCTCTTGGATTCTGTGTGCAACATGTGCTCATCTTGTAACATTTTTGATAGTTGCTCCACTAAGTGAGTCAAGTTTGTTGAACAATTTAATTGTTCCATTCGTTGAATCTACTCTGAAGCCATCTCGCATCCTTTAAGTTAAACAGCCAAGCGGCGCAAACCACCCACGTCGTTCTGTAGCAACTATGGACTTTCAAAAAATTCCTTGGTAATGGCTTTAGCTATTATGCGTGGTCTCCCAAACTGAGAAGAGATCTCCACCGCCGGCACACATACTTATTCCTCTGGAAAGAAGACAAAGTTCAGTAGCTTGTTTAGCACGCCCCTTGCTACGATACAAAAGCTGGGATAATCTTTGTTAGTCAACTGCCAGCCTATCCACTACAGCAGCTTCAAAACGCTTTACAAAGTCCCAATAATGTCATGGAGAACCATTGAAGAATTACACTTCTACCCTTGGTAATTCGAGGCCCAGCGATAACGACCTTAAACCTAGTTTTAAATCAACCATCATACTCTTCGAGAAGGGATAATTTTTTCCTTCAGGTCGGATACCAATTTTGGGCTTGATTCAGTACCAGTTGTCTTTTCGGGGACTCCAACTTTGCCACTAACGGTGGGTCCAGAAACAATGGCACAATCTTTCACACTTTGAAGTCGTTTTTCTAATCCTGATTTCACTTTGTGGATCCGAAGTTCCCCCTCCTCTACAGAAGGCTCTTCTTCCATCATTATCCTCACAGGCTTGTACGGTCTAACAGAGGCACACCAAAGTAGAAATTATTTGGATTTCTTTAAAACCCCTTACTCTCAAGAAAGGTTGAGTCAAGAGGTGACCTAGTTATCAGGGATCGAAGCACATCAGAAATACACTCAACACCACGCGGATTATCAATGGCTACTTGCGTATCACTAGGTTCACAAAAATCAAGAACAGAAGAATTGAGGGAGCGAAGAACCGACTGATTTCCACAAGCGGAAACAGTTTCAGATGCCGATCGCTTTCATTAGGTTTAGTGAGATGAGAGTCCGTGCATAGTTTTTCACTTCAAGTTGAGCTTCAACACCACTACGAACACCAGTTTTGACCGGCATTATACAGTGACTCTCAGGCAGTCGACGATTTCAGTGATGTTGTACAGCCGTTTGCCGAAGGATTTTCGTGCACTATTGATAGTGGACAGTCTGGGTACGAGTTACGCTCACTTCGGTACTTTCAACACTAGTCCCGTCTCGTCAAACTGATCCGATAGGACATCAATAAACGCGATCGTAACTTGTCAAATCAGTAATCGAATCCTGACCAAGTCTCACGAAAGGGGACAGAAGGCAAACCGTTTAAGTCGTATTAATTGTAGGGCTCTAGTGAAAACTAGTCAGTAATAGATAAATAAGCACAAACCTCGAAATCGAGCTCAAACGACAGTGGTGCGCAAAACGAAAGATGTGCGCAACACGAGCAAAAAGCCCTGTTAAAGGGCAGTCAGATTAGAGCGTTTTGGATAGTTTCAATTATAACACATTTTGGTCAGTAGTGAAACAGTAAAGTTATAGAGTGCCTCATGGCAAGTAACTTTCGATGCCAAGCAGACTCCACAGTATAACTAAATAAGCAGTCTGAGCATGCTCAAATTTACGACCAACACCAGCAGAACAAATTTCCAGAAGTAATCGGTTCGACCATAATCCTCACTTCCGGTCGGTGCAACCAGTTAAGCAGTGAAAAGAATGCTACTCTTGTGGTCATAAATATTCTCGACTGATCCGCTGATTTCGCAGTGCAAGTGTGGGACATATCCAGTTTGTAGGTAGAAATAAATAGAAATGCTCACTCCAGCGCTAGTCTGAAGTTTCCAACTTAGTGTCGGATTTTCAATCGCTTGCTCTAACTAGTGCAACTTTCGGTCCTTCGCGTGATATACTTCGGTAGTTCGCTTTTAACCTTTCTGTCTGACGTTCATTGTTAATGAAGACTGGAAGCGTTGATTCGTTCATCTCCCAAAAGATTTTTCAGAAGAATAATATTCTTGTAAAACTCATATCCACTATCATTTTAGTTAAAGGCATCACTGGTCATCAGTTACCTGTACAGTGTGGCGTTCCACAGCTTGCTACTCAAAAGCTTGTTAGTAGGCAAGTAACTTAATTCCTACGAGGTTGATATGAAGGATAGAGAAGCGTTCGTTATGATTAGATAATAGTGAGGGCAATTATCACACTTGACCAATATATAATGCAGAATAACGACCATAGGCTCCAAACTAGCCTCCTTCAAAGAGTGTGTAACTAGTGTATTCCTTCTGATGACATGGGGATCCAATGAAGGTGAAATGCGATAAAGCCAGTTTAAGGCATCACTAGCCATCAGTCCAGATACCTGGTTAACATGAATTGCTTCTTACCGACGGATAAAGCAATATTCGCTGGCATCCCGTTTTTGTAATTTACCTGGACCTTTCCATTGCTTGTTTGATTTGCATGAATGGTACGCTTGTTTCATTGAACTTTCGTCTGGCTCTCCGTAATTCTCTGCTTGGAGTCGAATTCTTGATTATTTTAGAGTTTACCCTGGTAACTAGAAGAATCATGTGCACCGTAAAATGACCAATTCTTCAATCTTGGTGGAAAGTCGCATTTGTCCTTTCAGACTTTGTGAGATCGTGAAAAATTTACTATCGGATTTGGTCCCTAAAACAGCGCTGATACGGGTAAGTTCCTCAGTCTAGGCCGCTCGGGTTATTGCTACATTAAAACGCGACGGGAAACGCCCAGAGTTTTTGGTGGCCACGTTGCTTACTCGAAATTCATCCAGCGACAACGGTAAAAGGTCATCATGGAAAATCTTTCGTGGAAGCCTAGATAATATTGTCCTCTTTTTACGCACAAACACCTTTTAGGTCAGAGATGGGAGAAATAAAGGTGTCTTAAAAATTGGCAGGCTAGACGCTAAGACCAAAAGGGAGAGAACTTTACCGAGACATACCAAGGGATGCATTGATAGTAACTAGTTTTGCGAGTGTGATTCAATTGAAATTTGTGAAAATGTGTCATTCTGGTCAAGTTTAGGATACGCTTGAACCGTAGAGCTGACGAAGGCCATCTTCAGATTCTAGGATAGAACAGCTAGACTTCTGGGTCAATTTTGTTATTACAATACAATGTTCACCACAGATAATGGGAGCTTTCAAATTGGGTCCGAAGGGTTTCATAGTTGGCGTTGTTCAGACTAAAGAACACACGGCGTCAGTACTGTTTGGTGGGCCAAATCGACCAAAATTTTTAACGGGCTCATACTGCATGCTAAGTGGAATGAGACATTCCCGGAGGTGCACTACTGATAACTGGGAAGAAATATGGTAAATTTCAATGTGCAGGAATTAAGTGAGAGGCAGTGCCTCGAAATGGGGAATAAGTGAGATATAGTGCACGTGTCAAGTGTGCCTCTCAATTTTCTCATCGTTGAAGAAGGTGAGAAAAGTCTTCCGTTCTTTTTGCTTTTATCACAACAGAAGGAAAAAAGTTTCTGGTGTTTCACAATATGAAGAAATTGGGAAGGATAGCGATGGCGTGTACCGACCTCTGTGCGTAACACCGGGGGAATTATGGACTCCTGGGTGGCCTTAGCAACCACCAGCACTGTGCAACCTGAAGTGAACTGAACCGAACTGTTGTGATGGAAACCCTTACAGCTGTATAAGGCTATAATTAGATCTCCCTTGGAATACGGCTTGCAGGCATAGGCACCTCTTGTACAACAACAGCAAAACCGGCCTTGTGGTTTCCGTTAAATTTCATCCTGCCGTCGCGGTACTATACTACACCACCCACACCGAAAAGAGGGCGACCCTGGTTTGAAAAAACGTCGACTAATTGAAACGCCAATGACTGAAGATCGAAGGGGCAAGAGACATAAACAGAGACTCCTTGATCTCGGACATTTTACTTCGGAAAATTGAAGACTTCGATTGTATCTCATGAAAATATTTAGGATACTGAAGGATTTTCTCAGTTTATCAACACTAGATCCCTTTCTAGCAGTTCTCTTCTCTGTAGCTACCCTAATAGTAAACTGTGTCTTACAATCCGAACCAAACTATCCCTAGTTTAACCTTACTACACGGACGGCCTCGGTCAGTCACACATAGAGTTGGTGGCAACTAGTTAGACACCTATCAAGACTTATGGTAAGGGTTCAGTCAAACTGGAGATCGGTTTACACCGTAAGCTATTATGGAGACTCACTACTGTTGACCTTCATCACGCGATCATTGGCATTGATTTTCTTCGAAATCTCAATCCCAGGAACCTCGTGTAGGAGCTCCTGATAACAATTTGCAGCGAAAGGAATTATGAAGACTGGAGAGAGCGATGGTTCAATAGTTAGTGTGCCGCTAGTCGAGACTTTCGTGGTCTCATCCGAAAGAAGATAAAGAATGACTTTGAATTTTTCGCAGTGAACAAAGCTAGCGAACTGTCATTGACGAGTCAAGTCAAGTAGTCAAGTTATTGCTATATGCATCCCGAGGGCTGAAAATTCAGTCTCAACTATTGGTTTTGTGCGGCCTCACTTCAGTTATGATTCTGATCCTATTGACTGTGGGTTTTAGTTCTTGATTCATACCTTCAAATCTTGAGTTGAAAACTCTTCATAAATTACACATTGTCGTTACTTTCTTAACGTATACAACTGATTAATTTAGTCTCCAGTAGCTTGTTTTGAAATGTTCGGAGGATTCTGGGGCAGGCGTCTTTCTGGAGTGAAGTTAGAGATATCCGGCGATCCCGTTTTTCAGAAGTGCGAAATAATTCCTTTCGGCTTAAGAGAAAGTGGTCACCAGGCAATGCAGTTGACGTGCTAACGCGGAGTCACTGCTCCTGTGGTGTCGTCTAACTGGACTAAACCGTTTGTCCCTCAGTTAAGTGCTAAAGAGGTGACATCACGGATTTGCGGTGACTATCGATTGAAACTGAATACTTCCTTATTGCACCGTACTTGTACAACTGAGGAACATGATGACATACTTCATGGACTTGCAGGATCTAGTGTGTTCTCAAAAGCTGACTTAAAAATGCACACTTGTAAATACCATTGGACAGGTAATCAGGTTCTTAAGCAGCCACTAATAATTCTCTCGGTTTATACCCATACGTCTTCTTGTCTTTTCCTAAATTTACCATCGGCCACTTTACAATAGTCCTTTAACCTTGCTGTTCAAGGTCTTGAATGTGTTGAGTCATACCAAGAAGACATTGTTGGTCACTGTTCCACTCCAGGTTTACACGAATGCCGTATTTGGTGTTTGTTGACTCAATTCATTCTGTTAAGAGTTTCCATTAAATCACCCAGTTTTATTTTCGGTGTTTCCAAGTTTTTCTTCCTTGAAGACATAATTAATGCTAAAGGTTTCTCCTTAGATCCAGTGAGTTTAGCCCAGCTCATTGACGTACTTTCTACCACAAACATTCATGTGCTATGTTCTATTCTTGGTGGTCTCCAGTATCATTCTCGTTTTGTTCCAAATGGTTCTCAGTAAAGCAATTGTCTGTCCTATATTACGTTTACCATTGTTTTCTGGAGTTAGATGCAAACAAAGACGCTTGGAAATCTGCTATCTTACCTTCAGTCCAGTTTTACCAAATCTTTTCTTTCGAAATACCATTCGACTGTTGTTATTGGTGCATCTCCCACTGGCATGGGTTCAGTTCCTGAAAAGTGCGAGCAACCAGTCATTTGTATTTCGAGGGGGGTTTTGAAAGTTGAACAAGGATGTTCGGAAAGACAGGGGTGACAGTAAAAATCAGGATTGTCAGAAACTGATGTACTGTCACTACATTAATAATCAACACATTGTTTTCCGATAGTACCAATATAATTAAACCCGTGACTACTTGGAACAACTCCAGTAGCCCAAATTCATATTCAAATATGTATTCAAAGTGGAATGGGTTTTCATCGGATTAATTTACACTCGTTTTGAAGCGCATGAAGATTCTCACAAGTGTGGATGATTCCATTGCTGTGGAAGCGACTTGACAAAAATTAGATAGGCAAACAGGATGCGCCTCAGAAAGAAAGTTGTTACTGCTTTTACTCCTACCAAAAGATTTTATTGTCACCATTGTCTTTCCTTATAAAGCACCACTCACCCTCTCCATTCATCTTGAAATTTTTAAAAAGCCAATTGTGCATGGGATCAGCGGCCTCTGAAAATGCAACAAGCCGAACTGTGGTTACAAAAGAGGCTAAACAAAGCCTCACTTTTTCGGTCTGAATTCATTTAACACAATTATCAGTTTTCCCTACTGTTTAAAATAGGTAATTCTTGTGACGGAACTGAACATAATAAAATCAGAACACACGCAAACTAGCATTGGAATATATTTGTCCTTTAGTATAGAAAATAGGACATTTTTATAGGCATGAAATCTGTAAGGGAAAACATGTACACATTTACTGATACGTGAACAATGCAATCGGTAGGCGCGAACTTGTCAAATGCTGTCAGGTGATGAAACGTGTGCAATGCTATAATCAATATCCAAGGTTGTACTCAGATGAACCATACGCGCGGGATGAACTTGGTCGTGTAGATAAATGCATGGGGGAAGACTGGAGTACATTCTGCACCAACGAACAGCGACTGGTCCAAATGGGATTTCTCGTATTGCTCGTGAATAAGACAAAATCACGGCAATAATACTTTGATAAAGTGGACTGAAATTCGACCAAATCTTCAGTTTGCACTAAAGGCTGTGACTAGCTTTAGTTCATAGCCTCCGGAAGTGATAGGCAGTCCCGTCTTATAGTGTCTATCATCTCATTGTTTCACGATAGTATTTTACTTCAATGCGGACCGAATCGATTGAAAGTATTCAGGTCTGTTGCTCATCTGTCCAATTTTCAACATGTACAACTAGAAAGAGAGAGGCTTACTTGCCAATAGAACTATTCTTTTATGCCCATTTCTCAGAGAACACAAGAATTCTTATAGACCTTTTCTTAGAATTCCTGTCATTCTATATTATGTTTCGAATTTTACTAACATTCATATAGCGGAAATAATTAATTCGCACGAAATCACTTCTTTGATCGCATCTCACAAATATGCCTCAGCGTTTGCACGTATAGGGAAGGATATGTAAACGATAATACACTCTGGCACAATCTCTCCAAATTATATTTTGGTAAAAAATATGTATTTCACATAATGGAGCGGAAAAAATCAGTATTCATCTATGAATAGTACAAATAATGTGTTCTTTTGAACCTGAAAGAAAATGTAGCAAAAAGTGATTCCACCTTCCTGAAAGTTCAGATTATTCAGGAGACGTAGTCCAGTGCAATTTATCCTTTGGACTGGGGCTAACAGTTTTGTTTGTTTCAAAAACATTAACTTTGCTCTGCTTTTGACAACATACAGTATAAGAAGGACCTAACAACCACACACGCGAGTAAATTTCCACAAACAGCCGAAGAGAAGACTGTGCAAAGTAACTTTTCAGGACCAAGGCCATCTCGACAATGAGGGAATTAAAAATTTGTGGTTTATTTGTCATAGCTCTGCAGAATTGCTTAATGTGATTTCGCTGAGGCACTGATGGTGAATGTCCTTCAATTGGTCGGATAAGTAAATGCCTTTGGTTTCATGAGGGCATTAACCGGATAGTGTGGTTTGAATGTTCTTACCGCGTGATTTATCATTTCGTGGACAATTTCAACTTTATGAAGGTTTTCAAGGTTTTCTTCAGTTATTTCACGGGGAAAACGACCCAGTACCTTTCTCTGATTCGAAGTAGAAAGTATGCCCGCATGTATTCGAATAAAGTGAGTCAGACAGGCCAGAGAGTTCGTTTTTGTTCATGTATGTTTCCGAATTCTGTCAGTCAATTTCCCCAAGCTATTTGGACGAAAGTCTACATGTAATTATTTTGAATGAGCATAAGAATAACGTTTCTCATCTGTTTGATACGCTTTGGCCTCTTCAGCCTTTGCCTCTTTAATTGTTCATTGGACTGGTCAAATAAGGTATATAACATCTGAAATAAGAGACAGCGAAAAAACCCTAAAAATAGAAGGAGGAGGAGAAGAAGAGGGCGAGAAGAAGAAAAAGAAAAAGCAGGAGAAGAAGAGAAGGAGAAAGAAGAAGAATGAGGCGAATAAGAAGGAGGAGGAGATGGAAGGAAAGAAGAAAAAGAGAACGCATAAGAAGAGGAGGAGAAAGGAAAAGAAAAGAAAAAAGAAGAATGAGGGGAAGAAGGAGGAGGAGGAGGTGCCAGTTTCGCAGTCCACTGGGAGTTCAGTGTGCCGAGCTCACGAGACGAATAGCGTGGGGACGTTGTCGATGACGAATCGAATGGTGTTGTGCGGGGAACCAGAAGACCACAGTCACGAACCAAGGAGATGTTATGCAAACCTGTAGAGCAAAGTATGCGCAGTGGGGAAACTGTCCAGGAGAAGTAACAGGAGTTTGCGCCGAAACTGGCAGTGGAACCAGGAGCAGCTTGTTTTGGAGTGAAAAATAGTTTACCCACGGGGTACCAGTAGAGATGATGATTGCCGGTGATCGATATAGAGTCAGTGCAAGAGACGAAGAATGATAAGATGTTTTGAAAACGAGGTGCAACAACGAGAGAGAACAACATCCACATACAGTAGAAATTATTTAGTGACATGAAATATTAACTTCCTTGGAGAGAAAATCCACATAAATGAGGGTGGATGCCGGGGATCGTCGAACGAACTGGTCAGCATTACAAACCAGTACTTTAGTTCCCGAATTCCAAACCAGTGACCGATGGTCAGTTTGACTTAGTGGAGGTTTCTAAGTGGTCAGCTCTTCTAATCCATAAAAACGGTCCCAATTTAAATAGTGAGTGTACAGAAATATGAAACTTTCGCAATTAGTAGTGTGACGTTGAGTCTGAATGACTGGACAAAATTTCCTCGGAAGCACTCGACCGGCTTCCTCGTTGTAGCCTTTCATCAGGTATGCGCACCCGGTGCCCTACTCTGCCCATTGATTTCCACACTTCGGAAGAGTCTTAGTATGATTCAAAAAAAGGAATCCTCGTCCAAGCACGCTTTATACTATTCAAATGAGATTACAGCTGTAAATACCATAAAAGTTAGGGGAAAAATCAAAAGAATCCTGAACGGAATATATTGATGTGAATATTGGTTAAATTAATCCTATTTTTTCAACGGCTTCTGATTGCCGAGCTTGGACTTTAGGTCGTAAAAGTTTCATCACCAGTCAAAGTGGCGTCGTCATTGTGCACATAGCCATTCCCTTACTCATTTGCGTGTGTACGCAGCCTGCTGTTTGATTTAATCCTGACCTGTCGGATGACCCCAACCCTAGAAGGTTACCAATTATAGAAACTGGACTTTTTAACTTTTCGGCACCAACTTCCCAATTTATTAACCTTACCACTGACCTTTTTCAAAGCCTCCTGCTTTCGGGATTTTGATCTTTTGAAATCTGTGCCGATATTTCTATTTATTTATGTAAATATGCCCGTGATTTTCATGATTTTTCCCCCTTTTTGACTGCTTTTTCAGGACTTCCTAAAACTATCGGTTCCCCGAGTCTTCTTATATTTGGGTAAAATAGCTATTTTGATAAACCTACTTAGCACATTTTGTCCACTTATTCCCGGCGATCCATCTCATAAATAGAAGCAGCAAATGACAAACTTTACAACGATCGTTAAAAAGGCGAGCGGACAGTGAAAGTAAATTGAACCTCCAACGGTAGAGCATCAAAAGTCCTTGATAGAACCCTGGGAGTGATGACTTTTTTGTAAATTACCAATAGTTCCTGCACACTATGCTTTAGGCGACGTGCTTTTTTCATTAAAATGCCAATGAATCGACCCACTTGGCGAATACTTGAATTTACTTGATTCCCGCGTGTCGGTAAAGCTTGTCGGCGAGTCACTCTGCGCGACTGTTATGTTGTTGGGTCAATTGAGGAATGTTCAAATAAAATGCGAGAAATATGGTTTTGGAGAGGTGCAAAAAGCTTTTGCTCTCTGCTTGATGGTAAATCTGGCGTTCATGTTGCACCCTGCGTGTTTCGTTTTACTCTAAGGCATGCGGTAGATTTTGGATTATAATCCACTGGGCTTGCACAAGACAGCCAGTCACATGAATGTTGGCCATATGGTCACGGTAGCTCAAAGCGAAAGTTTCAAAAAATAAGAGAATTTCCGCTTTTCTACTGATATACATGAACAATCATTGCGGGTAAAACGTGAATTAGGGTTAATCTAGATTGTACACAGAATGTCACGGTGTTATGTATGTCGGTTTGGATAGTGTGGAAAAGGCGAAATAATATTAAAAGTCTCGTGAGTGTCTCTGACAGAGGAAGGCATGCATAGTTCGAGCTCCTGTCAGGGTTTATTTGACGATTCCTAGTAAGCCACACGAAACATTACAGTAATCCAATGGATTTCGGATCGAGAAATAAGTACTGTTATCGAAGAACAAATCGCCCATGATGAATGACCAGAGATTTTGTTGTCCATGATATTATCCAGATTATTTTTGTGCTGGACATTTTTATCGGCTATTTAAATTATCGGTGTGAGAACTTTGACGCAAGATGCGTGAGGACATATGAGTTGATTTCTTACAATAGGAAACACACTCAGATATGATTGAATTTCGAGAATAAGTTGTACATATGTTTGGCAGACCGCTGTGCATTGTCAGAATGTCAGTCTGAACTTGATAAAAAATCAAATTTCATTGGCATCCAACTCTAATTATTACGCCGTGTTCATGTAAACCTAACTGGTTTAGTTAATTCCCAGTAGAAAGACGAGGATAAAACTGTATTCAGAAAAAAACATTCGAATCTCCCACGTATGCATTGTGAGAACAAATTTGCTTGAAAACTATTTTCCATCCATTAGTTATTAGCAAAGAAAATAACAGAGCCAAGTGATTGGAGAAAAAAAGTGAAAATTTTTTCTGGTAAAATTAATCCTCAAAAAACCTCAGTTATCCAATTAGTAGAATGCGAGCGAGAAATGAGGAGAGACCTTTTATGTGTTCAAGTGCTTCTTCAACGGGCATCGTTGTTTTCATCTGTGCCCGGATGGTGGACAAACAGAACCCATGACAGGAATGCTGATCGATAACAGCGGTTACTTTTGGACGATTCGTTTTGCCAGGGGGCTTCATGTCCCTAGTCGAACAGGTGCAAAGTTAAATTCCAGGTTGTAATGAAAATAACCAGACTATGAGTAACTGTGGATATAAATGTCTTGTTTACCCTGAAATCTCGTCTGAATCATTAGGAGTATGCCTGGACGAATACTACAGTATAGAAATCACGAGGTGTTTCATCAAAAGTTATTTCATCAGCTAGTGAAGACTAACCTTCAGAAGGGGGGTAAATGGTCCCTGATTTGGACCTTTGCTATAAATAGCAGATTCCTAAAATGGGTTTTTCTTTCATTGATATCCCCAGTGATTCTAATGGGACTACAGGGAGAAAACCCACCGTCGAGGGTACAAGTGTACAAATGTGGGGAAGACCGGGGAGTCGAGTGTCAGGTACGCATACAGGAGCGACAGTAGTCGCGAAACCGGTCGAATGTTCCTGAGGAAGTTTCATCTAGTTATCCATATACGATGCTATTTGTAACAAAATACTTATAACGCAGGATGTATAATTTACTCAGAATTTAATAGGCAATCTCTTGTTATTAGAATTCTCACTTATAGTAAGTGCATTTTATAGATAAACCAACTATGCAATTGTTCAGCTGAGAACTAGCCACTTGTTTGGTATAGTTTTGTCATATACTATTCTAGGTTTATAGCCAGTTCATTTCGCCGTAAGTGTGACCTCCGCCAGGCCAGACTAACGTCACTTTCTTCTGTCACACTATTCAAAGTGCAAGTAGATTTGCTATCTACACGAAATAATTGACAAAGCAATATTTAGACTCAACTCAATGCAGGCTTTTCATCTGGATTTATATAATTGATTGTGGTTCATCTTTGTCACCACCGAGCCCCTTTATTGGTGTAAACAGTGGTGTGGGTAACCGGTTGTGTACGTCCAAAATCGGTGACTGACTGGCGTTGTTTCAGCTAGCGTTGTCAAGACAGGATAGCCCATAGGTCTATGTGTACAGTTCACTTTTTTGCACGCCGAGTATAAGTCCTTGTTGGTCGGGATTTCATGAAAACACAATAATGATTATCTTTAACAAACTACGTGAAATAAACCAAAACTGTTTATCTCCTGATTCCTAGTGACTGGGCATGTAATTTAGGTCGCACACGTTTTTCTCGCCAACGGAAGTGATGTGCCGACGACTGGTGACTGAAAGTCTGTGACCCAAAATACTTAGTTCATTGATCAAGAACATATGAAAACTTCTAGGCACAACACCAGTACTCAAAACTCGTGAAAATCTGAAGAATATTCGTGGTCTTTGAACCGAAACAGACTAGCACCATCCAAAATCCAACAATCAACGTGAAACATGACTGTTGGTTGTCGTTTTATTGAAAGAGGATTGACACGAATATCACGAAAGTTGTTACAAGTAACTTTCAATCTTTCAAGCATTATTTATTTTGGTATCTATTGCCTCAGAAATTCCAGTAGACATTTTATTTGTCTGAAAAATCCCACAGAACACATTGAGAATAAACATCATTTTATTCTTTGAAGATGACGATGTGAACACAATTAAACCGAGCAATCCGGAGCAGCATGACGGATAATCTGGATAGGCCGCAACTCTCGAACTCCTACGTATCAGATACAACTGCTGAACTCAGACAGATTGTTCAGAACACTGATGTCAGCTCTTTGTCAGTGGAATAGTAATGTCACATTCTTACTCAATAAAGTTTTATATATGTAAATGAAAATTGGGCTGCATATTTTGTACGTGGGTTCGAGCCGGAGACCATCCACTAACTAGGAAGCTGTTATACCAGCTGAGCTGTCAAGTCAGATTAATTCTATCTCGACAGCCCAAATAGTAGAGGAAATTCCCGGTAAAAGAAAAGTCAACGGTTTGATTCCGGCTCATGATATAGGCTTTTAGAGGTGAAAAATTTAAGTGGATTTTTCAGTAGCTTCGTCGGTCCATCGATAGATGTTTAGAAAACTACTTTTTTAGAGCTCACAAATACGAAGCAATATAAATACAATACCGGTATATTTTTTACTGCCTGCTTGCGCATGAATGCATTGAAAAGGATATACGCCTTAGCTACAAAGGCCGACAGCACTATTAGACACAACTGGCCACCAGACCCTGAGGCTTGGAGTGGAGGACCGCATAAGGTTCCAACAATTCAGGGGCTGTAACGAACCGACAGTGGATTATTTTGTACCAGAATAATTCATCATGAGTACTTCAGCTTCAGTCTTCCTAACAATTGTCCGAAAGGTTAGTCTTCAAGTAAAAAATATGGTTTCCGAGAGGTTCCCTTCTCAACTAACCTATATTGGTATTTTAAGCTATTCCGAACTTCATTTAGTTAACGACTAAGGATAATGCAACATAAACGAAAAACGGCAAATCAGGCTGAAGTTGTCCGTGCTCGGTCTATCGGAGTGAAGAAGTCACACCGATAGTCGATAAAACCAACGACAGCATTCTGAACTACTAAAGTCGCATTCTTCGTAGTGTATTAGCATGGAAATGTTTTGTTGTTGCATGCTTTCACATGGGTGCAGTAGAAGTGGCATATCCTGTAATCTCAAAAATTTATTATTCTGAGACTTGGAGTTTAGAATCACAATTTTCCAGAGGTTCACGTGTCGTACACAACCGGAAAAAAGTGGAACGCGGTCTACAACCAATGTAACCGTCGAGGTCTTAGTTCGAACCATCAGCCTGCTTGGTAGCTTGACTACCACCGACGAAGCCCTCTATTTCATTCACTTGACGTAATAAACAAGTGGAAATTTGTGAAATTCTTTGAAGCGAGACACAAAAGTCTGACAGCAAAGGTCTTGGTAATGGAAACGTTTGTTGCTTAAGTTTTAAACAATTAATTACGATAGACTAGGCATATACAAAGAAAGAAGACAAATACTGTGAGAAGTGAACATTTTGTTTACTCTTTTCAGTCGGCCAAGTAAAACAATCCGAAATTCTTGCAAAATGGTATTGACAATAAATGTAAACGGACATGAAGCTGTAACCTTGTGCAATTAGGAACTGCAGCTGCAACTCCATTGCAACAGGAATTTCTGTGTCAGTACTCTATGCGCGCAAAGAACAGAGTTACGTAATCTGACTAGAAATTTTTCGCTAAATACTAAAGCATCTGAACTATGGTTACGTAGAAACCTTTCAAAAGACAAAATTAGATCAACTTTGTGTTCGATTGTCATCAGATGCTTCACAATAAATGACCTGAGATTTTGGTCAGGGTGACCTTTGGATGCGTAGTACACCATCGATTTTATCAGCCACTTTTAATAACGTTCTGAAATCTGTCCTGATAGTTGACTGCTTTACAGACAGTCAATCCGCTTAACATGGAGATGACTGCAGTATTTTGTCGCGTAAGGCTAATGTTTCCTGTCGGTTTATTGTATTTTCTAACAGTAGTTCGCATCAATTTCAGATCCCTTATAAGGACCATTGAAAATTAACCAAAAAGTTGAAATTATGCGATATTTTTCTCTTTTCTGTACCCACCTGTTGGATGAGGGATACTGAATACTTCATACGTTCGCAACCAAGGTTCCATTACGTAATGCATAAGCCTTGTGGTAAAATTCGAATTATCTTGTTGTATAACATAGATTCCTGTTTTGTTCAGTGTTGAGGAGAAACCGATTACGGTTGAAAACAATTATAAAGCCTTATGGAAGCAGTCACCATAAGCCTTTTTTAGCTATGAACTACAGAAGTGACTGAGTCAACCGGAAGATTGCTGGACGTTTTTTCAGTCATTGTGGATGACTAGTTGAAAACGGTAGTAATCAAACGGGGACATTAAATGCCGCATTCTGGTGGGAGGTTGATTAACTCTATTGTGAGTTCCATTCCGTGGGTCTCATTCCAACCGATTAAAAGAAACAAGAGCGAAAAGGTGACACAAGGCAAGTCCCAAGACAGAAGGGCTGATGATATGCAGACGGAATTTACGATCGCTTTGAATTCTGTAGAGAAGAAATACAAATCATGTTCTTTTATCTAGTCTGCGCCAGATAATGTTTGCAAAAACTAAACTAGTAAACGTCAGACTCACCCCATTTGTCCCAAACTTTGCACCGGTGGTCGTGGGTTTATGCTGCCACTGTAGTCTGTTTCTTTTTTCCATACATCACTTCCTTCTGAAGTGAGAGCAGCTTTACTACATACTACTGCGCTTTGGAAATAAAATGCTAGTCTTTTTGCTTCCTTGTTACTTGTTTATTCCCCAGTAGGTATTACAGTTCAGGAAGGGGGCTGCGATCAATCAAAGGCTGCCAAATGGGAGAGTGGTACATGAACATTTACCGCACTCACTTCCACTACTTCACAGTTGTATTTGCGAGCTGGCATACTTTTCTCGTCAAACAGAACCGAAAAAAAGATAACAGTCCAGTCGAAAGAAGGTTGAAACAAAAAATTATGGAGGTTTCTTAGGAGAAACGATGTGTACACAGTTCGGAAACAGGTGGTAAAGTATTGAGGCTTTTGCCTGCCTTTCCACCTCAGTTTCAGGGCATGAAATTTCACAAGCAGAATCCGTTTTGCTTATTTTTCCTTCTTATTTCTCCCACCATAAACGCTAACAAAAGAGAGCCTAAAGCCCGCTGCCAAGGGCTAATAATAAATTGGTTTAAGTAATGTGAATGATCCTCTGATTGTCTTGAGGCTTCGCTTTTAAGCTTATCACATCCCGAGCACTCATTCGTTATTGTCTTAGGATGCTAGCAACTCCTCAATCACACTTACACACATGCACCCACCCACATAGAAACACAATCAGTCGACCGTCATGAAACGTGCACTCTCATTAAGGACCTAAGTGCAAGAAAACCATTACGAAGCAGCTGCTTATCACTCAGTGTTGATGCAAAGAGAATTGTTGGGAGCCAGTCCTGTCAAGCAGCCTCCCTAATGGGTAACGTGTTGGACTCCCAATCCTTCATGAAAGCTTTGAGCACCAGCTTGGATTTGGAGAATATGCGCAACAGTTGATAATTTCTAAAGTGAACTCACTGTAAAGTAATTTCATGTTTCAAAGGTGAACTGTGTATTGCTACCACGTGATGAACTATTCAACAGGCTTTTCCAATCTACTTGGTAGAATGCTTCTTTTGGTTGATACCATTGAGCAAATATATGTAATAATAAGTTGTTCTTAGGCATATTCATTCAACGAACAATTTAGACAAAATAAATGTATCAAGAAAAATCGGCTTGTAAAAAGCATGTTAACAAATAAACTAGATCGGAAAATTTCGCGAACGAATCCGCGATGAGATGAACAATCAGATTATCATGGGAACACCTATTCAATGGGATACACAGAGAAGAAATTCCCGAGTACCAAGAGAAACTGTGGGCGAGGTCAGCAGAAATGGTGGTGGTAAAATATTATTTGCGATTCATGCAGTAAAAAATCCTCACAAATAATCATAATGATATCAGTACTACCATAGCGGTTAATTTACCATTGGGAATCCCGTGGCTCATTTCAAGACTGATCACTCTTTGGCAAACTATATCACCGGTGAGTAGTTCATAAGTCCCATGTTTTGGTTTCCGACTCAAAAGCAAACAAACCTCTGACACCCAGCCTTGATAGTCCAAAGTGGTGACGTGTATGAATAAATGAAGCACTCCCCTCTTGTTCGAGTCCCATTTGGAGCTCAGTGGGTAAGCTCATCTGAGGAATCCTGACCAGTATGAAACAACTGTGCAGTTAGTGAGTTGAGCGTTGATACTTTATGATGTATCATTTCATAAAAGTTTTCACCACAATGCCAGATGACCGGCACGGACAGACTTGCTTCAAGTCAGTTTTACACGGGGTAGCATCACATCAGTCGGAACGGTTTTCAGTGTCGCAGTCATCTTACAGAAAGATCAATTAACTCCTTGATGAGCATTCCGTAATACGCAGGGGACAGAAAAATTACGTATACACCAAACTCGATACCAGTCACAGTCGGTCTTTCGTTATTCAGACCAAGTTCCTTAGGACAACCGAAGTCTTGTTTCAAAGTGCTTATGGTAAATTCCGCAAAAACTGTTGTTTTCCTAGTAATTTAATTATAATTTCCGTGGGTATCCTTCGTGCACGATTTCTATAACGTAAAATCAGAACCCATCGGCACACAACGCACGGGGGAAGTAAGTCGATAACTGGGCAACAATTTACTTAAAGAGAAAATGAAAATCTTCGAAAACTCGCACAGGTGCACCCTGTTGGACTTCGCCGAATTTTATGAACTGTCCACACATGACTGACTGATTGCACGCTGGAGCTGAGTCAAAGTGTGACGCGTCGAAGGATCGGTCGGGCAACTCGGTGTGACTCGATCGGGTGGAAGTAGTGCCTTTACTTCGGCGAACTTTTGCGGTTCCTTGGTAAAGCCGAGATAGGAACATGGTGATGTAAAACTATGAGATAGCTCTTTTAAATAAAAAGTCAAAAATGCATAAGGTAGTCAATCCGTCAGCTGCTTGGAAGTAGCACAGCGTTTATAGACCAACTTCCGACTGTTGTGCTTTGGTATTGTTCAGATATTTTTCCTCAGTCAGTTGACATGTTTACAGGAGAAGAATGAGGTAGAAGGCGCATTAGTACGGCAGACTGGCTTTCCTGTATCTGCTTTTCGGGAGTAAGCAATGTTATCAGTGCGGTGGCCATTTATTTTTCAGACACTTCGCGTTCCCCGTGACAAATAGCGTTACATCTGTCAGATATGGCGACGGCCAGTAAAATGAATCGAAGAAAAAGTTAGAATCCATGCAGCTCATCGCATTGCTTTTTATTGCATACGTATAGCAATGTATATAGTATAAAGTAGCTATTGTACATTCTCTTTTTGTTTATTAGGCTAGAACGTTTGAATTTAATAGTACAGATTACCCTAAACAGTTCTGTACCAATGGTCCGGCTTTACATCAACCGAATCCTTAGCTTAGGGAAATACTAATCCGGTTAATTTCCCTTTTCAGCCATATTCGTATCCGTTAAAAAGATAGCGTTTGGTGAAAATTCAGTGTATAAAATATCGCTTCGCGAAAACTCACTCAACAGGTGAATCTATAGTAGATAATAATAGTAATAATCTATCAGTCACAAAAAAGAAAGAAAGCAATATTATGTTTAGAGGCTCAATGGATCTCGCCTTTCCGACCAGATGCCACTTGTATTGACAAGTGGCTTCTATTCTTAACTTTTGTGTACTTGATATGCATTTTCACAAACTGTTGTGCCGTTTTCGAGGGGATTTGGTATTTGTTGGAAAATCAATGGAACCAACGCATTCAAGGATCAGAGAAGCGGCTGCACGGTCACTGTCGCTTATGAACTTCAACCATAGTGCTTGGATTGCCGAATTGTTTAATCATGTCAAGCATGGTGATTTGTCAAACGAAAGGTGTGAAAATGATCGTTAATCATTTTCACTTAATTTCGTTTGCTATATATTGGCTGAGGTACATTGCTTACATGTATTTCAAACGCAGGGTGAGGTTTTGATGGTTCATATCGAATATTCTCACTAGGACAGCTTATTTTTATTCTAAGCATTCGCGTGAATAAAGCTGAAGAGACATCCCACAATGTCGAAGGCCTGCTGCACTGTTAGAGATAACCGGTAATCAAGACCCTGGGGCTTGAAGTGGCGGAGAACCCCAATCCATCCTAACTGGATTGGCTTCCTGATTTTTTCTCTTTTACTCGACTATCTCCCGCTAGAGGATAAGCCGGCTGCATGAACATCGAGAGAACTATTCACAGAGACTCTCTGGAATGTGGTACTAGGCAGAATTTGCAGCACAGTGCGGTACCGTTGTACGACTAATTCCACCTGTCCGGAGTAGGAAGTAGGTTGACGGTACCTCATCCAGCCTTTTTGTTCGAGAATGCATCTCAAGCTTTTGAACAAGCAATTTCAGCTTATAAGGCATCAGGGCAGTTCGAGATGAATCGGTGGCCGGTCGTGCGGCTAATTCACCTCCACCGGAATACCGGGTGGGGTGGGTTAGCCAATTTTCCTTGGTAGCCGTGGGATCAGTAGATCTCGTCTGCCCATTCAGGAGTATCTATTTTCTCATATCGAACACCGTCTCGCCGAGGATTTTAGATCTTGGCTAACCTTAACCTGATTTAGCCCGTCCATCGAACGGTTTACTGAGGTGAGGCAGCTGACGCATGCTTCATCTTCGGAAGGTGGATAACTGATGGAAACCAAAGAGATGGAATATAGGCTTGATAACCAGACGGCCAGCAGCAAACTGTTGGCAACCACCAGTGTGTCCGACGGTGGAGGCGCTCGTACCTTGATCCTCCGAGGCCATGGAGGCCAATAACACTCCGGTCTAATCACATGTGGACGATGGATTTTATGACAAAAGAATCAGACTAATTACTATATAGATGAAGACCGGTCAGTGACCTTAAAACAAGCCTTCTTTTGGCATCTCTAAGAGAATGATCATGGAAATCCTTTCAGTTTAAAGAAAAAAGAAGACTGAAGTTATTGAACAGAAGTAACAGGGTAATGAGTGTATCCCATTACCGAAGTGGTATCGACACAACCAATATATGAACAGCAAACCACCCGAGAGGCGAAGCAAAACCAGGCGAAGTAAATGAGGTCAGGGAAATTCAGAAGGGTGCAAAAGTGAAGTCGACAGAAACTTACTGCTCTCTTAAGTTCACTGGAACTAAACCAACCAAATTAATAAGGAATTGTCAGACTAATGTCTCGAATCGTACGGATAATAAATCCAAAATGGTAGCTAGTGTAGTACGCGAGGATCAGCGATATCTCGCGAGAGGTGCTCGTATATGATCTGAAATGAAAAAAGCCCTAAAAAACTAATGAGCCCAGATCAGTAGGTATACCATGGGGCCCCATATTTACCTTATTCGAATGATAATATGGTTGTCCACGTCCTGACCCCTACAATGCTTCTTCCAGTGAAAGAACTTTGTCCGCAGTGTTATGCAATAACGCAGCACACACAAACCTGGAGTATTCGGTTCACGGAGACCACTCATCGGGCAAGCAATTTCACAAGTTTGTTACTGACCCCACAGCGCCTCATAATCACTCAATTAACAACCCCCGCCCCCCACCTTCCGCCCCCTCGTTCTACTCAATCCCATTTACAGCGTAACTAATAATTTACATTATTCGAACACTAATAAGGCTCCCTACAGCCTGACCATTTCAATAGAAAATGTTCCTTTTCTCAGAACCATCAAGATCACTACAACTTAATTCGAAAAATAGAGCATTGTTATAATTGGTAACCCAACCCGGAAAGCTCGTTATACAGTCGTTCGTGTTGGTCATTTGAACACGGAGGGCTGATTGGCAGTGAAGAATCTTCGTACTGATGCTCATTTAATTACCACTAGTAACCGGCTATAGCGAATCTTCTTCCATACATGAACAGCTTTACGAGTAGAACCGATGTCAGCTGACTAAAATGAGTATATCGTTAGCTTATCACCAATGCTATTTCCACTGTAAGATTTCAGACAAAATCAAGAATATTCCATTCTTGTTGCTTCCAGATCAAATCAAATTAGCCGGAGAAGTTTTCTTCTATTGGCGTTTATTTCCTCGAATATTGGTCCTAGTTGGCACCAGAAACCATGTGAACTTGACATTTCATTCTGGTTTTGTGACCGTCTAACTAATCAGTGAACTGAACTGAACTTGCCCAGCTCAGCTAGTTCACCGATTACCTCGTACTGTTGTGCTGTGGTTTGGGTTGCTACCTTGCAGTTTTGTCTATTCGATACTGAAACAAATGCGGACATCAGTAGAAAACAAACAGAAATGAAAGTAATAAGGGGAAATCGTACAGAATGAGAAACAAATCAAAAGTGCTTACGCCTCTGGCTGCGGCACCTAGCCGTATCATCTTACACCCCCAACCATCCGGTGGGCGGATCTAGCTGACCCCAACGCGGGAGCCAAACAAGTCTTATTTGGTCGCTTTGATTGGGAAGCAAGTTCGTACTTTTATGCCACGTTATGGATTGACAACGTCCAACCAACTTTCAACAACTACTTGCTCTGGAGATCAAAGAACCTTGGGGTAAGTTCCTATCCGTCTGCCCCGTTTTTTATTTGGCCCACGTAGAAATTTCACTGGGACTAAAACTTAGTTAAAAAGTTTGACTCAGAAATTTTCCCATTAAAATCACGTTTACATTTTATCAATTTTAATAGGAAAACTTTTGTTTACAGACTTAGCTAATTATTTGGTCATCGGTGAAAGATTTTCCCACTGTGATTCAGGCGAAGATACCGTATAGAGTTATGGGAGAAGAACAAATTGATGGGAGGTGACTTTTCGTGTATACACAGGTTAGCACTTAAGTCCACTTGCATCCGGCATTCACACACCTTGTTTTTCCATCAACCCAGAATTTGTCTTATCTCGGGAAGAATAGCGAGATCATATTTATCCGGCCACGGTTCGCATTGAAGTGTTGGTTATGTAAACAGCACGGAGCGGTGGTTTCTTTCAGTGACAAAGAAGCGCGATACATTCGGCTTGTGTACGGGTGTGTTTACTTGCAATTCGGACGTGACTAACCTGCCTTTCACATCCAGTTACGCTTCCGTAATAGTTCCAGTGAATGCACTCTAGTACCTTTGTGTTGTCGTAAAGCCATATTTTTCTCAACTTTATCATCAGGATAATCCTATGCATGATTTACTAAGAACTGGTCTAGCAAGGTGTGGGATAAAATGAAGAGGTATGTGCGATAATCTCATGCTCGAATCATGAATGTGAAATGGTGGAGTGGACAAGATCAGAATTGTGAAGCTGTTGTGAATTTCAGCTGTCACACTGGGATAACCCTTCAAGTCATCTAATCATGTGGATCCTCTGCTATCATCAGCATGATATGCTCCGCTGGGAATGATACATTTGAACGTTTGAACGACTTTAACAGGTACAGGAACCAAAAAAACCCGGTTCAGTCGGTGTCGGAAAGACACCGTAGCCAGAAAAAAAGGTCCATGACCTACTCGGATTGGGACACTGGTAGGTGCACATCCGATGTCTAGTGTCACGTGCTCCCAAATTAGCGTACCACATGGGGCAGATTCGATTGGCGCCCTCGATGGAGATAAGTTGACAGTCGAGATTGCACAACTTAAACCAGTAAGCTGAGTGCCTACAGGTTGGTGCAAATCTATACGCTCTACGTGCATACACCTGTCTGCTATAGAAGCATATTAGGGTGCGTCTGTGTGATAGTCTAACCTACGCACACACGTTTACATACACGTCGCATATCTGGCCTGTCTTGCCCAATTGGACTGTCAATCTACCCTTGAACTATAACTTTGGTTAGGTGTGCACAGTCGCTCGCCCATGTGGGTGGTAACGCATCTGTTCTTGTGAGTGTGTGTGTGTGTGTGTGTGTGTGTGTGTGTGTGGGCGTGTGACCGTGTCCCACTTCCACCCAAGAGCCCGGTAAACGACTGCTCGAGTCTGTGTAACCCCAGGGTCTTACAGCCCCGCCCCAACCCCGTAACACACACACTCAATCGAGTGAGTCATGACCAATTCGAGCATGACCGACCAGGCCGCGCTGGGTGATCTGGATAACACGCCCCGAACTTTATACCTCAAGAGACAATCGCCCAGCAGTGGAAACGGTGGGATGCAAGAGACACCGAGAAATGGAATACGAAAGCATTGCCGTCGAGAGACGTTGATTCTACGTGCCCTGATGGCTGGCAAAGTAAGTTCGAATTGCTCTTCCCAGTCATCCTTAAACGCGCAGTACTTCGTCGTCCTGTCCTCCAACCTTTTTCGCACATCATTTCCCGTGTTAGTTTGAGCAAATATCGGTGTTATTCTTAAGCGCCCCGATGAGCAAAGGTTACCAGAAGTGTGCACTAAGCACTGAAAGGTTAATAGCGAACTGTTAGACTATTTTGTGCGTGTTACATACTATTACATAATATCATCATAAGAACCTAATGTGACTTATTTGTGCGACTTAGAAAAACCCACACTTGAGTGGCATTTCTCGTACTGTCAGTTGCGGTTGCAGGTAATCTGTGTACCTTTACTTGTTGAAAATCACTGCTAATAATGAAGATTTGTGGGTTCACACACTGACCTTTTCGTTTGAACATTGACATGGTTAGATCGAAAAGCTTCGATGTGTACATGTAAGCCGGATAGGAATATTATTGCTACCATCATTGATGATATCCTAACACAAATTTCCCTAAATCCGTGAGTAGAGTCTGAGATTTATCAATTCACTCGGTGGGACTGAAAAGCAGTCGACAGAGGGTGTCACTCACGGACTTATGCAGACTTAGACCCAAGTCACAGGTTGGTACACTTCTCAAAACTATTTTGGCACATCGTTGAAGAGGAAATAAAATCTTGATTCATTGTCAGGGGGCGTGGTACGCATTATCACAGACTGCCTCGCTCGGATCAGTCAAGCGGAGAGTGATCGCTGTCATCATTTGGTATTAAGTTTCGAGCCATTTAAATTATTACCAGCACTTTGGTTCCAGCGTTTTATCTGGCAATTATTCGTCTGTTGGTACACAGGACGGGTTATAGTCTAGTCTACAAGAAGTGGAATACCCGCGTGGAAAGTTATTCTGAAATATGTGAAATTAGGCTATTGACCGATGATATAGGTTTAAGTTTTAATGATTTTTGTATTCTTCCGAAGAAGACACGTGACAATATGAAAACTTAGGTGTAGCGAGTTTTATTTATTGATACTAGGAATAGCAATAAAGTATGTGAAGTTTGAGAAATCTGATTTAATTGTTAAAAAGACTTTAGATTACTCTTTGTTGCTCAAGATTTACAAAGAGTATAACATGATGGAAGCATAATCATTAGTTACTAATTACTCATTAGCTGGAGAATTTGTTCTAAGAAAGTCATCTGATCAGACTATAATAGTAGAATCAAACTAGAATGCTGAATTTTCAGAACTTCCCGGTTCACCAGAAAATCAACTCACTAATGCAAATGAAATCAGCTACAATAAATGGAAAACGAGAAAATGACAGACAGACCGACCGTGGTCGAGTGATTTAGAGCGTTTGATTACTACCTTGGAGGTCAGATGTTCGAATTCCCGCCATCACCGATTACTTAGGTGATAGACAGTAATCCACTGTCGTCCGGATCTTTACCACACCTGACCTACTAGGGCCTTGTGTGAATCCCCACTCCAAGTCTCACAGTCTGGTTACCGGTTATCCATAATGGTGCAGTAAGAGTTTGAAGCCTTGAGGTATATTACGGCTTCAATTACACACATGCTAAGCATGCAACAAAACACTGAAATTTTTTAATTAACCCTGAATTCACTTTTTTGGCTCATCTCACAGCATTTTCTCCGTAGAATGGAGCTAGATGATATGGAACTGATTTGAATTAATCCAACCAGGACCAGATGAGACGGCCTTCGAGCTCTCTAATTAGGCCTCGGTGGATCTGTACTTTCTGATAATTCATTACAAATCAGACAAAACATGTGCACAATGAATGTCCCCCTCCCAGAATGTTTTCACGGAAGATCAAAACACTGATAAGTTGATATAAGTCATTCCGTAAAAATCGATCTACCTACTAATGGAACCGTATAACCATATTATTATTTTTTTCTTGTGCATTCTGGTCACCTAAGTCAACACCCATATGAACACGATCAGAGCTGAACCTAATGGTAATTGGGACGTGGAGTGCCACGAAGTCCGTAAAGAGGTGAACACACTAGGCCATACTGAGTTCGTCGTATCCAGATGTTCGAGAAGCAGTCATCACCTCCTCTCCATCCTCAAAATCTCACACAGACTGAACAGATTCCGTCCTCATAGTCATTAACGGAGAATACAGGTATCACTACATTAAGATATTCAATTTAGTCCTAGTTTTATTTGTTACAATTGGATCGGTTCGGTTTTCATTTATTCCATGTGACTGAATTCCAGGTTAAACTGATCAACTGTCATTATATTCCATTCGCATGTGCGCCGTAACGCTGAAAAAGGTACTTGGTCAGGTGACCAGGCAGTTGACCTTTTATGATATGTAGCCCATGGTTGTTATGTGGGTCAGTTGATTCTGGTGCCTTTAAATAGGAACTAAACAAGGTATGAATTGGTCCCTCATGGTCGTTAGCCCATGCCGTCTATTAGTGTAGTAAATGTGACGAAACCTTTTGGTTTGTACACGTTTACCATCTATCGTGCATAGCCCAAACGATTAATACTTCCCTATTAGTCTGCCACAGTCGCTGAAAGTTACTGCCAGTACACGGTGTTTGATCAACCCAATTCTATGACAATCGTTAGGCTCACTGCCACACCCTATGGAGTTCCTTTAGATAAACCTCAGGGTTTATTCTGTAATTCAGGAGCAAACCACTTTGGCTACAAATTTCACCTCCTACAAAGTATCCGGGCGAAAGCATATGGTGAAAAATAACACCCGGTGGAAGGTCTTCTTCAGTTAAAATGGAGCTGAGCAAAACAAACAGTTCGGAAACTGACGTGAACTTAGTTGGATGTAAAGTTTGAAGTTGTTGTCTACTCTTCGCAAGGAAATCATGCAGATATCAAATTGTTTCGAAAGTTCATTCGAAACTGTGGTGGAAAGCAGTGTGATCTGTATGGTGTTGCCCGTGATTATTTAGCCCTCACTCATAGTTTTTAGCCTTCACTCGAGGTATTTAGCCTTGTTAACAGGCTAAGATCTGATTGTCAAATTGCCGTGAGGAATGTTACCCACGGAAGCCAAAACTCGGGGGAGTTGCATCCACCAACAAAGCTGTATCATTGACATCATAACTTCCATAATGTTAATAAGCTGTTTATTGAGTTGCGTGACAAAACATCCCAGCACTCGACCTGCCCATTTTCAGGTCAGTCACGGATAAACTGAAATGACCAAACTGCGAGCGCACAGCTCACTGGTGTAATATTTCGTCTATTTGATTGCTCAGGGTCTAGTAACCGCTAGACAAGTTCGACAATGAGGGCAGTGTGGTCGGATAGGTGGAGGAACCAATGAATCATTACCTGGGTAACTTTATTACTGAAGGCCATGGCAGTAGATGACCTTTTAAAAAACTGTTCATTATGGAGACCTTGGGGAATAGTGAAATTCCGACTGAAGTGGCTGATTTAAGCAAACTGGGAAGATTCAACCGTACAACGTCTAACGAAGATGGAAAACGCGTGGTTCATTGTGTTCGGAATGGAGACTACCTGAGATGTGTTGTCCAGACTCTAGGACTGAAGATCAAAATACTCAGGACTATTGCGAAAGTGGACCGCGAATAGGCCCCGAAGCTAGGAAAAACCCATCGAAGAGATGATGATTATGTCCAAAATTTATGCACGATGGTGGATGATAATCCGAATGGTTCTTTAGTCCAGCTGAGAATCATGTTGGAGAATAAAGTAACTGGTGTAGTAATCAGTACTTCATCAGTCGACCACTTGTTGGATGGGCATGTTTATACGAATTTAACATGCAAGGAGCAGTGATCTTCCGACGGGGGGGGGAGAGTGAGATGAACATGTTCGATCTGCAAAACACAAAGGTAAGAAAACTCCGTGAGCCGAAGCTCAGTAAGTGTGTTAACAGGCACCAACACTTACGTTATTCGAACAACAAAATGGCGGCTTGAAGCCTGGCCACTACACGAGGAAAAAATTGACCAAACAGCCAATCGAACATAACCGACCAGATGTGAAAAACAAATGAGCTGATTTCGTGCAATATCTCACCACTGAAGGTATAGCAAAAATACGACTGTATGTCGATGAAACGAAATTTAACATCTGGTGCTCACCTTCATACGGACGATCGAGAGTGACAACATCGTGCGTTCGATCACTCACCTCTTGCAAGCTAGCTTAAGCTTTAAGGCTTGTATCTCTGTTACTGGAATCTTGAATTAGGAATGTCATCCCTGATTGCCTTGGTCTTATCTCAACCGAATAGTGAAGCAGTCTTAATTTCTGATAGTGCATCGATCCGTGGACGAGCTAATGCGGCTTTTCTTGAGCTTGTACATTCAGATCGGTATCTACTACCATACAGCCTCTTTCTTCGATCCAACGAAAAAAGCTTTCAACAGATTTCAGTTCATAATCGTGAACCACCTAGAGAAGTGTCAAGATGGTTTATTAAAAGTGCCTGAAGGAATCACAATTAAAATCCACCTATATCAGCGGCTGGATGCGACTTGCGACGTTGCATTTCTGGGCATTTCCTCGCACGGTTGTGCTTTTATGACCGCTATTCCTTAATGTTTATTGGAAAGGCATTCGCGAAAGCGAACTTATAACGATTCTTTTTGACAATACCCCGTCAGAAAAGTTGAGAACTCTGAAACCTTGTTTTTCTGTGCTGCTTTATAAAAAGCTTGTTATCAAGGCTAAAAAACCACGAGGGGAGTCTAAAAACATGAGTGAGGGCTGAATAACCGCGGGAAACGCTGTAGCTACGCTTGATATTGCATTACAATTCAAGGTAAGAGGACCACGTAACTCTGTGTCCAACGGTTGATGTTTCCTCCCGGCAACATATTGGAAATGCAAATTAAAATATCGGATCCGTCAGTCACTCTCAGTCTATTGCTCCTATTTTCAAATAGTATCAATCATGCCATCTTGCAGCATAGTACAGTTCAAACAAAAAGGAGCGGACCTTTAATACGCGAGCAAAAACGAAAGAAATTTCTGGGTCGAAATCATGCAAACGAAGAAACAGCTCGAAAGTTACTAAGTCACTGGCCGCGGCATCTAGCCATATTTTCTAGTGTCTCCAACCACGAAGAGGCCAGATCTTGTGGACTCCAGACTGGGAGCCTAACACATCCTATTACGTAGAGTTATTTTCATGCCTTTTTGCAGTGTCTCAACCGACATAATCTGTTTTAATTGAGTGCTTGCTCCAGTGACTAACCTTTGATTCCCGACACTCTGTACTAACCTCGGCGCTGTTGATGTGGTTTTCCCACCTCATCCTAGCAATACTGCGAAGACACTGAGACTGAAACACCGACAATCGTCGCATATCTCCTATCCTCAACTACAAAGGAGGACCGGACTAGCTTTCAGTGTACACTCAAAGGCTGATCAACATCAGATGTCACGTCGGTGCTATAGTTGGCTAAAACTGGCAACAGGCAAACGCGCCTTCTACAACTCGACGACACTTCATCCGACCATCACCAGATGGGGTGTAGCTGCAACTTCAACGAAAATTATCAACTTTAGATAAGTCTTTCTCAGAAGGAAGCTTGATGAAAACAGTGACAATTTTTGACACCCTCAGTGGTAGAGACGATGATCAAAAGGAAAATTATGTGTCGAAACTTTAGCTTGATTCACAGGCGCAAACTTCAACCCCCTTTCCCCCCCCCTGGGATTTTACCTTAAAAACGTCACGCAGAAATGAAGAATGAGCTCCTCACTTAATTTGTGGTAATAGATTCATCCGGGATTAAAGACGAACAAATATATATTGACTGAGAGTTTATCTTCGACCATGTTCCCACAAATATTTTAATTAGTGAATATTCTCTTTGATTTCTTCCTTCTAGTGGTCCGTTTTTTAACTCAATCAAGCAGGCATTCAACTACTTTGAAACTTCGGTAAAAACCTGATCAGAGAAAAACTAGAATAAACTGTTGAGAGCACTAGAAGATCACGTAGTAAAAGTGCAGAGCTTTCTTTCATTACTAGAATTTTTCCATAAAGTCATTGGTGGTATCACATAAGCTGCGTGTGCTCCCTTTCACAACCATACATTTATCCAAAGACTTCTTGACTTGTAGCTTTCTCTTTGTTGACATAAACGACTACTTTATGTTTTCATCTCAAGTTCCAAAAGTGAGTGACTCGGAAATGACGGAGTTTGACACTCAAACCATGAAAAATGCTATAGACTAAAAAAGGTCAAATATTGATAGCGAACCAGTGCTGTTCTGAAACCTCCATGTTGGTCGAACAACAGACGAAAACTAGAATAACGCTTTCAACCCCGATCGTTCCCCAAAACCTCTGTTTCTACACTGCGTGCTATCTCTTGTTTTGTGGCTTGGTGCCGCGGTCAGCCCCCCCGGTAGTATTCGATCTTTTTCTCCGTCTTCACGATTTCCTTTTATAAATTTCTCTCCTGTTGGTTTACCCTTTTCTTTTCGATTTATTGTGCTCCCGACTTGGTAATGCATCAAGGTAACAAAACGGATCATAGGAGAGCAGTGCGAGGTAATTGCTTAACGGAACAAAACGGAGCCTTCTGTGAGATTTCAGTATAAAGTGGCTGCTACAGCCCGTTTTGCTTAGTGGAATTATTTGTGTTGTTATACACTGAGAAAGACTTTATTCGCAAAAGCTCATCAAAGCGCAAACGCCGGGAACGGCATCTTATCGCAAATATCATTTTGGTTCTAAGTAAGAAAAATCATAAATTATTCATCCTCTTCAGGCCATTTTTATTGCTGAGATCCCTTCATGAAAGGTGCACAACGAAATCCACTGTCTTATAATGTTTACATTTAGCATCAGATCATATTGTTTTGCACCTTAGGAGAACTTTTGGAAGCTGAGATACGTCTACTTTTCGTGTGGTCAGTCGTTGTCGTTGACCGGGAAGGATGAATGTGTACACCTCTGTTACAAACCCCGAAAAGAATCTTTGATATTTGAATGCGTGTGTGGGTGTGTGTGTGTTGTGCGCGAATAGACCGTGTTGTTCCTTAAAGGAATAAGGACAGTCTACTTTCTTGAAACATATCTGAAAAATACACCGATCCCTTCAGGTATACAAAATACTAAGCTAGTATACAAAGGGGAGACCACGGGACAGGAAGAAATACCGTTGCACTAGGCAAGATGAAATGATAAATTCTGCTGAGTGACTTGATAAATGGGTGGACAAAGATCGATTTTCAAAGTATTTCTCCGTAACACAATTAATAAACATGCAGTGTTCGTTATTGACTGTGATTGTGCAGAATTGTGGACATGGAAGGTGACTCCGTGGTTTGTGGGTCAACGGTCGGGTCCCCTTCATTCGGCAATTATCACCAAAACGCGGCTGTTTCCAGTACTTGTGCAATTTTTCTGAACAGATGGCGAGGTGCTCCAGTGTTTTACTAATGACCTGGTTCTAAGAAGCTGTTTGAAACGCGTAAAATTCATTGCACGATGGTTGAAAACCAAACTGGAAATCGTCCCTCACAAATGACCTCACGATTTTAGTCAGTCCTCAGCTTATTATTCCCTAAGGTCCGCAAAAGAGGACACAAGGCTAGCCAGACCCGATCGGAGAAGATGGCATAGGGTGAAGCAAAATGAACTGTTAGGAAAATGTGCAAGGAGGAGGGTGTGAGTTGACCAGTGTTTGATAATCTCGGTCCATCAAGTTCAGATGACTGCACAATTTGGTTACTACAGCGCGGCAAATAACTTAGTGTCTATGGGAATTATCTGATGTTTCAAATACAGGCCCACCACGTTGAGGTCAGCTAAGGTCAGTAAAAAACGGCTTTCTTGGAATGTGTGTGATCAGCAGCAGCACTACGCTATGTACGTTGTGCCGAAGCTCGAATTCATTGGCATTTCGACCACCGATTACAAACAACCGGAACAGGTGAGAAATTCACCATCTGACGACCAGCCTGTATGACCACACAGAAATGATAGTGATTTGATATTTAGTCATATTCCTTTCTTTTGATTAACCACCTTTTGATCATCTTAAGAGAAAACAGAGGTGGGAAATTTTTATATCGCAGTGATGGTAAAGTAGATCGGTAAAACATGATTTATCTCGCTTTGTTTACGTACGATTCGCTTCACTGGAAGACACTGGAATAATTCGTATAAATGTTTGGCTTTATCTAAGTGAAGTCCTTAAAGCAGAACATTTCTTTGGAGCAGATTTTGACCCTGGACCTGGAAACTCATCACGAGCAATATAGTACCACAAGTTGTTTTGAAGAGTAGCCCTTGCATCATGCAAGACAAATCAAATGTCAGTTACAATCAGAAACAGCAAGTCTTTGGAGATTAATGATTCAGAGTTGAGGCTTCTTGGTAACCAAATATCTTTGAGTTGTTTTTAGCTAAATTGGCCCTCAGTTTCAGTTTGAAAAAGCACCGACCAAGCACTGTGAGCGGCGGTTCGAAGTTATCTCTCAGCGGAAACCATACTCGGGAACAAAAACAGTACGAAATGTGGAAAATGTGTCGAGCAAACTGCACACAATGATAAGAAGTAAATAAAGAAAGTGTGTAGATAGAAAAAGTCACTGGTTGCTGCACCTAATTATATTTTCCGATGTCTTTAACTACGGAAGTGGTGGACTTCTTGAACTCGCACAAAGGAAGCGTACCATGTCATTCATGGGCAAATCTACCAGTAAGATCTGCCTTAGCTTTTCTCCGTGTAATGGAATAGCTACCCTTACTCATCCTAGTAGAATAGAGTTAGACTGATAAAACGGAAAGGTGTCTGCCTTCTTCTAACCAGCACCTACACGTGCGTGCAAATATAGGACAGTCATCTAAGCTACAAGGAAACCATAAGTCCGGACTTCGGAGTGTTGAAAGTCTTCATTAGCTCAGGCGAAAACAGAATGTCATTTGCCACCAACGTTAACCGGCAGTAACGGAGTCATTCATCCTAGGTGGCATTCTTCGATTTATACTTCGCGACTATAGTTTGTTAGTGATTCAATGAATAAGCAGAAAAAGCGTTGAACCAATTGTCGAAAGTTCTTTGTTGGTTAATTAAAGAAGATTTGGAGAAATTAGTTTAGAATAGTCATCCGTGATGCCTAGGATTAAACCAAGAAGAGAAATGCACTACATACCGGGAATATAAATTGCTGGACTACATGTTCAAGGCTACATGCAATTACTTAGGCGGCTTTAAGTTAGTCATTTGGGACAATCACCATAGTGGAAAGAGTAATTACATCTAACCGCTCTATAGAGTCAACCGGAGCAACTCAAGAACTTTGTTTCAAACCACTGTAGTAACCTGGGTTATCGGAATAGTTTAGTCGGCTAGTCGGCACAAAAACAGATTTGTGCGAATGTATCGAACTTACGTCTTCACTTTCGAATCCCGGCCGGGAACTCAGATCACCTTTCTTTCTCCAAGTCTATACACGTGTTGGTTTATCCAACCGAGATACGTATGTTGTATTGAGACAAATCCTGACTGAGGCACGGAATGACTTACATCATATGGTTCCAATCAAATTGCCTCCATGGGCATCCTGGACCATCTTGCGTCAAGGAATGTGCACTTTTACTGTCACGCCGATGAGTCAATTCAGTCATATGGTTTCGCTTTTCTCTCTGTTTCATGTATGGGTCAGCTTTGTTTACTTGAAAACGGATAGTATCAAGCCGAAAACAGATGGTGCAAATAACCAAACCCGAATAACCTGACCACAATTATACAGGTACCGTCGGTTAGGTGTGCTTGTGTGTATGTGCGTGTGCCACTTCACTCGGTCCATTTAGGGATGAGATAATGTAATAAAGAGCTTAGCTGAAGCATCATTTCATTAAAATAACCTACTCTGATAACGAGTGGATTCTGGGAACACTGAGTAGAAACGAGTGCGTACACGGCCGATATCAAGGAGCAGAGAGGGGACCAGTGGGCATAACGTATATCCCATTTTGTGATCCAAATACCCGTAGACAATGGAGTCCGCCGAGAAGGATGAGTGCTTATGACAGTAACCAAACCTGTTTCAGTTGGTTTTTGTTAGAAGTACTTTACTTACCGCGAACTGTGACCTTTAATTTTGCCAGCGTTTCAGTACCATTCTAGGAGATATCCTCATCTGCTATCAGGTGTCACCTTAACCGTTGATAAAGCGAATGCTCCGTGGCTAGGAGTTTAAGAAAACCTCCAACATGGCCTACGAACCCAAATAAATGAAAATAAAGTTGCACTTGATGAGACGTGCTTAGGTGATTATCGTGCTATAATCAAGCAAACAAAGGACATTCAATCACCGACATACTGCTAGCAGAAAGCCTTCTTAACAGCCTAATCAGCCATCCACCCCTCCGTCTCTCTCTCCCTCTCTCTGTCTCTCCTTGACATCTCCAGCTGGCCAAATACGAGTTTCTTTGGGTTAACAACCGTTTATTATTATTAATTTGTATTTATTCTTTTGAGTATTGCTTGTCGTTATTCTGCTTTATAAAGCTGAAATAAAAGTGAATAAGGCAAGAATGGGACGAGTAGCAAGCGTGAGGTACCAAGAAAAAAGGGGGGCTAGTAGCAGGTTAGAGGGCGAAAGTGGTTCCTTTACACAGAAGACGGATGATCGCGTTTGAGATCTCCATACCTCAAGCTGTTGCTTGCCGTAATCCGTAATCCCGAAGTCTAACATCCCCCACAAGGTCATTCGCCATTAAATAATTGTGTATGGTTTTGAGTTTTTCAGGTTCTCAATGAACAATTTCATCAACACGATCAATGATGAATTTTCGGTATGATCATGAGCTACTGAGAAATTCCACACTAGTTGGCAGAGTACATTTATATTAGTAGTCCAAATGGACTAATGACAGAGGAGAGCGTCGAGATCACTGATTACCTGACTGTGATTCAAAATTAGACAAAAGTGCAGAGGGCGGAGCTGTTTCTATCATGAAAAGGTAGGACGGGAGCATTCTCAGCCTCGAACGGGTGAAAGAGTGAGAAATAATGTTGAGGAATACGGGATGAAGACCACGATCAGCACAAAATATAGATCAACTAGTAAATTTGTCACGATCGATACTTGGGATTAGTAATCGTAACTAGAGTACTTCTGTTAAAGCTGCCACAGCGAGATAACATTTTCAGTGTCTTGGTGGTAAGATGTAACATTTTCCTCTTTAAACCGTGGCAGATTTTATTCAGAGTATAAGAACCCGTGGGTTGAGATGACTGAAGTGACTACTAATCGAGATGCAAGCTTACTGGTGACTCTAGTTTTTCTCATAACAATACTGAGAACTTTTTAATCAACGTAATGTAGTTGATGAGACGACCCACAATATCCAACATGATTAAGCCTTCCGTGGAACTGATCACCGTGACAGATGGATGGACGTCTCTGCTGCACACGCACAAGTTTAGTTTTTCTTCAAGTGCCGCGTCCGTATTTCGTGCTTCATCACCTAGATGAGCTATTCCTAGAGCCGAAGTTTGTCGGTGGAAGACATCCTCCTTAATTTTATGTATTCGGCGAAGCCAGTTAGTCGGCCAGGGCAAACAAACCCTATTGAAGTTGATCGACTTCAATCTGACAAAAGGATATTTCCATGATATTTACGAGGTACCGACCAACTAAACAGTATCTTTTATACTTTGTTAGAATTCCGCACCCAAAACGGAACTTCCCAGAAGAAAATCATTTCACAGCCACGCAGGTAGTAATCAATAGACCAGCCGAAAGAGGAGATTCCTGTTTGAATTTTTGCTGTTCAGTACGAAAAGAGGTAAATTCAAAGCAGTTATGATTGCGCAACAGACCCTTCTAAGGCGGGATGGTGGAAATTAGAATTAAATGCCATCTTAGGGAACTCAGTTGTTTTTATGGTTATGTAAAATAAGAAGTTTCTTTAAAGTCGACTGTAGCTAAATGTCACAGACGAAGGAATTGCCTAGGGTGGGTGCAGTTTTTCATCGGATAATTACAAAAATAGCTCCAGCGAATAAGTGGATTAAAACAAGATTAGAGGTATACACAGAGAGTGTTTGTTAATTATCAGTTAACTGAATCTACCTGACCGAGCGATGAAACCAGTGACAGGTTGCACGCGGTGGTTTCGTAGGCTTCCTCTTGGACTTATTAGCTCGACCATCTTGTTCATTCGTGGCACGAAAAAATGACCATTTATAGAAACTCAAACGAAAATCTGAAATGTTTCAAGAATCAGCTTATAAATGACTGTCAGTCTGTGCTTCTGATAACTCCGAGAAGAAATCTTTTTATACACAAATGTAAGGTCTTATTCAGATAAAGTTTTCGTTTAATTCACAGAGTTGCACACTAACTTTTCACGTAATGGTACCGTATGATCTGGCGTCCATATTCCGTTACCTCAAAGCCACTTAAACATCGAGATAAGATAGCAAAACTTTGCCCTAGGAACAAATTCCAGAAACCGTTAGCGTGTGCACATTTTTCGGTCTCAGGATCTATGCCTTCATCTATCTGCTAGTCACAGTTTCGAGAAATCCGTTTTTTCCCCTAAATTACAGAATTCTTGATTCCTTTTGATCATTTTGATAGTCTGACAGGCCTTACGAAAATAAACTTCGGTGTCCGCATTCCAAAGGACTATCTTTTTCACGAAATCCAAAAAATCAGGGTAGTAAGAAGACTGTTCACTGTGTGTCCAGTTGTTACGAGATGAGGAATTCAGAGGACAATGTCGTATAGATTGTTGATAAGTCGGGACCATCGGCACTGTTATCGCACTTCAATCGATGACGGAAACAGTCAGTGATTGATGAAACTAGAAGGAAGTTTCGGAAAATAATCTCTTCGCAATACAGTTGGCTGTGCCCAGTTAAATCAGTGAAGCACAAAGCATGGAATAGGTTAACATCATCTGCATTGACTGAAACAAGGATCAGTGAAAAGAAGGAATATGATGCCTGATTATCTGATCGAACCAGATCACGTGATGACTGAAAATGAGACCTAACATTCTGTTCCTGGAGTGAGAGGAATGTTCAAGAGAGAGGCTAAAGGTCACTTGTGAGACACCACCGAATGGATCACAATCCACAGATTTGCTTTGATGGGTCTAGATCTCACTCTTTACTTGTGAAATCAGCTGGGCATAGTGGAGAAACCATCACAATTACACAACAAGCCACAATTATCAAAACTCATTCTCTTTACGAACACATAATATGAAGAGCATCACTTCCCAAAGAAGTAATAACTAATCATCCTCGTGACAAATTTGCCTTTTTCCATCCTAAATTTACTATGTTTTGTGAGCCTTGTTTCATTTTGCGTATTTCGTGCATATGTCAATCATCTTCGCTTTTTAATAGTTTTTCAGAATTTATGAACTTGGGGATCCAAACCACGAGGACGAAGCAGGGCATCGACCGGTGATAGCGGGTTCGATGAGATTCGGAAGCTAGTCGAAGAAGGACAAGAGAGAACATAGCCAGGGTTTCCACCAGAGGCACCACACCGGGCGTGATTGGCCGGAAAACCTGTGAGATATGAAAATGGAAAAGCAAGTGGGAATGGAGTGAAGATGGGAAGATGAGTTGTGTACGGTGAAGGAGAGTGTTCGTTTGTGAGCACGGAAGAGTAGTCAATCACAATGGTACAGTCTGTCATGGCCTTTTGGTTGCGGGCTGTTGTACTACTCGGTCGCCTAGTCCAGAGTAGGCATTTTTATTCAAGAATCCACCTGTATCCTTTGCGCAGCCAGAGGTATGCTGCAGGGCAGCAGGGCAGGTCCATATGAGCCGGTGGCCGATTGAATGGTTCATTCGTCTCTTCTGGAAACCACTGGGAGGTAGAGACTGAACGCTCAGATTATTCGCTCTTTGGACTAGACCCGACATCTTGGGTATCCAGTACAACCCTTCGCCAGAAAAGCCGATGAGCATAGTGTTGCGCTGTTCGTACTCCATCAGTGGTTGATTTGGAATCAGGATCTAGCCACCTCCTCCAGACTGACTCACAGCGAGTTAACTCGATGAAGAGCGTCCACCATTCGCTTTAGCCCTCTCACTCTAGTAGGAACACCTCCGCCATGGGGAAGGCAGTGAGTAGGACTTCCACAGCAGAGGCTGTGACAGACGCACCGCCCCTTGGAACATTTCGAGAGGCATTCAGGACGAGTAGTCATCCCTGTGCCTGGGACACTCAGCTCCAACCTTAATGAGGCACTTAAAGGTAATAATTATAGTTCAGATAAAATTAGGCCTAACGAATGTGGCAGAGCTGAAATCAGAATGGTACCGAAACAGATTAATCTTTCTCTATTTTTTTCAGCAAAGCATTTTACGAACTGTGAATCAAACAGCGTCACGTGATTTCGATTTTATTCTGAGTTCTGGTGGGAATAAGTTAAGTGGAGAAGTGGAAACTGTCAGCAGACTGAATAACATGCACTCAGCATCCCTTATTTTTCCACTGATGATGCACTCCTGTGAGCACGGAGATTACTAAAAAAAGATTCACCATCGGCGCTCCATTTCAAGCGCTTCTGTTGGCAGTTACCTTCTGAAAAGACCAAGTATTTTGTCTGCTACGTTCGGGATGAAAAGTGAAAGGTTATACAGCCGTTTCATAGTCAGTTATAGTATGCTATTTGACCAAAGAGTACTATCCTCGTAATAGTTATTAGTACAGCCCAAAAGACTAGCAGATCTGTGGGTAACGAGCTTTGGTCTTGAGGCAAAAATCCGTCTTTTTAACTGCTCCTGGCATGTTACTTACTGTCTCCAACGGTCTGGTAAGCAAATCTCGTGGATCCCAACCTGGAAGTCTGATACGTCCTGGTCAGGGTTTTTATAACTTTTTGTCATATCATTGACTAACCACCTTGATCTACCTTCAAATCACCACTTCCCCCGGAAAATAATGTATGCCATGCAATAATACGGAGAAGTCGATGCTCAAACACCGACTTTCGCAGCTTATCGACTAGCCGTAACAGCCATGATTCTGGGCCGCTACAGTATACCGGATCTAATCACCACCAAGTGCACTCAAATCGCGACAGATAATGGGATGTCACTCTGGAGCCCCAAAAGATCGAGGTCGATAAAAGCTAAATGCGCCTTCTGTTTTCATGAATATACTCCATCCGGTACCTGACCAGTACATGAGATGTGGCTGCCTAAGTTACAGAACTTATCTGCTCCATCTAGAGCTTCTTCTGCGAGAACAAGGGTTGGAGTGGAGCCAACCTGGTTCAAAAGCAGCAACCTTTTCAGCTTTTTCAAAAAATGCCAATACACATTGCATCGTTTCTAAGGAAAACACTCAGAATCTGGATTGGTCTTGATACATTGAAAACATCATATCGAAAATGATCTTGAGAAGATACTTTCAATCTTAGGATAGAAAGAGGATAAAGAAGTTACTGTCGAATGTGAACTGAAAGATATCACAACAAACATGACTATCCTAGAACTAACTAAACGGACCAGATTACTGAGTTCCTAGCAAACCCAATTAGTAAAGGTTGGATTTCATATGGGGCTGGCAGGTTTTCAGCCCAGTTCTGACATTTTCATAATCCATCAAATGATGGCTTTATCATGGTTATTTTTCCATCACTTAATATTCGAAAATTTTCATCAAAAATGTATTGACGGTTATCAGTTCTTACAAAGATAGAGGTTGGATTAGTCATGCCAGCTGACAAAATGGTCTACCAGTAATCAATTACTGTGTGGTCAGCGGGTTGTTTATCTTGAAAATGTGAGCAGAGGAGGGGCTCTATACGATGCAGTAGTAATGTTAAGCAAATCACTGAAGACTAGTCTAGGTAGAGTTGTCCACCCCGAGTTCAGCCGAGGAAATAGAGGGAGGCTGATGCAAATAAGCCATTGTCTGCTATGCGTGACCGTATCTCTTAGTGGTTCCAACCTTTAATTTCACTGATCTTGTAGATAGTAACTCAGAAGCATATCACCTCCAAAGACCGTCAAGCTCATCGGTTGAAGCCCCCATTCCTTTTTTCGATGTGATGTACTGATCACGTCGATATTTCTTGCAACCACTACCTGCCTTAGGGGAAGAGCGACATCGACAGATTTTATCTGACCTAACCAGCTAAACCAGTCCACTACTTTGCCCACAAACTGGTCTCTAATTCAGAAACTATGTGCCTAGCGTCAGCAATGTTGCCCAGATATTCTCGCCATATTTTAAGATGATCCAAAATGTCGATAGGCCAAATCGCTGAGATTCACGGTAGAACTGACCAAGCTGCTGGTACAGTTCACACGTATGCCTTGACAACCTAACCTAGAGTACATGCAAGCTACTGATGACTGCGGTTGGTAGAAGCTGAAATCACACTTCAGTTGAATGAAGAAGGTTTATCTAGTATCCGAACAACCTGTGAGATGAAGCCGCTCAAGAAACAGAACTTTTCTCCCAGAATATGGTTCAGTGTTGAACCAAACCAAACATAAAAAATCAGTTTACTCTTCGAAAAGGAAAATACTTTCCGAGCATCTCTGAGATCATTTTAAAAAAGCCTAAAATCCCCTTGGGTCTTCACACAGAAAGAACCTTCTCCGGGTATTCTACGGAAAGCCTTTCTAGTCTGAAACCGATATTAAAGCGGAAGTTCTCGTATAAAGATACGAAGTTATTGAAAAGCATAAGATGGATAAAACTAATGAACATCGATTTTCTTATTGAACCTGACCAAAATACAGACAGGTTCAAGGTCGGTTTCAACTGTTTATATTCATAAAGTGAAAAAGACAAAGGAGTTTTTCTGCAACACTCTTCACTGAGAGGCAGTGCTTCCAGAGTGAAAACATTAAGACGCGATCACTCAACAATCGGCAGATAATAATGCTGATAACAGTTTGGATGCGAAGTTATTCAACATTCGAATTACACAAAGTGACCTTTCTTCTCCCTTACAAATCGTCTCAGTCGTCCATTTAGAGAACGTCATATGCGTATTTTTATTTCCTTAGAATGTCAAGGTTATATCTGGCTTCACTTCCTGAGAACTAGAGGATACAACCTATCTTTTTTAGCAGCTTTATGTCCCACTTGTGGTAAATATCTGCTCATAAAGTGAGTTTTTTTCTTCTTGTGTAGTTTTACTTGAATATATTATTGTGAAGATGGGTCAGCTGGATATCGACTTATAACTCCCTGCCCAATTTTCCACAAGGTATTTCTGGGAGTGAACCAATAAGTCATCGGACTACCTTGCAAGAGTTGTTCGGTTTTCGTGCAACATAAATGTAAACGATTGTTAGATCTTCCAGTGAGCGATCCACCACTGATCCCAGTTACGTACCGGGTCTCTGGTCAGTTTGCGTGTCCTTCTGTACACCCTATTCGGATGAAGGGATCTGGCAGTATTTAACAACGTAGTTAATTTTCATGAAAATGAAATACTTAGACTCAGTGATGAATTTGACCAACCGAGAATAAAAAGGAGGAGAGCATAATTACTTTCCCATGCTCTCATCAGTAAAGTACGTAAAATACCATGCTAAATATAGAAAGTTGTGAAACAGAATGGGAGCTAGACGCAAGCTGTAGGTGATTCTGAGGTTGAATGGCTAGAATTTATATGTGGAGGTTTGTGCGTATGAACGTGACTCTGCCGCACATGGGCGAAACAATGAGATAACTTACTGTTCAATGAATGAAAGGTATTTGTACAAATAAGCTGTTATTTCCCTGTACTATGTGTGCACTCCTTCACTTGGCGGCTTCCAAAGTTACTCTTTGTTACTCTTTTTCTCATTAGAAGCAATTCAGATCAGAGAAATTGGAACTTTCTGTGATATTCACAGCTGTAAGTAGACATTTTTCGATCAGTCACCGGTTTTCACTCTGGTCCTAGACTTCTCGTTCTACGGATAACCTTGTAGACGCAACTGCTCTCTCATATTCCTGTTTGGACCGGTGAGACAGGAGCTAAAGCAAGCAAGCCCCGGAGAGGACCAATGCCAATAATGCATGAAACAAAACTAGCCATAGTTTGCCACTGATCCACTTCAGCGTTAAGCACTGGCAATGTTGTCTATCTGGGTTCATCTTATAAATACCTAGGTGAGTTATTGTCGCTTCTTCTGCAACGACTTCTTCAGACAAGGGGCTGTTTATATTCAGAAAGTAACTGGACGAGATGTCTGCTAGTGTCAGTTCAATCAAATGGAACAAAAATCCGATTTAGGCTTTCAAATCACCACGACTTTCACCATAATCACACTTCCAGTACACGGAGAGAAATTCCAATAGGTTCTCTGACCGTTTTCAGACTAACGACAGTCAGTAGGCAGAAAGAGAGAATCAGCGAGCAAGCGCGAGTGTGGTAGCCACTTTAACTGCACGTAGTTATCAGTTTGGGCAAAGCACACCGAGCTACAAACTTTCAGAGTTATTCTGATGACATCGTGAGCTCGCACACTGGATAAAAGCATGATGTCATAAGTGAACACTAAAGTAGGAGAGGGAAGTAGTATCTGTGGGGTGAAATATGATTACTAAAGTGGGATCGCGCACGGAAGTTTAGAAGTCCTATCATAACTATTTTCGACGACTTCAAGAGTCTTTATCGGAACAGTCCGTTTTCGTCAGTGTTTAAAATCTGGCGGCAACCGAACTGTGTCTAGTTGATATGGGAAATAACCCCGCTTGTTCTTTTCCTTTCAGTGCCGTAAGAATTGCTCTTCAACTGGGTCGTTCTCACGAGCAAAAAGTTCATCAGTTTTAAGTTAACAGAAAGGTACACAAGGTTAGAAATTAACTCCCGAGAGAAGATTCAAGGTTTCTAGATAAATCGTACTTCACAGCTTATCAGCATGCACAGCAGGCTTTTTCTGTGGGAATCCAAACCGGTGTCTTCGATTCGATATCGTGTGAGGCGATGGAATGGGCATTTGGGGTTTTTTCTCCGAGAATCCTAATTAAAGCCTACAACCCAAAGGCCCAGTTTAATGAAACAGTGACAAAAGCACCAGTTCAGTAGCTTCGTCGGCCATATCAGCCAAGATCCCGATGTTTAGTTTTCTCCCTGTACATGTTTTGCTGCATTGTTTTCAAAGGTAATTTTCGGATTCGGTCTTAAGACCTGTGCATTCGGTGAAGCAAATGAGACGAGGACCGGCCGATATCCTTTTGATTCAGGGCTGCTCGGCTTTATTTGAAATAACGGCCAGAAGCAAATAGTTGACTTCCTTTCTCTTGAAGCGAAACTCCATATTGTGCACCTTTACTTTTGTTTTATTCATATGTTACATGCGTCAAGTGAAAGCCTCTTGAACTTACCCAAGTATGCGTTTATCTAATTCATTCCAGGAAGTGGGAACCATCATTGGTAAGGTAAGTGCACGACATTTTCCGCTCCCCGATCTAATGTTTTACTTTCCAGCACGGTGAGAACATCAAGAATCTACGTACACAGGTAAATGAAAGTTTCCTGAAGTGAACTCGGTTTTTCCCACTGTGGCGAAAATACAGATTAAAAGCAAAGTAAAAGTCGTTAGAAAGAATAATCACGGGGGGATCCGGGCCCCTGTGGTGGTCGAATGGTTTGAGGCGTTAGATTACTATCTCGGAGATCCTAGGTTCGACTCCCCGCCATCACTGATTACTTTGGAGGTAGACAGTGACTCACTGTCGTCCGGCGTATTACCACACGTGCCCTTTTGGGACCCTGCACGGTTCTCCACTCCAAGTCTCAGGATCTGTTTACCTGTTATCTCTGGTAGTGTAGTGATCCTTTGTACCTATGGGGCATATCCCTTCCATTGTACTCATGAAAAATCGTGCTTTGAAAACACTCTACCTGTTAGTCAGAAATCGGATGTGAATATACCTATATCAACTGAAGCCAAACTTGCTCTAGTAGCTGAAACCCGAAGTTATCCTTGACTTCTCCTAGCTCCTAAACAGAACATAGACCATCTTGACAACTTTGGGTATTTTCTATGACTTACGGGTGATTTTGCGTAACTGCAAGTGCAGATTCAACCGTCACCGCTTGCGCTGACTGTCGCTTGAGTCCAGTAACTACCAAGAGAACAGCAACTTCGTCTTCAACCTCACAAATGTCGACAGTTCTTTATTAACAGACCGTTACTTCGAAGTTCTTAGCTCGTGGTTAAGTTTATCGCATATGGTCTTTTGCTTCGAGTAAACGTCTAAATACCACATCCTACAAAAAGCGATCTCAGAGAACTCCGGCGAGAAAGGTATTTGTGTATATGTTTGTGCTGCGGCTGAGAGTTATCTGAGTGGAAATGCAACTATTAGTCTGAAATGGGGGAAGTGCTTTGGGTGGATATCACAATACCAAGTGCATATAGTTGTACTCCAGAATAAGTTTTCTAAGTTAGAGGAGATCCACCTGAGTAATGTCGGCAAAACATTTTGTTTTGTTTAACGCGATTACTTCATTTTTTCGTATTTTTTGTTGTTGTACAACTGTGCAACTGCAAGAAAATGGTTAATCCACTTTTTAGATTCGGCCAACTTCATGAAGATTGGCCGAGTGTTTTTCCGGGCCAAGGGTCATCGTGGGCCCAGTTGGTGAGTATCAGGTAGTGAATGAAATGAAAACACTATGACCTTATAATATCTTCCCGGTGGATATGTATCGAATTATACGAATAATGCACTTGGGTGAATCAGTTGTCCTATCTATGTTTTGCATGTCTTTTGACTTCCCCAATTCCATTTTTCCTGCATACCAGACGGGAGCATGCGTAAAAATCACTGACGGGTCTTCACCAGAGCGGATTATCACAGTTTCGGGGTCCGTGCAACAAGTGATCAGAGCATTTGAATGTATCTGTCAGACTTTTGAAGAGGTGAGTCTACTACCAGAGGTCGAAAAATGCAAACACCACCCATCGAGTTTAATTGATCAGCCTGACTATTCATTTTTCTCAACATCATTAAGGCTCAGCTATGGAGAAAGCATTATTGCTATCAGTTCTCCAAAGTCGTTCCAAATCCATCCGATAACTTCTTTGTCTGAGTAGCTTTCTTTACCTTCTGGATGAAGTATGTCATGGAATTGGTTCCACTGCATATGAAAGAAAACAAATTTTGATCTTGATCGATCAACCTGGAAATTAGTGCTAAGACAGTAATCATCAACCGATCATCGACAGTGAATACAAACTTTAATTTGTATATTTCATTTCTGATATCATTGTCGTCAAAAGAGTGTTGAGGGTATTTTTAAGCGCACTGTACAGAGGACCTAGTTATTTTTTGGTGTGGGTAAACTAGATAAGTTCCGTTCATGTGATCATAAATAAAACAGAGCAGATCACTCTGAGCTCCGGTGGTCATATCTTGGTCATATCTTCCCCCGGTTGTTACCGAGCCTAGCCAATTGAGACCTCGTATAGTTCACTCCTTCAAGACTCAGAGTAGTGGATGTTGTCTCCATTAGGCACTAACTTGTTTCTCTCGGCTGTTGCCATGGTTTCTTATTTCATGCAAAATGGAAACTCCCACTTAAATCAACCAACATTAAACGTTTATTCAGATGAACTTACACTCCCAGGTTAGAACAATCAATAATTGACTGAAATTCCAAATGCTTTGGTCGATAACTCAGCAAAGTCTGACTGACCTTGATATCTATTTGATATACACACAGCCGTAAGTTCTGCTTTTAACAATCGCCTAATAATTTCATGCACAAAGACTATTTTCGATAATTTGAATAAAAAAGAGAAATCATATCAGTCAGTGCAACTTCAAGCAGCAGTGATACTAGGTTGGATAAACTTAACTTTTAAACCTCAGGGGTCTTTCACAACTAATCTGCTATGCAAAACAAGTAAGAGTCCCATCCATTTACTCGTTTCTCATTGATGCAGATAGCCACAGGTAATTGATCCATTTCATTGATTCAATGGCCGGTATCAAAGTATCAATTACATTTGTGATTGTAAAAGTAGGTATAGGTTTTGCCTCTTAGCTGCGCTAACTTTCTTGGCAATCGCACATTCTTATAGTAAGTTTATTCAATATTATTTAAATTTTTTCTATTGCGAAAACAAGATGGAAGCGGGAATAAGAATGACCAGTAAAAACAAATGTTTATACTAATTTCTTCAGTTTTCTTCTGGTCTACGGAGCAATTAGATGTGCCAGTGTGAGTAGTAGGGGATTTTATTTGAATATGATATGGTTCGCCTCACAGTGCCAGTACTTCTATCACCGATGAAAACCATGGAGGCACTACCTTTACAGTTGTTTCATTTTTGTCAGGACTCACCAATAGTGCACATCCACCGAGGCTCAACTAGGACTCGAACCCCGGGTTGAACACTTGTGAGTCGAATGTCTTACAAGAAGGCTATCTGAGATGGCCCTCCTTGGTTTGTTTACCATCAACAGACCATGATATTACTCTCTTCTGTCACTGACTTTTGCACTTAGGCCACCAAAGAAGTCAGTCACGTTGTGAACAACGGGTTTGTTAGCCTTGAAAAGCCAATGACAGAAGGGCACTATATCATGTGGTGGTACGTTAAACGAATCCCTGGGGATTAGATCGGATAACCCGAAGGTATTGCTTTCGACTCACAGTCATTCACCTCAGGTTCGCTTCTCAGTGAGGGCTCGTTGGATGCTCTATTTTGATTATTCCTAACAAGGATGAAACTGCTGTACAGTGGGTGCTTCCACGGTTTTCAACGATCTGCTGTGCTTTGATACTGCTTAATATATCTTATGTTGAAAAAACCTTACTTGATGGTGAACTTTGATTGCTGCTTACAAGAACCTCCTCATACAACCTAAAACTATTCCATTATTGTGTGGGGCTTAGATTCTTTACGCAAAACTGAGTTTTATGCTTGCTGATGACAACCACTTGTCGGTTGACGAAGCATATTCTGGGCAGTGCGTCTTAGACCTTTTGGAGTGTAGTATATCTATAAGTGGTGATACCTTTACTCTCGTCAGGGCACAAATTCCGCCTCGAAGCGCCACGGATAGCCTGCAAGAAATCGATCACTGATGACCAAGTATAGATCACATCGGAGGAGAGACCTTGCAACAAGAAGCTGGGGCTTGAGTGGTTATAATAACCTGCAACAACCGTGATAAAAACCAAGACGTTTAACTGTGTTGTAATGGACAAGCATGAGAAAAGTGATTTCCAATGTATTGCTTTTGTAAAACCCGGTCACTCCGCTCTTCGGAAGCTTGATGAATTTCTGTAATTGATAACCGATTCCACGGAAGTATGGCTAGCCTTTGATGACTGGATAACCGCCATCCAGTCAGTTTGTGCGGTGGTCCGCACACGTTTTACTCATACCCATATTTCTATGAGCTAGTTGCACACTCTGGACATGACTTAAATAATAAGAAACAAGCTTTCGTCGTTGCAGATTTAGAAGCAGAAGTCAACACCGATTGCATGAAATATCCTGGATCGCTTCGCTAAATCTTTACAAAGTGCATACTGGAGTCAAAGTGTTTACTTTAAAAGCAAAACTGATGAACAGAATGTTTATAAACAAAGGCGAAATCACGTGACACACATGTTTTACTGTGAAAATCATCACTTTGATTGCCGTGTGCGCTCCGGTAAGATGCGGCCGAGTGATCCAGGATACTTTGTGCAATCTGTGGTTTTAGCAACTGTTTACAACTAAAAAGAAACAGCTGCAGGATTGTTAAGCTGATGTCCTGCGGGAGAATAAGTATGTTAGCCTCAAAGGTGACACGGATCCTCAACTTCTGACCTTGCTGGTTGGGCTAAGATGCGAAAAAAGCTGTTTTTGTGTAGTTTATTTAGGAGATATTGGGTTAGAAACAGAGCCATAGATGTTCATGTTTCATAATTTGACATAATATCCTTTGACTTTATTAGGTGATATTACAAAATAGAATCACGAAAACTCCAAAAGGTCAGAGAGGAAAAATCTTTCTTTTAGACTTGAGTTCAGTTCAGTTCAGTTCAGATAACCATAAATCATGCACCGAGTGAGGCAGCTTTCGTTGCTATTTTCTAAAGGCAGCCTCAACAGGAAAAGATGAAAGTGAACAAGAATATGAAAGAAGTAACAGCAGGACTACAATTACTGGTATTAAGTTCACAAACGAAGTTGGTGGATACAAGAGCGCCACTGATCACGACTCCCAGGCATATCTTCCAATGTATCTAATCATAGAGTGTGACGGTGTCTTGGACCGCATCCAGTAACTCTAAATCTAACCCGTGGCTAGGTCCTGTAGGTAGGCTTTTCATACTTTTCTTCCATGTCATGGATTGGCCACCCTTACTGGTCTTCCAACGGTAAACATTGCGCGCCGAGATATCCTGTCAGGGGACATGCGCAACACGTACTAACCATCTTAGCCTGGTGAATTTTAGTGTTTCATCTAATAATTTGATTGATGAACCTAAGACTCTCCGCCGAACCTCAGTATTGCTTATATCGTGTTCCCACCAGATTCGAACAATAATGCGAAGACATCCGTGTTCAGATACCGACAATCTTCGTATATAGTCCACCCGTAAGGGCCGCGTCTCCGAACCATACAGGAGCACTAGGCTGGCTCCTGCAGAGTACGTTCAACCCTTGAAAGATAAACTGATGTCATGTCCACGCCAATAGTGACTCAAGTTGGCAAATGCCAACGGGGACTTCTATATACTCAAAGATACGTCATCCGATATCCAAACTCCGGGTGAGACGCAGCTCCCCAAATAGCTGAACTTGTCTACCACGTTTATAGTCTCTCCAGACACTGAAAGGTTTGACGTTGGACCAACCCAGTCCTGCAACATCTTCTTGCACTTTGAAAGTGCAAACCGCATACCGAACATTGCTACGCAATCCGTCAAGCCATCCAGAAAAGCTTGTAACTTACCTGGGTCTCCACTTAGAAGAACTATGTCGTCAGCATACTCAAGGCCTGACACCCTTCCGCCATGGAGAAATTTAATGCCGCTATCCTCATCTGACAAAAGTGCAGCCTCTAGGACCATATCGGTCACAAAGTTAAGGAGAAAAGGAGAGAGGGGTAACTCTGTAGTACACCACTTCTCGTGATGAACTCGGATGAAAGATCACAGTAAGCCCGAACTCGGCTTCGCTTGTTCCTATACAGGTAATCTACGATTGAAAGGATTTCTGTGGTTCACCCTTCGACAAGAGGCAGTTCCAGAGAACTGTGCGGTCAACTGAGTAGAAGGCCGCTTTAGGATCATGAAAAACATGTTGGACCTAACGAAGGTGTTTCCATATTCAAAAATTTCTCGAAGAGTGAGGATGTGATTAATCCAACCTCAACCATATCTGAACCCTGCATGATTCTCGCACGTGCACTGTTCACGAGCATTTGATAAGCGGTGGAGAATAATACTAGCAAGCAGTTTTAGTGCGATGCTAGCCACTCTTATTCTCCATTGATTCTCGCAGAAGGGCCTGTCACCCTTCTCACAAATCTGTTTTATACTAGATGTTTCTTACACCTCCTGTGTGCCTGTTTTTGATCTTAGGGATGATTCGGTGCTTTTCTCACTTTGGTTTCTTGTACTTCACCAGGCTATTCGTATGCTTTTTGATTTTTATGTGCAATTGATGCTGAATACGTAGGTATCCAACCATTCAGAACATCCCGATATAATGACAAGCATTGTGAAATCTTAACAAGCTCTGCTCCTTCAACACATGTTATATGCATTTTACTTTGACCGATCCCAGTCAGGATAACCGAAGTACCAATATCCAACGACGGTAGTAATCATTTCAGAAAAAAAATTTAATCTGTTAATTTTCTATCAACATAGCCACAGTCGTGTTTTGGACCTGCAGACAAATCCCAAGACTCAGTCCTCTTATTTCGGTTTCGGATACATTACGCCATGCATGATGAAACATTCGTGCTCTTAGATTCGACTGATTGCAACCATGCTAATGGTTGGGGTGTTCAGCTTATGTTGTGACAGACAGACAGACAGATATTATTAATTTTACCACCAAAGGTGGAATTGTAAGGCGTGTCAGACCTATTGACTCGAGATCCGCAAATTGTTCGATCGAAGAAAGATACTGGAAACACGGGCAGTTATCGCCGTCAATCACACAATTTGGTGGACCAGTTTATTTCTTTTTTCCCATCTTTCTCTTTTACGCTTTCTCAATTCATCAGATGAGAACCAAAACTAGGACTCTTAGTCGACATTGGGGAAAATGAAATAAAGCCATTATAAAAATGAGCAGCCCATGTTGCGGTCAGCAAATCGGTAACATTTTGACTTCGCACAGTTCATGCATAAGCTACCTGAAGTTTATCATCCGAGGCCATAAACTATGGTAATAAAGTGCTATAGTGAGAGTTTGAGTTTTGAATTTCTGATGTCAGCTGCCATCCTTGATTACTCTGCGCCTGACGTGAGAATGAACCTGACCATGGAATTTCGTAGCAACTTCGTTGGACTGAAACCAATGCTAATTTAGATGGGGAAAAAGCTGCGGGTGATCTTTCTCAAGACTGGTTTACAATCGACAAACCTGTCGTGAGAAAGGTTGCCCTTGGTAACCGAAATGTCGACTGACTTCCTTCTTTTCTGGCAACTTTCTGTTACCGAAAAATAAATACTTACCTATGACATATCACATGGTGCTTCGTTTTTTTCGGTACATTTCGAACTGATCTCGGCTCCGATATATTAGAAAACGCACTTAAATCCAAATCTAGATTGAGAAAAATGACTTTCTGTTGACCCAGTAGACTACAACGTGTCTCCTCGAATCGGTTTGAGATATCGCGACTATGTTGTACTCCTTTGTTACAGTTTCTGTGCTGCTACGACCAAAAAGCAGCATCAACAGATGTTTACGTCTAACTAGAACTTCCATTCAGTTGTTTTTTATTCGTTCACAGTTCTAATAGCTGCATTCCGTTCTGAAATATGGATCCAAAAATAAAACCCAAAGAAGCATCTCATTCCATGTAACTAGTTAAGTGATATGCGGATTCTCAACTTACTTGGTATTGACCATAGTTTGTCTCGTAATTGGATTTTGTCCCCATAAAACTTTGCGTTAACGGGCAACAATATTTTGACCTACTTTAGCCAGCCATAAACTAGTGATCTGACCCGCGTTTGCTACTTTCGATGCAAAGCTCGAACGAATATTGCTCAGTCAGCTGTTAACTTGCAGTGTAACATTTGGTCAAAATGATCCACCGCGTTTGTGAAGTCAGCTGATCGATTAGGTATGTCCGGCAAATACGTTCGATCGATCCCTTAATTGATCCATGAGAACCAATCAGATTAGAAAGATTTGACAATGCACATACCGAGATGAGCAGAGTTCGCAAAAAAGTTTTCATTCTGGGCTATTTTGGCCCGCAGCTTGTGCTACCTGGAGAGGCAACTGTAAGTTCAGCGTGATGATATTTAGTGGTTCTAGAGGGAGGTTGAAATTTCTCAGGGCGAAGCATTGATCATTTTAGTAGATATAAGCTTTTTCATAAGATTGGTAACTAATGGATCCGTGTAATTAGGTAACTTCTCCGTCTCTAGAGAAAATGTTGTTTTATTCGTTTTCACTACAACCCTGTACCTGGTTATATAAATTTTGGTTAGAGAAACTAATTTCCTTACAATTTTTAGTGATTCTACGTTTGTTACCTCCAAATTCCTTCAATTTCGAAGAGCAATACTGAATTTGGCTTTGATTCATTGTCTAACGGCAGTTGAGACGGTGCAAAAATAATCAACAGACTAGTCGATAAGCAGAGAGTTATGTACTTCGATCCATACTTTCTGATAACAGGATTACTTTGACTCAGAGACTCCGCTAATACTTTTGATTCATGAACGAATCATTCTTATATTTCGAAGTTTCATATAATTAATTACGTTAACCAAATGTGCCGGTTTTTCTCCCTAAACAGCATCATTTTCATAGTAATTCAAGAGGGTCAGTAATAAAAAGCAATAGCACTATTGAAAAATTTAAATCTTGTTTTATTTAATACCTCACAAAAGTTCACAAAACCACAGTTCATTATCAAGCGATCGAGACTAACAAACCGCCATCATCTCGTGGGATAGGTTATGCTGTTTTGCCGGTCAAATTCATAAACCGACGGGGAAAATAATACAAATGATTAAGGTAGCAACCATTTTTTGGATAGATTTCACTAGATAAAATCTTCATCTTAGCAATTAGAAGTACGTTTGACCCTCGCAAGTTCGTACGCACTTATCGGGAAGATTTGATTTCCGGTGTTCTCGTTCTTTCCTTCCAACAACTGAAACTTGGATCTGGGTGGGAATATGAGCTTATCCGAAATTTCTTCTTAAGATTTATGGAACTGATTGTGTTTGTTTTTTAAGCAATATCTAGAAAACCCTGTCGGGTTCAAGTAATATTTCACTGAAATTGATATAGAAGTCTTCAGTACTCAACTTCAGCCCTCCGTGAACAATAGGGCAGAAAACGTTTCCATTCTACCATCCGGTTTTTGTTGGGGACAACGGGTTTTCTACGCCCAGAGTCAGTCAAAGGCGAGTGCCTTATCATGACCACAGCAAGCATCTGAAAGTTAGATCTTCCATCCAAATGTGCTACAGTTGATTATTTCCTAGCTCTAGTAGTCGAGTGATTTAAAGCATTTGCCATCGCGGAGGTCAGAGTTTCGAACCCAGGACGCAGTCGGTCACTACGATTGTAGAGAGCAGTTCCCTATTTCCCGACTCGTTACAAAGCCTGACTCATTAGAATCTTGTTTGCTTTCTCATTTCTAGTTTCAGGGCAGGTTGCCGTGCATCCCTAGTAGTACAGTGGGTCTTTGAGGCTGTAGGATATACCCTTTCAACAGTGTTTATGTGCAATCATGTAATTACTTTTTTAAATACAAGCCAGTTGTGCAAAACCAGCTTGAATTTCCATTGATGAGTGGAAAATTCACAATGCCTGATGAATCATTCACTCGATAAGTATATCGGCACTGAAAAACGTAGCACCACAGCCCCGTGAGAGTCTTCCGAAAGACATGTTTAAGACTAGGAGAAAATTTTAATCAGTCCTTCCAGTGACTTGGAAAAAATACAGCATGAAAATGTGAGACGTCTTGTGCACAGACATTCATACCGCATGTCCACTGTTACATTGCGTAATTTTAAAAACTTGTAAAACTACACGGTATTGCCTCTTTTGTAAACGTCTTAGGATTTTCCGAAGTCAGTGCAATGTGATCTTTCCAGTGACGCAGTTGATTGTAGACTAATAATTGGTCGCAGGTCGACCAGTCCCATTCCAATGACTCAAATCCAAACCATGTGGCTGTAACGACCGAGTTGTCCCGAGGAGTGCTCCTATCTAATCCCCATACCCTGCCGGCATAATCCTTTTGTACAATACGAATAACCCTTGACCTTTTGAATGCAGCCATTTGCACTCTGATACGTCCAAGCTATAGAAATGAACCTTTAAAATTATTGTCCGCCTCCGAAAACGTGTTCTGAGATGAAAGTCATTATTTCTTCCGGACATCCTTTAGGCGGAAATCCGAAATCTTTCAGATGCGCTGACTGCTATTTTCAGGCCCATATACTACGACAACCAACGGTGTTTTTGGAGGTGTCATCAACAAATGAGTCCCCACATATTTAATCATGTCTGATTATAATTACTAAATGATTCATACTTGCGACATAATATATGACAACAAGTTAAGGGATTGGACCAATGCTGCAAATAGGAAGTGATAGAGATTAATGGTGACAAAAAAAGGAAAGAAAACAATTGTAATCCAAGCTGAAACCAAGACCGTATATAGACGGTTTCACATGTGTTGTCAGTTTTCATTTGGTCTATGGTCTGTTGCAGGGTGGACGATCGGCTGAGGGAGTATAAGGACACTAACAAATTGCTTTTGATCACACAGACGGGGACTGTGTAAGCCGATGCCGACAGCCTCAACCGTGTACAGACTGATAAATTTTGCTGGTCTTGACTGCCGACCCTGTTAACCAACTAGTAGTATATATACCAAATGTTGTGAATAATGTGCCATCTTGTGCCCCCAAGACAAAGTATCTGCGATCTTCTAGGTCGATCAATATCAAACAGCACCACCGTTATAAAGAGGTCGGGTCAAATAACCCCGGTGTTCTATAACTGTACTCAGTGAACACTGCCAGGTTTTAGAAAAACTAAGATCAGGGTTAGACTGCTTCATCGTCAGCTGCTCTGGTTTATACAAGTTCAGAGTTGAGGCAGGCAGATCTCGTGGATAAACGTGACATCCGTAGTACAGGAGCAATCCTGAAATTCTCGATCCTCGGGTGAATCACATAGGGTAGCCATGGTTCACGTGTGGTAAAATGGGCCAGAAAACAGCAACACTATTTGTTGTTAAACCTCAGCTGGTCGAAGGAGCTTGAACCCTACATCAGTCGATCACGAGTGAAAATCCATAATTCCATCTTAACCTTCGGTCTGAGTGAACTGGGAGAAAACAGAAGTATACGGGGATACGACTGGGTCATACCCATCCCATGGTTTGGTTTTCTAATACTGGCTTATTTTGTTACTGGAGTGGCGGGTCTCACATTTTATTATCACCCTTAGTATTGGATAATTCGTTCCATTTATCGGTCATTTTCAGGACCATCTCCGATCCACAGCCCGACTAGTGGAGAGTAACGGGATATCGGGAAGCCCTTGTCCACCAATTACATTGCGTCTGTTGATCCAGGAACATCTTTGTGGTTCAATAATTGGGAAGGGTGGAGCCAAAATAAGAAGAATACGTGAGGTGAGTTGCTTTTTACTGCTTGTTTTTCAATTGGTAGGCTCCACTAGAGCGACCAAGATGATTTCTTCTCCGCATATTTGTTGTGCAAGCCCATCACACAGCTAAGCCTACCACTTACGATTCTGATTATGCGTTCTAAGCGTATCACTGAGGTCCAGTCTTGGAACTTGACGGAAAATTACGACCACTTTTCATTCATCACCACCTTCGCAGACACTCGAGGGACATTATCAGAGATACCACAGATCGTCGCTCTATGACCGTATTCCTGTAATGGTAAGAACAGAAAAATAGCAAACAGCAAATTGTGCTTAATATTTAGTGCAAAGCTCACAAACGAGGCAGCCTTTTTGACATAAACAAAAGTGCACTTTTCCACTTCCGTTCATAGTGAAAGTCCAGAGCAACAAGAAAAACACAACTGTATGTTTAGTCGTGTACGCACTATTTTTCCTCTGTATTGCGCAGTAAAGTATTTCGGTTATATTTGCCGAATTCTACCCAGACTCTCCAATCTGAGGTAGGAATGGAGGGAGGGAGATGAAAACTGGCTTGTAAGAAAACCATCTGTCCGGAGTAATTCATGATATAGTTCGTGTTTGTAGTTCGACGACAGAACGGTGCATCTCTAGAGTACATTAGAATCATCCAAAATCCTCGAGGCTCTGGTTCATCTCTAGAGCAGAAGCGATACGAATGACTTGAATCACAGTTTGCGGAGCTGGAGAGAGCCGAAAAGGCATCAAGTCTAAGAACAGGTGTTGTTGTCATTGGATTACTCCTGCAAGTACTATGCATCTGCTCTCAAGATCGCATATTCCTCTGAGTGTGGGTTGGAAAGGGAGGTCTGTTCACGTGTTTGTCTGTCACAGGAGTGGTTTTTATCCCGAGTGTGCCACAATGTACAAAGACTTTGCAAACCATTGCACTCTTCTCGTTTCCAATTCTATGACAACTGGTATATGAGCCACTACGCTTGCCAAAACTGTGTTCCTGGGAAAAACGAAAAGAAAAACCAATCCGGATTGTGTCTACAGAAGATTCTTATTCGAATTGATTTCTTTGGTGCATTATTTCTTTCAGGAAGGAAATTTTTGTTTCATTAACAAGTCTTAGTAATTAGCCTACTGGTATTCGCTTCACTGACTGCCATATTGTGAAACAATAGTCAGGATTCTGCTCCTCATTCTGCCGTGAGTCTATTTCGTTCCCGGAGAGTCCTCTCCAGCTAAATTAAACGGCATAAAAACGAGCAAGTCTCTGGCCACGTTCACTTTAATCAATAATATAATCAGAATACACGAATTCCTATCACATGAGAAAATATCTTAGGTAACCAAGTGGACTTTGATTGAATTTTTCACATGACGGTTATTTTTTCCATAAAATGTCTTTACATGAGACTTCATGCGGTTCGGCTTCTCACTCACCTTTCTTCTTTAAATTACTCAGTTGACCGGTGCTCATATTCAAGTTGCTGCACAAGTCTTACCGAATTCTTCAGATCGACCGATCACTTTATCCGGGTCTGCTCGTTCCGTGGCTTTGAGTATCGGTCAGTTGTGTCAGATTTTTGTACGAGTAAGTGAAGTGGTGAGTGGTGGAAGAGCGGATGGGAATCGATACCTATAGATGTTGCAGTGCCTTTAGACAAATTTACATCCTTTTGTATCATCTAGATGGGTATCGTAGTTTTGGATTGATCCAACGGCTTTTATCGTCAAGGGAGAGAATATGAGTTATCGTCAAGTGCGTAGCGATCCTCCGGGGCTCGCTCGAAACAGGCCGCGCTGTGGCTTCTGATAAGCCTCAACCGATGAAATTTGGCCATGGTGCGCTTAGCCGTCTTCAAGATCCGATATACTTCTGGTCACTTGTTCAACTGATTATGTATAGTTTATAAACCTGTGTATGAAAGCAACTTCAGGAGCAACGGTCCTTAAGGCCTAGACTGGCCACCCATCCAGGCAACTTGTTGGTCATGGTTACAGACATAATGACGTTAACAATACCCCTTTCCCGACTGTCTCAATCTGCTTTCCGGGTTAGTCTCTGTTCAAAGACTTTACCGAAAAACACGTTGGAGGTTGAAATAAAATCATGTAACTTTTCCTGGGCTCGCTCCCGGTAACTGCATTTGAGAGCTTGTATTTCATAGCGATCCTTTTACACTGTTACGGACTGATACGGTTGATGTATTTTCACATTTCTGTTCAACGGTGTTATCATAAGAACCGTAGGCATTCACCCAATTTTCCTTCCAGTTTATCTAGATTTGATGAAAGAGTCACACGAAATTCGTGGCACGAAAGTCAAACACTCCCTGGTCAGAAACAAAGCGACCGATTTCAATAATCTAAGCCACATTTAGAAGCCAAGTGTAAAGTGAAAGTCCCTGGTTCACAGCCAGTCCAGACGAGTCCGTTGAAGGCTTTATTTGCTTTCTGTGAGATAGAAAAAACATTCGGTAGAAATTATGTCTATATATATATATATATATATATATATATATATATATATATATATATATATATATATATATATATATATATATATAAGAATGTACGTATTTAACGTATGTGACTTAAACCCAGGAAAAAATCAAGGACAATTTTAAACTGAAGCTACAGTTTGCTTCTTCAGTGGTTGAAGATCCAGAAGACCGAACTGTTTTTGTCCTTATTGTAGTTAATTATTTTTCTGCATGAAGATGTCATCAATGTCACCCACCTTTTCAAACATTCTTCCTAGCTCTGTTTTCAAAATATCGGGAAACCGTATCAGCCACAACCAACCTATGTCGCACAGCCCTCTTCTCGTGTAATATATCGACAGGATCCTATTCTGTGCAATCAATTATCGTGCTCGCCACTCCCAGCAATTTCTCTAGAGCCTTTGGTAATCCCAGTCGCTACAAACCATCTGTTCAATAATCCGTCTTTGACCATACCGTCTTATCTGGACTACGCTGCGACCTTTCCAATCACATCGTCCGGTGCTCTTTTATGCTCACCCGAATCAGTGTTTTCAATACCATTGCTTCTGCCCTCACTTATTCCCTCAAACACGTCCACGGGTACATCGTCCTTGACGTATTCATCAATACCACTTGCTTGTCAATCAGCACTGGAATCAGTGAGTGTACTGGTCAGATTGTCTTTTGATTTTAATCATAAAGTCATAAAGGTTATCAGATGTTGCATTTAATAAGAACCCACGAACATCCAATGCATCACTGCAGTAATAAACGGATTTAAATTGGGTGAAATCCTTCTATTCGTGAGCATTTTGCAACACTTCAAATATCTGTGACCTTATGAATCGGGGAGACCTACCGCAATCGACGTTTTATAAACAGAGGAAAATATTCTTTACGTGATCAAATGTAAGCACCCTATTACATGCACTTTTTAACAAGTAATTTATTGATAAAAATAGTTCACGAAGGGCTGTTGGTAGTTCCTGTTACTGCTTAGTTACGCCAGTCACAGAATCATCAGTGGTTATCTTCCTTTCATCCCAAAATAGAAAGGGGGTCTAAACCCTTTGCATCAATTGCAAAGCCGAAGCATCTCACTGTCCTTGAAACCAACCGGCGGAAAATGCGACGCATGTAAAAAGCATTTCTGGCGCACTTAGATCGGCAGGTTTTATGAGACGGGAAAAAACAAGTTAGTATTTTTCCAAGTGGGAACAATGTTCGCCAATCAATAGAGCTGATGAAAAGCTTCCTTCGCATGCGCGCAAAAAGTACTTTTGGTATGCTGCAACTAGATATGATCTGGAGTTTCAGTTCTTAACGGCAGACAAAAGTCACTGCTTATCAGTTGGTAAAGTAAGAACCAGACTAGTTTGTAGCTGGGAGAATTCAGAAAAAATCCGTTCTTAAACTGACGCGTTGCACTCCCAAGTGTAGAGCAGTGATCTTCTGAATTGAGCATCAGCAAAGAAAATCGAAATTATTATAGATGAAGGAAAAATTCAGAACGGGGTGAAAATTAAGATGAGTTTGACAAACCGGTCCAGCTAGATAAGTTCAGGCACGTCTTAATTTTTCAGCTGCTTATCAAAAATCGAGCGAAGTGTAGCACAGGAGATCCGAGATATAGGTTTTCGCAACAATGAAAGATTCCAACTTGGGATATTGTTGACTAATGTGAATGAAAGGCGGAGAGGTCGGCTCGTAAGAACGGGTTTTGAGTCTATTGAAAACTTCTTATCGCCATCAGCATTCTATAACACACGTTGGTGACGGGAAAGCCTGCTGAATTAGAAGAAACTTGACCAAAACTGCCAAGCTACAAGATAATCTCCGAATCTGAAAAGCTACTTGCTGCACTTTTGCGGTGAAAAACATAATATGAGGAACTGTTATCTTTAAATCTGGTTATCCACCAAAAATGACTTTGGGAATGACGACAAACATAATCACAGACTACTCGGAAATATCGGAGGCAGGAGCTCTAGATTAAAAGGAACTGATAGCAATTCGTTTTGCTATAGAGAAAAAGGTCCCTGATTACGGAAACGACCTAGTGTAGTAAAACATTGCCCAAAATTTTGACTTTGTGCTTGTAGGGCAATGGATTGGCCCTTGAAGCATGTAGTAAGTGAATTGGAGAACATGGGAATATTCTAAAGCGCTTCGGAGATGGAGACTAAATACTATTTTGACATCTTTTTCCCATATTAGTGGTCCAAGTCCGAATAGAGAATTATTTTAGGTGAATGGCCATTGACTGTCGAAATGAATTTCAACTAAACCAAACGATACAAAGATAAGTGCATAAGTTTTGTGGTTTCATTTATAGTGTAGAGGCCCACAGTAAAACTTGCTGGACGTAAGATACAGAACAGATGAATCAGTTGTACGGAGATCTGAATTGAGGCCGATCGATGATTAGTGAAACTCTGACTTCGTTCATTTTTATTTTTATCAATGTTACTTCCATTGCCAGTGCCACTGGGAAACAATCCAAACAGCTTAGTCCCCGGCATTTGTGTTTGAAAAACTCCGTCTGGGGAAAACAACTAGAGTGGGTTTGATTTCTGTGTGTGATAATGATAAAATCCACGATTATTTGCAGGTAAGAGGTATGGTAGGGAGTTCGCGAAATATACCCATATTCCTAATTTAGAATACGTAACTTGGCGAACGCAGATCTGTCTTTTCGATACTTCTCTTGAGGCCATTGCAGTACATAAGCAAAGATGGGGACGTATGTAAACAGAAAGATGGCACAGTACTGGGATTCCCCTTTTGGTCCTCTGCTTGTGGACATATTCATGTCAGAATTAGACAACCACACTATAAGTCACGTTATCTCCAGTTTGCATATTTAAAAAATTTACACAGACGATCTTTTCCGTTTAGTTGCCCTCAGCTATAACGGACAAGAACTACGAAAGAAGTACAGTGAAGCACATCCGAACTTACAGTTTACGCTAGAAATGAGTCCGGACTGTGAACTTTCATTCCCTGACAGTCTCCTACGAGAAACTGCAAAAGGATAAGTGGAACGCTGTCTTCTTCATAGATCAACATGGGTACGACAGTATACTTATTTCAAAAGCTTCGTCCTCATGCAGCTAAAATAAAACGCATCACTTTGCTCGACCTACAGAACGCGCCAAAGAGATTCCAAGGACCAAATTCCGGAGGCGTTGGAATCTATCGGCAACTGGTCCATATAAAATGGGTACCCGGATAGTTTCCTCAAAAAATACAGCAACCCAAATCTTCGACCAATGCTCTTCTTTGCCCTAGAAAAGGTTGTTTTTGTCTCTATAGAATTTAATGAAGATGCTGCTACAGAAAAACCGACCTGCCGGTTACCTAACGCGGTAGCTAAAAGTTCTACGCAGCCAAACTGCCACATGGTCGGTGATGGTCGACTGGGTTAAAGCGTTTGATTTCCATTTCGAGGGTCAGAGGTACAAATCTCGCCACTGATGGTTATTTTGGTGGTACACAGTAATCCACTGGCGCCCACGCTTGATATACTGGGGTCTTATGTGGCCACCCGTTCCATGTCTCAGGGTCGGATTGCTGGCTATTCCTAATGGAGCAGTTGGCCTTTGACGCTATGGAGTATGTACCGCTTCCAAGGCACTTATGCGCAAACACAATAAAAAATGGTGTTCAACGCTAACCCATGTTTACAACTGGAGCATGAAGACAAGCTTCCTACTTCTTCGAATCTTGCTCCTGCGGAGTGAAGTACACCGGAAGAACAACCAGGCATTTGTCTGAGCGGGTTCTAGAGCGCCGTCCTACATGGTTAGCCAAAGATGATTCTCAGTATAACATTAGTCAATGTGATCGATAAGGGTCGCTCATTAGCATGAGATGGACCGTTTAGTACAACCTCTAAGTTGGCAATCATTTCTAAAGGGATCAGACAACGAATTCATTCTAGGGTTGGGGTAATTGCAATCAGGTTACGCGGGCCAATACCGGGCTCGTAAAAACAGCTCGTCAAGACACTGAATCTCCGGCCGTAAAATGTCAACGAGATGGCGAGACAACCTCACGGGACTGGTAAACCTAATGGTTAGTGTGTCTATGCAGATTCAATGTTATTACTATGGATCACATATCTGAGCAACGCTTAAACTGCATGTGTACAGTACTGGTTTCAAGAGGAGTAGGGAGAACGTAGATCTGGGTTCACCACGTCACGTATTCCCAATAATACGAGGTGTTGATTCGAGATACGCGCTTATAGCTCAGTCTCCCATTGTTTTCCGTTATCTAAGTATTTCATAATAATCTGCTTCAAGTAGTTCTATTAGGTTATAGTTTTCTCTTGGGATAACTTTTTCACACTTCAAAAAGAAAGTGAAAATATTGGGTTTTAAAATTCATATCTTGAACCGAATCTATATGGTCAGAAGTGAGCGCATCAGTATCTTAAACACAAAGAAGAACTAACTCCTTGCGCGTGGTGATTACTTCATTTCCTATGAATAAAGTCAGACTTCGGTATCTCAGTAATTCAAATAGCTGACTGACTTAATTTACTCAATTACCATTATGAACTTTAAAGAACAGACATAGTCACTCACCGCACGATTTTCCTATTGCTCCAATCCACCCTTGATACAAGGTCTGTACAACTGAATTTCATACCGTCCAAATCCCTTTCAAGTATCTTCCTTGGGCGGGTTTTGACAACCACGACCGTGTTATCCCTTTTTCGATCCAAAACTCTACAATTTTATCATGTAAATCTACCCCATACAAGTCATGCTTTCATGGTCTCTTTTTACATTCACATGGCAGAAAAACGCCCTATCGCTTACCACCTCTGCCCTGATGTCAAACCTACATGGAAACTTCCATTCGACGGCAAACGCCATGACACAAGGTGATTCGACACATCTCCCCCTGAGTACGTTCATGTATGAAGAAGCAGGTACCCATTAGACTGTTTCTTTTTTTCACTTTTACCATTTTGCACTGCAAAACAACTCTAAGACATAATAGTAGTGTACCATCTTGTTACATTCACATACCGTCTATGAAGTGGCGTCGTGTATTTCATACATATTTCCAGATCACATACAAGTTTATCGAAGTCACAGATGCCATTGCATGTGTGTTACGATATGTGGCACATACGCTTCTTTAAGTGATCTAATATATACGGATAAGCTGACAAAACGAATCCATGACTGAACGGGCTATCTGAACCATTCAGAGCAAAGAAACCCTTCATGGAATATCCGGATCTGGAATTCACAATAACTGAAGATTTGCGGTGTTCTTCAACGAGTGTACTTATTTTTTCCATTGGGAGAATATTAAAGCAAATTTCAACAAACCATGGTAGTTTTTTCTACGACTAAAGCAATTTGTAGTCAGAGTCTATTTTTGTATCACATGCTTATGCATGAGTGCAACAGAAGGGGTATATACCCCCACAGTCACGAAGTCCCACTGCAATGTTAGGGATAACCAGCAATCAGCCTCTGGGACCTGGAGTGAGGAGCCGCATAAGGTCCCAATAGGTTGGGTGTGGACGATAGTGGGTTACTGTCTACTACAAAAATTAACCGGCAGTGGCAGGAATTGGAACCTCTGACCTCCGAGGCAGTAATCAAGCGCCGTAAACCATTCGACCAACATCAAAAGACAACATTTTCAGTTAAGATTAAGGAATTGTTCTGCCCTTGGTTGGTAATAAAACGGACCCGCATTAAACGGCCTCAGCGGTACGCATCACCTTATAGTTTACTTCATCGGGACCAGTGGACAAACTTTTGGTGAATTTTGAAACATTGGGTCCCCTTTATCCAATTCATTAGAACAGAGGGAAGACGTATGTCGCGAGATGCAAGAATTTCGTTTACACTTGTCAACCGCGGACGTAAAACATGTCAGTATACATACATGGTACAGTAGGGGGTAAATGCAACAGTAAAGTAGGCACGATCGAAAGCTCTTACAGTACCTACGTTGGGGACAGTGAAGTCTGTCGTGTTAACTCCAAGGTAAACAAACATTTTGGGTCAGTCGTTTTTGTGTACAGAGGGCTGGCTGATGCATCATGATTAGAATAGCTTCACTGAACGCTAGTAGTTTCGGTGTTGGATTGCGCAACAATGCTTTGAAACACTGGGTCAGGTCAACTTTGTGACCTGATGCAATCAAGTGTCTTCCAATCGAAGAAGCTGGCGGTTTTATGTCGTTGTGTATTGCCGCCTGCAGGTTGTGTCACCAAGTTTGACAGTTATTTGGGTATGTGTTCTGACACTCGTTGAGTCAAGCAACGATCCATCTTGCCAATGTATACGTCACCGCAACTGCAAGTGAACTGATAGACAATATGTGAGACATTGGGATCAGCAAGACTGTTTGAGTGATTTTTAAAACAGTCTTTTGGTCGTCTGCAGCAAACGCAACTGCGCCGCTGTGTGTGTGCCTTAGAGCTGACTTAAGATTACAATTTATTTGAATAAATAAATGATCAACTTTAAAAGGCAAAGTGATGAAATCTTGCTTCCTCTCGATGTTCATAGTTTTCTCGAGCACAAGTCTCGGCTTCTGATGTTGTCTGATAATGTTTTCCGGATAGTCGTTGGCCAGCAGCGTTCTTTTTTGAACTCCTCTTTCTTTTGTATTTGATCTTCTGTACACAGCCCAGAAAATCTGTAGATTTTAAAGTCTCTCCTTTTGGTAGAATGAATCATGGCCCTGTGGATTGCAAGCGGTAAGACAGTCATTCATCCAGTCTCTCGCACAGTTGTTTTTATCAATTCCCGACGCAGGATCTCCGATCCGGCGTTACCATCATGCGCGTAACCGTTATTCGAGATTTTCATCTCAGCAAGCTTCTACCAAGTGACCCACTTGTATTTACGCCTAGAAACAAGCATACCTTACAAATCACTTTTCAAAGTCATTCACTGAAGGAATCGCAACTTGGTGGAACCGACTTCCGCATCTTCCTTGCATGAGTAACCGTGTTTGACCATAGCTGACAACCACATGCTCCGGAAATTTAGATAGCAGAGAATAAAACAAAGCCGTTTCAAAATGACCTCATGGTGAGGTTTATTCACTCTGTACATCCGAATTATCGTTTAATAAACCAAACGAACAGTACGTATTACCCCAACAGAGTACATTGATCTGGGGACGAGAAAGTCGACTTTAGTCGCGTTGCTTTGATTACCTTGCGCACCGAATTCCAAATTTTCAGCGCCACGCTTTCATTCGGTTTATCTTCGAGCTGTTAGAGTGATAAGACTCGTACATGAGTGGTGTCGTTTTGTGACTGTGATCGAAGGCTGCAACTCCCAGAGGATTCGTCTAAACTATCTGAATGCAACACAAATATAGAGACGAACGCATTCAAGTTGGGAATTCTCTGTCGGTGGCGACTGGCTGGCCAGACAAAACAACACTGATCTGATCTAATTTGTCTATAGGCACTTCCAAACTCTACTGTCACTTCATTAAGCGGTTTACACTTACAGTTTCCGAGTCATAGCTTACTTCTTTTCGCGCTTAAGCAGTTTTGTTGTCAGTGACGAGGAAGCCTGTTTCGACGGCAGCTGCTTCGCAACCCAGCGATGGGTAATCATATCCGGCCTTGAAACCTGGTGGGGATTGGATTTGCACCGGCATTCACAGTTATCATGAGACAGTTGCTGGGAATAAAATGAAGCTATTTTGGCTGCAATATTTTAGCCAAACAAATTTTCTCCTGATTAACTTCATTCCCTCAACGTGTACGAGATATGTTCTGAAGAGTAAACTCAAGTGCTGATACCACAATTACTGTTTGAATGGGGGCCACATCTATCGTCGATTGTCTTTCACATAAATCGGTTACTATCACTGTTCTAGTTTGATTGCTTGAGAAGAGAGATTTGAAGTTAACAACAGGCAGTCTAACTTTCTCAGTGACACTGAAGTCATTCTACTTACTGAAAATATGAAGCAAGACCCATTCGATCAGTCAATCCGCTATCTGACTAGCTGATCGGTTTGTCAGTCGATAATTAGGTTTTAAAGTAAAACAGCTTCACAAGGAGTGACCTAGATTAACAGCGAACATTTGGGTGATGTACGACACCTTTGGCGATCGAAGTTCAAGTGCCTGAGTCAGATTTTCTTGGACGTCATGATGATGTAAGCAGTCGCCTTAGTCATTGCGAGATTAGTTTTTCTGGGATCGGCAGTGTGCTCATTTCATTAGGTTAGTGACTAGTCCAAACCGTCTCTACTTGACTCATACGGAAAACTGTTGATATGGGAAAATCAATTATCAACTTGGTTATTGAAATCTACTGGATAAGTCAACGAAAGTAGCTCAGCCTTGTGTTCACATTATAAGTTGAGTGATGTTAAGACAAACCACTTAAGCTTGACTGCATTGATTGTGGTCCACAGAAAACTGCTCACTTTCTCAGTCGCACAATCTTTTTCTCAAACCTGTAGTTCTGTTCCGCTTTCACCCTACGTCTTGTGTGAAGCCCGGCTTCACGACCAGTCCACATCGATCTTCCTCAACCCAAAATCTAGGGGGACATCCAAACGAATGCTTGTGGTTGTTCGTCGCAATTAGTTTTGTGAATAGTGCGAATCTGTACACTTTTGTCACTGTCCAGTTCATACAATTATTTCGTAAACTCTTTGATGGACAGAATCGACCAAAATGATCAATAATTTAAATGACAGATGGTCTACAGCGGCTGTTACAACAGGGGAGACAATAGTATCAGTTTTTTAACGACAGCCGTGCAAATTCCCGTGGAAACATGCATATATTCTCATTCAACAAGTATGAACGCAACGACCACCACTTCGACGAGAGGCATTTTAGCTAACCTAGGTCTGATGTCTGGTGCAAACACACCTCTGTTGAGTATTTTTATTTTTGTTGGCTTCCACAAACTGAAAGCTATCATTAAATGTAGCCCCGTTCTATGAAACGCCCCAAAATTTATTTATTTATTGGTTATCAGCAGGATAAGATATTTTTATCTCACAGTTATCAGTAAGGGGAAGGAGGAGAGAAAAATTTTCCCACAAAGACTGAATGATATAATGTTTACCGACCTGCACATTCCACAATACTTAAGTTATTTTCATCATCTAACAAATTTTTCCACTTTTTCTTGAGTTCTGAATGAAACTGGATTCCTCACGCGACATGAGTGACCGCTTTGAAAATATTACTTTGACAGCCAGCATAACCATGGCACTCCCCAAATCCGATCCGACATAAGTTCCTATGTACGCCTAAATGCTTCTGTGTTGAATTTTATGACCGGGACCTTGGTCTCGGCATTACTAGTGAACCACTGTAACGAGCCAGCTGAAAATATTCATAACTAGGATCGCGTTTTGTCCCATTAATTTTTCCTAACGAGTTTCTAGCTCCAACCCTTTTTCGTAATGCCCATTTTTTCAGACCATCCTATAATTCCGAGGGTCGAAGCTACTGGTGAAGCTCGCCCAACCAGACTCGTTCCCGGGATGATATTATCCGAGCAGTCGCGCCAGTCGTATGATCACCTACTGACAGAAAGACCACAACTGGTTCGCGAACTAGAACAACTGATGAACTTTTCTCCGGCTCTGGGCAGTGGCACTAATGCGGGCATTAGCGGCCGGTTACTGACGGATTCAAAATCGGCGTCCGTCGTCGACCGCGTTTATCAGACACTGCAAATGGTAACACAAACACCATATTTGTTGGCCGATCCGAAAACTGGCCTGGCAATGCACCAGCTGACTGCTTCACCATGTGCCCATACACCAGACCCATTGTTAAGTGTGCCGTGCCCGAAAACACCGTGTATACGAGTAGCCCCTCAGGAGTCCCAGCACAAGGTGGAGATGTTTCTACCTAACGACATCGTTGGATGCATAATTGGACGGGGTGGAAATAAAATCAACGAAATCCGTCAGGTATTTTGTGTGTACGGACTTCCCCTGTGATTTTGTTGCTGCACTGCGCGTGAGAATCACTTATGTGACGATGTACTTCTGACCAAGTTCTGTCACACATCGGCATTTACTCTGGTAAAGTAGTCATTGATGAAAGGAGGAGTAACTAATCCGTTAGGGTCACGTCATGTTTGCAAATCACTAACTGAACAATACGTTACTTCAGAATAGATTATCTTTGTGTTCCAGTAGACCCCGTGGTACAGAAAAACATGTGTCTACTGCATTTCGACAACGAGAAGTAAAACTCTCAATTCACGGCTCGAGGCAATGAGCTGATTATTATTTGCTACTGATTTCGGGTATTCATCCAGATGGACTTCCATTTTAAATGATGAAAGGTTTCATTCAAGTATATTTTAGTTCAAATAAATAAAAAAGCATTTCATCTTTTTCGCAATGGTCCAGAAACAAAAATGAATTGCTCCTCAAGCCGTCGGCACCGAATGTCCGATGTAACGATCAAAGCTCTATTATACCTAAACGGTACTCTTGAAGAATGCGAAAAGTAGCTGGTTGCGTAAGTATCCTGTTGATTGCTTTGTCCATGTCATAGAAAGAGGGACTAACAGATTATTCCAAAGCTGTTTCGAGAGTTGACAGTTTACTGAAGCCAAAAATAGAGACCACTAGCAATTGACAAAGTACACCAGCAAAATCTAGATTGCTATACAGCAAAAACACCATCAGTTCCACCCCAGTTAAGCAAAAATGATCTAGGAATAGAGTACGTTTTTTTTCAATTACAAAAGGATGCGATGAGCTACAGACGTCTCTGTTGTATATAAATTTAACATCGAAAATCAATTAATCACATACTGGAATATCGCTGTTCAGGCTGAGATTAATAGTATGGTGTAAAACGCCTGCAAATCTGCTGATACACAAACCTCGGTTACAAAAATGATTATTCATGTGATTATGGCTATTTTTGATGTATTTCCAGAACGAAGGTAGTTTAAAGTCCTACTAAACTGCTAACAAATGACTGTCATTATTGCTCTCATTCAGTTGATTCGCAGGCAACTAGGGAAAATCTTTGATAGCATGACATACTGAAACCTTTTTCCAAGTCTATTTTTGTTGGCGTAGCTCAAGTAGTTTGAGTTGTCAGGGAATAAACGACCAAACCTGGTGGTACTTGAATTCGCCGATTCGCTTGCTTGTCCAATACTCGGCTCTTTTGAAACGATCTGATCTTATAGACCGCGATTTTTTATGCAGTGTCAACGCTCAAATCAGCTTTGGATATTCATGGAAGCATTGTGCAATTGTTTCATTTGGGTTGCTAGGACTCACAAGCTGGATCGGATCTCAAACAGGACCTGAACTCAGAATACGGAGTCGCATGTCACAACCGTAAGGCTCCGTGGTAGGGATGGATCTTAACAGCTTGCTTTACTTCAACATAACGACATATGGCACCCATCCGTCACCAGATTTGAACCTTAAAAACCAGTAACTCGTACAGAGATCGGGTTATATGATTGACCTCTTCTCAGTAGTAACTAGAGTGAAGCAAACTCTTTGCAAGCAGCCAACAGAGCTTGGCTTCTTGGTTCTTTTCTGTTCCGATTTGTTCAGTCTACTCGTGTCATACTCTAGGACAGTGAACAAGATCAGATATACCGAATGCGGTGTCAATGGACAACCAAACGAAAATGGATTGAATCGAACCTAGACAAAATTTAAGCAGGAACAATGCGTATCAATCTTTATGCTCGATGCTATAGCGAACGAGCATTATTAAACTTATTCAGCAATTTGGCACTGGTTTTTCATGCACGAAAAACGCATACGAATTTTACTCTATTTGGTTTCAGATGTCCCAGGCAACGATCAAGATCTCCAGTGGTGAAGACGGAGTGACCGAGAGACGCATTACCATAATAGGTACCTCTGCGGCAATTAAAACTGCACAAACCATGATTAACAGCAGGTAAAAATATCAGTAAGATGTCGCGTGCAAGCTACTTTTGTGCATCTTTACCACTTTCACCGTCTCCTTGCAGTGAGACAGTAGCCATATTCACAGAATATATGACAAATGTCGTCAGTTTTAATTTGCTTGCAGATCAAATGAAAACTTTTCCATCCGTTGATGTGTTTTCAGTTACCTTCTAACCCCAAATAAATTAACGCAGCCGGAATATTACCATTCAGTTTATTATTCGATCACAGTATTGTCGAAAATGTCTGTAATCAGAGGATGTTTCGATTAGCTTTCTGATGCCAAGCAGATCTGCCTTGATAACATTTCACATGGCGCATCGTTTCTTCACACACACTCAGAACCGCACTCGGTTCCGATAGAGAGTGATTTTCCATGCCTGTTGGTCACCGAGGTTTCCATGAAATCAGCCATTCGCCATAGAATCCAGAATGTGGAGCTTGGGATTTAGCTTTAATCAGGAAGGATTCTCTTGCTGAATAGTCAAACAGAAGCCGAGGATTTTGGTCTTGTTGTGAGCTATTCTGTGTACGAGAATACGATGTCAAATAGCACATTTCAGTTGTGCAGTGACATTTGCGTTCCGGATAATGAGGGGGGGGGGGGGAGGGGGTAGAGCGGATGACTATTGCTAATACATCGCTTCACAGAAGTCGGTTCAAAAAAAGGGATATACAAACCAAATTCTTTGGCTGTCCATTGACTTGTTTCAGAGAAAATACTCCTCGTAGTATAGAACGTAACTATCCCAGCAAAACAATAACCTAACAAAAAGCTGGAAAATAAGAGGATCTACCTTCATGCTAGTTGACACGTGTCCCAAGTGCTGCTGTTGAATATATCCCCGTTGAAATTAGTATTCGGTGCTGAGACAAAAAACTAGTCGAAAGTTCTCCATGAGCTCTGTTTCTACCTATAAGACAGGCGAAATTGCTTTGGATCAGATCTGAATGAAATCCAAGAGAGTTTAGAAACTGTGTACCACTCGCCTGTTGTAGTCGACAGCGTCTATTAGGACAGGGAATAATGACACCGTGTATTTGATGTCAGAAAGCTTATGCTGTTTTCACCAATTAAACTTGCAGTTTCTGGCAAGAATACCGTGCAACACTAATAATCTTTTAGCTATACGATAGTTTAATGTTTCGCATTTTTAAAACATTGAACTCTTACTGAAGTAACGACTGACAAGCAGCCAGAAAGTGAACTTGATGAAAGTAGCGTGTTGGGCAGGAATCGCCATAGCAGACCGTAATAACTTGATTCCATGCACTTTACATGCCTAAGGACGACCAAGATAGTAGTACTAATAGAAATACCACAACCCCAGGCTGTGAACTAGAATGTATTCGGTATTCATTATGCTATGAAGGCTCACAACTTCATCATATCAAACAGCCCGTGCAACGGCTGAAGCATTTCAGGGTGTATATGACCAAAGACATCGTCAGTTAGAACGGGTATAGTTAGGCAGTTCCTTTTTGGAAACGGAAACGAGTGTGAACAACTTTTACAAATTCATTAGGATTTCACCGTTGACAAACGCTAACTTACTCCCACATTCATTCCCACCCTTAGATATTAAAAGGTTTTCTGTGACTATCATTAAAACGAATTAGCAATACTGGCCACTTTTATCGCAGACTCATAAAAGACTAATGCGAACTTGTGATCCGTTCTTTTCAATATCTCTCACTTAGCCTTCTGAGTCGAGAGGTGAGTAATCTCCCAATTACTGCATGCACTCCATGAATGATCACACATACTGGCATGTTCGTTGTTATTTCCTTACTCACTACCCTTGCACCTAGCATCGAGTTGCATAAACATTTGGTTGCACTCAACATGGCAATGAATCGGTTCTATGCCAGCAGCCCTCAAAAGCTTTCTGAGTCCTCCCTTCGTCGAGTTCCAAACTGTTCACAAACCAGGTCTTTGAGGGAAGCACCACTGTCGATCACAGGGAATCCATTGGACAACCAATACGGATTTGCGTTACCCTATTATGCCACTTCTCACAATATGAGTTCCGCGGTCACTCCAGATTTGGCCAGTGTGAGTTTGATGGAAACGCATTCTGCTCCAGCACAACTTGGAGTTCAAGGTCAATCCGATTCGATTGTGGCTTCGAACACTCCAAATTTAGGTGGATCTCGCAAAAGCAGTGCGGTCCAAGTCACTCCGTACGTGGCTACGCCTTTCTTATCAGCAACACAGCTGGAAAACAGTAAGCGGGGATCAAATACCGTGTTTAATCCGATCGATCTGTCAGTGCATCAACAAAAGGTGCTGGAACTGATTCAACAGCTCCCGCATTTGGAACAACAAAAGTGGCTCAACGCGTTCGGCTTAAGTAGCACCGGCCTCAGTAGTGGAAGCGGTGACGCTGGTGATGGTTGTGTCTAGTAACTGTTGACTTCTTTGGCTTCTTTTGTACGACGTTCCGTTTTTCCGGGATTTTTTATACATCCGTAGAATACCACCATTCAGTTTATCATTCCTCACGAATGTTACTATTCGAAGCAGCCTTGCTGAATGTGCTGGTCGCATTTGACGTCTTGATTCTCCACGCATTATAATGCCTTCCTTCCACACTCCAATTTACCTATGAAAACGTGATGCACTTTTTCGTTTTGTATGTTAACCTACCTGCGCACGTCACCTCACCACCCACGTTCCTCCCTTGAGTCAATGCATTGGTGCTGATTGACTGGTGAAGACCCAAAACATGCAGATACTTAATACCGAAATCTCACTCGATTGCATACCTGTTCTGCTCACTTTTCATCGGTATGCCACTATTCACCAATATAATATGTGTCCGTTCCTGCACCTATCACTTTTTTCACTCAGTTCATGAACGTCACAGAGAATGAAAACGAAACAGTCGCATTGTAGGCAGTCGCATGGCTCAATGTGCCGGCAGGTGTTACGTTTGGACGCCAGTGTACGAACCACATTGGGGAGGCGGTCAACAAGTTGGTCACAACAAAATAGCCAACGCCCGAGAAACGTCGTGTACACAAACTGACGTGACTATACATATACAAACATACACACGGTGCTGCTCGGACGATGTCACTGTATAACTGACTATGGCTTTCAAAGATACACACTATTGTTGAGTTGAAGTTTTACAATTAATGCTTGAAGGCACCACCTTCATTGTAGACGGGTACGAGAATGAGTGTGACTTGATCGGCAACACTCAGTCATTGTGACTAAGTTCCAGTTATATTTGCTTGTAGGTAACATGACAGAGATCAATCGAGCTCAAGAAGCAAATTTAAACTGACTAGACTGTATAAGCACTGAGATGTTTTACCAACGATGAAATAACCACAGACAACACTGAAGGATCGCATATTCATGAAATTCTAGCAATTCGTACGAGTCAGTTGGAGGATTCCACAGGCCGATTGGAGAGCTGCCAACTGATATCTAAGTGCTATATGAAATAGAGGATGTAACACTGACCGACCTCAAATCGCCCCGGATAATCGTTTCTTGCTTCGCCGACGATGCCGATTGCCGGCAATTGAGTACACCTGCGAAGTGGGCCTGACTCGTGGCCACTCCTTCTGTTGTCCTAGCGTCACTGCTGTACGGTCAAATAGCTTGATCCAACCACTCAAGTTTACAAAACTCCTAAGCCTGCCTGGATGAGCCAACAGATTCAAAAGACTGGGGTAATTTTTGTAACAACGGCGAGAAATAAACGTTCGCACTTCAAGCGATCTTCACGGACATCACATTCAAACCACTAGTTGCAGATATTCTCGATCGCCAGATGAATATTTGAAACATGTTTTTCCCGAAGTAATCTTGAAGAGAAAGGCCAGAGTTGTAATATAGCACGATTTATGTCCGGAACGATTTCGCTGCATCTCAACACGGTGCATACTGCAGAACGATACTGTTTATATAAGTCCATGTAAAACCATTATGTTCGACAAATATAGGGAAAATTACAATAGTCAAGTTACGTCACCAATGCAAAGACACATTAACAAAGAGCTGTTTCTGCTGACACAATATAGGTTTTCATCGATGTATGGCAATAGCTTCAGCGAACCTCAAAAGCCTGGTATTCCTTGCCACGTAAATGACCCGAAACGCAGTGCTTCGGTCAGCTGGATGTTGCGTCATCAGAAGATGACGAGCAACGGCCGACGACGGGATCTTATGGTTTTGACTGTTGTCATTATGCCTTTGGTCTGACCCTGGTTGCATCACAAAACGTTGTACCCAATCTGGAATGTCTTCAATCACTCCGTTACGTAACTGCCGCTCTGTTCTACCCACGTAGGTTGCGCCGCAACTAAACTCAAATCGGTAAATCAGATTTGATTTAGTGTACAGAGATGGACGTCGTTTCACCGAGGATGTGGGGGGCATCTCAATCGTTCGATGAACAATTCTGAGGTCAGCTGCATAATATGTTCGGGCAAGCGCTGATCCAAGTCGTCGTTTGAGCAAGCAATTGACGTCATCACCTTTGAATGGAAGACAAAGGGTGACTAGTAATTTTTCTAGTGAACAATTCGTTTGTCTGATGACTTTAGGCTTGCTGTGCCTTTCGATAAACGCATCGGGATAAGCGTTTTCAGTCAAGGCTTCCTTCAGCCGTCGTATTTCGTTGTCAATTATGTCTTCTGTGCAGATACGTCGTGCTCTTTCAAATAGTGTTCGGACCAGTCCACGTTTATATCCCACAGGCACAAAGCTGTCAAAGTGCAAGTATTGGCCTGTCCAGGTTTCTTTTCGGTAAATAGATCTGGCGATTGTTCCATCATTCCTTCTAGCCATATTAATGTCAAGGAAGTGCAGCGTATCTTCTATTTCTGCTTCCATCGTAAATCGTATATTCGGATGCAGACGATTGAGTTCATCCATAATCCATGTTGTCTCTTCTAGGCTTTTTGTGATGATTAGAGCATCATCAACGTATCGTTTGTAAAGTTCTGAACGTTCCAGGATTTTTCTCGCCTTTTCCTCGAGATAAGCCATAAATATATCTGCCAGAATGGGACCCAATGGACTTCCCATTGCGACACCGTCAATTTGTCTGTAAGCCCGACCAAGGAAGGAAAATGATACGTTTGTTGTGCACAGTAGTAATTGTCGTTCCAGAACTGATACTGGTATACCGATTTTGAGTTGGTTTTGCTCGACATGATCACAGATGATACGTATGACCTCCCGAACGGGAACATTCGTAAACAGTGACTAGACATCAAATGAAGCCATGTGTTTCCCTTTCACATTAATCTGGTCCAAAAGCTTTACTATTTCGAAACTGTCTTTGATAGTGTGTCTGACCATTGATTTATGAACTGGCTCAAGCAGTTTCACCAGCCATTTCGCCAATTCGTATTGTGGTGAATTTGTCTAGTCAACACAAAAAGCCTAGAAGAGACAACATGGATTATGGATGAACTCAATCGTCTGCATCCGAATATACGATGGAAGCAGAAATAGAAGATACGCCTCTGACCAGAACGCGTGACCTTAAGGACAGTAGGACGATATGGGGGTATCGTAGCCCTTTGGGGGCCGGTGATTGGTTGCTCAGTTTATAGGCCTTTTGCATGAGGTCAAACATACTGGATGCCCAGCACATCCCTCTGACATAGATGCCAGTGAGCATACCGTTGTGCACCTGATCCGCCACCCGTAGTTGGTTTGGAATCAGGGTTTATCCATCTCCCCTAGATTGACTATTAGTCAGTCAACCCGGTGGAGAGTGCCAGGCATTCATTTTCGTCCTCTCACTTTAGCGGGAACACCTCCGCCACGAGAAGACAGCGAGTAGGGCTTCCTCAGTAGAGGCTGTAGAAAACGCACAGTCATCTGAGAGCATTTCAAGAGGTGTTCACGACGAGTAGCCAATTCGGAGCCTGAAGCGTCCACACTCGACCATACCGAGGCATTTGGAGGCGACTCCCTGATTAGCTCACATACACCGAGCTTCCGTGGATCGGCGCCTCTAATCAGACGGAATAAGTTGTGTGCATTGCCAATAGACGCAGCCTTTCCCGTTCCCCTACATTTCGTAATCCACCACTGTTCACAGCCATTTTCCAGGCACTAAGTCAGTTAGCGTCTCAGGGATTTATGCAATTCATTGAATGTGGCATCCGGAGGGATCAATCTGCGAGCATTCAACAGAGCAAGTGCTGTCGAAGATATCCGTCTTTTGGGAGACTGACTTGAACCAGAGTCCTGTGTGGTATTAGACGCAGCATAGAAAGCTTCCTCGATCTGTTCCCAGCGTTTATCTGGGTCATTCACATCCGGCTGCATAGATAATCGTGTAGGCAGCTCCGCCTGAAAATCATATCATCGGTTATCATCCAAAAGCAAATGCACAGAACGGGTGGCGTTTGCGTTAGTGCGACCATGGACGAGACGTAAACGGAAGTGAGCACGTACCAATGCGTGATCCGAGTCCGCAGGCCTAGACTAAAATGAGCGAGAATCATTAATTGATCCACACCAGTGGCGAGCAATAACAATACGGTCAATCTAAGTCCAACGCTGTGAAGACGAAGGAGGATGCCATGTCAGTTTATACCGCTTTTATGGCAGAAGTTCGTACTCGCCAGAAACAATCTGTAGTCAGAGCACAACTGAATGAGACGATCGCCGTTATCGGTACAATCGGCTGGGATAGAAAATGGGCCTCCAATGTGCTTTTTGGAATCTCCCAAATGGCTAACTTGGGCGTTCAGATCCCCAGCAATGACCACCACGTCCGCTAAACGTGCGCTTCGAAGCAGAGACAAATCCTGGTAGAATTCGTCCTTTGTTTCAGAGGAACTGCAGTCAGTGGGCGCATACACAAACACGATGAACAAACATCAGGGCTTCAGTTTGTTGTTGTTGACACGAACAGAACCGTCCGACCGAACTGCACACGAACGACTACTGACTAAAATCCAGTCCAGCAGTGTACGCTCAGCAGGAGACTGTAGACATGCCTAGTTCATTCAAAAGCGGATTCAGAATCGTTTACGAACCACTAGAAGAGCCGCTAGTTACTGTGCACGCTCACGTTTCGGTTAAACATGGTATCTTTGAAGCCGTATTTGACAAATCTCAGCATCGTTGATCACATTTCGAAGAGGATTATCCTACGTGACGGCCGACGTCAAAGTCTAACTACTGTTGTCTTTATCAGTAGGCAAAACAGGAATTCGAGCCTATATGGGTGAACACACCACGGATGAACACGCCGTAACCAGCGAATAATTGGAACCAAGTCAATGACATCACAGCATGCGAGACGTCTAGGAGGGAATCGTCTGGTACGATGAAAGAGCATCGCAAATGAACAACCTTTCCCTCGTCGAATAAAGATACGAAGTGACTGTTCAGCGAGAATGATACAAAACGGCAGGAGCGATGTGCTGCGTTTTTCGTAACCTTCGTGAACCATGGCAGCACGCGGAGTTACTGACCGTCAAAATATGAATACAGATACCGAAGACGGAAAGCGAGAGTTCACTAGACTAATTCCGCCAGTCATCAGCCCCTTAGTTACAGTGACTGGACAACAAACATCAACATAATGTATACGACTGATCATTGAAACTTAATGTGACGGGAACTCGACCTCCGCTGTAATAAAATTTTGAGTTAGACGGCAATGACAGTTTGCTCAGTTCGTGTACCGCGGGCCTTGAGACCATTCATCCCACGGATATGCACTGATGATTAGAGTAACCTACGGACATGGCACGTTCTCATTCGCCTTTTTCCATTGATTCACAGACCACTCTGAATACCGATGACGGTATTTTGTCCCCTACTCTTATTGCAACAAGGAATGCTGGGGCGAGGGAACGGCGCGAACATCAAGGCGAACGAACGAACCAAACGAGGGCCACAGACAAAAGAACAGGTGGCGAATATGTCGGAGGCGGCCCGAAGCAGGCGAAAAGAGGCATACAGACGACCAGAGAGGAAGTAGCGGGATCTCCGGCAACCAGCAAGATAGCTCAGGTGAAGGGCTGCCGATCGAGCCGTCAACTGAGACAGTCGGGCCAACCGAAGGGAAATGACGGGCAAGAGAAGCAAGTCATCGGCCACAGGCAAATGGACAGGACGTAGCCGAAGCGCTCAAGCAGCGGCAATAGCAATCTTGGTGCTGCGCAGTCTGGAAAAAGGCCTATATAAGCGACTGTATGTGTGCCATGACTTGACTTGTGTAATCGTGGGAATACAAGTATCCTGCCGTGTGTTGTCGTCCTTGTTACATTACTAAACCCAGTAATCTTCGTAAACTCGAGACCGCAAACCGGAAAATCACTAGTGAGATAAGACAAATGGGACGAAAAATATCTTAATATGCATCGTTCAAGCTGGAGACATTCGAAAACATCGCAGTAATCTCCATAGGTGAAACAGATTTTCTCAATTTGCAATCATTGACAACAAAGCACATGCGGTTCGGCACGTGACCGACAGGAAAGACCAAAGAAACCAGTGGAAGACAAAAACAGAAAAAGCACCAAGTTGAGTAGGGGGGAACGAAGGGGCATCAACAAGTGCTTGGATTAAGGTGGATCAGTGTGTGTAGAAAGAATCTGGGCATACGAGAACCGCGTAGTTGAGCTGGGCGGTGCATGTTTCTTCACCTCGGTTTTGGTTGGCATACGCACCCCATCGATCAGTTGAACCGTGTCAGGAAATTCCCGTTGGAGAAGCGCAGTTAAACTGCCTCGGTGATCGGTAGCACCACCAGGAAATTTCGTCTCTCCACGTCTAGCCAGAACCATGACATGCCGTCCGGGTTCTGGATCCATACTGTGAGACTCTATCCCGTAAAATTCCGATAGTTCATGAATAAAACGGCGTCGCTTATCCTTCATTGGTGGAAAGTGATGTGCCACAGTACGAACACCATCTGCATCAGTGGCCTTCACGACCTGGCAAGGCGAAGCAAAATACAGTAAAACCCTAGTGTGAGACGTTTGTATGAGAAAAATGTAGAATAGTGAACGCCTGGTCCCAGTCTTTCGGACGCACTGGAAAGGAAGGCCTTTCCCATATGGGCGTGTTGCACTATTAGGTGGGCAGGGAATTTCAATTCTGAATCGGAGCAGTGAACTACATGGTCTTGATCGATAGAACGTAGCAATGCTTGTACTACTAGCCATTGAAGTCGGCTGGTGGGAGTGCGATTTGAATGACGTCTAGAACACTACAACGTCGAAGCCTCAAACACCTGTGTCCAGTTTCCAGTTCAAAGATAAAATAATATGGTTTGTTCCATAAATGCATTATTCTCTAAAATTTGAACAAAGGAGTGGGCTTATTCGATGTCTGATAAAATCAGTTGTATTACCAACACTTAGGAAAGGCTCTCACAGCAACTGCATCAACCGAATGGCAACAAAGACAGTGTCCATCACAATCCATAGATTGCGCGACGACAGACACATTCAACAGGCTGGATATCATGCTAGCCATACGTCAGTTTGATCTGTGCTCTTCACCGGCAAATTGAACACCCTCATGCCTTTCGAAAGTTAATAGCCACTTTGTTCCCACACATTCGCACGACCTTCAACTCTATCGACTGGACTGTACTCTGGCCCTGCTTACAAGAAAAATGAACGCCTCGGTCCCCAAAGAGTTTTATCACCAAGCTTCAGTTTGGGTTACGGTGCATGATCAGCCTTGACCACTGCTTGACATCTCTAGTCGAGTATGACAAGTAGGGTGTTTTTACGGACTTTAGGCTCCGTTTGCTGAGACGCTTACCTGCAACACCATACCGTAGAACTGACGTTCCACACTGACAGCAAACGCGAAGTTGTGCAGTGCATAATTTCTAAGCCATTTTGAATACTCAGGCTTTTCAAAAGGTAGCCTGTCCGCAGTCACCGCGTCATTGTCCAGAGACTGCTCCGGATTTAGGTCCAGACCCCTGGTCCACGATGATGTATCCGCGAAGCGACTGTTGGTCTGTGCCAACGCAGCTGCCTCACTAGCCTTGTTGCATGTACTGTCACACGCAAGCAAAGGCAACGGCTCGATCTGTTTCTTCCCCAGACTGAGTTGAACCAAGTTTTGCGATTTTCCCAAGCATTTCGATGAGGAATCGTCATTTTGAAGCAGCATGCAGTGCTTGAGTTGAACCTGTGGAGCACAAATAGCAATACCAAATGGTTACAGGTCGGAAGTTCAGAAGTAGTTAGAATGTAACGTAAAGAATTATCATAATGTAGATAGATAAAACGATTGTGCAGTGCCCTCACGAGTTGCGCGTAAAAGCTGTACGATGCATGACCACACAAACTGGTTACAGTGCCTGACGTGCCAAAAAATGATTGAGCAGGTATACTGAGTAGCCAAGAGTCAGAAGTCTATTGTACATCACAGACCATCTCATTTTACGAATGAATCTTTGAAGATAATAGTACGTACAACTAGCTTAAGCTCGCGTGCAATGAAGATATTGACAAGCTATCGATTATCTCTAGCACTACAACCCAGAAGTATCAATCGAAGTGAGCACGGAAAACGCATCACAGTTGATGGAATTTGTTCTTTATATTGGAACCGTATGTGCTTTCGTAATCTAGTAGTTGGAAGTCACACTTTACCAACAACACGGAAGTACAACAGACTTCTGACCTGGACCGTTAATGATCGTCAAGTCAGCATCGCAAAAACAAAACGAAGAAAATTTTCCATTGCCGATACTTAAGTTGAAGATATAAATATGCAATCCGAGGATTGCGCTACTGTCTTCAAATTAGACGTACCAAGTCATAACAACTTCCACCGCAAAGTCGTTTTTTTCTAGTACACCGTGAGGAATGAAAGCCACAGCCATCAGATTTCATCGCACAGTAAGGATGAATGTGCATCACTGATACTGGGATACTTGGAAAGATTAAACACGTTAGAATCAAACAGGATGGGGATATAACCAAAAGCTAAACTGGGCGATATTAGTGGTCTTAGCTAATTCCATTGGCGAGGATCGAGAAAAACCGCAAGAGCACCGCTGACCATGATTGCTTGATAAAATGGCTGACGGTAATTTCGATAAATTCACACGAATTATGAGGGTACATGGTACGTCTACTAGTCCACGCATTCGTGCGCATGTCGAAGAATCGCGGGAAATCGCACTAACTTCTGGAGTAAGGTGATACTGCTCGCTATCATCGGAAATGTTCAACTACGCCATCGACTGAGCAATGAAGTAAGCGTGGTGAGTTGTCCAATAACGAAACAACAGGACAGTTTTCCTACTTGTCATCCTTCCGATTGTCTTCGATGCCCCTGACTAGAATAGCTTTGTCACATGCTACGGTGGCCAGATGCGGAGTTGTCTAAACAAGCACCTCATTCTACATCTTACACAAGACGGAGATACTTTCTTTGAGATCAACGTAAGATGGGTCAACGTTGTCAAGACTGGTGCATCAACTTACCGTTAATAGAAACAAATCGGTCATACTCTGTGAAAAATGCACCAGAAAGCGTACTGAATAATTAGAGCACATTCGGAATAAGGAAGGCAACGAATTGTCCCCTAGTAAAAGCAACCGCATAAGGGTTAACGGGTATTTTTGCGCGATACTAAAGCCGAAATGTGAGTTTGTTGACTTGCATGAGTCCTCAATACAATACAAGCATAAGAGGTTTACTAATTAGAAGGTTTTGCAAAAGAAGTCACAGAAAGAACAGATTACCTGGTAACACATCTGCTTATCTTTCCGCTGGCCACAAGGGCAGATTACATCCATGAGGAACCGACAACGGGGTAACGTGGCGGTTCGCGGATTACCCGACTCATTAGTGCGTTTCGATCCCGCCGTAGCAGCCTGTAAACAGGTTTGGTTCTTGGCCTCGTGACATGGCAAGGAGCACGGATGGCCACAATCCGGACGCGGTTTTTGACAGGGTTGTGTGCAAACCACGGGAGCGGTTTCGCCATTTGTGATTGATTCCAAACAGTCCCCACTATGGCAATTTCGTTGGCAAGTGTGAGAACAATTTGGCAGTGGATGGCCACACATCCGACCACAACTGAGTACAGGTTGGAAACAAGGCATGCTAAACTGCACTCCATGACCTGTAAACGAGGAATGTGGAGACAGGAAAATAGATATAACTGTGCACTACTGAAATAAAAATGAAATCGAGAATTTTATTGAATCAAATGGGTCATATAAGACGGTGAATGGAAATAAAACCTCCAATACAATTCTGCATAGTATACTGAGTATCTACAAACTTAGAGCGCTCTTGGGGTCACTAACAGCATATGAACAGTGCTATCCAAAATCAGCAAAACAGTAGTAGTTAAAGAGGAAGTGCAGAGGACTGCTTCGGACAACCTGTGATAAGCTGATTTTATTAAGCACGACTCGGGACAAAAGCCAGGTGGGCTCTGTTGTCTAACGGGCTCGTCTTTCTATTGCATTTGTGCGTCATCGTGAAATTCTATGATACTAGAGGTTTGCGGAAACAAGTCCTGGTTCCCAGCCGATGGTATGGCCTTAAGAATCGAAGGAAAAGTGAACGGCAGAACTTAAGTGGGAAAATATTGATCATTATAATGATTCACACTGCTTCCAGAGAATAGTTGATGAAACACCCTCGATACTGTTAAATTCATTGCGATTTGCATTCTGGGAACTGAAATTCTCAAACAAAGGGAATTGGCTAAGGTATTATTCGCACCTTGGGGCCTCGGAACGCTAATAGTCACGCGCGTTCATATAAAGCAGTATACTGCTCCCGCCACTCATCAAATTCGTACGTCAATCCAGAGGTCTGGCCTGTAAATGTATTCACTCTCACGTTCCCACCAGTCTGATTTCAACAGATTGATTTTCCCTCCCGAGTTGCTTGTGTGCGACCCTAGTCATCACCATTACCGATGGTTACCTGACCGTCACTTATTACTATCATAAACACGGTTGCATTCAATAAAGAGTTTCTCCATTTTTCTCGACTGATGAGCTAGATCGGAACATGGATGATGCTGATTAATTGTCAAAAAAAAAATGTTTTATAGCGATCGGGTAGGGAAACAATGCAAAAAAACCAGTATGGAAGATATAACTAAGGTAACCCGAACAGTTTTTTTATAACATACTTGCACATGAGTGCAGTGGAAGGGGTATATACCCCATAGTCACAAAGGCCCACCGCACTATTAGGAATAACCGGAAGCCAAACCCTGAGACTTCGAGTGGCGAAAAACATAAGGTTTCAGTAGGTTACCTTACTCAGTGTTTCGTTTCCTACACCTGCCAACTCTCGTGCTGCGTTTTTACCACAATTACCGCCGGTTGTATCTCAAGTGCATTAGCAACTTCCAGGAAAACACCCAGGATCGTGTGAAATGAAACAGCGTAGTGAATACCAAGATTTCAGTTGGTCTACAGAAAACCGTTTCTTGTCAACCTGGGTTATATCTGGGAGTAGCACCTTTTATCCGCCCTTGTATCGGGTTACTGAGATATAAAAGGCATGCTTTGGTGAAACTTGTGGAGAGGCAGTCACGGGTCCCTTCAACCCACTAAGACCGTCTTTCATGCGATCATGTTAGGAACTCTATCTCCTATTCACGGAGTAGATACATGGTCAGTTCAGACAAGATGCATTATTGTATTAAATAATCAGTCCCAAGTGGCACCACTGTACCACGTGAGAACCAAAAACACGGAAAATACAGACAAATGAACGGGCATACCTCCAGGACATTCTTTGGTCAAGAGCACCGTACACGGTGGACAAGTGGGTTCATTGTGACATGTGTGACGCACCGGATGGTCACACGCGTGGGGTCGGTCACAGGGTCTCGGGCATTCTGGTGGGCCGGAGCCGCATGGCTGCGGTGGTGGTATCACACTGAAACCGCAACGACATGTGACCTCCGTGTAGATCACTCCACGCCAGCAGGTACCACAAGATCCCGGGTGACATGGGTCTTCGCAATTGTGTTGTCCGCAGCTCAATCGACGTCCGCACACTTCACCACACGGGTGAACAGTAAGCTGGTACAAGAACAGCACAAAGATTGAACACAGTGGAAATAATGTAAGCACGCCTTATGTCGTCCGACGACGATGAGAATCCAACAAAATATAGGGAGTGGACTGATACGAGAAATCCGGTGTTGGCTGGAAACGGACGATTTCACGTCCACACCGTTTGTTGCAGTAACGATTGCATAGAGGTGTTGCCAAAATTACCTCGACGTCCTGGATTTGTAATTATTCTATAGCCTAAGTAAAACACTGATCCCTAGACCGAACATTTTACGCTGTTTGCACCTACCACTTCGTGAACATTAAATGCAAAGGCATTCCAGATTACCATTTCTTTCATCGAATAAGGTAGTACGATGAATTCCGTAAGCTCGCCATTCCCCATGCGTCACCGATCTACAACCAATGTGAACCGCAATTAGAAAAATTAGGGGTGTTTACAATCGCGAAAACTTTTGCCGTATTGTTTGAGGTGAATTCTATTCTTCGGTTAATATGCTGATTAAATTAAATTCTCGGTGACTTCTTTAGGCGCCTAGGCACACAGACCGCCAACCGAGTGAGTATACTACCAGTCATTCTGTGCTTCACGAAGCGCATCATCATATTCACCTCTAAAGCCTAAGATGGAGAAAGCATAATAAAAATCACTTCGCATCACAATCAAATCGGGCCTGTTTTGGAGAATTCGTGAAAAGTGCCCACGGTTTCTCTACCGTGATAGTTCATAACAAAGGAATATATATGTCCACGGCTACAACATGCATATCATTATGTGAGGTACGACCTGACGTGTTACAGTGCAGCAGAAAAATTCCCATCTGGGGAACTGGAAGTATTCTCAGAACTCGATGAAATCTGCGTTCTTTGCGTAGTCGTGGACAAAACTCCTCCAAAAAGTCACAAACACGGGTTTGTAACACGAAATCAGTTTCAAATTCCTCCGCAAAAGTTTGATCATTATTTAATGCAGTCGATATAAAGCGGCATGATGGGCTTTGTCACCTCGAAGTCGCTTAAATGAGTGTCTCTGTGAATTTCTCATCAAGAGACTCTTTTTGTGGCCCTTGAAAATCCCACCATACGGCAGACACAGCAAGCCGATAGCCAAAACGATTTTCGATGCAAGTCGAAGTTCTTTGCGATTGCAGTAATTGACCACCCTTATTGGGTGTATAATTCTGGCTTCAGACCGGCCGAAGATGAAGCAGCAATGAAGCATGAGAGTTCACGGGAAAATCTTTTCCGAAGTTTCCGACTTTCTTGTGCATCTTCTCGGTTCTCTTTCGAATCGTCATCAAGTAACATTATCACACTTTTCGCAGACGGTCAATTTAATTTTCGGCATGTAATGCTCCCAATGAACCCTCTTTCTCTGTAACGATCGTGTTACTTCTACTATGATAAAATCATTAGGACAGAAGGAACATTTCTACAAAACCCGGGATAATTCAAAAGTAAGATACGTTTTTGATTTAATAAAGAAAAGACCAAACGCGCTGTCGCGCTAGTCAACTCCTGTGCAGCCACAACAGTAACTGCCTATGGCCAGATGTTAGGCTTCCGTGTAGCTAGAGAACGAAATAAGTGCACTATGCTGCGCACGTTGACATTATTAACGGTGCTTTCATCCACTCTCCAACGACTGCACAATGCAATTGAGAACACGAATTGTAGGCGAACCTATGTTCTCGGTAATTTCATTCTCAAGCCATTACAATCACATTTATATGTGAAGAATGCAAGTGGATTTTCCAAAAACATACGATTCAGGCTCCTCGTGCCAACAGTACATTCTCTGAATTTATGAGTTGGAAAAAAGTCTCACTAATTCAGTATAGAGGAATAAGGGTGAGGCGAAACAGAAACACGTGCAAATGACTAGGTTATGTAACCGGTGATAATTAACTTACGTCACCGCTAAGCCTTACTGTGTAACACAGTTGACTGCCGGCCGCGAGAGCTGGAGTGCTTGGACTAATTTTCGCTGCGCGCAAAGATCAGGCTTCAAGAGGCGGGTGATAATTACCTCGGCAGTTGCCAGTATCCAATAATTCATCATTTCGCTGGTCGATCCGGTTTAACCTTAGATTTGTCCACATACCTTTCCTGACAGGCTTATCCTTGTGATCCATCCATCAGCTAGAGTAGATTCTGACAAATATTCACGAACTACCGACGATGCAAACCTGAAGTAGTCTTTTTTGCCTTTCTTTCTTTCGTTGTATTTTACTTCCCTTTTTGTGACGCAATAATTGTACCCTATTTCAGGGAGGGGGTCGTGGCCAATTAGAGGCTGCCAATTAGGGAAAGTGACCGGCGCGGAAGCAGGGTCCGAACCCGGGACGGAAGGGTTCGAAGCCCACCACGATGACCTTTTGACCACCGCCGGCCATATTTTAAACTGTGTAAAGGAACTTCGCAGCTATCTTACGAAATACGGAATTTTGGGCATTTAAACGTTAGAGCACAGACTACCTCTTCATTTATCAATTTGCATTTCTTGTTTCCCTTTACCGCTCTTCGGTTATTTTTTCTGGTCTACTGAAAAGAGATTTTGAAATTCTTCCTTGAGGTCTACCAATCGCCAGTCGGATATCTTCCATAGCATTGCGTGAATTATCTGTAAAGCTGTGCAAACTACGCTTGACCGCGTGTGAAAAAATCTCCACTCACCTTTTATAATATGTATACATGTATATTACACTGGCTTGGAATCAAGGTGCCAACGCAACAACCACAATTACAAAAAATGAGACGGGGACCATAACAGAGTACGACAATCAATTAGTAAAAAGATGCTGCGATTTTTTGCTGTTTCCCCCACACACTTTCTGATGTTTTTTGCCATTTTGTTCGTCGGGATGATGACAACGACGAACCTCATCCCTTGGGTCACAACGATGGAGGGGGAAGCATCAACCGAAACCAATGCTGATGCCAACTTTTTAATACCTTTATATCAAGTCGTGGTCTGACCGCCGCATCTCTTCTCCGAGTCTTGTCCAGCATGTGAGAACAGAACACGGAAAGGTAGATGACCGGTAAGCCCTGTCTTTGGCTCTCGTTTGTTGACTGATAGTTTAATTACGAAACCCCGACATCGATAGTCGGATGGTAGAAAACGCCCGGTTCGTCACCATACCCGACCTATGTATTGTGTCTCGGGGTTTCGAATTACTCGCGAACTAATTGAACATATTTTTCCACAACTTCCAGGTGTAACACCGTCGGTCAGATTAGGGGCTTCAAATGAAACCTGGTTTCACAAATATGAACAAGAATGAAAACCCTTTTGTTCTGATATGTTTGTAACCAAAAGCGAGCTCATTTTTGACTCTAAAGTATACTCTCGTGTGTTGCTGCTTTCTGTTGACCTGTTCACAATATACTGTTCCCACACGGAAGAGTCTTCTGTCTTGTTTTGCAGTGCCGCACAAATGTCATTGTTAACAGCCATTATTTCAGACCGTGTCGAACTTGTGTGGCTAATCCATTGGACTTTGTGATTTGACAATCAGTACACCTTTTGAAGCCTTATGTAGATTTTCCGTCAAAGTCACTGGGTCATGGCTGTTTGTTTTAACTGACAGTGTAGCGGACTTCGTGCGTCACTTGTGCCATTTTGTCAAGATTATTCATAACTGCATGCCTTGTACAGAAAAGTGTTCGACATAACAGATTTCCTTTCCAAACGAACGACAGCACTCAGTGCTTTCTTGATGAAAGCGGTTTTATTGGGTACTGAACTGACTAGTCTGCACCGAAGACGAGATACCATGGCCATATATCACCTCGCTACAAAACATTTAGCCTATATTAAAAAAAAACACGGGAATAAATTACTGCAAATAATTGTTCGCACAACTGATCTTGTCACACTTGATGCTTTTACAATAGCCAAGACCCCGCTGACTAGTCTCAGTTGGCAAAAAGCGGGATAATACGTAACCAAAGGCACATGAACACAAATGCACAACCAGAAAACACTGACAGAGGAATCAATCGGAAGAATATGAATTCGCTAACCTCGCAACACTTTTTCTTGCACTTATGACGTCCGCATGCTTTTTTCTTGTTGCACTGTCTTTCACATAAGAGCTCCATTGTTCCTAAGGATCAGATCAGTGGAAGAAAAAAGACGTGGGGTGGGATGAGGTAAATAGATGTATAACTACGGTCACTGCTCATTGGGGCTGAAGATATGTGTCAAGTTCTAAAGTAAATTGATTGTACGTCGTACAGATTGCTTTCTTGCACTACATTATCGGACTCTTATTAATCCCCTATAGATTATATTTGGTGTCTTTGATGAAACCTGTCCCGGTTTTACTCCGTTAACTTTTAAAGGTCGTCTAATCAGTTCCACCCACCGTAGGGACCCAAGTGCTGAAATGTCACGGACAGGCGATGATTTATTGAAAGCACCGATAACAGTTAACTGAAACTGATATTGTCACACGTGCAGATAACCTTAATGTGTTGACAACCTTTCACTCAGATGGAAAAAACAGGTATCACGTGCATTTGACGGTTACGCAAAACCTAATAAACTGTGACTGTGAAATTATTAAGAACAAGATGGCAAACGGGTTTTCTGCAAATCAGTTCTTCCTCTGACTATTATAATCATAAGTAGATGAAACAGGAAACTGAGTGGAAACCAATAAGGCTTTTATGTGATTACGCTCACCGGCTTTTGGAGCAAGAAACTCGTGATTTGCCACTTAGGTATAAGAAAGCGGGCCAAGGACTAAGACGTGCCTGTATGTCGCAGAGTCGCAGACATGATCACTGTTGATTGGGCTGCTTGAAATAGGGATCATTTTATCACATGAAAAAGACGATACACCTGACGAATGAACAAACATCGATTGTTTTCAGAGTGAAACTATGTTTTTGACCTTCATATGTTGTACGCGGAATTTCAACAATTATTGGTTTTGTTTCAGCCGATTAGAGCCTAATCGATGCGATATCTGTCATATCACCCAACTGAGTCTGTATGGCCTAATTGTTTGTCGGCGACAAGTGTACAGATGTTCATAAGTGATAGTGGATCCACAGATCAATTTGCTGAACAGTCCCTTCTGTGGTACCATGAAATTGATGTACACGGACTACCCAACTTGGAGTAAGCGGGGGTAAGAATCCTGTCCAAGGTGGGTGGCTAACACAATTCGAGGCTATTTACTTGCAGTAGGCCGATCAAGAGTAATTAGGGTGCTGTCAAGTTTGCTCAGCTTGAGGATAACTGATCGCGTTAACAAGCAGTCGTCAGTCACGGAATCCTAATCAAACGTTCGAATTCGTTGGTGGTATTCAGAGTTCCTTTAGCAAATCTGAAGGTCCGTAACTTCTCACAGTTGGGTTAATCAAACTAGTGAGATCAGTCAAAGCGCTCAAAGAACCGAGAACAACAACGCACTCAGAAGATAGAGACCCAAAAATCACGATTTCATTTATCGTGGTAAGGTGTTTGGTAAAGAATACAGGAAAGCCTAAGGTTAAACCTGTAATGAGTGTGAAAACATGTACACAGGTATGGAAAAGCCACCTTTACTTATTGATCAACTGCCCAAATCACCAATGAGGACAAGCAGGGAAATGATCTGGCGGAGGGACATGAGCACATATCTTGTAAGTAGTTGGCTAAAACCCAGAACACAAGTCGAATGTTGAGTGGGTAGAAAATGTATTATGTAGTCTTGCTGGTGGTACGTGGATCAGATAGATAACGATGGGGAATGAAAATATTTTTGTTCCTCTTGAACTGATCCAACTGCAGTTGGTCTATCACAAACACTAGTCAAAACACCTCCGAAACATCAAAACAATACAGCAGGAACGGAGTGCTAGGGTGTAGGTAAGTACTAAGGCATTAAACAACACCAGTGTCCCTTTAGTCTTTTGTATTATTTTTATGTTCATCTAGAAGTCAATAAACATATTCTAACATTCTCTACTGGACATAGTTGTGAACAATTGTTTGTACACGTTGATGCTTGAGAATCCCTCTACAGTTCTTCAACTTGATAAGTGAATAATAAAAATCTCGAATTGCCGCCACTAATATGAATATTCTACTTTGAATATTTCTTTAAACTGCGCTCGTATTTTATTTTATTTTTTAATGGTCATGCAAAGTAGTTGAGTATTTACCCACAGACGCAAGAAACATCTGCTTGACCCGACATGAGCAGATTTCAGCCGATTGTCTAAGAAATCTACAAGACACCTTCCTGGTAGGATACACGTATTATCTATTCCAAATACCAGGTAAAGAACTCCTTCTAATGGCAAAGAATGTTAAACTGTCTCGATAGACAGACGAAACGCGAGATAAAAGCGTAATTACCATTTTCTACCATCGACGAGAACGCCAAACAAGTGAGTTCTTTGCTTGTACGTCCACATCGACATTTGATCGTCAGTGACTGTTTGCAAGGTGGACAAGGGCCTCCGTGACACTTAGCCGGACATGGATGTCCGCATATGGGCTTGGGACGGTCGCATACATTTGGACAGGTAGGAACAAGATCCATACAACTAATTCGGTCGCCGGAAACATTCCCAGAGGAGACCTATAATGAGATAGCAAATACTATGAGCAGTGACCAAATGCGAAACAATAAACAAGGGGCTTCATTCGGTTGAAAATGTCGAGCAAAACATTTGAGTATGAAAGTGAACAGTCAATACAAATGCGGACAGTTGATTACGAACGACTCATCTACATCACTCAGGTCTGTTAAGAAAATCCACAAATAAAAAAACATATTTCCACGGAAGTTTCAGCCCTTAACAACAGGAAGTCCGCAGGTGTGTGGGAGAGATTTGTCTTATTGGAAGCGGCTGCAAATTCTGCAGAAACATTTCGCGCAAAAAAACACAGAACTAATGCACACAGCGTTAGAAGCGCTGGTGTTCTCAGTAAATTACATAGCAGTTCATTGTGGTTGAGTGTTATGGGCTGTTACTTGATTGTCCAGGTATATTACGAGGTTGATTGCCGATATCTTACTCCAGCCTTTGCAAACACTAGATGAAGGGTACCAAGGTTTCGTACACGCTAATCATGCATACAATTCCCCCAAGAAGGTTCCGCCACCTTCAGGTTTGATGAAAGTACTGTTCGTATGGCTGATAAATCTTCATACCGATCTCCTCTGCCAATTGGATTCACATTATCCAAGAGCATTATCTCGTCGGAATTCAAAGGACACAGTGACCTTCTATCTGCGTTGGACCGTCTATCAACCAGTTTGCCGAGGTACGACCACTGGTATAAGAGGTAACTGCTAGGGGCCCCAAACAGGGACTAAGAATCCAACAAACTCCCACTCACACGTGCTGACCCTGACCCTGCGTAGTTGTTTAATCCGAACTGTGTATAAGACTAATAAATTACTATGCATGCTACTAACGAACACAGGACTATTATTAACTGTCCGCATTCGCGAGATCGAACGCAAAATAGCATCGCAACATTATGCATGATCTGCTTTCTGACCAATGAATTACCAATGGCATAGATATTTTTTGTCGTGCTAGAAAACTAAACTGAGTCCTGCTTCGTACTTGTGACGTTGCAGGCGGTTGCATTTCACTGAATTTCGGCAGCAGTGGTAGTTTAAAAAGAGAGCACCCCAATCCATACAACAACTGAATAAGCGAAGCAATATATAAAACCAAAATTTTCTGCTTTGCAACACAGATTCGCCCACACTCACCAGCTTACTCAAAGCTACGCGACCACAAGGGCAGACAAAGCAGCGTGATGGATCCAACGCACATGGTTTGCATTCACCTGAGTGGCAAGGCTGACAACATGTATGATGACCACAAGTCAAAGTGCGCCCGCAAATTTTGCTGCATGAGAAACATTTACCAAGTAAAACTGGTTTAGGTTGTAGTGGTTTTGCGTCTTCTGATCGAAGTGCTTGGACCAAAGCACCTTCAGTCGAAACAGTCATAGGCGACGACGGTGGTGTATTCGGCGCCGAATGATTTCCCATGTCCTCTTGGGCAGGAGTTTCTTCTTCAGTGACGGAAACGATTTGCTCTTGTAACGACAATGGACTATTAGACTCGTCCGATATTTCAAGTCTGGTGGTGCCCAGTGCAAGGAGTGTGGAATCAAACTCAGCACAAGCTGTTCTCAGCTTGTCCAAAACTTCTTCAGTCAGCTGAAGCTTCGTTGCCTCATCGCTACCACAGACGATCGACAAGTGCTCCAAGCCACAATAACAGTCTGAAGGTCGGAGAGAGCAAGGAATAATAACGTTATGAAGCAGCGAGATAGCAAACAAAAATTGCAGCTGTCATAAGCAAGAAATATAATAACAACTACATGCCACCAAAACAGAGCGATATGTTACCCAGCGCACTTCCAAGTTATGATTGGAGGACGGCCAGTGATATGGTAGCTCATCAACAAAGTGAGCACTGACACTTCGAATAAGCAAGTACAGACGACCAGCAGCAACGGCCGAGGTTATAGTAGGTTTTCTGCTAGGTAGGCGAGCGCACTCATGAAAAGCCATATGAATCTGTAGATCCGTGCCGTAGTGGATGTAATCCGTCAATGTGGTCAATGCCACTGGCCTTGGTTATTCAGTCGACAAGATTTTTTAGCAAACTTGAATGACCAATACAAGCGACCACCGACTCATCTGCAATGCAAGAGTACAGTGAAAATCCCATAAATTTCCGAAAGGTGTATGAACTGCAGGTCTGATCACCGGATTCCAAAGGAGACGATCTCTTAATTTCGGACCGCTGCGTTGCGGGCAGATCCTCTGGTGGAAGAACTGGAGACTGACATAACACAAACGCGAATTTGGAATTCAGGATCCTCGTGATAATTAGGCCCCAGATTTGATTTTAAGACTGCACAAATACTCCGACATGAGATTTTGTCTTTATACTCTTCGAGCATTGGTCGCTGTTCTGGAGATCAGACAATGTCATATCTTCTTTCTCATCGAATTTGCAAACCAATTTTGCTCCACATAATTCCTTGGGCTTTCAATGATGAACACGGGAAATATGAAAACTGGCATATTTCGACTGATGTACGTCGTTAATCAAAGCAACCATTGGGGCCATACAAGAGGAAAATTTTTCCAGAACAATCCTGCTTGTTACATCACCTTTCAACGGAACTTCTCGGTGAGTGAAATTGCTCAACCGATCATCAAAGGGACAACAACAAACACATGGGCATACATAAATGAAGCTGGACAAAGATCCAGACGATCTATGTGACAGTAAGCCGTGCTTACTTACCCGCCTCTAAAACCCAACTGCATGAAGGACAGAGGCCAATATGACATAGATATAAACACCTGTGCGCCCCGAAAATGCAACGGACGGGCCCGGTATCATCGCCATGGAGGTCTTTCAGACAAAGCTGTCCACAAGGTCCAGGTGCTTGGTCACCACACAAAGAGGAACGTTTAATACGACCGCATGGGCAGCTCAGAATGATGCTTGCAGTACACGGAGGGCACGGTCCGGGATGGCACAATCTATGTTTGGTGATAAAATAATTGTCCGGAATTAGTTGTTATTTTTCCAATGCGTAGCACTCTGGTATTTGTCAAGATCGACTGAATTTATTTCGATATCAGAAATAAATAAAAAAACACGTAAACTACACACAGTGCGAATGAAAAATCACACACAGTTTAGTTCAGACCACCATTAGCCATGCACTAGATGCGGCAACCTCAAAAATAATGAAAAAGAACAGGAGCATGAAAAGAGTAACAGAACTACAAATATTGGCATTAAGTCGATAAAGAAAGGTTGCGGATACAAGAGTGCCTCTGGTCGCGAACACTGAGCTATATCCTCAAATGTATCTAACAATAGTGGCAGGATTCCAGGACCCCAAGCCCTACAGGACCAAGTCCACTGGTTAGGCTTTCGAAGCCTTTCTACTATCATCGTCATCACCATGTTGCACGTAGAATTAGAAAGAATAAATAAATATAGTGGGCAGGGAGTAAACCTGCAGAGGTGGGGAAAATAAACAGCGCCTTAGTAGCAAACACACGGAATACACAGTCTAACTGTACAGACGCACAAAAAATCAACCATTCTGATTCTACAGAAAGTGACAACACGATCGCAACTGTTCACCGTTCGCTGCCATGTCCGTGTCTCCAGCCAATTGGTTGATGGATCTTTTGGACCCCAAAATCAAAGACGTGAGACACCTACCTTTCATTCCCCATTGTCACGTCATCTGTTGACCTCCAGGTGGCTTCTTCCACTACCGAAGAGCAACGGAAAACAGGGAACGGTACGGTAAATGTTTGTCATACTCAGCACAGGCCCCAAACAACGAAGTCTACAAAGCTGGATACTCTGAACTGGTACGCAATACTCTATTTCTGACTTCAGTACTGCTCACCCGGTTATTCCATTCAATCTTAGCGATTCTACGCAAACGATGGTCGAAAACCAAAAGGCGACGGCCATCTTTCGCACGCAGACTCCGTCTCGCAACCATACAACAGAACTGGACGCACCGCAGCACAGCACACGACCCTTCAGCTATAGCGATAATATCAGGTCGACTCCACAAGTGCTCCAGTCCAGGGTACATTGCTCAAGCCATGACTTTGAGCGTGCTCGCTTCTGCTGCTGTGCTCCCATCCGTCGTTACGCAGCTGCCGAGTTAAGTGAAGAGGTCGACAACTGTTAGTACCTTCTCATCAAGCATTAAGCTCGGAACCGTTGACGTTCAGTCTTGTAACATCACTTACCCTCCCCATAGAAGAACGGGCAGAGTTCGACTTACTAAAGGAAATCAGCAAACCCCAACAGCGCGTGCGCCCTTACCACTTGAGAAACAGGGAAATGTGAGCTCATTAACTCTGCTGTAATTAAACTTTATCCGCCATGTATATCGCATTTCGCTGACGTATCACTTTCCAGAACATTCCCGGTGGGAGTGAGTTTGGTAAACTAAATGGTTTCATTTCACTTCGTATGTTAGATTCACATCTTTGCTAATAGTTCTATTTCATTTCAGCTTTGCGTGATTTGATTCCAAAGTGATTAAACCCTATGAACGGCCAACCCAACTTCTCCATTCATCTCGCCTGTGCGTGTTTGTGTGTACTCGTTCATAACTGGGGCAGCTTATACTAAGCACAGTACACCAAAGCTCGTGAGATCCTACGGACGGGACTAAATCACTGAACTATGAATGATTCAGTGAGATTTTTTTATTCACTTAATTAGGGCGATAGAGCTAGTATACGTAAATTGTTACTGAAAAAAGAATGATGAAATACTAATCACATACTCGGTGCACGGATGCGTGCAAGCGTTTGCGTTGTTCAGTAAGGTTTCAGTGTGTTTCTGATTTTTCGGTCGAAGTTTTCCGCATACTTCGTCGCAGCTGTGCGGGATATTGGTTTTGGCTGGATGATATTCAGGATTTCGAATACGTCGACAAAAGCAGAAGTAACTCATCATGTCCCCGTAGTCACTGTATTCCGTTTGGCAAGCCGGACACCTCCATGGAGCGTCAATAACTTCAGTTGTTTGATTTTCCGTCGCACCCTTGCGGCATTTATCGGCCCACATTTTGATACACGACAAATGATAGATGTGAAAACACGTGGAACAAGACCACGTCTGGTCTCGCTGCCGTACACGGGATATGCACACCAAACATTGGTAGGTACCATTCCTGAGTTCGTCGATGAGTTTTTCTGATAAAGGAAAAACGGAAACAAAAAATGACCAAAGATTCTGGATATGCAGGCAAAAGGCCATGTTTGCTTAAAGAAACTGGACGCGCGATGCAAGAACATGTACGAACATGAATAACTGGCTTGAGTTTAGAGGTACTTAGGATTCTTTCATCAATGACTATCATATTTTATTTAATGGATAAGTGCTTTCATATGAAGCGTCGATGATATACTCACAATAAAAGCCTAAGAAATGCCATTTCGGGCGAACAGTGTCTTTGCTAAAATTAAGTGCATACATTATTAATCGAAGCTGACTACTGGGCTAAGCACTCGATCTTAACAAGTTCTGTTCTGTGTATATTTGCTGAGACACCAAAGCGTGCAGCAGATGGAAAGTTCGTTAGGAAGGTTATTCCATTGTGACATAAGCGCGAGCAAGCATTGATCAATGGACTTATCCAACAAGGCGCACAAGGATTCCTGATGTGGATTTATGGGGTCCGCTAACCTGCTGGTTAGAGTAATAGTGAAACGCCACTAAAGCGGGAAGCACATGCTACTGTCATTGCGCTGATTAAAGTTCACTGCAAAAACCTGATTTGCTAACCTCGTAGATTGGAGTGCTTTTCTTCCGTATTTTGTGCCGACGCGGCGGCATTTAAATGGGATCCGGATACCGTATCAGGTGTACCCGACCTTGTGCCGTCAGTTTTATCTTCAACTTCAGCAGAACACTGAGCTGTCTCTACACTGCCAGTTGGATTACGCAGTTGTCCGCCTCTTCGAACCCTTGATGGGATCCTTGGACCACGCGAGGAATTTGAAACAGAACCGGAATGAAGCATGTGAGGGCGGTGAGATGAACTAGGCATACCCCTTGAGAAATACTCAAAGTCCGGATGACCATAGTGAAGTTGGTGGGAAGGAAACCTTCGCCTGGGAAGCACAACATGTTGTCCACTAAACGGATACCGGTTCCCAAAGTACTGAGGTCGCGGACAAAATTGGGGAGTTGAGTTCGGATTTGGTCTATGGAGTTGCTGATGCCTATAGGGCGGATACGATACACTCACATGGGTCACGCGGCTTGGTGGATAGTATCGTTGATCCCACTGCGGCATATCCGGGTGCCACGGTCCTTCAGATGTGTCACCAACACGACTCGGAATAAATTCTTGGGTCGAACTTTCCTCAAGAGGTACCCATTGTACGACTCCAGGGCAGTTAAAAAAAGCACGAGGACCACGAGGACCGTAGTTCGGTAACATTGTGTATGAACCAGGGCAATTGGTTTGTGCACTTATTCCGGTTAATAAACTGAGGGAATGAGAAGCGGGACTGGTTAGTGCGAACAAAAACCGGTAGGAAATATAAGAAAAATGCACTTCTGTAAACAAGTTATGATCCCAAACTTAAATGCAATTTTAATTGCGTATGGTGGGTTTTCAGGTTATTTAGAAAGCTGTCCTATCCATGAGGTAATTTTTTGTTTCATGCTCATGGAAGGTTTACATCCTACAAACACAGGCATGTTGACCTTCAAAGGAAACCGGCAATCACAATCCTGAGACTTGAATTGAACAGACAAAAAGGGACCTAAAAGGTCAGGCGTGCCGAGCTGCGTGACAGCGGAGTGCTGTCTGCAAGTGAAACAAACCGGTGGTCGTGAAGTTCCAGTTAGACATAATGCTATGAGTGGTCGGTCGTATAAGATTGACAGAAACATGTGAATCCAATGATCAAAGCTCCAATAATATAGTAATAATAACAAGCAAAATAAACAACAAATAATAATATATTAGTATGAACGTCAGTAACTTGGTCCACTGTCTCCAGTTTAATTAGTAGGTTTGATCATCAAACGACTCATCATCCTGCTTCATCCATGCTAGGAATAATTAGCGCATTCACCGGCCCCACTAGGAATCGAACAGGGAGTGAACGACTGAGTCGAGCATCTGACCACCAAACCATCCAAGCTGGCTTTCAAAGGTCTGTTTACCATTACCATCACATGGTTAGCACCCTTCCGTCACTGACTTTTCGAGGGTAACAACTCGTTGGCTGCACAGCTATCTACTGGTATAAAGAACAACTCTGTACGAAGCCTAAATGATGAAAGAAGCATAAAGTTACGAACAACCCATTTTGTGATCACATGCTTTTTGCATGGCTGCAGTGGAAGCAGTACACAACTTATGGCCATAGGTGCCCAACTGAAAAGCAGAAAAAAGAATGTACAAAACGTGTACGGTGAAAATATTAAAAGAATTTTACTTTCACTTGTTGTGATCCTCATGCTGACTCTTAGTCCCCCACCCCTCGATTCTGTAATTTTTTTCTGTTGTTGTTGCGTTGGCACCATGATTGTTCTCAAGCCAGTGTAATATATATATATATATATATATATATATATATATATATATATATATGCACTATTACGAATAATCACTCACCAGACCCTAAGACTTGGAGTGGAAAACTACATAAGGTCCTTCTAAAGACTAGTTGAAATTGGACATGGAAATTCAGCTCGCCATACCGAGCAACTCAGTTAAGCTGGTTTAGTCCAGATCTCATCTTATCCACCACAACTTCATCCTCTGGTTAACATGCACTCTGACCACTAGTTTCTACTCATCACCACGAGACTGCACCATGGCGTGGCGTGATGGTTTGCGCGTCTTTGTAACCCAAAGAACATGCAGGACGGCTTTCTTAAGCCGGAGATGCAATTATACCTAACAGGTCGGTGGACAGAGATCGAACAAAGTCCAGTCCCTGAACCAGTTGATGGGCAACCACTACGCCGCTGAAGAGGACATTTCAGCGAATAAACATGGAGAGAAACAGTTTACCGGTCTAAAAACCTCGGCTAGATGGGGGTAGGAGTGGAGTACCAGGGTTTTCTCTCGATGGTAGGGGAAGTCATCGTACTTCACTGGGCAGCTATGGCCCGCCCAAGCTGGTCAACCCCGACCCAAAGGATGCTGCCCCGTCCACGTTTCGATTGTTCCACTCGGTGCGTGGGGTTGAGGACCGGATCCGAAAAGTATATCGATAACAAAGCACCAGAGTAGACTAGATAAAACGCATGCAGCAATCAGGTCTCGCGTGACAGACCACAAGAAGTTCCTTCACGGGCTCTTCGGTTAAGTTCCCGTTCTGGATTGACGCCTCACTGCCTTGTGGGTTCGACTTTCGAGTCAAAGGCCCGTGTTAGAGTTCCCAAAGAAAAACCCCTTCTGCGGTGTGAGCAACCGCGAAGTATGATTCGCCCAGAAACCTCTAGTATCTTCCCTGTAAAAAGCCCTACCAATTTTCCCTTCTTTAATTTGAGACCGATGCAAAACGCCATGGATAACATCGGTTGTGATAAAAGCATTAGTTCAGGAGTTGGGTATAAATAAAATGCACCCCTTAAGCCTAAATTTCCACTTCATTTGGCTGCCTTCTACGTCCGCACATTACGTCAGATAGGGCAACAAGCTGCCTATACTAGAACTCTTGACACTTAAAAAAGATGGATGCTGTCTTCGAAACATGCATACAAGAACCTACTTCTGTGATCACTCTTCACAGCTCAGATATAACAGTCTCTCGCTTCACTCTTCGTGTGTCGGGTGATTCGGTGTCTAGTTCTCGCGGTCAGGTTGGCATTAGGATTGTTTTGAGCATGAAAGCTGAGCGTGCACTACTAGACTGGATTCCAGTCAGCAGTCGTTCGTGTGCAGTTCGGTCGGACGGTTCTGTTCGTGTCAACAACAACAAACTGAAGCCCTGATGTTTGTTCATCGTGTTTGTGTATGCGCCCACTGATTGCAGTTCCTCTGAAACAAAGGACGAATTCTACCAGGATTTGTCTCTGCTTCGAAGCGCACGTTTAGCGGACGTGGTGGTCATTGCTGGGGATCTGAACGCCCAAGTTAGCCATTTGGGAGATTCCAAAAAGCACATTGGAGGCCCATTTGCTATCCCAGCCGATTGTACCGATAACGGCGATCGTCTCATTCAGTTGTGCTCTGACCACAGATTGTTTCTGGCGAGTACGAACTTCTGCCATAAAAGCGGTATAAACTGACATGGCATCCTCCTTCGTCTTCACAGCGTTGGATTCAGATTGACCGTATTGTTATTGCTCACCACTGGTGTGGATCAATTAAAGATTCTCGCTCATTTTAGTCTAGGCCTGCGGACTCGGATCACGCATTGGTACGTGCTCACTTCCGTTTACGTCTCGTCCATGGTCGCACTAACGCAAACGCCACCCGTTCTGTGCATTTGCTTTTGGATGATAACCGATGATATGATTTTCAGGCGGAGCTGCCTACACGATTATCTATGCAGCCGGATGTGAATGACCCAGATAAACGCTGGGAACAGATCGAGGAAGCTTTCTATGCTGCGTCTAATACCACACAGGACTCTGGTTCAAGTCAGTCTCCCAAAAGACGGATATCTTCGACAGCACTTGCTCTGTTGAATGCTCGCAGATTGATCCCTCCGGATGCCACATTCAATGAATTGCATAAATCCCTGAGACGCTAACTGACTTAGTGCCTGGAAAATGGCTGTGAACAGTGGTGGATTACGAAATGTAGGGGAACGGGAAAGGCTGCGTCTATTGGCAATGCACACAACTTATTCCGTCTGATTAGAGGCGCCGATCCACGGAAGCTCGGTGTAAGTGAGCTAACAAGAGAGCCCGAGGGCTCACTGATTTATTCCCAGTGACGTCGTCTGGAGCACTTTAAGGAACAACTCAGTTAGCCCACTTCAACGGTGAACCTTCAAAAATACCTGCCAGAGAAACGATGCAGGCGGATATCACTCCTCCATCAGAAATGGAGGTTAAGTGGGAGATAGGTTACTTGAAAAAGTACAAAGCCGCTGGACCGTATGGGTTGTCTCCATCTCGTTTTAAGGATGGAGACGAAGCTTCGGTTTCGGAGGTAAAAAAACTCCTCCATGTAATCTGGGATAGTGAGCAGACCTTTAGGAAATGGTGTGAATCGCTGATTGTACCGATTTACAAGAGAGGTGACAGACCTTCTAGCGTACTAAGTATCGCGTTCAAACTGCTCACCGGGATTATTCTCCACCGATTATCCAGCGCACACGAAATGTGTACGCGTGAGAATAAAGGCGGTTTCAGACCCGGCAGGGGTTGTACCAACCACATCTTTACTTTTCGGCAAACCTTATAGCACAGACACATACTCCGTAGGCCCACAATTTGTGTTTTTCTTGATCCGAAAGTGGCGTTCGATTTAGCCGATCACAGTTCTCTGGTACTGCCTCTCACTGAAGGGTGTGCCAGAGAAATCTATTTTTCTATTCCAATACTTGTTAACGAACAACCGAAGCCGAGTTCGTGCTTACGACGATTTTTCACCTGCGTTCACCACGGAAAGTGGTGTTCGTCGGGGTTGTCCTTTTTCACCCTTCCTCTTCAATTTTGCAATTGAACTGATTCTTGAGATAGCCCTATCCTCGTGCGAGAATAGTGACATCGATCTTTGCTCAGGCAGCAAACTGTATGACTTGGAATATGCGGACGATATTGTTCATCTGAGTGATGATCCAGGTAAGCTGAAGCTTTCTCAGATAGCCTTAACAACAGTGTAGCGGTGATTGGGATGCGTTTTACACCTCGAAAGTGTAAAATGCTGTTGCAGGACAGGGTCGGCTCAATATCAAACCTATTCTTGGCAGAGGAAGCTCTAGCTGAAGTGGATAGGTTTTGTTACCTGGGAAGTTAAACTTCACCAGATGGAGATATCGGATGAAGTGTCATCGCATACATGGAGGGCGCGTTTGGCTCTTGCTAACCTACGTCATCCGTGGCGTCGGCGTGATATCCGATTGTCTGTTAAGGGTAGAGTGTACACAGCGGCGGTTAGATTCGTTCTTTAATACGGTTCAGAAACATGGCCATTAAGGGTAGAAAATAGGTGAACATGGTCGGTGTTTAAGCATCGATACCTCCCTAATATTGCCTGAATATGGTGGGAACACCGTATAAACAATGCTGAAGTTAGACGTAGGGTGTTAGGAACCAGAGTTCAATCCCTGGATCAAGTACTGAGTCTAAACAGGTTAAGGTAGCTGGGACATGTGTTACGCAAGACCACCGATAGACTTCCTCGGATTATGCGGTTCTCCGAGGCAGGTATTGATTGGAATGTAGGTATAGGTGGTCAGTCCATGGTATGGCAAAAAGGTATGGAAACCTTGACCAGTGGACTTGGCTAAGTAGGACGTGCTAGACTTCCGAGCTGAAATCCACGTGACCCGCCTACCAAATGGTTGGAGATACTGTGATACGGCTAGGTGTCGCGGACAGTGGCGTAGTTCGAACTCCTTCTTTGTCTTCGTAATTTCCTCTTATTATTTCCATTTTCTGGACTTTTTCACTTCATGCTTCTATTCTTTTCGTCCTTTACTCAACGATGCTAGGAGGTAGCAATCGAAACCAAAGCACAAAAGTGCGAGGTTAATGGTTGGGTAAACTAAGGCTGAAACATCCCAAATGCCACATCCCGACTTTTCTAGTCGTGATCTTCAACTTGTGTGGGTGACACTCCGTTCACTTTCCTATAATCCTTACTCTTGTATTGTTTATCACTTTCCCGACAGTGGTGACTCTAACTTCAATTTTATGTTCAAAAATTGCGAACTTATTTGTTGCAGGCCCAATTCATCATCATCATCATCGTACAGCGTTAAACAGTAGGGCAAGCCCCACTGACCACTGCCTTTCTCACCATGTTGCACGTTGAATTAAAAAGTATGAATATACAAGATGGACAGGGAGTGGACCTACATGGGTGGGAAAAGAAAAGAATGCCCTAGTAGCCAACACACGGAATACACAGTCTAACTGTACAAACGTACACTGATCAAACATTCTGATTCGATAGAAAGTGACAACACGATCTCCACTGTTCGCGGTTCGCAGCCATATCCTTCAGTGTCTCCAGCCAACTGGTGGACGGATCTTTTGGACCCCAACCACGAAGACGTGAAGCACCTACTTTTCCTAAGTCTGCTGTACATTTTCTCATTCCTCGCTGCCACGTCATCTGTTGACCTCCACGTGGTCTCTTCCACTCCCTGGGAGGGGCGGAGAATAGGACACGGTACGGTAGACGTGTGTTTGCCATACGTAACACGTGTCCCAACCAACGAAGTCTACTAAGTTGGATACGCTGTGACAAAACGTTCTCTGAATTAGTACCCAATACTCGCTTTCTTACCTCATCGTTGCTTACTCGGCTATTCCACCCAATCCTAGCGATACTACGTAAACATCGATGGTCGAAAACCTCAAGACGACGAATATCTTCAGCACGCAGACTCCAAGTTTCGCAACCGTACAACAAAACTGAACGCACAGTGGCACAGTATACACGACCTTTCAACTTCAGTGAAATATCGGATCGGCGCCACAAGTGCTTCAGTCCAGCGTACGCCGCTCGAGCTTTGGATATCCGCGTACTCACCTCTACTACTGTGCTCCCATCCGTCGTCACGCTGCTGCCGAGGTAGGTGAAGTGATCGACAACTGCCAGTACCTCCCCGTCGAGCATCAAGCTCGGAATCGTTGACGTCCAGTCTTGTAACATCATCTTGCACTTTGAAGGTGCAAAACGCATGCCGAATGGAGCTACAGCTCTTGCGAGATTATCTAGTGCACGCTGAGCATGTTCCGTGGATTCGAACAAGCAGACAACGTCGTCTGCGTAATCCAGGTCACATAGCTTTTCACTATCTCCTAGTTCGACGCCTACATCCTGAAGATTTTGCAAAGCACTCTCCATTATTTCGTCCATGATGAAGTTAAAAAGGAATGGAGACAAAGGGCATCCCTGCCGAACACCACTGGCCCAATTCGCCACTTTGCTATTCTATACTTCGATGTTCACGACCGAAAGAGGATTGTGCGCTCTTCCGAGACTTGGGCCTTGGGGTGCGAAGTCGAAACTTCCGCTGTGGTCATCAACCTGAGCCAACCAGTTGACCTTCCCACACGTACCTCAGATTAAACTGGTGGTCAATCTCACATTCTTATTCTTATCTCCATCCCTTCTCTATTCTCGGGCATCGCCGCTCGTTCTGCACTTAGCTCATCGGACCATTGTGTTATACTTCGTTCCATTGATTTTACGGTCTTTGCAACTTTCTCGCTTTTTATCCTTAGAACGACTGTTGCTTCATTTACGTCCTATGCATGTCCGTTTTTAGCTTCGAAGATGGTTTTCTACAAGGCATGCATCTATTCATTTCGTACCTTTTCAAATCCGGCAAACCTAAGTCTTTCGGGGAGTTTAACTACGCATGTGATCGTGTTGTACGCTTATTTTACATGCTTCCGCATAAGTACAGCGGGAGGAGTATGTACCTTATGGCCACAAAGGACCACTGCACTATCAGGGATAACCGGCAGACAGACCCTGAGACTTGGAGTGGATAACCATATAAGGTTGGATGAAACGTTTAGTGATCCGTTTCTAGCACTACCCGCCCATTCTCAGCTCCTACCACGGCTTTGTTCAACCTGGGAACAAAAGCTCGCCTACAGTAGTCATAGAGCGCTTCGTCCGCTACAAAGTCGAACCCCCGGTTTCGTCCGCCACCGGTAGCCATACATCCTGGTCCCTTGACAAAGCAGCTTCCGGGTTTTCGGTCCTTTCAATTTACCTCCTAACTGCTTTTCCTCTGGTGATTATGTATGCAAACCACAGAAGAAAACTGCAGTTCTTGCCTCCCGGTTTGTTACTAACTTCATCTTGCTCAATCTCTACACTGCTTTGCCTTCCTCTTTTCATAACCATCTTCTACCTTGCACTATCGCCGGCACACACTGCGTTCTCTGAACGTACACAAGCCACCCGGTTCTGACGGTATTCCACCCATCACCCCTAAAATCTTTCCATATTTACACCATCTTTCCTGTCATTCGACCAATTTTGCTCATTTTCCAACACCTTGGAAACGCCGTGATTTCTCCTATTTCCAAGTGCAGCGACCTCTCCAACCCCAAAAACTATCGCCCAACATCCTCCGCATTGGTTACTTCGAATTTTTGAAACCATTATATTCAACCAACCACGCACGCTCCTCGAACGAGGACTATCGGGCGACCACCAATATGGCTTCTCGTCCCGTCGTCACATGAGTGGCCTTCTGGCCCTCGTCTTACATTTCTGGTCCGTTGCACTCGATGAACACGGAGAATCGCATCTGACCTCACTCGAGATCCTAAAAGGCCTTCGACCGAGTCTGACACTAAAGTCCACTGGTGAAATGGCCAACGTTCCGGCTCTCTTCAGACCCAGAGTCGTTGGCATAAAAACTAAACGGTAAGCGGACTATTTCAATGAGTCGATAGGATTTTGCCCTAACCGTTTCATGTGAATGCCGGCGTTCTTCAAGGTTCCGTTTTTGCGGGCACATAGCTCCTATTCAAGAGCGATTCTCTGTTCAAGGCCACCAATCTAATCCAAGCCTCCACTGATGATGCCATCCTATATTGTTTTTTCTCTTAATTTACATCCCGCCACGCCACCACCGACATCGATCGCCATCGTGTACAAATGGATTTCGACCTCGAGAACATGGACATGGGACTCTTACAACCACATTGATATCAATGTTCCCAAAAATTCCATTCTGACTCCTCTCGCATTCGCCTTTAAATTCAATGCTTTTTATATCGTTTATATATTTTTCCGATATTCATGTTAGCCAAAAAGACTAACGACGCAATTGCGTCTGCCAGTTAACTGGCAGATTCTTCGACGCCTCAACACCAGATACATTAGGATGATTCAGCTCAATTTAGTTTGATTCGAACCATACAGATCAACACTAATTAGGTAGAACAGACAATCAGCGAGCTTACGTGGCAAGATGAAATGACTGCGGTGTCAAACAAGCTACCGTGCAGCGCCCAAGGATCCGCACCGCGGGCGGCTACGGAAAACTCCTATCCGAACATCGGACAACAAGGTCAGTTCAGTTCAGTTCAGTTCAGTCTGCACAGGACAGGTAATGGCCACGGCCAATCGAGCGTCCAGAATTCCTTCGATGGTATGCACACCAGTTATGCGCCCACCACTGCCGAGTGTATTTCGTTGAATCCCACATAAAAATGAGAGGAAAACGAAAAACCTCATCGCACATCAATTGCGTGAGACATTATTCTTCATTCTTCATTCTTCATAATAGAGGCAGAGGGTATCTCTCCCGTGTAAGCCTCCTCACCACAGCTCAGTGATGTAGACTCATGTGTGTCTCCCACCACCTCTTTAGAAATACGTCCAGAAGTCGCTTGAATAATGTGTCGTTTGGCTCCTCCACCACTTCGGCTGGCAGCGAGTTCCATAGATTGGTCACCCTCCGAGATAGACGGTATACCAGTGGGAGGCCCACCGACTGCAGTTTCTTTAGAGTTAGCGGGTGTCCCCTCGTACGGCCATGTCCGCGGAGAGGGAGCTCTGCACGTAGTTCTGGACCGAAGTCGCCTCTGATGACACGCCTGGTGAAGATCAGGTCTCCCCGGACTCTCCGATAGGCCACTGGAGACAGCCCTGTGATCTTCAGCCGCTCTTCGTAGCTGACCCCACGTAGCCCTCCGATAAGGCGGGTTGCACCTCTCTGTACTGCATCGTGAGCGTTCACTGAGACAGTATGCAATGAGGGAAAAAGTCTGCTAAAACATACTCCAGAAGGACCACAGTGCTACCCGTTATCCATCTGGTTGATATACTCAAGGCTCACTACAAGGAAAGATCTCGTACCACTTGCGATCTAAGGCACCTTTGAAGGATTGGACTGTCTGCAGATCTACCATTTCACCAGGCAGACCGTTCCAACTGTTCACAACCCTATTGCTGAAGAAGTGCGATCTAGCCATCAACCTAGATCGGGCTTTTATCAACTTCTTTTCGTGTCCCCTTGTTCTGGAGTCTACGGCCACTTGGAATAGACTAGCTGGTCTAAGGCCAGAAAAGCCCTTCATTACCTTGAACAATTCTATGAGATCCCCTCGACGTCTCCTCCTTTCCAACGAGAAAAGATTCAGGTCACAGAGTCTCTGCTCGTAAGTCTTACCCCTCTGCCCTTCAACCATTCGCGTGGCGAGACGTTGATCAGTTCAGTTCAGTTCAGTTCAGATTAGATCAAACCACAGGAGTCTTGAGGTCTTGAAGTACTACACGGGTTCGAGGCTTTGAGCCCAATTGTCCCGGTTCTTGAGGAAATCTTTGATCTTCTGTCGGATTCACCGAGCTGAAACGAGAGTAAAAAGAAGCGGGGGGGAGGGGGAGGGGTGGCAGCGAAAACAAGGTACACATGACATCATGCAGTGTCACACTGTGGACAGTGCCTTAAGCTGAGTGGGGGTGCGGCATTCAAAACATATATGCGATAAAAGACAACTATTTTGTTCGTTTTTTCACAAAGGGAATTATTGGGAGAGACCCAAGTAGAGGTCTAGCTTTTTCTTGAAGATAGTTTTGCTCCGCGAGAGAACAGTATCTTCCGGAAGTGCATTCCACATAGTAATAACCCTATAGCTAAAAAATGTAATCCTTAGGGAAGTGCGTGGCCTCGGTTTGAAAACTTTTCTGCTGTGACCACGGAGAGAAGAGGCTGGACAGGTGGAGAGGAAGCAATCGCCTTGACTTGTTTCGAAAAGGTGGAACATCAGAAACAGATCACCTCTTACGCGTCTTACGTCAAGGGGATAGAGGTTGAGGCGTGAGAGGCGGACGGGATAAGGTAGATGGGATAAACCCCATACTGCCTCGGTGGAGGCCCGCTGAACTCTTTCTAGGATCTCACGGCCTCGGACAAGACCAGAGTGCACTATCTGACTACCGTACTCCAGCAGAGGTCGGATATACGCGCCGAAAATTATGGGAAAATCACCCTTAGATATACGCGGGAAGGACCTTCGAATCATGTTTAGGACCCGAAAGGCAGACTTGCTAGCAAGTTCGTGATGATGAGAGAAGGATAAGTTACAATCTAACCAGAAACCGAGCACCTTGTGTCGGTCAACCCTTGGCAGTGTGGTTGCTCCAATAATGGAAAACGTGTGACCAGTCTCTCTGCCGAAAGACATGCTCACGCATTTGTCATCATTAGCTGGGAGGTTCCAATCCTCGGACCAGCGTTTTGTTTCATAAACTGCAATTTGCAGGTCTTCAACGCTTGAACTTCAGAGGGTTACATCATCTGCGTACTTGGCAATGTTCGCATGAAGGGCTGTCGGTAGATCGTTTATATAGATCAGAAAAAGAAGAGGACCTAAGACCGACCCTTGGGGGACCCCAGTTATTACTGGGTGGGGGTTGAGACATAACATTCCCGACTTTAACCACAAAGGTGCGGTCGGTAAGGAAGCTACGTAGGATGGCCAACATGGAGCCTGTGATCCCGTATGTCTGCAGCTTATAAAGAAGAGGGGCATGGGGGACCTTATCGAAGGCCTTAGCAAAATCGATGAATACAGCGTGTGAGAGCTGGACATCATCATAGGCTTTCGTCAGAATATCCATGACAGTAAGCATATTGGTGATGCTTGATCTGCCAGGAAGAAACCCATGTTAGGACGGGGAGAGGATCTTATTTCTATGAAGATGGGAAGGAATCTCACTCTTAAGAATTCCATCAAACATTTTGCTGGGGATGCTAGTGAGGCTTATGGGTCTGTAACTAGAAGCAAGGTGTCTACTACCCTTATTATAGATGGTTGCGATCACTGCTTTTTTCCAGTCACGGGGGAAAACTCCATCGTCAACACATTGCTGAAAAAGCGGGGCATAAGGAGCAGCTAATGTATCCGCGGCTTCCTTGAGAATACGGGGGTGGATTAGGTCAGGACCCATAGAGCAATATTGGTTGAGCCGTCGGAAACCTTGAGCGACTGCACCAATGGGAATAGCGACGCGGTTGAGGGTAGTGGTCAGAGATAACGGGTGCATGGTGGGGTGGGATGATATGGGTATGGAGCTGAAAATTGTACGGACGTAGGAGCTGGATGCCTCGGCTACTTGGCTAGGGGAAGTGGTTGGAGATCCGGCAATACCTTTGAGAGCTAATGGCCTCGGAGCTGTGCCCCTAAGACGGTGCATGTACTGAAAGAAAAATGCCTTATTCGTCTGTACTCGATCAAGTACAGATCGTTGGACTGCATTCTGATAGGACCTAATCTTGTCTTTGCATATGTGCCTTATGATCCTGAAGTCTTCTGCATCACGGGCAAGGCCTGTGGCTTTAAATCTAGCAAAGAGGCGTACGCGTTCGTCTAGAATGCGCCTAATGGGGCGAGGGAGGGTTCGCTTAGCGTCTGTGGGCGACGAATTCTGGGGACAAAATGCCTATCAGCTAAGGAGATCAACGCTGTGAGATTCCCTGCTATTTCATCCGCAGAGTTATTTGGGTTAGTTGAATTTAGCTGGGTTCAGCTCAGTTCACTTTCCACAGGACGGAAGTTTCACGTCCTCCTTTTGTTGAACGGTGTATGTTTTTACAATATATTGTCGCAACATAGTCATGCCCAAGGATAAGCTGCTACAAAGTACGTGTGTGGAAATCCTCCTTAGGCGATGTCACATACTTGTATTATTGAGACTATGCTCTTTATATTATTGACCCTCGAACAAGTACAGCACACATCTGTAGTGACCTTGATCGTTTTGAGAAAGTGACTACTTTCCGGACACCATTTTGGATCTATTTTCTCCACGATCTTTTCTGACGTTTGACATCGACCTCATTGTGTTCTCCGGTTGCGTACGTTTTACTGGACTGACTTTTTCGAGGTTTCTGTCGACCTCGTTTTGAATCACTTTCACTTTCGGTCGTTCGCTCGCGGTTCGCTTTCTGCACAGCCGTCGCGTTTCGTTCCGTTTTCCGTTCGGCGTATCTCTCGTATCGGTACTGTTTCGGTGCCACGATATATAGAATACACCTCGCATCTGTAAACCGACTCGCGTCTTCTCTATTCGTCCGATAGAAAGGATATTGTTGGTATTTCGCCGCTAGACCCGATAGGAGATACGTTCGCCGGCCGCTCTCGGACGTCTTCTATATTGGTGAGCCCGAAACTTCCAGAACCTCCTGGATTATTCGCCCGCCCGGTGATTCTGTGATTTTTTGCTGTTTCACGTCCTCCTTTCGTAGCACGATATGCATATATTTTACGATATATTATCGCAACTTAACCATGTCGGAGGATAAGGTGCAGCTCGCCACATCTCACTTTGTCTGCGGTTGCTTTTAAACCTGGGGCTTTTATCCCACATGATCCTGAGGTTTGGTTTGCAGCCTTAGGGCTGCAATTTGAGGCACGCAGGATCATTGGCCAACGCTAACGATTGTCCTATGACTTAGAGGCAATCCCATGTGATGTTATCGCCTCGGTGAGGGATTTAGTAATAAATCCTCCTTAAGTGCAGCCGTACGATCGGCTTAAGGAGGCCACATCGCAACATTTCCTTCCTTCTCGGGAGGAACGGTTACGTCAGCTACCGGCACGGCACCCCATAGGGGATACTAAACCCAGCCGCCACCTAGCTCATCTCCGGCCCCTGGCAGGGCCCGCCGGTAAGGATTCGGAGATAGCTAAAGAACCGTGGTTGGACTCTACCCTTCCATTCTCAGACCACCGTAACTGCTGTCCTCGAGGACTCGTCCTTGGAACGAGCAGCCGCCGTGGCTGACAAGATTGTCGCGCGTGTCGGCAGTGAGGCTAATCCCCTCATATCCACGGCATCGCGCAATCCTAGGGGTGTTTACCTGGATGAATCGCCGGAGAGGCCTAGGCCCTCTAGATCCATCCAGCCCCGCCTGTCCTTCAAGGACAGAGTTAAAACACTGACCCCTGGCAGTAGCCCACTTAGGCAACGGCACGGACGGGCGCCCTCCACTGCGTACGTCCGCCGTGAATCCGCCTCACCCGCCTCGTCCAAACCAGATAATCCTACCGGCCGTTTTTGTTGGTTCCACCGCGTTTTCCGACCAGTCGCCCGTAGGTGCACATAGCCGTGTTCATACGCGGCGGGAAACGCCACTGACTATAATAATAGTTTATTTCGGATAACCCCGAAGCATGCTGCAATGCAAGATCAAACGGTACAGTTGAAAGCTGAATGAAAGTTACAGTGGGACTGTACAATTATGCGAACGCGATTGAATATAAGAGAAGGCATTCAAGTCAATTGCTGCGATACCGCCCGGTGAATTTAAACTCAAGGTCAGGTGGTCGGTCCGGCTGGAGGTAGGCGTAGTTATTCTGCCAAAATGTGGGGTGGGTGGAGAATGGTACAAAATCACACAAATCCCACATAAGGAAGACTGTCCTGTCGGAGTACTAAACTAGATTGACGGATACGCGGATATCGTGAAGAAGAAACATTCCTGAAGGAGACGTTTTCAAGCAATGGAGCTTTACAATGTATGAGAGGAGTTGCGGTGAAAAATCAGAAGCGGCCGTACTCGCCGGAAATCAGTCTCAGATTGGCCGTTCATTTTGCATGCATGATTCGAGCACTAACGCTAGGTTCCTAGTCGATACTGGGGTCCAAAATTCTGTCTTGCCGGTTGGTAAAGACAAGCCACGAGTTCTTTGCTTCGGCTGTCCTCAACGAATGGTTCCTCCACTCTTACCCAAGGCACGAGACAGTTTGCGGTCAACCTGGGACCACGACGACGGTATCTGTGGACGCTCATTCTTGCGGATGTTCCCACAGGCATATTGGGAATCGATTTTCTGCAGCACTGTGAATTACTTGTTGATTCACGTAAGCTGTAGGTTATCGGTCCTTCGTCGGACATTAAATTTACGGGGATTGCCGCTAGAACAGATACACACCGAATCACAGGATTGTTTCTAACATTCTGCACGATTTTCAGTCTTTGTTTATTAAATTCCCCATATTGACTAAACCATTCGAAAATATAGATACAGTGACCGATCGTGTGGCACATTACATTGTCACTAACGGACCACCAGTCACGGCACGACCCCGCCGACTGGCACCGGACAAATTGGTTTTCGCCAAACGTGAGTCTGACACTTTAATTTCTAAAAGCATTGTTCGTCCTTCTCACAGTCCATGGGCCTCACCTCTGCACATGGTTCTTAAGAAAGATGGCATTATCTGGCGACCATGTGGCGACTATCGCGCACTAATTTCGGTTACCCGTTACGATAGTTATCCGATACCCCACATACACGACATCACGGCATCACTTCACAGCACGACTGCATTTTATAAGTTCGATTTGGTGCGAGCCTATCACCAGATCCCAGCCGCTGCTGAAGATGTTGAGAAAACCGCGGTCACGATTTCTTTTAGTTTGTTTGAGTTCCTACATATGCCTTTCGGTTTACGAAAAGCTGCTCAGACATTCCAGAGGTTTATCGATAGCATTACACGAGACTTGGGATTCGTTAACGTCTATATCGATGACTTGCTAATCGCATCGTCGAGCGTAGATGAACATTTCCAACATTTGACGCTACTATTTAAACGTTTGTTCGAACATCAAATAGTAGTCAATCCTGATAAACGTGAACTTGGCGAACCGGAACTTGTGTTCCTCGGTCACAAGATCACTCGAGAGGGTATTAAACCTTGCGAGGATAAAGTGCGCGCTATTCTAGATTACGCCGTACCGTCCTCGATCAAGGAGCTCAAGGCATTTTTGGGGTTAGTTAACTTTTATCGTCGTTTCATACCCCATGCAGCTGAACGTTTGTTTCCATTAACTGACCTACTTCGTGGCAATCCACGTAAGTTTTTGCTTACCGACGCCGCACGAGTAGCGTTTTCGGAGATTAAAGCAACATCAGCCCAGACCACACTCCTGACGGACTCAGTTCCGTCCGCCACGCTAAGCATAGCGGTGGACGCATCCGACTTTGCCATCGGAGCGGCCCTACAACAGTCTGTTTCTGGGATCTGGCAGCCATTAGAGTTCTGCTCTCGACGCCTCAATCCCACGGAAACCAAAATAGTCTTTTTGGTCGCGAACTGCGGGCTGCATGCAACGCCATTAAACACTTCCACCACGCAGTCAAAGGTCGATATTTCATCATCTATACCGACCATAAGCCTTTGACGTATGCGTTGCATGCTAAATCCGACCGTTTCTCCTCGCGAGAAGTTAGAAACATAGGCTATATTTCTCAGTTCACGACTGACCTACGACACGCTAAAGGTGGGTCGAACTGCTTTGCAGGTGCTTTGTCGCGTATTCCACTTGTTGCTACCAGATCTCCAGTTTTAGACATCCCTGCCATGGATGCAGCACAGGCACAGCATTTTTCATGTATGGAAGCAATGCAGTCATCCTCGCTACAGTGTCAGTTCGTAACTCTGGCCACCAGTACTAGGACTATACTATACTATACTATACTATACTATGCGACATGTCTAGCGGCCTACCCCGACCAGTCGTACCCTCTACATATCGGAGTCTCGTGTTTGATACCCTACATGGCCTCCCGCATCCAGGCATCGCAGCCAGTCTCTCACTGGTGGCCGCACGATAAGTCTGACCGTCCATCAATAAAGATGTTCGTGTGTGGGCAAAACAGTGTCTACAATGTCAACGATCTAAAGTGCATAGGCACGTAGCTTCGCCCATCGGTACTTTTGCTACGCCTGATGCTCGCTTCGATCATATCCACTTAGACATTGTGGGCCCATTGTCCCCGTCACATGGGTACACCCATTCAATAACGTGCACTGATAGATTTACGGGGTAGCCAGAGGCTATTCCCGTCTCTGTCGTCACGGCCGAATCAGTGGCTCGACATCAGATAGAAAGACAGATAGCTTCACATGGTTGTCCTCTCACGATCACTGCCGATCGAGGGCAACAAAATGCGTTCAATATATTCTATTCTATTCATTAACTCACATGCTGGGTACGGAACGCATTCGCACGACCGCGTACCATCCGGCATCGAATGGTTTAGTCGAACTTTTCGTATCATCAACTCAAAGCGGCTCTTAAAGCACACGAGAGCCCCGACAGGTACGAAAAGTAACCGCTAGTTCTTCTTGGTATCAGGACTTGCATAATGGCAGATATCCAATTTTCCGCCGCGGAATTTGTCTACGGGCCGAAATTTCGACTGCCTGGAGAATTCTTTACACCACGGAGTACAGACTTACTTGTCGTACAGAATTACGTTCACCGTTTGTCTACGCACATGCAAAATCTCGCTCCGGCGCAGACTCGAATACAGCGACGACAGGTTTTTGTTCCCACCTAACTCGAAACTTGCTTGCATGTATTCATTCGTGTTGATTCGGTACGGAAATCATTACAACAGCCTTACGAATGTCATTTCGCGTGATTTCTCGTCACGATAAGACCTTTCAGGTTGATCGACACGGTCGCGTCGATACCGTTAGCACCGATCACCTCAAAGCCGCCAACGTTGATGATAGCGTGTCGCCCGCTGACGTGAGATTCGATATTAACCCTGCACTACCCGTTGACGACACTTCCGTGTCACGTCAAGGTCTGCACTTAGCGTTGCCTGCTACGACTTCGAATGAGGCTATCGTCTCACGTTCAGGACAGCAGCCAGTTGGCCCTGCTACGTCCTCAAATGAGAATACGGTCTCACGTTCAAGTCAACAGAGCACGCCTACGCACCCGTCCGTGAATGAGGCTCCCGTCTCACGTTCCGGTCGGAAGATCGTTTGCCCAGCACGTTTTCGCGACTAGGTCAAACACGATCTTAACAATTGCACTTTGTAGTAATAACTTTCGTGTTTATCGTTTCGACACGATTCGACATACCTCATTAATTATTACTGTATTCTAGTCAAGTCCATTGCGGTTGCTACACCAGCTTTTCGTTTCTTTTCCTTTCATGGAACCCCGCCATATGGTACGCTTTGCTGGTCCCACTAAATCTTGGGAATTTCGGCACCAACGTTTGCATTCTGGATCGGCCCTGTCGCTTTTGTTCCTTGTCGTTGACGAACTTACCGATTTGGCTTCCGGGTATCATATTGGTTAACGGTTACCCGACGCTGGACTTTATTGGTGTGGCACACCTGGATGACGATTCACGCAACCGATGTCACTGGCAACGAATCTGGTTTACGCTCGAACATCATCCTACCGTCCCTGCATACCACGGATTCTGCCCATCAGCATCCTACAGCACAGCTACATTCACGTATTTTGCACACATTCGCTCACACGAGTACGTTTGTATGCCATCTTCTCCTTGACATTTTTCGAAAGCTTTCCGTGCTTTCTAGCGGGAGGCTGCTGTGGTGACCTCAGTCGTTTTGAGAAAGTGACTACTTTCCGGACACCATTTTGGATCTATTTTCTCCACGATCTTTTCTGACGTTTGACATCGACCTCATTGTGTTCTCCGGTTGCGTACGTTTTACTGGACTGACTTTTTCGAGGTTTCTGTCGACCTCGTTTTGAATCACTTTCACTTTCGGTCGTTCGCTCGCGGTTCGCTTTCTGCACAGCCGTCGCGTTTCGTTCCGTTTTCCGTTCGGCGTATCTCTCGTATCGGTACTGTTTCGGTGCCACGATATATAGAATACACCTCGCATCTGTAAACCGACTCGCGTCTTCTCTATTCGTCCGATAGAAGGGATATTGTTGGTATTTCGCCGCTAGACCCGATAGGAGATACGTTCGCCGGCCGCTCTCGAACGTCTTCTATATATCGATCATTGCACTTCAACAATTGTTTATATTTTGCTCATTTGCCGTTGCATATTTTTTGATTTGAACCTGGACTGCTGTAACCGTGGTACCTGAAATTGACCTTTTGTTGAACTCTGGTCCTCGTTGCTGGACGTTTTGGCCTTACAGTTGAGCTTTGCACATATTTATATGCGTATAATTTGTTAATCCAGCACCGTAGAATCAGCGGATCAATCTTGCTCTGACATTGGGATTTGTCAATTGGGCTAAGCGTTACTCACAATGGGAATAACCATCACAGTACTCAACTTGGGATCTTCACGAGGAAATCAATCAGAAGTGCCAAGAAGAGGACATAGGCAAGTCGAATCTGGACAGGAAGTAAACCGACAAGTCCCTGGGGTATTTCTGGGTGATACTGATTCCTTAGACAATGCTAGGTCTGCTAGTCCTGTCAGTGCAATTCCATGTACTTCATCCAATGATATAGAACTTAAACGTGATGATATTTGTAGAATGAGAATAGCGGAATTAGAAAACCAGCTTAGGCAGTCTAGGGAAGAAACCGAATCAGCCGTGAAAGAACAACTTCGAGAAAGGGAGCGAGAGGTGACCTTGGAGATCACGGATCACGTGGCCACTTAGCTTAGCAATTCCATGGAAAGATTGAAGCCGACTTGTGCCAGTGCAACACATTCTATTGACTTACCAAAGGCGGAGTTGTCCCCCTTTGACGGGAGAGCAGAACAGTACTAAAAATTCCTCAAAAAATACAGGAACTTTGTAGAAAGGAGAGTATTTGACTCAGGGCAGAGATTTTTGCATCTGCTGCATCATGGTCGTGGAGGGGCCAGGGAGGCGATCGACGGGTGATTCGTGATGGATCCCGAACAGGGTTACACTCGGGCAAGTGAAGTCTTCAAAAACCTGTCTGGACATCCATTTAGGTCGCTCGGAGTTTGATCGATGGCGTACCATCGGAAGCAAGACTTTCCAAGGGCTAGTCGTTCTCTATAGTCGGTCTGATGGTAAAAATGCAGAACTGCAACATCGCATTGAATCACCCAGATTACCGATCGGACCTAAAAGCACTGCACACATTGGAGACCAAAGTGCACAGTTTACCCACATAAATACAGAGTCGGTGGGTCGAGGAAGCCGAAGGAGTCAGTCACGTTTGATGACCTGATGCAGTTTATAGACATTCATGCCCGAATAGCAAACAGTCGTTTCGGTCAACTTGGGAGCGAGAGAGGCAAGCTACCTATGGCTGCGACGATGCAAAGCTGGACCACGGAACCAAGTAAAGGCCGACCATGGGCAAACACACGCATTATCTCGAGAAGGTGAAAACTTGCCGGTGTGTAAAATTTGCGGGGCTCCTCATCGCCTAGCGGAATGCCCTCGCTTCCCCAACGTAGACGTCGACGAACGATGGGAAATGACTAAGAGACTGGGCGCATGCTTAGTCTGTCTCAACGATTCGCATCGAGCAGCAGTGTGCCGAATGAAACCCAGTTGTAGTCAGGACGGATGCCATGGGAAACATTATTACCCACTGCACAAACCGAAGAAACTGAATGCCGAAGAAATCCTGAGGCCAAGTGTGGTCTGCTCAGTGTCTCGTTCTACTAACAAGCATGTTCTCCAGGGAGTAATAGCAGTTGGCGTGGGAACCTCAGCTGGGGTCATGAGAGCGATAGCCTTCATAGATAGTGGCTCGGATACTACGATAGTGAGGAAGGAGTTTGCTGAGAGATATGGGGTCAGAGGGAGTGAATCATCATTAGCGATGAGCACAGTGAGTGGCACCCCGATCATCCAATCGACGAAACTGCACCTACAACTCGTTTCCTTGGTCAACTACAATAAAGCGGACAGTCTGGAAGCATTCACCACAAAAGATCTGCCGATGAGAGCACCTCTGTCAGTGCAATCGATTCTGACTCAAGGGCCGCATCTTGACGGGGTTACGATCGAGGAGTGGCGGGATAACGAAGTTGATCTGCTGATCGGTTGTGATATACCGGAAACACACTGGGTCCTGGCTCAAATAGTAAGAAGCGGCAAAGCACCCTATGCAGTACGCGCTATATTTGGCTGGACTTTATATGGTAGTACAGATAGAAGATGCGGCAAACAAATCCAAATCAACTGCACTTCGGTGGAAACGGCGAACATTGAACAGGCATTCCAACAGCTGCATAACACCGAATTTGCCGACCCGGCCATTGGTAGAGATGCCCCATCAGGAGAAGATAATTCGGCTTTGAAAATGATAGTCGAAAAAGCTAAGTGTGTAATAGATCGTATCGAGGTTCCTGTCCCGTGGAGACCCAACAAGAAACCTGCGCCAAACAGCCGAGAAATGGCTCTGAAAAGACTACGCTTCCTCAAAACCAGGCTACTTCAAGGACCACAATTAGGAATAGAATACACTCGAGCCATGCAACGTAACATCGACTTGGGTTATGTACAAAGAACGGATACAGCGGTAATCAGCGCAAACTTGAGGTGGTACCCACTGTAATGTCCATGTTGATTGAAAATTCCTCTTCTGCTCACATTCCTGTACTCTATGACCGATTTTGGACCGCCTTCTCTAACCCACTTCATGCTGACACTGTTTTGTGGTCAACAATTATTCTACGCTTGGTGCACTTACTTTTTCTTTTTATGGTTGTGCTTTCTTATTGAGATTACTTTGAGGACAGTTGGTACGGTAGTGAAAGGCACTGGTTCAACACAGTTTGTTTTATTACTCCTCGGTTTCGCTTTCACGCTCACGTCGACTGACCGTAGACGTTCGGCTCGTTTACGTTGATTTTTGGCTGCCACGCTCAGGAAATTGTTCTTTGGGCCTGATTAAGCGTGGAGAACTTGTTCTATTTGTTTGGACTTCAGGGCAGGTATTTATTATTTACTCTTTTTGGCCAACTATTCCTCTTTTTACAGAATTTGTCCTATTTTTGATTAACTTTTTGGCTGGATAGTGACTGAGGCTCACTGTCAAAGGTATGATCATGTTTGTACTTGTATTTTTACTCGCTAATAGTACCGTAGAATTTGCAGAGCAATCGTGTTCTTGATTTGGGTTCTGCATCGATTTGGGCTACGCGTTGCTTTGAGGCTCCAAGGTGCTATCCAGAACGAGTGAAGCTTATTAGTCGGTGAATCGAGAACTGAATCGTTGGTCAGGCTTCACCCGGACCAGGACTTGAGCGTTTTGGTCGTTACAGTACTTTGACACTGTCTCTGGAACGATGCGAACTACAAGGAGCAATAAGGTGACCACTGGACTCAACCCATCTGACAATGGGGTCGGATCGGATCAAATCATCGCTGGAACCCGGCAAGTCCCTCCTGATAGTTTTTCTGTTCATGGCTCCAGGGTTACAGGCTCTAGTCGGCATAGTCGTTGTTCTAAGTCGAATTTGTTGCTTGTCGAACTTAGGGAACGCCACCTTAAAGAGAAACTAGCACAGGATTTGAAGGCATTTAAAGAAAGTCAGAAAAAAGAGTTTCTAAGAGTTAAGCAAGATTTGGAGATCGCCGAACTCTCAGAAAGATTAGACAGAAATGCGTCTGTGCGATCTTCGGATTCAATCGACTGTGATAAAAGAGTGCGTGAGTACGTTCAGGTGCACACCAGGTCGATTTGTGATGAGCTCATAGAAACTGCTGTTCAGGGAAACGAAAAAGCCGGTAAGCAGGACCCTAATCATAAGTTATGGAATGCGGCTTCTCATTTTGTGGGTGGGATTGACTTACCGAAAGTAGAATTGTTTTCGTTCGATGGTCGGCCAGAAATGTACTGGAAGTTCATTCGACAGTTTAATGTGTATGTCACCTCGAAGATCATAGATGACGGCCAACGCCTGATGTATTTGCTTCATTACTGTAAGGGTAAAGCACTGGAAGCAATCGAGGAATGTGTGATGCTTCCTCCCAGCGAAGGATTTCGTAGAGCTTGTGAGATACTGAAGGAATTATTTGGCCGCCCGCACGAGGTAATGCGATCACTCCTAGAGGGCCTAATGAAAGGACTGAACACCAGTAGCTTGGACTCAGAAGCACTATCGACGCTAGCCGTTCGAATGGAGAGCTGCACGATTGCTCTCGGGCAGATGAATTATACGTCAGATCTGAACTCGCTGGCCACCCTGGAACGTGTGGTTAGCGGTCTTCCATACTCCCTACAGAATAAATGGGCTGAGAGAGTCGATCGGTTAACGCAAAACGATCGGGAACCAACGTTTAGTGAGCTAACGGAATTCGTGTCCACCGCGGCCCGGATCGCCCGTAGTCGCTTCGGACAACTAGCAAGCCGAACTAAGACCACTGGCCGGGTGAATCAAGCCAATCGCAACCCATGTCCACGTCAATCTGGATCTAGTTGGTCCATAAGCACAGTGCAGCAGAAAAAAGAGCGACCTCAGACCTGCCCGAAATGTGATGGGAACCACTCGATAACGCTGTGCCAAGAGGTTTTGGCGTTAGACGTACCTGCGAGATGGGCAGAAGCCCGTAAAAAAGGGTTGTGCTTCATTTGTCTGAAAAGAAGCCATAGAGCGGGTGACTGCAAGTCAAAAACCGTCTGCACTATTGAAGGCTGTGGCGGTAGGCATCATCAACTACTCCATAGGACTATACCACAGCGCCCTGTAAAACCCAAGGCAGTGAGCGAAAATCACTGCGGAGTGACCAAGATGCAGCATAATGGCATACACCTTGGACTACTGCCGGTAAGAATTAAGGCCGGAGAAAAGGAGGTTGTTGGATATGCTTTCCTCGACAATGGATCCGACACTACCCTCATTCGGGCCGAGGTCATACAACGTCTGGGTTTAGGTTTTCGAAACAGCCAGTTGACAATTAAGACTCTGGGGGGATCCAAAACAGCTAATGCGGTCAGTGACGCGTTCGAATTGATCGCACTGAATGGCACCGATTCAGTCAGCATAGAGCAAGCTGTTGTTGTTGAGTCACTGCCCGTGCCCAAGCCCAGTTCCGATGATGAGTATAGGAAGTGGCCTCACTTGGAGGACCTACCTATAGAAACCGTAAACGAGGATGTACTGTTGCTTATCGGATGTGACGTACCCGAGGCTCATTGGGTTTTAGACCAGAGACTAGGCGGTCGTAAACATCCCTATGCAGTCCGCACACTGTTAGGCTGGGTGGTATTTGGTCCGACCACCTTCAAAAGGCATCAGTCCTTATCGGTGAACTGGGTGACTCAAAGCGAATCATCACCCATAGAAGAAATACAAAGGATGTATGATGCGGAGTTTGGGGACGTGCAGCTACTGGACAAGAGTGTTTCCATAGAGGACGCTCAAGTCATAAAATACGTCGAGTCCGAGACGCGGCATATACAGGGACACTTCATGGTTCCTCTGCCATGGAGGAAGGGTGTTGCGACAGGGCTCGGGAACCTGGAGTCTGCGCGAACGAGGTTGCTCAGTTTAAAACGTCGCCTGACAAACGACAAAAACCTGTGGATCAGATATACCAAAGCGATGGATCAAACCATAGCCAAGGGATACGCGATAAGGGTACCGTTGCATCAAATGAGCTGTGACTACAGACCTCGGTGGTACTTACCGCACCACGCTGTCTTAAACCCGAAAAAGCCTGAGAAGTTGCGTATTGTCTTGGATTGCGCGGCCAAACATAAGGGGCGGTCGCCAAATGACATGCTTTATCAAGGCCCTGATACTACTGCTGATCTTGTGGGCATACTTTTGCGATTCCGCAAGGAAAAGGTGGCCGTTTCAGCGGACATAGAAGAAATGTTCATGCAGGTAAAGGTGTCCGAAAGTGACAGAAGTGCCTTGCGGTTCCTATGGTGGCCACAAGGAGACCTGTCACTAGTGCCGGAAGAATATCAGATGACGGCCCATCCCTTTGGGGCTACTTCTTCACCCTTCTGCGCCAACTTCGCGTTATGCCGAGCTGCGAGGGATTTTGGGGTAGGTTATGAACCATCGGTCTTGCAAGCCGTAGAACGCAGTTTTTATGTCGACGATTGCCTTGCATCCTTTGAAACTAGCGCTGAGGCTACTGCTTTTGCGACAGGGATAACTGCGTTATTGATGCACGCTGGTTTCAAGCTGAGGAAATGGGTATCCAATTCACGGAAGTTTATGGCCTTATCTCCAGACCCTGATTTGAATGCCAGTTCCGTTCGGCTACCTCAGCAGAACGACACCGGCCAGAGAGCACTGGGTGTTCAGTGGGATACGGTCACAGACGAATTTACGTTTCAGTTCCAGTTGCTTGATAGGCCTTTGACAAGAAGAGGCATACTGTCGAACGTCAGTTCCCTGTTTGACCCACTTGGGCTAGTGGCTCCGCTATGTCTTCCGGCTAAGCAGTTGTTGCAGAGGTTATGCAGGACGAAATTAGGTTGGGATAGCCCACTCAGTCCAGCAGATACGAAGTTGTGGAATAATTGGGTATCATTCATGAACCACGTCGGTAAAATAAGAGTACCGAGGAGCATAATTAATGAGACCCAAAAAGGAATAGGATGCACTGAATTACATGTATTCTGCGATGCTTCAGAAACCGGATACGGTGCAGTGGCATACGCGAGGCGAATTCCCGTGGATGGAGCCCCATACTACGTGCTTCTATGTAGTAAATCTCGAGTAGAACCTATCAAAACCGTTACTATCCCGAGGCTTGAGTTGGCGGCAGCCGTCTTAGGTGTTCGATTGAGTGAGATGTTAAAACGAAGCTTGCCAGATTGTTTTGACCGAGCGTATTTTTGGACAGACTCGATGATCGTCAGGTACTACATAGAGAACACCGGGACGCGTTACAGTACCTTCGTCGCTAACCGATTAGCAATTATTCATCAGTATACTAACGTTTCCCAATGGCGGCACTTGCGATCGGAAGATAATATTGCTGATCTAGCCTCAAGAGGAATTTCAACCGAAGAGGAACTGAGGATATGGTTGAGAGGACCCTCGCCCTTGAACGACTATAATCCACCAGAATTGGTATTGTCTGTCCCACCGGATGGTGTGGAGACTAAGAAAGGGCAGGCTTTGGTGAATACGGCCAACCTGCACACTGACGTCACCCTCCTGTTTTCTCGATATTCTGATTGGTCCAAGCTCTTAAAGGCTGTTGCCTGGCTCATCCGATTTACTTCTTATATTCAAGTTATGTTCTCAAAGAGCAAGGATTTGCTGAACGTGGGCAGCCTGTCGGCCGAAGACATAGAGAGGGCCAGGTTCAGAGTGATAACAATAGTTCAAAGGGATTCATTTGGAGAGTTTTTACAGCGAGAACCACTTACAGATGAGCTATGCAAGGGTGCCTTGGGTTCCCTAAAAAAGCTATGCCCGATTGTATTGGGAAATCTTTTGTGTGTTGGCGGACGACTAAATTATGCTGAATATCCAAGTGCCTTTAAACACCCAGTTATTTTGCCGAACAGGCACCCGGTGACAGAACTCATTATCCGCCACCACCATAGTAGAGAAGGACATAGTGGCACCGTGCAAGTGCTTGCCGCAATCCGCGAGAGATACTGGATTATCAATGGAATCGGCGCGGTCAAACGGGTAACAGGACAATGTTTCACTTGTCGTAGGCTGGCCGCCGTCGCCGGTCAGCAGTTGATGGCTCCTCTTCTTCCCTGTCGTGTGGAAAGGGGGCGGTATTGCTTCAGTTCGGTCGGAATAGATTACTTTGGTCCAATCCTTGTTCGTAGGGGTCGAGGGTCGGAAAAAAGATACGGCTGTCTATTCTCTTGTCTACAAACTCGAGCCACGCATTTGGAAATGACAGCCAGCTTAAGCACTGACTCGTTCATTATGTCACTCGTCCGTTTTGTTGGTAGACGTGGAACACCGACAGAAATCTATAGCGACAACGGGTCGAATTTCGTGGGTGCAGTTACTGAGCTCAAAGGTCAGTTGAAGCGTTGGGATAGACGGCGCATTAACGATCACCTAGCCAGTCAGGGTATAAGTTGGCACTTCAACCCCCCAGCATCGAGCCACCGAGGGGGCGTATGGGAGAGAATGATCCGTTCGGTACGCAGGTTGTTATCAGTGCTTTCGAAGGAACAGATATTGAGTGAGGAGACGTTACATACTTGCTTTGTTGAAGTCGAGAGGATATTGAATAATCGACCGATAGTCCCACTTTTGTCCGATGACCAGAGCAGATTGGCTCTGACTCCGAGCAGTCTACTTCTGCTGAGGGGCGATTGCGGTATATTAGATAATGCTAATATGAGAGAACACTATTGTAGACGTTGGAAGCAGGTCAACCACTTTGCGAATAACTTTTGGCGCCGATGGGTGAGAGAATATGTCCCGACTCTGAAGGCCAGACAGAAATGGCTTTCAAAACATAGAAATCTTAGAAAGGGAGACATAGTGCTTGTTGCTTCAGAGACCTTTGCGAGAGACAAGTGGCCCATGGGGATAATTGACGACGTAGAAGTTGATGCAGATGGACTCGTACGGACGGCCGTGGTCCGCACCAGCGAAGGAAAGCAACGGAGAGATGTAAGAAAAATTTGCTTGTTAGAAGGTGCCGACTAGAAGCCGGGGTCGTAGGCTAGGGGGTATGCAGGCGTACTGCTGTAAGTCCTCGTATACCCCAAGGGAAGGGAGGTAGCAGGCGTACTGCTGTAAGTCCTGTGAACTCCGGTGTCTTGGGAGCGTAAGTAGGAAAGGGGAGCCAGAACCGATTACTGTCTGAAACTGCCGTGAACGACTGGGAGGAATTTTGGCGGCCGGTGTAATGTCCATGTTGATTGAAAATTCCTCTTCTGCTCACATTCCTGTACTCTATGACCGATTTTGGACCGCCTTCTCTAACCCACTTCATGCTGACACTGTTTTGTGGTCAACAATTATTCTACGCTTGGTGCACTTACTTTTTCTTTTTATGGTTGTGCTTTCTTATTGAGATTACTTTGAGGACAGTTGGTACGGTAGTGAAAGGCACTGGTTCAACACAGTTTGTTTTATTACTCCTCGGTTTCGCTTTCACGCTCACGTCGACTGACCGTAGACGTTCGGCTCGTTCACGTTGATTTTTGGCTGCCACGCTCAGGAAATTGTTCTTTGGGCCTGATTAAGCGTGGAGAACTTGTTCTATTTGTTTGGACTTCAGGGCAGGTATTTATTATTTACTCTTTTTGGCCAACTATTCCTCTTTTTACAGAATTTGTCCTATTTTTGATTAACTTTTTGGCTGGATAGTGACTGAGGCTCACTGTCAAAGGTATGATCATGTTTGTACTTGTATTTTTACTCGCTAATAGTACCGTAGAATTTGCAGAGCAATCGTGTTCTTGATTTGGGTTCTGCATCGATTTGGGCTACGCGTTGCTTTGAGGCTCCAAGGTGCTATCCAGAACGAGTGAAGCTTATTAGTCGGTGAATCGAGAACTGAATCGTTGGTCAGGCTTCACCCGGACCAGGACTTGAGCGTTTTGGTCGTTACACCCACCTCATCAGCCGGTCGTGAACCCAAAGAAACCGGGAAGGTCAGGGTGGTTTTCGACTGTGCCGCGAAATTTCAGGATGTCACTCAACGGCCAGATAATCAAGGGCCCAGACTGGACAACACCGCCAATCGGGGTTTATACCGTTTTCGGCTAGGAAAAGTGGCCGTCTCTGCGGACATACGTGAAATGTTTCTACAAGTGAAGATGCCCGTTGAGGACAGGGACGTCTTTCGTCTTCTCTGGTGGCCTGAAAACGACGCAAATCGCACACCAGACGAGTACAGGCTGACCATGGATCCCTTTGGGACGGTATCATCCCCCTCCTGTGCTAATTTCGCCCTCCGGGAGACCCTCAAGCGTATTGACGGTACCAGCTATTTGTTGGGATGAGCAACGGATCAATCTACGTGGACGATTTTCTGTGTTACTTTGACGACCCAAATACTGCTATCCTATATATGCCCGGACTGATCGCCACTCGAAAGGTCGGGGGATTCAACCTCACTAAATGGACTTCAAACAGCCAAGAGGTGCTCAATAGTATCCCGAAGTCTGAGAAAATGGAGTGAACGGGAGAGCTTCAAGGATCCTCTTCACAAACGGAGCGCGCGTTTGGTTTTCAAAGGAAACCCGGAGGTGACGAATTCATATTCAATTTGGACCTACTTAAACGACCAGTCACACCAAGAGGAATCCTATCATCAGTCTCAAGCCTGTATGATCCCCTAGGTTTTGTTTCGCCATGGTTGTTACCGGGAAAGTGCTCGCTGCAGTCGCTGTGCCAGAGAGGGACCGGTTGGGACAAGCCTCTCCAGGATGACGACGATAAGCGATGGCGCGACTGGCTGCACAGCCTGGAGCAACTCGGTGAGACCAAAATACAAAGATGCTTGACAGGAATCAAGTGCACAAACGATGCCCAAATCCACTTATTTTCTGATGCGTCAGAAACAGGCTACGGGATACTGGCTTACGGCTGCTGGGTAGACGAAAAAGGTGGGCTTTACAATCGGATAGTATTCGCAAAGGCGAGAGTGGCTCCACTGAAAACGGTGTCCTTTCCGAGGCTGGAACTGACGGCAGCAGTACTGGCCATGGAAGCCGCGAGGCTGATTAGGGGATGCTTCGATCGGATAAATTGGGAACCAAACTCTTGGGCAGACTCAGCCACGGTACTGCATTACATAAACAGCATAACCACTCGCTTTAACACTTTCGTGGCCAACAGACTCACTGTAATCCACGAGTCGACTAAAACCGGTCAGTGGCACCATGTACAATCCGCCAGTAACCCAGCCGCCTTCTGCTCAAGGGGCCTGAAGACACTAGAGGGGTTGCCAATGTGGACAATGGGGCCGGACTTCCTAACTGCATCCAAGGCGATGTGACCAACGCTACCAATACCTAAGCTTGATGATGGCGATATCGAGATCAAGAGACTGATACCGGCTACAAACTCTACGGGAAGCGTAAGCCTAGTAAAAAAACTGTGCCACTTCCCCGACTGGACAATAATGTTAAGAGCCGTGGTCTGGTGGATGCGATACAAAGTACTCCCAAAGATTTTGAAAAGCGCACGACCACAGAACACATTAAATGTGAGGACTATACTACCGGGCGAGCTGAACCAAGCCAAACTCGACGTTCTACGCCTACTACAACTAAACACTTTCCCGTTCGAGGCCCACGAGCTGGCCAGGATAGATGATAACACCAAAGTAAGCGGGCTGTTGTACAGCAGTATCCGAAGACTAAACCCTATGCGAACCAGCGGACTACTGAGAGTTGGAGGGCGGCTAAAGAATTCTAATCTAGAGTAAGAAACAAAATACCCCATAATAGTTCCTGGTGACCACTACATAACGAGATGCCTGATAGACCATGAACATCGAGAAGAGGGACACGCAGGTTTGGACCACTTACTGAACAGTATACGTCGACGAGTTTGGGTGACAAAGGGACCAGCGACGGTCAAGCGAGTCATAAGCAACTGCATCACTTGTTGTCGCCGGAGGACGGCAGCAGGCTCACAAATGATGGCCCCCCTCCAGCCTTAGAAGTCCAACTGGGATAGTGCCTGTTCGCGAAAATTGGCGTCGACTTCTTTGGCCCGCTACTTTTCGACAGCAAAAAAGCACGCGAAAAAAGTATGGCTGCCTGATAACATGTTTACAATCCAGAGCAGTCCATCCTGAAGTAGTGCATAATATGACCACTGATTTATTTCTAATGGCTTTTCAAAGGTTCATCGCGAGGCGGGGCGTCCCCAAGGGCGTATACTCAGACAATGGCTCGAACTACGTTAGAGCTCATAAGGAGTTAGAGAAATGGTGGAACCGCCTGGACCACGGCAAAGTACAAAACAAGACCGTAACAAAGGGAATATAATGGCACTTCAGCGCACCTTATTCCAGTCATCGCCGTGGCGTTTGGGAAGGGCTGATACGATCGACTAGGAAAATACTCACGGCCCTGACCTCACTACAAAACCTCGGCGACGAGACGCTGACTACTTTACTAACAAAAGCAGAACGCATACTGAACAACAGACCTCTGGTGCCGATCGTCCCAGACCCGGAAGGCGAACCGGTTCTCACTCCCAACGACCTGTTATTATTGCGGTCAAACGTAGGGGCAAGCATACCGAAAATACTACGTGGAACGTACAACATGGGATGGAAACAAATAAACCACCTGTTAGAGGCTTTCTGGAAACGTTAGACGAGAGAGTACCTACAGACACTGCAGCTTCGGTAAAAGTGGATCTCCAAAAGGAGGTCATTCAGACGTGGCGATGTGGTCATCCTCGTGGAGAGCCACTTACATAAAGACGATTGGCCGATTGGAGTGATCAAGGACTGCCGTACAGAAATCGATGACCTCGTGCTCACGGTGGTGGTGAGAACAAACAAAGGAGACGTGTTGCGAGATATCCGTAAGATATGTTTGCTTGAAGGTGATAATGGCGAGGGCGAGGTTGACGATACAGACCAAGCTAAAACCAAGTCTACTGATACCAAATGAAGCTGAGTTCATTTGTTTACCCCTCACGAATTCTCCTGTAGTCACTAACACTTCACACATATTTTGAAGTATATTTGTGTCTTTTTTTCATACGGTGTTCACGATTGATAATGGAGTCAGTTGTCGAAACCCCAATTTGGCACACGACACGTTATTGTTTGTGAAGTGGAGGAAACTCTTGCACAAGCACCTGCTGACCATTTGTATAAACATCTCTATTTCCGAGACCCCCCCCTATTATGTTGTAAACCAAAAGTCCGGCTTGTGTGATCAAGGTCAAAGTCCACTCGACATATATATCAGGTTGTCTCGTTTTTTCCTTTTTCCATCGTTTAGGCCTGTTTTTACGTAGCACCTAGTAGTAATAGTTATCTAATCTGAAGCGTCAAATTGTCCGTGTCAATAACTGCGACACACCACTGTGGGTCCTTAATTTATTACCGCGAAAAATCTACACATCCCCTTACTAGGAAATCTAGATCTATACCTGCCACAAATCACCCCTTGTGAGCTCATCTACAAAATACTTAGCGGTTGTTTGCTAAATCAACCGTTTTGGTTATCGTTTCCTCCTTGGCTAAAACTCTAACCCCCTCCGTCCATACAGTGAAACCACCAGGTCGACCCTCTTTGCAAACATCCTAGGTGACCTCCTATAAAATGTCAGCCCCGTTCCGTATCTAGGCTTTTTGCAGTTGCTGAATTTTCAATGTAACTAGTTGATTATCCGAAGCCTACGGTCACAATGCGCAATTCCATAAGGAGCCGGCCGGCCAGTAAGATTTTGCCACACGTAGCTGTACGTCTCCCAATCACTACGCCATGCTCCGTCTCACTAACGAACATCCATGATGAGGCAAACAGCAATACTGACAGCCTCTTAGAACACTTTAGCTCACTCGAATGGCGGATTGAAGCCCTTGACAGAGCCACCAGAATTCTGACACCACCGGCTCAACTCCTCGAGCCCTCTGTGGTAAGTACGGACTGTAACTTAGTTGCCACGTGTAACTTTATTGACAGCGTATCTGCAGAGGTTTCTAAATGAATACGAACCTCGAATCACTCCATTGCATTTAACATTCCCGATAGGGCCCCAACCAACATAGTCAGCAGTACCTTGCTAAAGGCCGCTAACATGGAACGTGTTATATGCCGTAGCAGCAGACGACGCAAACAAACTCAACGACACCAATGCCCCATACTTCTCCAATTTCCGGACTCAGTGACAGCCAGTGAGGTTATTTACAAACAAACAGTTATTGCTAGTAACTCGCCACACAAAAACATTCGAATAGCACCCGAAAAAACGCCACTACAACGAGAAGTGCTGAGAAAGTGGAACTCTAGCAAACACCCAAGGCAGGAATCCGCCCAAAAGACACCTAACCCCGTCACTCCACTAACCTACTCTACGCAACCAACGTCTATCAGCCAACAACTGTCTGACATAGACCTTGACTCAACGCCTGGGCCTTCTCCAATCCACCAGTCTCCAAGCTCCCCAGGCTCGTCATTAGTGTCGCAGATGCCTGGGACTCGAATCCACCGAGTCCTGCCAGACAGCTTAGCTCAGTGCATCAGAAGCAGCTACCTAAATCGCGCAGCCTCCCTGACCTAGGAACTTTGCATCACTCTCATAAGGCGACACATACACGTATGGTCGTTCTTGTCCACACCATATAGCTGCGACTAAAACCCATCCGCCGGACAGCACCATACCATTGCCAGGTCATTCTCGTTCGAATCAAGCCCGTCAGCCTTCAGGGCATACTCCCGCAAGCAAACTGCCGAGAAGTGGCGTGCCCGAGGACACAACCTCATTGCTGAAATCTAACTTATCACCCACGTGCCGAAAGTTGGTAACGATATACACTCATCCCCCAATGCAGAGTGTCGACACCAACGGTAACCCATGACTGCAAATCCAGAATTCGGCAACCCACACTCCATCCCTACTGAAGGCCTCAACTTTCAGTTCACTAGGCAACGACCGCCTTATATCACCAGGATACACCCCGAAAGGTGCTGCAAAGACTAGAAACGAACAGATACCCTAGTGGTATGTCACTAATGCCGGGACCTACAGTTTCTGTTCCCAAAATAGATGGTTTCTCAAACAGTAATTCCTCCCAGCGAAATCCTAGCTCTACGCCCATTTATACGAACGATGCTCACGAACCACCTTACAGCTATTATTCGTAGCTGCATCTGCCTGGCTCATCATTTCCTAACTTCTCCCTGCCTCCACCGTTCATCCAGTCAGTTCCTTTAGCATACCAAAATTTTTATTTTGCCCCACCACCGCCTATCCCACCACGGTCATTTTACGCGCAGGATACACCCACGAACCTCCTTCGAGTAGATTTTCCCCACCCTGTGGCATACTATCCCACAATCTCCCATCTCTTCTAGTCCTAATGAACCACTTTCCAATACCGACACCTTGCCAGTCGTTCATACCTTCGGTAGCACACCGAACTCCGCAGGCCAACTATGCAACACTGCGTATTACCACTACCGTCTTCGAAAATAACCTCCATATATCCCCTCTACCAACAGCCAATTCCTATCCTTCCTTGCCTGGGCAAGCCACATCGATAAGAGACGAAGCCACCCCATACTGTCCCAGTCCCTACACTCTGTGGCCGGCTCTTTCCACTCAAAACCAACCAATAGCTAGGTTGTCACTTGGGGAAGCCAATACCTTCCATAACCCCGTATTCTGTCACCACACAGGAGCTTCGAACGATCCCAAAGAATCATAATAATAATGGTATGTTTCTGGACCGTGGTCAAGAAGCACGCATGTAGGCATGATCAGAGTGTACAATATCACTGAATGAAATGGAAAATTTCACAAAATTGAAGGAGAGATTAGCAAATCACGGTAACAATGGAATAAGGCTGCCGAGAGTTTTAATGAATCAAAACGAGCAAAGAACACACGGCGAACACTAATTGATTTCAAGTCAACGGCGGCAATAGTAGTGAATCAGCCGGATATAGGAAGGTTCAGACGGACATTGGCTTAGGACGCAGGAAATACGATATTTACAAGAATAATGCGAGGAAAAGGTCGGCACTGCATATTCATGCTCACTTAAAAAGGTAATTGACGTTGAGACAAAGGAGGCAGGGAAGAATTTCACGAAGGTTCGCAGAAGAATACTAATTTTCATAGACTTGCGGATGTGAAAAGGAATAGTACCCCTTGAAAAGGTGAGACAATTTTCGTGAGAGGTGATGTGTGTCATCTGGTGTCAGCAGTTCGCCGCTGGTGGAGGATGGATGGAGTTCCAGGAAGGAATAAGCAACAATCGGAATGTCGTGTCCATGCGGAACAAAATAAGGCAAGACAAGAGTAAAGACCTTTGCAATAGGCAGGTTATGCTGGTAAATTGGCAAATACATCATTTTGTTGAGTTTCTTGTGGGTTTTCTGTGTCCATGTTGGGCTTTTTGGGCAAGGGTTGACTGCGGTTTTGTTCGCTTTCTCATGGAAAAGAGGCGGGCATCGCCGAATCTGGACCGATCACAGTATAATTAGAAGTCCTCGCACGGCAGCTTCGACATCGGGAGGGCCTTGTAGTGAGAATTCTTCAGTAAGCCTCAGAGTAACGTATGCAGTGATACCAGGACTTGTTTTGGGTGAACCCCGTTGCTAGATCGTATTCGCGGTAGCCAGCCTTTGGTGTGGTTGTAGACGGGCAGAGAAAAAGACAAGCTGTCTTCACGATATATTACAGCCAGGCAACGTGATGGCCGGGTGGTTCTGAAATTGAAAAAGGGAGGATCGCAGTCTGGGAGGACAAGTACCAGGACTACTTCGTCTAAGGTCTTCTCTTCCACCTCATAATAACCCAAAATTGATTATTTCCGATTATTCCGCGGCTGATTCTTCCGAGTCCATCGGGAAGGCATCCAACGCTCGCTTTTCCTCCTCTTCAGTAACAGCTCCAACTCAAGCCCCTCACCGTGCACCTCCTCCGACCAACAACTCCCCTACGTTACCTAACCCAGACACTCACTTCCACATGAGTGGGTTATCATTCTTCTTACTCGACTCGCGGTCCATCTTAAGTAAGCCTCATCACTTAAAACACTATGTCATAACATCCAGTCCTGACATCATACTTATTACTGAAGCCTGGCGCACCGAACACACCAGCACAAGCGAAATTATGCTTGGAGGGTACGAGGATTTTAGGGTAAACAGGATCGACAGACGCTGAGGTGGGTGCCTTGTGTACGTACAGCACGCCCTCTCAGTAATCCCCGTCAGACATGTCACACTCGACTCAATTCCGGATTCTCTATGGCTCACAATTCGGTTCTCAACCGTAGCCGTGCACATTGGTTGCGTCTATCGCCCGCCCACATCTACTGTTGCAGACTTCACTCCTTTAACTGAGGTCTTTGATTACCTTTCACTACTACTTTCAGCAGCAAAAACCATAGCCAGAGATTTCACCTGGCCTAAAATATCCTGGAAAACCTCACGGCACCCCCCAACTTATTAGACTTTGTGTCCCGTACTTACATTGGGGGCCGGATGCAACACATTAAAACCCCTAATAGAAACGCCAACATCCTAGATCTTATATTCACTCAAAGCGTTTCCCACTTTTGGTTTCCGTTCTGAATAAATTTCCGGGTAGCGACCATAGTGGCCAGTAATCTTTCATTCCATCTTTACCCATCAGACTATCTGGCCCCAGTCAAAAATTCCCTCTGTTTAAATTGGAACCCTCTGCCCAATCTCATCCGTAACCAAGATTGGAGCAGTTTTTTTCTAACGGATGACCCCCAACAGGCTGTTGGTCACTTTTACCTTAAAATGAGAAACTGCCTACTGAAACTAAGCCTAATATCCCGAAACTCCTCCCCTAGGAAGTCCAAACTTGCCTCCCCCCAAAGAAAGTATCTTAAGACGCAAAGACTTTACCTCCAAAACCACGAATTCTCTCTTTTCATGAGACTAACTTGCCTTACTGATATTATCCACACCTAAGGGAAAAACAGCTCCGCTACGAAAAAAAGTCGAAGCCCTAAGGTATCTCAATAAAGCGTTGAAACTCTCACTCCTACACAAATCTAGGAATTCGGCAACAGATGCTATGATCCAATACTTTGTGTTACCGAATAAAACTTGGGCCAGCTCCCCTTCTGATATCACCTAGGTCTTTAACCATTACTTCGCCAATTCCATGGCCAGCCTCAGATATACCCCCCAATCCTCTGGCTATTACACGCTCTTCCCTATCTACCCTAACCTTTGAAGTAAACGTTGTTTCCAGGCTCATTTCACGCTATAAAGCATCCGCCCATCCTGGACCAGACGGGTTGCCCCCAGCTGCAATCAATAAAGGTGGATCGGACCTTCCACCTTCATTACTAAACCTATTCACCTTGTCACTCAAATTTAGTTTGGTTTCGTCGAACAGAAAGCTTTCAATCATCATTCCACGACACAAAAAGGACCTGTCCACGAACTCGCTAATTACCGTCCCATCAACCATACCTCTATCATTTCCAGAATAATGGAAACGATTATCAAAGATGGCATTACTACCTATCTTCTTGCTTCAAACCTTCTTAGCGATAGGTAGCACGGGTTTCTCAAATCGAGATCATACACCACATGTCATTTTGACTTCCTCAACCTAGTCGCTAAGGCTGTTGATAGCGGACAAGCATTAGTAATTGTCTATTTGGATATGTCGAAGGCTTTCGACCGTGTTCCACACCCGCATCTTATCTCCAAATTGCTTTCATTCAGCATTGTTGACCCGCTGCCTTCTTGGCTAAAATCTTGTCTCACTCATCGTTCACAAGTGGTCCTCGCCAATGGGCATACTTCTAAACCGAAACCTGTTACAAGTGGCGTTATACGAGGCAGCTTACTGGGTCCTCTCCTATTTCTGATGTACATTATTGACGCATTAGATCTAGTACTCCATGACACGCCTTTCTTTTTTGCAGGTGATATAAAAATAGTCTACTCTTTCAATTCTAATGATGCTATCCCTACTCCTTGCAACATTTCCGCTGACTTCGCTGCACTTGACCGCTGGTGCCACATCTGGAGGATGAGCTTTTCCACTGATAAGTGCGAGGTCCTAACCTACAAGTTCCAATTGCCCCCTGGATCCTTAACTCTTGGTGGGTCCCCAATAGCCAGTCGACGTACCATCCGCGATTTGAGCCCCGACTGGTCTGCTCCCTCAACTTTTCTGAACACTCCACCATTCAAGCGGACAAGGCTAGAAGAAGAATGGCCCTGCTCTTCCGCTCCTCTCTTCTTCGGGACAGTATCATCAACATCTACAAATCCCACGTCATACCTTTGCTTGAATACTGCCCAATAATATTTTCTAACATGACGAAATTCGGCAGAGTTGCGACTGAAAGCGTACAAAGGCTTTTTACCAAACAACTGCTAGGTTGGTCCACGTCTTTGAGCTATGAAGAACGATGCTAAAATCTGAATCTCTACCCTCTCTGGCTCCACTGCTTAAGAATAAGCTTTGTCTTCTTGTGCAACCTGCTCCATAACCGGTCTTTTTCCTTTAACCCAGTAATCTTCTCCCGTGAAACCCCTCACTCACTTCGGCGCAGGCCTTTTACTGTCCCTTCTAGTATAGCTAAGCCGGCCATAAGGTCACTTTTTTTCCTTCTTGTCTACTCCAAAGTCTGGAACCAGTTGCCCATAACCCTTCGAGCTTCACAAACCAAGCCCCGATTTCCGTCGGCACTCAATGCATATCTCGGCGTCACCCGCGCACTCCAGTTATCCAATATGAGCATGGCGGAAGATATAGCTTACGAGAGGGGCCTCGACTTCTAAGACCAACTACTTCGCCGACCCTGCTCCCTTGAATTAAGGACACAATCAACGACAGACAGTTTCATCTTTCAGTCTAAGTTCTCAACGTCAGACTAGCTATGGCCATTTCCATAAAGAATTAAGCCAATTGAAATGTCACTATTTTCATCCACTTTGCTTCCACCTAACCCCGTAGTTTCTGTCACTCTTAAGCCTAGTCCTTTACTGGTTTTCATATGCCTCCATTAACCCTTGATCCACAGCAGGGGCACATCCTGACTGCTCTTTCTTATCTGTTTTTTTTCCAGTTCTCTGCATTTCACCCTCAACGTTGGTATACTCGCCTGGATAACGCCGCTGTTTGGTCGATTATCAACGGCTGGCTCCGTCCTCTGGAATCCCTCGCAACTTGGCCATACGATCGCCGAAATTATATCTCATGCTTTCATAGTTGAACTACGTCCCACTTGCATAACCATCAATGAACTTTAGTGCCATTCCCAACGGTGCGGGGCGTGGTCAGATCCACCTCTTTGGCCGGTGCACAGTGGGCGTGCAGGTCGTCTGCAACGATGTGCCAGCGCAATTAGGCTGGTGGATCACACCTCCCGTGTTCACTTCACGAAGTGTTTTTCAGGTTGGGTGTCCAGCACACGGTTTGTCCCACCCACTTGCACTGGTTGCGGATCGCACTCTCTAATGCTGTTAGCTGCAGATCGCATGCCCCGACCATCCTTGTTTGTCACTGTACGCCCACCTATCACTTTTGTCATCACTCTTATCACATCCATTTTTTCGTTTTTCTATGGTACGCACACCTACCCATTCCGCCTTTGCTCCTATCGACTCTCTCTGTGTTATCTCTCGTTGCACCTCACTATCGGCATACCCGCCAATATTTTATTTCTTCCCTCATGTCGGCTTTGCCGGCTCGTAGTATATATTCACTTGGTATCACCCTAGGCCTATAAAACTCATTGGTCGCATTCTTACGCCTCACTGCCTACCGTTCTGTCAAACCCTTCCTCGTTCTCCCTTCTTATGTCTGATACCACTACACACCTGTCCCACCCGCACCCATGACCAATCCTAATGCAAGAACTGCCATTCCAAACTCTGCATCTCTCACAGCCACATTTATTAACCAGTCACTATCACTCTATTTTCCCCGCCTGGCTCTGCGATTCCTCTGTGGATCCGTCCGCCTGGCTGTGCTCCGATTAGTATCGTCAAGTTGCATCCACTTGAACAATTGGCTGCAAGAACGCAGCTCCCAATTTCCATGTCCGGACTCCGACGCGCATCCACTGTTCATGCGTTATGTTTGTCCACCGGTTCACCTGTCCAGATGCTTCTTTCCTCTCTGCCTTCGTGTTCCATCTGCATTGAAATGATCTTACTGGTTATGTCTCGCCCGTCATTTTCGGCCCGTGCTCCCATCTCCCGTTTCGTCTATTGTTTGCCACAGGCTTTTTATGCGTGCCTTTCAGACCTTTCTGCTTATTTACTAGCCACCTAAAGTAAAGTCACCGTTTCTTCATGGTCCTCATTCACAGTTTCAGTCCGTTTGATCAGCTGTTACCCCCTGGTAGCCTTTTGCTCATTTCTTTCCCACGTTGTTTGCCGTCACAGTTGCTGCATCTTGCACCACGGACAGTTTCACCTCCCAGGTACCTTTCTCCACTTTGTATGCACAATTGCTCTGCGCTGCATAGCTATCTTCATCACCACCATCTTCCTGCTGAATAGTGTGAGCCCATTTGCTAATTCTCCCCCCATTCTCGACAGACACCACATGTCTCACCTACATCAGTCAGATTATTAGATCCACTCTTACCTGTTCTCTACGATACTTTCCTTCATCTCCCCTTTTTTGCTTTGCTCCTCAGTCGTCGCCTTTTCTGTGATTCCGCTTTATCCACTCTCTTTCTTGATCCGCCAACTTCACCTGTCATGAAAGAAATTCACCACGGTATTTCAAAGTCAATTCTACAAAAATTCGACCTAACCTAACCTGCCCCTCCTAAAAACTGATAATTTCTTTCTAAGACTCCATTGTTATTCATCCAGATTCTCTTATATGTATATATATATATGTATATTTATATATTAACAAGCGCACATACGTATATTTGCATTCGCTCTGTATCCTGCAATTCCTCACAGGCCATCTCTCCTGCTGTCATCCTGCTGACCGCCATGATATGCATCCATTTCTTCTACATCTATGTCTCACATCTGATGTGTCCAATTTCTATGAACTATTTATTTTACCTGATCCACCCTTTACATCTTTTCTTGCTCCCTGTTTTACAATGAGTTTTGTGCCCTGTTGGCCGGCCATCTATTGCAGAGTACAAATGCTTCGTTGCTACCAAATCCTTCGCAGTGAATCTCACTTTTTCTCCATCGTGTCCCGCTACTACAGTTTCTTGTACCGATTTCTAGCCTTTCTCATAAATATCCGTCAGCTTTCAAATGTCCCTATACTGACCAGCCGGATCCTCTACACGACCTTCACTTTTCAAACTCACCGGGCGTTCATTTGAATCCGTCCAGGAGTCCATTTAAACTCAGTACATTTTCTTTGGTGTGCATACACTTGCCATACTTTCATCCCATTTTACTCCCCCTTCCAAGCCTCTTTTTTCCAACTTCTGTCATGTAAATTTCTACATTTTCAAAAGATTTGTCTGTTTATTCCATCACTTGTAAACAGTTGATCATACACCTGTAAATAAATTAATAAATATTAGTTTATTTCGGATGACCCCGAAGCATGCTGCCCTTCATAGGGGGTACAAAACCCAACCACCACCTGGCTCACCGGTCTTTTACAACGACCGTTGATAAGGACTCGGAAATAGATAAGGAATTGTGGTTTGGCTCCTTACTCTCTCATGTCCAGACCACCGCAACTGCTGTCCTCGAGGACTGGTCCTTGGAACGAGCAGCCGTCGTGGCTGACAAGATTTTCGCGCGTGCCGGCAGTGGGGTTAACCCCTACGTTGCCACGACATCGCACAATCCTCGGGGTGTTGATCTGGATTAATCGCCGATGAGGCCTCGGCACTCTCGATGCATCCAGCGCGACCGTCCTTCAAAGGCAGAGTTAAAATACCTACCCCTAGCAGCAGCTTACGTGAGCGTCGGCCCGAACGGGTGCTCTCCACTGCCCATGTCCTCTGTGACTCAGCCTCACCTGCCTCTCCCAAACAAGACCACCCTACCGGTGGTTTTTGTTGGCTTCACCGCGTTTTCCGACCAGCCACCCGTAGACGCACACAGCCGTGTTCATACGCGGCGGGAAACGCCCCTGCCGGCGAGTAGAAGCGGCCGTACTCGCCGACAATCAGACTCAGGTTGGCCTTTCATTTTACGTGCATGATTCGTGCACTACTGCTAGGTTCCCAGTTGATACCGGGGCCCACCTTTCTGTCTTGCCGGTTGGTAAAGACAAGCCACGAGCTTCTTCGCTTCGGCTGTCCGCAGCCGATTGTTCTTCCACTCTTACCCAAGGCACGAGACAGCTTGCGGTCAAGCCGGGACTCCGAGGACGGTACCTGTGAACGTTCATCCTTGAGGGCTTTCCCACAGACACACTGGTAATTGGTTTTCTGCAGCATTATGCATTACTCGTTGATTCACGTCGGCTGCAGCTTGTCGATCCTTCGTCAGATACTAAACTTACGGATCTTGCGCTCGAACAGATGTAAACCGAATCATAGGTTCATTTTTTATTATTCCTCACGATTCACGGTCTCCAGTTATCGACGCCAGTGTTACTGACCACCCATCTGTTATCCTTAGTGAGGATTCGTTATGGCTATCTATTCACGCCCCCAGCCAGAAGCTCCTTGGCTGCGCCTACGTCCTCCGGGTTTGGAGCCTGCAAGAAATGACCCTGCCGTGGATGTCTTTAATGCTGCACTTGACTATCCTGCCAGCGCAAACATTATTGTGGGTCACCCTGATCTTCCTTCAATCTGATGGTCCTCTTATACTGGCCCTGCAGCCCTCTCCACCTTCCTTTCCTGTGTCCTTCTTGGTGGAAGGACCCAACATGTCTCCTGTCCCACAAGGGGGAACAGCATCTTGGACCTAGTATTCTCCGTTGATGTTCCCGATATGACCACCCAGGTTACTGACCACTTCTCGGGTAGCAACCACCGTGTTGTAAGGCGCAAGTTCAGCTGCCTCAACTGTTCCCATCCGACTCAATCCTCTCCCCCTGTTCCGAGTTTCTACCGTTCCTGTAACTGGCCCCCAGTGCCAATGAAGATCCGTTCCCTTAACTGGGACACACTTTCTCTCTTCTTCGACTCCCTCATTGTTGTGAACTCTCTCTACCTCAACCTCCCATACTGCTCCACCCGGCTAAATTTGTCTGGACGGCCTGCTCATCCCCATACAACCCACGGCTACCGATCTTAGGGTACGCTACTCTTGTTCCTTTAACTTCTCAGAACAGGCATCGTTCCAATTCGCTAAGGCTTAGCGAACCCTAGGCCTGATCCATCGGTGTTTCTTACTACCGGCCAGCCGCCTCTCCATGTATCTCTCACATGTGAGACTGCCCCTAGAATATTGTCCGATTGCCTCCAGCCTCTGGCCACGTTCCTCTACTGTATCTGTTGAGAACGCCCATAGCCCCTACACCGAAACACCGTTGGGCGTATCCATAGCTATAACATACCGCAAACGCTCTGAGCTCCCACAAATTGAGCCTCTGTGGATTCGTCGCGTGAGGCTCAGCCTGGTTCTCCTTTTTAAGTTAATCCACAACCAAGCCTACACCTCCTGTCCTTTCTCATCCGCCGCACCCTTATCTTACCACGTCCGACATTGTGTCTTCTTTCCTCCTGTCCCTCAATCTAATCTCAATCCTAAGTGCCGATTCTTCCTGTTCGCCTATTCAAAATCTAGAATAAGCTCCCCCTCAGCTCACGCAATGCCTCCTTACCGCTCGCTTTAAGGCACGCACTCGTGTTATACTTAACATTTACCAATGCTACATTGCTCACCAATGAGTTCGTCTTCACCGATCTGGCCTTTGAAAGAAGTCTCACACTGTAACTTTACTACCTCTGCACCACAGGCCAATAGGTATACTCCATGCCCGACACTTCTACTCACCCTAGCGCCACTAACTACGGCCATTGCCGTCCATGATCCACAGCGAACTTATCTCCTGTCGCGCTGCTCACCAACGTTCACCTGTTATCCCGCATTTTTATTTTTCTTTCTCCTCAGTATCCGTTGCTACTCAGCTGGAGAACACCCAGAGTGCGCTCCTCCATGCCTTTTACCTTTCCAGTGATCCTCGATGACGGTTGGCCACTTAGGGCACTGTACTGACCATCTCCCTGGCAGGTGAACCTGGGCAATATTGCTACACGGCCGTCTACCACTCGCTGTTCCGGTTGGCTTTGCTGTCCACACTCTCAACCTGGCCAGCTGATTCAGGATCAAGCACCCCCATCATGGTCGCTTTACCCCTTGTACAATCATCAGTGAGCACTCTTGCCACTCCCAACAGTGCGGGGCGCGGTCGGATCCACCGCGTTGGCCGGTGCACAGTGGGCGTGCAGGTCGCCTGCAACGATGTGCCAGCGCAATTAGGCTGGTGGATCACACCTCCCGTGTTCACTTCACGAAGTGTTTTTCAGGTTGGTGCCCAGCGTGCGGCCTGTGTCACCCACTAGCACCGGTTGCGGATCGCACGCTCCAACTTTCCTCGGACTACCGCATCCAATACTATAGGTTGAAAATTGCGTACTTCCCATAATTTCTCCGCCACGGCACTTTCACCTATGGATCTCATCATCTGTTACCTCTTTCCATTTTTGTCCCTCTACCACGGTATGCACTCCTACCCATTCCGTCCTTCATCCTATCGCCTTTAAATATATGACCTCCCATTGCATGGAGTCACTATGGTCCCAACCACTCCTCCGCCGACGCTCGCCAATATCTCCATTTTCAGCTTGCCGTAACTGCCGGCTTCTATTTTATATTCACTTAGTATTACCTTCTCATAATTCCCATTGGTAGCACTCTTGTACATCACTGCCCGTCGTTTTGTTAAATCGCTCCTTGTCCTTTCTCCACACCTAGTGCAAATTAGCACCAGTCACACTCGCACCCATGACCATTCCGCATATTAGAATTCCCCGCTCAAAACTTTTCATCTTTTGAAGTCTCATTTATTATCTAATCATCACCATCACCGTATTTTCCCTTCTTGGCTCCGCGATTCCTCTGTGGTTCTGTCCAGTAGGCAGTGCCCCGATTGGCATCCTGTTTATTCCACCTTTTCACTGGACTGTGTGCACTCTGCTCTCCAGTTTCATTGCCCCAACTCCGTCGCGCATTCATTTATGGGGCCTTTTGTTATATTTCTGGTTTACCTATCTTGGGGCTTCCTGCTTCCTTCCTCTCTGGCTCCCTCGTGTTTCACCTGCAGTAAAATGATCTGATTGGTTATGCCTTACTTGTGTCTCTTCGGTCATCGCTTTCATCTGTTCCGTATACTGCTCGCCGTAGGCGTTTTCTGTGTCTTTCAGTTCGGTCTGCTTTTCCGTATTTCACCGATCTTAAAGAAAACGTTACTTCATGATGTTCTTTTGCAGTTTCAAATCGTTTGATCTGCCGCTACCCGGCTCCTCTGGCCCGTCACCACATGCTGCACCTGCATTAAGCAAATAATTAGACCCATTCTTTCCTGTTCTGTTCGATCCTGTCATCCATCTTCCCTCGTTTATGACATTCTTTACGGCCGGCATCACTTCTGTGCTTCTTCAATCTCCTCTATCTGTTGATCCACCATGTTATCCCGTCATGAAAAAAATTGCCTGAATTTTCCCACGTCAATCCCACAAATTCCGATCCAACTCTGTCTGCTTCTTCCAATCACTGATACTTTTTTCTCCTAGTACTCCACTGCCTTTTGCTCCCGCTCTTAGCATATCCATTTTTACACTGTGTATAAATTTATATACACACGTATGTATATATACATCTTTATACATTCGCTCTGCATCCTACACTTTTGCCGGCCATTTCTCATGCTATCATCCCGCTGACCCTCATAACATGCATCCACTCTTTTTACATCTGCGCCTCACATTTACGATATTTAACCCCTACAGATCATTCTTGCCATATGTACCACCTTTTAATTCTTCCAATGTTTGCTGCCTATTCTACGATGAATTATGTGCCCTGTCCGCTGACCATCTACTGCACTGTAGCAAGACTTAATTACTATATAATTCCTAGCAATGGATCTCTCTATTTATTTCATCGTCTCCAGCTACCACCGTTTCTTACACCAATTTCTAGCCCCTTCCATGTATGCCTGTCAGATTTTAGGTATCCCATATTGGACCACAAGCATTTCCTGTGTGCCTTTCAGTTTGGTCTGCTTTTCCGTATTTCACCGATCTTAAAGACAACGCTGCGTCATGATGTTTTTCTGCGGTTTCAAATCGTTTGATCTGCCACTACCCGGTCCCTTTGGTCCATCACCACATGTCGCAGCTGCATGGATCAAATAACTAGACCCATTCTTCCCTGTTCTCCTCGATCTTCCCTCCATCTTCACTCTTCTGTGAACTGCTCCTCGCAGTCGTCATCTCTTCTGGGATTCAGCATTCCTTTTTCTCTCTCTTTCTGTTGGGCCGCTATGTCCACCTGTCATAAAGATAAGTCACCACGATACTCCATAGCTGGTTCTACAACCATTTGATCTAACTTTACCCGCCCCTCCCAGTGACTGATAATTTCTTTCTAGGACCCCATTGTTATTGCTGCTACTCCTCTTATATGTATGCACAAGTATATATATATGTAATATATATATACTTGCACATATATGTATCTGTGCATTCTCTCCGCATCTTGCAGTCCCTAGCCGGCCATTTATCTTGCTATCATCCAACCGACCTTCATGTTGTGCATTCATCCATCCTACATCTTTGCCTCACATCTGCCGTGTTCAATCCTCCTGAACCACTTTTTCATCCGATCCACCCTCGACATCTTTTGTGGCTCGCTTCCTGTTTTACGATGAGTTTTGTGCCCTGTCTGCCGACCATACACTGCAGAGTACCAATGCGCCATCGACAACTAATCCACTGCAGTGCATCTCACTTTTTTCTCATTCGTCCCCCGCGGCTGCAGTTTATTATGCCGATTTCTAGCCTTTCTCATGTATATCTGTCGGCTTCCATATGTCTCCACCCGGACCAGTCGTACCCCCCATCTGACCTTGACTTTTAAACTAACCGGGAGTGCATTTAAACCCCCCTGGAATTCATTTAATCTCCCTACCTTTTCTATGGTGTGCCTACACTCATCATACTTTCATCCCGCTTTATTCCCCCATCTAAGCCGTTTAATCCTACATTTCATGCAAATTTCCACCTTTTCATGAATTATATTTATCCACTCCATCACCTGCATAAACATGATCATGCACCTGCATGCTTCGAGCGTCTCCGAAATAAACCAATAACGAATTCCCCATTTTGACTAAACCATCCGAAAATATAGATACAGTGGCCGAACGTGTGGTATACCGTATTGTCACTAATGGATCACCAGTCACGGCACGACCCCGCCGACTGGCACCGGGAAAATTGGCTTTCGCCAAATGTGAGTTTGACACTTTAATTTCTAAAAGCATTGTTCGTCCTTCTCACAGTCCATGGGCCTCACCTCTGCACATGGTTCTTAAGAAAGATTTCATTATCTGGCGACCATGTGGCGACTATCGCGCACTAAGTTCGGTTACCCGTTACGATAGTTATCCGATACCCCACATACACGACATCACGGCATCACTTCACAGCACGACTGCATTTTATAAGTTCGATTTGGTGCGAGCCTATCACCAGATCCCAGCCGCTGCTGAAGATGTTGAGAAAACCGCGGTCACGATTTCTTTTAGTTTGTTTGAGTTCCTACATATGCCTTTCGGTTTACGAAAAGCTGCTCAGACATTCCAGAGGTTTATCGATAGCATTACACGAGACTTGGGATTCGTTCACGTCTATATCGATGACTTGCTAATCGCATCGTCGAGCGTAGATGAACATTTCCAACATTTGACGCTACTATTTCAACGTTTGTCCGAACATCAAATAGTAGTCAATCCTGATAAACGTGAACTTGGCGAACCGGAACTTGTGTTCCTCGGTCACAAGATCACTCGAGAGGGTATTAAACCTTGCGAGGATAAAGTGCGCGCTATTCTAGATTACGCCGTACCGTCCTCGATCAAGGAGCTCAAGGCATTTTTGGGGTTAGTTAACTTTTATCGTCGTTTCATACCCCATGCAGCTGAACGTTTGTTTCCATTAACTGACCTACTTCGTGGCAATCCACGTAAGTTTTTGCTTACCGACGCCGCACGAGTAGCGTTTTCGGAGATTAAAGCAACATCAGCCCAGACCACACTCCTGACGGACTCAGTTCCGTCCGCCACGCTAAGCATAGCGGTGGACGCATCCGACTTTGCCATCGGAGCGGCCCTACAACAGTCTGTTTCTGGGATCTGGCAGCCATTAGAGTTCTGCTCTCGACGCCTCAATCCCACGGAAACCAAAATAGTCTTTTTGGTCGCGAACTGCGGGCTGCATGCAACGCCATTAAACACTTCCACCACGCAGTCAAAGGTCGATATTTCATCATCTATACCGACCATAAGCCTTTGACGTATGCGTTGCATGCTAAATCCGACCGTTTCTCCTCGCGAGAAGTTAGAAACATAGGCTATATTTCTCAGTTCACGACTGACCTACGACACGTTAAAGGTGGGTCGAACTGCTTTGCAGGTGCTTTGTCGCGTATTCCACTTGTTGCTACCAGATCTCCAGTTTTAGACATCCCTGCCATGGATGCAGCACAGGCACAGCATTTTTCATGTATGGAAGCAATGCAGTCATCCTCGCTACAGTGTCAGTTCGTAACTCTGGCCACCAGTACTAGGACTATATACTATACTATACTATACTATACTATACTATGCGACATGTCTAGCGGCCTACCCCGACCAGTCGTACCCTCTACATATCGGAGTCTCGTGTTTGATACCCTACATGGCCTCCCGCATCCAGGCATCGCAGCCAGTCTCTCACTGGTGGCCGCACGATAAGTCTGACCGTCCATCAATAAAGATGTTCGTATGTGGGCAAAACAGTGTCTACAATGTCAACGATCTAAAGTGCATAGGCACGTAGCTTCGCCCATCGGTACTTTTGCTACGCCTGATGCTCGCTTCGATCATATCCACTTAGACATTGTGGGCCCATTGTCCCCGTCACATGGGTACACCCATTCAATAACGTGCACTGATAGATTTACGGGGTAGCCAGAGGCTATTCCCGTCTCTGTCGTCACGGCCGAATCAGTGGCTCGACATCAGATAGAAAGACAGATAGCTTCACATGGTTGTCCTCTCACGATCACTGCCGATCGAGGGCAACAAAATGCGTTCAATATATTCTATTCTATTCATTAACTCACATGCTGGGTACGGAACGCATTCGCACGACCGCGTACCATCCGGCATCGAATGGTTTAGTCGAACTTTTCGTATCATCAACTCAAAGCGGCTCTTAAAGCACACGAGAGCCCCGACAGGTACGAAAAGTAACCGCTAGTTCTTCTTGGTATCAGGACTTGCATAATGGCAGATATCCAATTTTCCGCCGCGGAATTTGTCTACGGGCCGACATTTCGACTGCCTGGAGAATTCTTTACACCACGGAGTACAGACTTACTTGTCGTACAGAATTACGTTCACCGTCTGTCGACGCACATGCAAAATCTCGCCACGGCGCAGACTCAAATGCAGCAATGAAACGTTCTCGTTCCGACTGAACTTGGAACTTGTTCGCGTGTATTTATTCGTGTTGATTCGTTAAATAAACCATTACAACAGCCTTATGAAGGTTTATTTTTTGTGGTTTCTCGTCACGATAAAACCTCGAGAGTCCCCCCTGACTCCAAGACTAGTAACAAATTATCATACAAAAACACGACTGACATAATTCCTTCGAACGTCTCGAGAAGTGTCTGGTCAAATTATAAATTACCCCTACAGCGTATAGTTCAAATAAACGAACACCGACCCTCGCAGGAATCCGAAGTCCAACACCGGTTCGAGAAAACAGCCCAACACCCAAGGTAAAATAAGTAATCCCTCGAATGTCCATGCCAGAACCAGCCATCCCTTGCATACCCCGGAACGGCGCGGGACTAGATGTATTTGCACCGGTATCCGTAACGAATTCGAAGATAAATAGGGTAAATTTATCGTCAAAGTCAGTCATCACACCCAATACAAATTTACCGGTTTTTCCGTTTCCTCTGAACGCTATGCCTCTTCCTATACCATATCTCTCCCTACATCATCCCATAAACCAACAGTGGCTACAATTTCTCCAAACCTGGCAGCCGACTTAAGTAGTCATCCACCCAATGTGCGTCATGGCCATGATGGTGATATCTTCGCAATTACCTTTTCAATGCTCGCTCCATTGTGAGCAGACCGACATCCATCCGCTCATTTGCATTGCAATCTCACCTGGTTGTGATCCTCGTAACTGAAACTTGGCTTACTGATAAAACTCTCCTCTGACACATCTCCATACCCGGTTATAATATATTTGCTACCAACAGACCTAGGGGACGTGGTGATGGATGTCTTGCTTATAGTAAGAGCAGTCTTGGAGCCCACTTAGTCCAACTTCCCGTCCTTGATGAGGTCTAAGACTCTGTTTGGATCTCTATACCACTGCTTCAGAGGCAGCTTGTCATTGGTTGTGTTTACTGTTCGCTGGGCTACAACATGGGCAATGTAAATGCAGTGACCCATGCGTTTTGTCACGTAGCTGAAATCCCGCATGCTGCTTAAATCATAGCGGGGACTTCAAACTATCTGGCATTTGTTAAACAACCAGGAGTTCCTCTCCGAAATTATGCAATTTTATTTCATGTATCCACGCAAGCGGATAAACGCAACACGTAACATCACCAACAAGAGGGAATAATATTCTTGACGTTATATTTACTTGAGGCCTCCGATATATGAAGGTAAGTGTCCTTAGCCACTTTCCTGGTTTTGATCATAAGGTCATAACACGTGAATTCTCCGTTCAACCGCATCACCACGAAATTCCTCAAAGTGGGGAATCTTTTCGAAATGCAAATTGGGACATTCTACCCACCATCATGCGTATTTAGACCTGGGATGAGTTCTACCTAACATCTGATCCCCAGCTGGCGTCGGATATAATGTACCCCAACCTATTATGCTCTCTAAATATTATCTCTCCCGAGGTAGTCAAAGTCAGTGTGAGAAAAACCTATCGACAACAAAAGATGCAACATAAATTTGAGAAGTCGCAGCTTGCCTACGAAAGAAACAACGACCTCTCTATCTTCCTCTGCCCCAGCCACTTCTCACGCCAGCTACTAGGCGAAAAAGTGAACAAGCTGGAAAGGCAAGAACTGCACGCTTCCGACCAGCCGAATAAAATAGCCCACCTCTCTGGCCTTATTAAAACTCGAAACCACCGCTGTACAACCAAAATACCATATTTGCTCCCATCAGCGAGCATTTGTACTAGCTCGTCGTAGGTAATCGCTGAGGCATTCAATAATTTCTTCGCTTCTACCTTCATAATGGACTACACCAGTCCAACCCAGGATCTCACCTCCTTGACTGCCGATACCCTGTCAACCGTAGTGTTCTCAGCCAACGAAGTCAGAAGGCTGATAAATACCACCCGGCCCCTGGCCCGCCCTGGACCCGACGGTATCCCTCCAGCTCTGTTTCTTCTAAGCGGCCCGGACACTGTGAACTTAGTTAACCTCTCCATGTCACAAAGCATCTCATCATCCCAGCAGAAAACTTCCGTTTTTACTTCCCTTCATAAGAGGGATGCCCTACATGGCCCTGCCAATTACCGCCCCATGAACCACACTCCCATTATATCTAGGATACTGAAACGAGTAGTTAAAAATTAAGATTGCCCATTTTATCCTCGCCCGTGGGTTATCAAATAACAACAAACACGGCTTCCTAAAGTATAGGTTGCGTCTGATCTACTAATTTGACTTCCTCAATATGATTACAACGTCAGCTGACTCTTGAGAGGCATATGTCGTTTGCTTCCTCGATATGACGAAAGCATTTGATCGCGCGCCTCGTGCGCAGCTGCTAACCGAGGTTGAATCTTACGGAATAACAGACCCACTCTTTTCTTGGGTGTCATCCAACCGTGGCATGAAATCCCAGGCAGTAAACACCGAGGGTTACCTCTCATCAGCTCGGCCAGTCACGCGTGATAATATACAGGGCACTACTTCAAGCCTACTTTTATTTCTTCTCTCCATTAACGACGTAGTCAAAGAAATGCGCCATGGCATCGCTCTTCTATCCACCGATGATACCAAAATTGTATATTACTTCGAACCCCATACTTTGTCTTATACTCTCACCGAAATAGCTGACGACCTCAACGACCTTTACATATGACACAACACTTGGAAAATGAGTTTCTCCGTTGCTGAGAGTGCCATTCTCACGTGTATGGGTCAAATTCCTCCTGAATCCCCCGCCTTAAACGGCTCGTACATTCCTGTTACTCCGCTGGTACGCGTTCTCGGCCTAGAGTATTTCTGCACATTCACTTATCAAGAACAATCCACCTACCAGGTGGCCAAGACTGAGAAAACTATGGCCCTCATCTGCAAACTTTTTAGAATGCGCGATGGCCAGCTTCTGACCGTTACATCCCACGCCAGACCGCAGCTTGAGTACTGCCCTCTGGTATACACTCAAATGCTCAAATCTGATAGACTTGCGATCGAAAGAGTTCAGCAGTCCGTCATCAAGCACTTACTCGGCGGATCACCTTCGTTGAACTAGAGAGAGAGATGTGAGCAACTAAGACTTGAACCCATGTGGCTACGGCGCATGAAACTCACTCGTCATCTGCCATTCAACCCCCTACATTCTAAGGCACTAACTCCCATCGCTGATTTATGTTTCGCTCAAGACGCACCCTACACTCTTCTTAACAGAAAACATACTGCCAAAGTTCCATACTCCGGGACAAAACTAAGGGAAAGGTTCTTCATCACCGTCTATTCCCTTCTTCGGAACAGACTGCCTGACGAAATTCGGGCCTGTCAGACACAAGGCCGATTCATAATTGTCCTCACAAAATATTTAGGTGTCGCAAAAATACTACAATTACCCCATATATGCACCACGTAAGAACAAGCTTGAGTGCAACCTAGATTTTTGAATAGATAAATACAGCCTGACCCAGGTAAAATCCCTTGCAACGTCGGCATCACCTACTTCATATGCCTCCTCCATCGCCAGTATTTTAGTATCTCTCGCGGTGACTTACATCACTGACCCCTCCCGAGTTGGATTCTCCCTAATTCACGCACCCTAACCTCTCTCATCTATCTCCATCATACCCAATTCGCCTTACTCGGTTCGAACTGACCCCATTCCCCTTCTTTCTTCTGCCCTAGCATTTCAACACTAAACCCAATTCCGGCGACCACCATTCACCTCCAAATCATCACCCTTATTCCTAGTTTTGCTCATTATTTTTGTATTCTCATTCACTCTCAGTCGCTCATAGCCCTCATCCTTCCCAAGTAGTCTGTGTCTAAATCACTAGATTCTATTTTCACCATTGACCGTTGATCCTCAGCTAGGGGCATCCCAGACTGCATCTCCTTATTCTCATGTTTCCAGACACCAATTGGCAAGCATCTCTCTTTAGATGTCTTGGAATTATCTGGAGGTAATACCGACGAACTATCTGGCCCGCACTTCCGGATGAAAATCTGATACCCGCCCGTCATTCCGTCGCTCACTCGTTGACCCTGTTCTCCAGGATCCCTCACAATGTCCCAGAATACTCCATCTCTACGGTTATGTGATCTCGACTAAGATCACCTGTGCAGATCCCGCTGGCGCAGAGTGCGGTCAGATCCACCGCTTTGGTTGGTGCACATCGGGCGTGCGGGAAGCATGCAACGATGCACGGGCGCAACTAGGTTGGTGGATTGCACCTCCTGCTTTCAGAAGTGGATTTCGGGTTGGGTGTCCAGCGCACGGTCAGCCTCATCCACTAGCAACGGTTGCGGATTAAAGAACCAAACAAAAAGGACACCATTCATATACACGAAATACCGCAAGTATGCTGCTGTCTCTTCCAGCTAACATGGACTCTTCATCGTGCTCGCTTTCGAACTCGCCATCATAGCTTGCCGTTTTTTGCACCCGACAAAATCTACTTTGATGCACACTTATCGTAAACTGAAAAACCCAGCAACATTCTTAGCTTGTTGTTCCCGATCCACTCCCCCGCGGTTTCATGCCAAACTATTCACCAATCCTATTCGTAAACTTAACCATTCTCCAAGATAAATCTCACCCCTTTTTTGCTACTTTTACCGGTATACTCGAAAACCAACGCGTTTACTGTTTCCATTCACTTCCGTACAACAATCTTCAAATAGTATTTGACACTGCGAAATATACCTCTAGAGGTTCCTAATAATCGATGATTCTTTTTTTGTTTGCCTTTGCTGTCAGTTCCGCAGTTTCTGTTCCATCACATGTTTTCCCCTCCGGGTGCTTTTCTTCTTCTTGGTCCTCATCGTGTGTCATCTGCAGTGGGACGATCTGGAAAATCATCTCCTACCTGGTTTTCTTCGCTCAGCATTCGCATCTGCCTCGTGTATTGCTCACCACAGGTGTCTTCATTTTGCCTTTCGGGATGCGCTGCTTTTCTGCTTTCCACCTACTTTAAATCATCGTAACCTCATCGTTTTCACTTACTGTTTCAAACCGTGTGATCTGCTGATACCTTACCTTTCTAATCCTCCATTTCCATATTTTTCTCCTATGTTATTCGCTGTTCCAACTGCTGCCCCGTTGCACCACAGCTGTTCTAACCCCCAGGTCACCGTTCTCCGAGAACATTTTACAATTCCTCAACGGCCTTGTGCTTCCAGTCAGTCTTATTTGCAGAGAATTTCTTGTTGATTTGGCCGCCGCATTTTTCTATCTGACGCCAGTGACAGGTTTTAGAGGCATGTCTAGGCAGTAAAATCATTCCAGCCTCGCCTTGTGTGGCACCGCCTGACAATTCTGTGCGCTTCGTAAAGGTTGCTTTGGTCGCCTGTCGTACCTTTCTACTACAAAGGATTCACGACCGCACAATAAAAATTAATTCCATATTTTAGAGAAGACGGAACTTGGATGACAGTTTGAAGTATTTTCTACCGCCAAACATACTCAAAAAATCAAAGTCATCACAAAAAGCCGGCGTTTACACGCCTTTAAAACCTGTCAAAAGCGCCAGATAAGAAAATACGACAGGCTACTCCACAAGAAAATCTCCGCAAACACCAAAACCCGGAATTAAGGATACTTCGACTGACAAAAATCCTAAAAATGTAGTCAAAAACTTGTCAGACAGAACGTCGACCTCTGCGGAACTACATTTGTTGCAGAAAGGTCTAAATTTCAATTTATACAAGAAACCTCTTACACCTCGAGAAATAGTCCCTCCACTGGAAGCTGCTTTGGAAAAACCACTGCTCGAAAATGCCAATCAGATCAGACTCAGAACATGTGATACCCTCAGGAACCAGAAATCAATTTCGTCAAATCTACCAACAGACGAACAGAAGGCACTAACCACACTGCGAAGTGACAAATCGATTCTCATTACGAAAGCTGACAGAGGCAACAATACAGTTGTTCTAAATAGGTCAGAATATGAATCAAAATTTTGACTACACTTGGAAGATGGATTATTTGAAAGAATTAAAGAAAAGAAGGTCAAGGCCACACCAAACAAAACAAAGGCACAGATAAGCAAGTACCTTTCAGGGCTGAAAGAAAAGCTGGGGAAGTCTCTGTGGTCTGCTCCGAATCCTAAAACAAACTGATCCGGAAGGTTTTGCGTACTACCCAAAATCCACAACTTCGGCCCCCCTAATAGACCAATTGTGGATTATACACCTTGTGCGACCATTATGTTAGCCAAATTCATCAGTACACTATTAGTGCCGCACCAACAAATGTTGGTAAGTCACACAAACGAAGCCCTTGTTTTCTCCCGCATCCTAAAGTCTGTCGTATTAGCAAAAGGTGAAACAGCGGTGGGCCTTGATATGACGTTCTTTTGCACAAGCTTGCCCATTAAAGACAGCTTGGAATTTTTACACTAAATATTGATCAATGACACCACTTTAGAACATAGATGTCCATTGAACCCAACTGATATTATTACTGGCGTTGAACTATGGCTCATTTCCACCTTATTCACGTTTAACCAATCATTGTACAGACGGGCTGAGGGCGTAGCCATGGGTTCTCCTGTAGCACCCATTGTAGATAATCTGTTCTTACATTCAGTCAAATCTAAAGCATTGGCCGCTTTTCTTAATCCACCACGAATCTTTGTCAGATATGCAGACGACATGTTTGCAGTTCTGAAATCAGAACATAGGCATGACTTTGTGCGACGTCTCAGTAATCAGTCAAACTCAATTAAATTCACAATGGAGAGTGGGAGCCTTGACAGATTTCTCAGCCTCCCTGACTGCCGACTACAAATAAACAATTGCCGTAGGTCTACCGTGATCGTTCACAGGAAACCTACACGCTCCGGCAGATATCTGAACTTTAACTCGGCCCATCCACAATGCATAAAACGGGCACTCATTTCATCACTAACCAACAGAGTCGACAAATTGTGAAACGATGATGTCACCCATAAACAAGAAGTGGAACGCTCACACGCGGTCGTTCAAAACAATTACTACCCATGGGGACTAGTAACAGAATAAGAAAACACCAGAATCCTCCAGTATAAGTTTCGTGCGTACACCAAGCTTCTCTGCGCGGAGGCTCTGGCAAATAAAGCCCACCAATCCTGTCTCAACCACAACGATGGAGCAGAGATTTCCAGCATATGGATGGCATTTACGACGCCGATGGACAAACACCAAAAACGAGTCATAACACTTTGTTGACCTCAAATTACCCCAATATCGAGGACACATAGTATGGACCGAGAATCAACCACCCCCTCACAATAAACAACATCACAAACACACAGACCGTTACACAAACACACTGTGACTAACACCCAGTTGCTCTCAGCTATCATTCCAGTTTTATTCGGTTGTAAAACCAGTCTTGAAAAAGGTTACCCGTGGTGACCGAAACGTCGACAACCTACCGACGATTTCGACTACGCTGTGTTATTTAACAGTAAAATTCTTCCATAACATTTCACATGACGCATCGATTTTTCGACACACTCCGAACCGATCTCGGTTCTGATACGCCAGTTCCATCAGGTTTTATCCAAGTTAATTCGGCACCATTTGACCCAACCCTACATATCTCTTCCAAGCACAGATGTTTATGTGTTCCGTCCCTCCACTGCTGCTTGCTCCTGCTCTGATAAGTATATGTATATAAATGTACACATATTTTTTATATCCACATATTTTTCCTGCCTCGTCCATTTCTTCGGCGGCCAGTTTTCTTTTACCACCAAGTAGCCGCCCTCTTATGGTATGTGTCCACTTTACTTATGTCTGTGCATCATATTTACCCGGTCTCGATCTTTTCGCGTCATTGATGCCATCTGACTCACTCTTTACTTCTTGCATTGGTCGCTCCCTGTTTTCAAACTGACACTGTTCATTCACTGCAATAAAGCACAGCTCATAGCTACCGGCTCCCTGGCCATACAACTCAGGCTTATGTTCTTCCTTTCTTATCTTTTTTTCTTCTTTTTCTGCATCGCTTCTTGTAACAACAGTTTCTCATGCCGATTTTCAGTCCTCTTCAAGTAAAACTCTCAGGTTCTGACCTTCTCCACTTGTCTCAGCCAGCCGCTCTACCTGAACTTTAATTTCAAATTTACCGGGCACATGTTCGAATCCATCCCCGGGTTCGCTGAAACTTCCTTCCTTACTCCTTAGAGTGCCCACATTTATCTTTCTCGTGTTTTCCCTCTATTTCTTCCTACCCCTCTTTTGTTTTGCTTATTTCTAAATTTTCACGAATTTTGCCTGTCAGTTTTGTCAATTGCAAATGTTTCATCTTGCGCAAGGCATGCTTCGGGCGCCTCGGAAATAAACTATTATTATTATTATTGTCATCATTATTTGATGGCCTTATATCTTGTTCTTACGTCTTTGAACCTTCATTCGTTACTCCACCATCGGTAATATACAGGGAAGTGGAAAGTGTCACACCTGGCAACCGGCCGATCGAAGGCCCCGAAACAATCCCCTCAGGTAAGCCCTCTCTTGCATATTCGTTCCGCGCTAGAAATAATGAACGGTTGTGTGATGTCAAGCCATCTTTAGGGAGCGCTCAGATGGAGCTGAAAGTTGCTGAAGCCATGCTTAGAGCTAGGAAGGTTAAAGGACGAGAGGCTAAAGATCCAGTTTTAAGGAAAGGCCTATACCCGAGGAGGACCCACATAGTGAACTGAACTTAGGTAAGCATTGGCGCACCAGACTAATGGTGATGCAGGGCGGGGTTCCGCCCGGCGAAGAAGGTTGCTTTTACAAATGTCTATCGTAGTCAACCAGTTCGCCGTCGGATAAAGCAGGTGGAACGGATAGATCAGATCAAGCATTGGCTAGATGGAAGTTACCAAAAAGTGAGATATCTTTTTTCGATGGCACTCTATTGTATATGCTGCCTTTTAGGCTGTTGGAGGAAAAAATAGAGGGTCGAGTTCGAGATAATGGTCAGCCCCTTATCTTTTACGCTTCTGTCTGGGCAAGACAAAGGAAGCCTTTCGTGGTTACCTTTTGTATCCTGCTAGTATCGGGTACAAAGTAGACAGAAACACACCGAAGGAAGTGTTTGGTCAGCGGTAAATGGTCGTAAGATCGGTGCATGCAAAAGTGACCCAGCCCGAAGAAATTCGGGCAGACGGGGGTTCGGTGACATCTTACGCGAATGAATTAGCAGGTTATGCCCATGTGTTGGTACCGTTGGCGTGTGCCACTAATCCTTACTTGGTTCACACTACTAAAACTGTTAGATAAGTTACCTAGGTTTATGTCAGCAGAGTCGATGAGAACATCGGAAGACATTTATCAGTGACTTAAAGCCCAACTTCCGTATATTGTGTGACCTAGTGCTCTCAGAGGACCCTCCGCAGCAAAATGAGTACGGTGAATTGTTTAAGAGCCGAAAGTCGGCGGCCGATGGCTAGACTAATGAAGGCGCTGAGCATAGGAACTGGTTATAACTTATCTACTTATGAGAAATTGTGTCCAAACATCTGCAGACTGCAAAACTCTTCTGCACCGTCATAAACTTCTCAGCTTCACAGTTAAGGATCTCTGGGATTTCGTAGTTACGGTGAAATTAACTTTAGCTGTTTATGTGCTACAGAGCACAATTTCCTATTGTCCAGCACCAGGTGCACGGCTGGGCTGAAGGTCCTGTCTTCGGTGTTTTTCCTTGCTTGTTTGGGTCGTTCGAGGATTGAGTACCGGTGGTAGCGCGAGAGGTGGAGTTGAGGGTTTGCCGACCGATCGATACTCGTCGGGAGTTCTTGACACTTGGCGACGGGGTTTTCCGCTTCGTTATGATGGCATCGCTTGACCTTGATGTTAAAAGCTTGCTCCATAAGCAGGCTAGGCTTATGGAAGCCCCATCGGACCGCCTTGCGACTCAATCGGCTTCGGCCATAACTGTGCCAGTGGATCAAGTGATCCGTATCTTTTGTGGTTTTGTTTATGATCCTGTTTCTGGGGTCACACTTGACTCTTGGAATAAACATGAAGAGGACATATTTACCGTTGAATTTTCCTCTCATGACCACGCTACTTAATTTCGTTGGCCTCTCTGTAAACTCAGCCCAGCCGAGGAGGTGCAGCTTTGAAATTTTTTCATACCAGCTCTCTCACGTGCCAGCACGTTCAAAAATACCATGGAGATGTTGACTAAGATATTTGGATAGTCCAGTCTCCTTTTTTCTCCCATCTTTGGTGCCCCAGGCCCTCGAAGGGGATGACGATTTCTTGCACTTCGCCGGAAAAGTCAGTCAAGAATGCGCCTGGCTCCAACTTGGCACTTAAACTGAAGAACAGTTCCGCCTTCTGGTCCTCATATGTAGCCCACCGTCACCGGCTGAAGCTGGCCTCCGCACACGAACTTTGGCTCTCATTGACCAGAACCCAGCCAAAAAACTGCACGAACAGTTGAGCAAAAGCCACTTCCTGACAAATATCAAATCTTATTCGGCCCTCATCCAAAGGTCCGCTCGGGCCTCGCAGTCTACCAACAAGATCTTCTCTAGCTTCCTCCAGGTGCAATCACTGCCGGCCGTATCAAGCCACCGTCCTCTCAAGCCAACTTTCCCACGTCAACTCCGCCACGCATGGCACATCCACCTTTTCTGTACTTTTCAGCGGACCCATCGCCAACGCTTCCAACAATTTGGTCACAAACTCGGCCGCCGTCTAAGCCACAAGGCCGATATCTCCAGGGCACCTCCCGCCCCAGTTTCCGAGGTCCGGTCACATGGCCTCGTGGCAACCTTCGAACTAAGCGTCGCTGAATGAGGGCGGTATGTTTCTGTCGACATTACCAAGCAAGCCGTCAGGCTGCAACTGGGCAAGGCCTCCAAATTCAAGCTGATCTCTTTTGACACTTGGCGTTTCCCTGGTTCCACCGCTCTCAAAACCTCTTCACTGTCTGCTACAAGCGAGTTTGGCGGCACCTTACAGCTTTCTGGCCAGCCGGATTGCAGGTTGTCCTTTCGCGGCGTATCCTTCCCGGGAGCGTGCTACTTAAACCAAGCTGGGTTCAATATTTTGGGAGCAGACTGGATCGATGAACTCGGACTGGTCGAGCTTCCCTTGAAAGACATTCTCAACGCCGCTGAGTCACGCGACGATACAACCAAATAAGCTACTGACATCTTCGAGCAATTCATCTCAGTTTCCAGCGACGGCCTTGGTCAGTGTACACGCGCAAGCCACTTTGGAGCTTCAGCCTGACGCCACTAAAGCATTCCTAACAAAGCGCCCAGTGCAGCACGCAGCTTTTCTACCGGTCGACGCCTACCTGAGACTCCTGGAGCACCTTGGAACACTGGGTCCTGTGAGGTACGCAAAATGGGTGACTCCAGTCGTTGCCATAAAAATGGCTACAGGTGAAGTCAGTGTCTGTACCGATTATTTCACTACACCCAACCGGCCCCCGATGGCTTATCCACGGTGCTCAGTAGTGAAGAGTACTTTGCAAAGCTGGAAGTAGCCGAGGCCTGTTTCCAGATGGAATTGGCCCCGACCTCTCGACAACTTCCAGTCATGAACATTCACCGCGGAATTAGGCAGTTCACCGCCTGGCATTTCGGGAAAAATGGCACCCACCGTATTCCAACAAATCATGGACACCTTAAGCTCAGGTTTGCCAGGTAAGGCAGCTCGTCTGGAAGATACCATTTTGGCTGGCAGTTCGGTGGTGGAATCGTTGTTGCAGTCCCAAGTCACCTATAGGAGACTGGATTCCGGCTGAAACCCGACAAATGACAACCTTTCCTGCGTGCCATCAAGTGCCTGGGTTTCATATTCGAAGCTCATGGCCGCCACCCGGATCCAGAAAGCATCGGCGCTATTACGGAGATGCCTGCTCGTCGGATCTACCGAGACTTCGCTTCTTTTTAGGAATAATCAGCTGTAACAGAGCATTCTCACTCACACTGCGCAGTGTTCGCGCGCCGCTTACCGCCGTATCAGAGGAAGACGCTTAGTGGAATCGGTCCCTGCAATACCGGCAAGCCTTCGACACAATGAAGTCCATGCTCACGTTCGAACTACTACTCACTCAATATGACCCGCAAATGCCGACCTTGATGGTCTCCAACGGGTCGAACTTCTGAACGGATGGAGTCATTTCCAAAGTCTTTCGGGAAGAACCAAAGAAACCCAGGCTAACAAAAGTTTAAAGGAACCATGGACAAGGAGAAGAAGCTTTGGCCTTTATTTTTGCCGTCGAGCGATTAAAAAACTGCTTTTTATCCTACATCTCACCCCACTGACAGAACAAAAACCCATCCTATCCATTTTTGGGTCCAAAAAAGACTTTCCGGTCTACTCCGCTGGCAGCCTCGTTCGCTGGGCCGCCATCCTCTTAGGTTACGATTTCTATATCGGATACCGACGGAACACCGACCTTGGACAAGCCGACTGACTATCCCGTGTTATCACGGAATATCTCTCGGATGACGAGGCTGCTGTGGTCGCCCGCTTTACCCTCGAAGATGACACTCTTCATCATTTCGCTGATATTTTTCTGGACTTGCCTGCTGGGGCTGCCGAAGTTTGCTACACCACAGCCCGTGAATCCATACTAAGCGGCGCCATCAAACTTACCCAAACTTCCTGCCTGTCGACCCTCCTCACAAATAGGCTGGACCTCCTGCATCACCAATCCCCGCAGTTGTCCGTGGCGGACTCCTGCCTGATGTACCCAAGGCAGATTGTAGTTCCAGAACTACTGCGACGCCCAAAACCACATCAGTTGCACACCAGCTACCCGATGTGGCCCACATGAGGTACTTTGCTCGCAGTTAAGCATGCTGGCCTGAGGCTGCTGTGGGCCAATGTTCTAGAAGTCAGCAAGCTGCCAAATCGCCCCACACTTTACATCCATACCGCTGCCCGCTTCAAAATATCCCTGGTCTCGCCACCATCTAGACTTCGCGGAGCCTATCGACGGTGTAATGTACTTTATCCCTGTAGAAGCTCTTACAAACGACGGAAGGCACAGTCGCTAACATTTGCGACTATTCTGATCGCCATTGACGCCCCCCAGGGGATCCCTTCTAATCACGGCTTCCCGGACTTGCTCGTCAAAAAGGCTCCCAGTTTACGTCTACCCTGCTCAATGAGTTCCGTCGGCACCATACCACCCAACACATCTATTCGCAACTCCACCGTCTGCAGTCCAACGGCCAAGAAGAATGAGTTGTGGATATTTTCTAACTGGCACTTCGCAAACCACTCGGGGGAAGGAATCACAAAAGATCCCCCGGACATCCCTCTTCACATACGGGACGACCCCCAATACATCAGTTCCATGCGGTCAGCCACCGTCTGAGGCGCTGAAGAACGAAAAGATGAGCACAATTCACCAAGCGTTACTCTCATCAGCAGTCCAGCCAGTCACCGCAGAAGCGAAAGGATTTCCAATGTGACGTAAAGTTAATGCTTTCACTGTCACTCTGGAAAACCAGCTTGGAGCTAGGTCATGGTGGCACAAAAATAGGGCATGTTATTCACGAGGTCAATAACGCAGACGGAATGTGTATACGCCATCGGAACCTAATAATAATAATAATAATAATAATAATAATAATAATATTTTACTTGGAATAACTCCAAAGCACGTTGCAAAGCAAGATCAAACAGTACAGATGAAAGCTGAATCAGAGTTTCAGGAGGATCGAACAATCATATGTACGCCATTGAATGTAAGAAGAAGCGCTCAAGTCAATTGTTGTGGTACCGCCCGGCAAGTTTATACTCAAGGTCAAGTGGTCGAGCCGGCCGAAGTTAGGGTGTAACTATTCTGCTAAAGCGTGAAGTGGATGGAGAGTAGTAGAGCTTCACACAAATCCCACGGAAGGAAGACAGCCCCGCCGGATAGCCACTCTGGATTGACGGATACATGATTACCGCGAGAAAAAACACTCCTGAAGGAGGCGTAATCAGGCAATAGAACTTTGCAGTGTATGAGAGGTGTTACGATGTGAAATTAGACGATAAAATAAAAGTGGCATTACGCACGAAGAAAAGAAAAAATCATTCGAGGAATACAGTTTCGAAGTTTAGTGATCGCATATCGTTTGAGACAGTTGTCTAACAAAAGGACAACACACTGAACTGTGGTTGCCAGAGTGGTGAGAGAAGTGACCGGATAAAAACATATAGACTTCGAGCGAATTTGTTTGCTTTCAGAAGAAGGGAACATAATGTATCAACATGAAGTTGGTAACTGGCGGAAAATCGAGGTGTGGTGCTCAAATACAAGTGTAGGAAAAGCATAGCTAACGAAAATGTTGGAGTGACGGATGGGAGATTTACAACTTATGTTCAATACAGAAGGTGGACCATTGATGGCGACGGAACAGAAATTGGCGGTGAAAGGGCCTATCAGATGTGCGTTGGTGGAGAGTGATACCTTGCAAGATAAGGATATTGCAGTTCAACTGACCTAAATGGGCTGACAGCGAGACTGACAGAAAAGGCAAACAAAAAAAGAATCATCGACTATTAGGAACCTCTAGAGGTATATTTCGCAGTGTCAAATACTATTTGAAGATTGTTGTACGGAAGTGAATGGAAACAGTAAACGCGTTGGTTTTCGAGTATACCGGTAAAAGTAGCAAAAAAGGGGTGAGATTTATCTTGGAGAATGGTTAAGTTTACGAATAGGATTGGTGAATAGTTTGGCATGAAACCGCGGGGGAGTGGATCGGGAACAACAAGCTAAGAATGTTGCTGGGTTTTTCAGTTTACGATAAGTGTGCATCAAAGTAGATTTTGTCGGGTGCAAAAAACGGCAAGCTATGATGGCGAGTTCGAAAGCGAGCACGATGAAGAGTCCATGTTAGCTGGAAGAGACAGCAGCATACTTGCGGTATTTCGTGTATATGAATGGTGTCCTTTTTGTTTGGTTCTTTAATCCGCAACCGTTGCTAGTGGATGAGGCTGACCGTGCGCTGGACACCCAACCCGAAATCCACTTCTGAAAGCAGGAGGTGCAATCCACCAACCTAGTTGCGCCCGTGCATCGTTGCATGCTTCCCGCACGCCCGATGTGCACCAACCAAAGCGGTGGATCTGACCGCACTCTGCGCCAGCGGGATCTGCACAGGTGATCTTAGTCGAGATCACATAACCGTAGAGATGGAGTATTCTGGGACATTGTGAGGGATCCTGGAGAACAGGGTCAACGAGTGAGCGACGGAATGACGGGCGGGTATCAGATTTTCATCCGGAAGTGCGGGCCAGATAGTTCGTCGGTATTACCTCCAGATAATTCCAAGACATCTAAAGAGAGATGCTTGCCAATTGGTGTCTGGAAACATGAGAATAAGGAGATGCAGTCTGGGATGCCCCTAGCTGAGGATCAACGGTCAATGGTGAAAATAGAATCTAGTGATTTAGACACAGACTACTTGGGAAGGATGAGGGCTATGAGCGACTGAGAGTGAATGAGAATACAAAAATAATGAGCAAAACTAGGAATAAGGGTGATGATTTGGAGGTGAATGGTGGTCGCCGGAATTGGGTTTAGTGTTGAAATGCTAGGGCAGAAGAAAGAAGGGGAATGGGGTCAGTTCGAACCGAGTAAGGCGAATTGGGTATGATGGAGATAGATGAGAGAGGTTAGGGTGCGTGAATTAGGGAGAATCCAACTCGGGAGGGGTCAGTGATGTAAGTCACCGCGAGAGATACTAAAATACTGGCGATGGAGGAGGCATATGAAGTAGGTGATGCCGACGTTGCAAGGGATTTTACCTGGGTCAGGCTGTATTTATCTATTCAAAAATCTAGGTTGCACTCAAGCTTGTTCTTACGTGGTGCATATATGGGGTAATTGTAGTATTTTTGCGACACCTAAATATTTTGTGAGGACAATTATGAATCGGCCTTGTGTCTGACAGGCCCGAATTTCGTCAGGCAGTCTGTTCCGAAGAAGGGAATAGACGGTGATGAAGAACCTTTCCCTTAGTTTTGTCCCGGAGTATGGAACTTTGGCAGTATGTTTTCTGTTAAGAAGAGTGTAGGGTGCGTCTTGAGCGAAACATAAATCAGCGATGGGAGTTAGTGCCTTAGAATGTAGGGGGTTGAATGGCAGATGACGAGTGAGTTTCATGCGCCGTAGCCACATGGGTTCAAGTCTTAGTTGCTCACATCTCTCTCTCTAGTTCAACGAAGGTGATCCGCCGAGTAAGTGCTTGATGACGGACTGCTGAACTCTTTCGATCGCAAGTCTATCAGATTTGAGCATTTGAGTGTATACCAGAGGGCAGTACTCAAGCTGCGGTCTGGCGTGGGATGTAACGGTCAGAAGCTGGCCATCGCGCATTCTAAAAAGTTTGCAGATGAGGGCCATAGTTTTCTCAGTCTTGGCCACCTGGTAGGTGGATTGTTCTTGATAAGTGAATGTGCAGAAATACTCTAGGCCGAGAACGCGTACCAGCGGAGTAACAGGAATGTACGAGCCGTTTAAGGCGGGGGATTCAGGAGGAATTTGACCCATACACGTGAGAATGGCACTCAGCAACGGAGAAACTCATTTTCCAAGTGTTGTGTCATATGTAAAGGTCGTTGAGGTCGTCAGCTATTTCGGTGAGAGTATAAGACAAAGTATGGGGTTCGAAGTAATATACAATTTTGGTATCATCGGTGGATAGAAGAGCGATGCCATGGCGCATTTCTTTGACTACGTCGTTAATGGAGAGAAGAAATAAAAGTAGGCTTGAAGTAGTGCCCTGTATATTATCACGCGTGACTGGCCGAGCTGATGAGAGGTAACCCTCGGTGTTTACTGCCTGGGATTTCATGCCACGGTTGGATGACACCCAAGAAAAGAGTGGGTCTGTTATTCCGTAAGATTCAACCTCGGTTAGCAGCTGCGCACGAGGCGCGCGATCAAATGCTTTCGTCATATCGAGGAAGCAAACGACATATGCCTCTCAAGAGTCAGCTGACGTTGTAATCATATTGAGGAAGTCAAATTAGTAGATCAGACGCAACCTATACTTTAGGAAGCCGTGTTTGTTGTTATTTGATAACCCACGGGCGAGGATAAAATGGGCAATCTTAATTTTTAACTACTCGTTTCAGTATCCTAGATATAATGGGAGTGTGGTTCATGGGGCGGTAATTGGCAGGGCCATGTAGGGCATCCCTCTTATGAAGGGAAGTAAAAACGGAAGTTTTCTGCTGGGATGATGAGATGCTTTGTGACATGGAGAGGTTAACTAAGTTCACAGTGTCCGGGCCGCTTAGAAGAAACAGAGCTGGAGGGATACCGTCGGGTCCAGGGCGGGCCAGGGGCCGGGTGGTATTTATCAGCCTTCTGACTTCGTTGGCTGAGAACACTACGGTTGACAGGGTATCGGCAGTCAAGGAGGTGAGATCCTGGGTTGGACTGGTGTAGTCCATTATGAAGGTAGAAGCGAAGAAATTATTGAATGCCTCAGCGATTACCTACGACGAGCTAGTACAAATGCTCGCTGATGGGAGCAAATATGGTATTTTGGTTGTACAGCGGTGGTTTCGAGTTTTAATAAGGCCAGAGAGGTGGGCTATTTTATTCGGCTGGTCGGAAGCGTGCAGTTCTTGCCTTTCCAGCTTGTTCACTTTTTCGCCTAGTAGCTGGCGTGAGAAGTGGCTGGGGCAGAGGAAGATAGAGAGGTCGTTGTTTCTTTCGTAGGCAAGCTGCGACTTCTCAAATTTATGTTGCATCTTTTGTTGTCGATAGGTTTTTCTCACACTGACTTTGACTACCTCGGGAGAGATAATATTTAGAGAGCATAATAGGTTGGGGTACATTATATCCGACGCCAGCTGGGGATCAGATGTTAGGTAGAACTCATCCCAGGTCTAAATACGCATGATGGTGGGTAGAATGTCCCAATTTGCATTTCGAAAAGATTCCCCACTTTGAGGAATTTCGTGGTGATGCGGTTGAACGGAGAATTCACGTGTTATGACCTTATGATCAAAACCAGGAAAGTGGCTAAGGACACTTACCTTCATATATCGGAGGCCTCAAGTAAATATAACGTCAAGAATATTATTCCCTCTTGTTGGTGATGTTACGTGTTGCGTTTATCCGCTTGCGTGGATACATGAAATAAAATTGCATAATTTCGGAGAGGAACTCCTGGTTGTTTAACAAATGCCAGATAGTTTGAAGTCCCCGCTATGATTTAAGCAGCATGCGGGATTTCAGCTACGTGACAAAACGCATGGGTCACTGCATTTACATTGCCCATGTTGTAGCCCAGCGAACAGTAAACACAACCAATGACAAGCTGCCTCTGAAGCAGTGGTATAGAGATCCAAACAGAGTCTTAGACCTCATCAAGGACGGGAAGTTGGACTAAGTGGGCTCCAAGACTGCTCTTACTATAAGCAAGACATCCATCACCACGTCCCCTAGGTCTGTTGGTAGCAAATATATTATAACCGGGTATGGAGATGTGTCAGAGGAGAGTTTTATCAGTAAGCCAAGTTTCAGTTACGAGGATCACAACCAGGTGAGATTGCAATGCAAATGAGCGGATGGATGTCGGTCTGCTCACAATGGAGCGAGCATTGAAAAGGTAATTGCGAAGATATCACCATCATGGCCATGACGCACATTGGGTGGATGACTACTTAAGTCGGCTGCCAGGTTTGGAGAAATTGTAGCCACTGTTGGTTTATGGGATGATGTAGGGAGAGATATGGTATAGGAAGAGGCATAGCGTTCAGAGGAAACGGAAAAACCGGTAAATTTGTATTGGGTGTGATGACTGACTTTGACGATAAATTTACCCTATTTATCTTCGAATTCGTTACGGATACCGATGCAAATACATCTAGTCCCGCGCCGTTCCGGGGTATGCAAGGGATGGCTGGTTCTGGCATGGACATTCGAGGGATTACTTATTTTACCTTGGGTGTTGGGCTGTTTTCTCGAACCGGTGTTGGACTTCGGATTCCTGCGAGGGTCGGTGTTCGTTTATTTGAACTATACGCTGTAGGGGTAATTTATAATTTGACCAGACACTTCTCGAGACGTTCGAAGGAATTATGTCAGTCGTGTTTTTGTATGATAATTTGTTACTAGTCTTGGAGTCAGAAGGACTTTTGTCAGTTTTGTGGACACCAGGGAGCACATTCAGTTGCACCTTTTTATTGAGACTATTCTGCAAGTTTTGATGCCTGTGACGCGGCCCAGATGCAATGGAGACTGTTGAACTATCCAGGTCAACAGCTGTTTTGCGACTAGCTACAGAAGAGGTCTTCGCGTGCTGATCGACGCTTGGTAAATTTACCATTTGAGTGGGACTACTGGCTAAATGTTTACCAGGGTTACGGTTCTCTGCGTGGCTTTTGTGAACCTCTCTTTGTAGGGGGGTTTAAGCGGGAAGTGTTCTTGAGCGCTTGAATTATGTGTTGGCGACGACAAAATACTGTTGGCTGATAAATTCCTTGGCAGATAATTCAGTGTTAAACTGAAACAGGAGCGGACATGTATCTTGCGTTGAAGTTCCATGGGGTCTGACACAGCAGGACGGTTTCGAATCCAGGTTGCAAACCAATAAGATTAAATTCTTGGCGGTGGAGAGAGGTAATCTATCTGGGTTTTTTAATAATAATGCATTGTAGGCTTTTCTGATGCCTCTAAAACTTTCAGAGGCAACCGTATCGACGAACTTCGTGGCCAAGATTAAGTTGGCCTGAGTGTGGTGTACAGATGGGCCTAGCAGGGACGCTAATGAACTTAAGTGATCGACGGTATAGTCAGAAGCGTCAAGCCGAGGGGACAAACTATTCACCGGCTAGCTTACTTTGGCGGTTGCTTAGGTAGCATCTTCAAGTACATCTGCGAGGTATACTGAACAACTTTTGAGGGTGCTTTGGAGGTGAAGGATCTTACAGCGGCGAGTTCTTGCTGCGATTTTGGCCGGTGGGCGGCAGTGGAAAGCAACGTTAAGCTGCGGGAGTGATTGCTAGTAAATTGGATGCAATATTGTAGAGAGTGAAGTAGTGCCGGTGGGATAACAACTGACAGATAATGGGCGAATCGACGGACTATTGTAAACTGCGAAGTATCACCGGTAGTGACCATAAGATGGTATCCTGTGCTTTTACTGCACCCTGACCTCACACTGATGAGTCAGCCGAAACACACTTTCCGATAACCAATACGCAATACCATAAAGCTTGCCGGAATAGTCTACCCTCTTTTATCCGTTCTCTAAACTGGGATGAATCGTTTTTGTCTAATGACCTAGAGATAGCGGCTGCCCAACTGTATTCTAATCTTCATTACTGCCTGGCCAAAATCAATCCAGCCTCAGGGCCCATCGTAAGCAAACAGCGGAACTCTCTAGATCGTCTTAACGGTAACCTAGCCAAACTCCAACGAAGATTCACTAAGATGAGGGACTTCTCGTCTTATCTCCAAATAATATGTGTATCCCGTACGATTAAATTGCGTTTGGATTCTCCTAAGAAAAAACAGGAACTGAACGCCTTAAGCCACCCAAACAAGGTGGAAGCACTGGCCAGGCTAATGAAGGTTAGAAACAAGCAATCTAATCAAGACATCCCATATTTGAACTATAACAACAATTACTTGCATGACCCTCTTTCGATGGCGGAGGCTTTCATCACCTACTTTGCCTCCTCTTTAACGAAGGATGACGCCACATCCATCCCCTTTCTAAAACCGGTGACATCAGTAACTCTCTCGACTGTAGTGTTCTACCCTGATGAGGTTTCAGTCCATGTTGCAAGAACAAGACCGTCCTGCAGGCCAGGTCCGGACTATTTACCACTGGCCATTTTCGGTCGAGGTGGCGAAGACGTTCCAATGTTACTGACAAACATATTCAATTTGTCACTCAGGTGCAGTGTTTTCCCTTCTCAACGGAAAACTTTCACTATCATATCTATGCACAAAAGAGGATCACGTCTAGATCCAGTTAACTATCGGCCGGTAAACCGCACCCCGGTCGTGTCCAGAATCATGGAGAGAATGATCAAGAAAAGGCTGACACGCCACCTTCTTAACCATAATCTAATCAACGCTGGTCAGCATGGTTTTCTGAAAAACAGATCACGTGCGACATGCATGACAGATTTCCTCAACCTGGTCACAGAGGCTGTGAATACTGGTAAATCAGCAATCGTGATCTTTTTGGACATGACCAAGGCTTTCGACCGAGTATCCCACTTTCGGTTATTACAGAAGATAAAAACATGGAATCGTGGACACGATGCTCGCTTTGTTTGCATCTCATTTATCAGCCTGAGACCAGGTTTTAAGTATAGGAGGAAATTTGTCTGAACCCCGTCCCGTAACTAGTGGGGTGATACAAGTTAGTGTACTGGGCCCACTACTGTTTCTAATGTACGTTAACGATGTATTTATAATTTTCCAACGGGGAGTTCCCTTCCTGTTCGCAGGTGATACCAAAATTGTGTACACTTTTAAGCCCGCGGCGTTAGCCTCTACCGTAGATGACAATACAAGGGAACTGCTTGCTCTCAGCTCCTAGAGTGAATATTGGACAATGAGTTTCTCCGCCGAAAAAGTAATATTATTACGTACAAATGTCACGTCCCCACTGGAAGACTTAGTGTAAACGGCAAATTCATACCCAATAACTCCCAGGCACGTGACTTTGGTCTACACTATTCATGTGCGTTTGACTTTTCGGAAAACGCAACCATTCAGGTGGCTAAAGCACGCAATACGATCGGGCTAATACAACAAACATTTATTTTGCCAGAAATTAAACTAGATATTGTTAAGTCCCATGTCAGACCTCTTCTGGAATACGGCCCATTCATTTGTTCCAACATGCGACCGAGAGACAGAATGACGTTTGAGAACGTGAAGCGGACATTCACTAAACAGCTCCTAAGTTTTTCTTCGCCCTCTAATTACATGGAACGTTGTGACCGGCTGAAAATCGATCCTTTATGGCTACATCGCATAAGAAATAACCTTCTATTCTTTCACGATATCTTTAAGAATAGATCATGTAGTTCAGCACCGAAGGTGAGAGCCCTCTTTTCTTACCCCTTACCTAACGATGAGTTCTCGGTTTCTGTCCCTTTGAAGAAGCTTGCACTTCGGTCAAACTGCTTCATTAACAAGCAGGCCTCATTGTCGAACAAACTACCACAAAGAATTCGGTCATTATCACCGATATCGGTGGCTTTCAAACAGGAAATAAGCATAGCCCTAAAGTTGAACACGCTGACCAGGATGTACAATCCCTATATTTTAAGGGCTCGGGCTTTTGAGGTAGATATAGGGTACTAATACATTGAATAACCGCTTTAAGCAACCTAGTTTCACCTAGACCCGCATAGGGTCAGCCTCCTCGCTGCAGCAATAACGGAACTCAGCGGTTCATTCACACGATCTGAAACGGCAAAACAATCTCAACTGTTTTTACCATCAGGTAGCTTTTTTGCAGCAAGCCAACATAGCGGCCCATGGCGTACTCAGGTATAAGGGCATCACGTTGTTAGGGCTGCAAGTAGTACCCCACCCTCATGCGAGCTGGTGTTTCAGTGAGCTTAAACCCAAACAAATAATCGCAAGCTGTGGTTGACTCTACCTTCCCACGCATTTTCTGTTTTATGTAAACCGCATTGAGGATCTGACTTCACCGATATGGTGAGTGTTACCGGGGCACATCTGTGAGCATTTGTGGCTGTGATTGCCTCCTTGCACAGAACTAACCACGAATGAGACGACGGAAACCTCAAAAAGCAAGAGATTGGCATAAGAAAGAGAGAAAAATTACCCCACTACTTTGTCTTCCAGGCGTACTAGCATTGTCCTATGTGAGCCGTGTCCTCAAGCTGTCGTGTTGCTACGGATGGACTGGTATGGCTGACCTATTCTTAACGCGGCTTGTTACATGCAGTCCATGTTTCGGCCGGGGCCTGGGAGCCGTGGTCCCCCACAAAAGGCAGCTCCGGCTTCTCTGACAGCCAGATACCTGACTATGATTAAACTAAAAAATAACAATAAAAACGTCTAAGAAGTGTGGTTTACTCTTGGAGCAGCACGAGCTGGATGCTAATGGATGTGTATCGTGCTGCCTTCCTAGCTGAAGCAGGCCCTAGTGCTGCCTACCGTGGGCACTGAACGCAGACCCTTAGAGTTCGCCTCCTTGACGAAGATTTGGCCCCATCTCGTTCCTATCTCTCACGGCTCTCCAAAACAGTTCTAACATAGGTGTCTTCCTGTTTTGCAATATGCTAACGACGAGGAAGATATCACGGTAACCATGCAAACACCACTATATCGGATATCCTTGCTCCTAATCAAGTATAATCTCAGCACACTGGCACCATCGAGTATGTGCATAGACGAACTTACGGCTGTTTCTCGGCAAGAGACCAATTTTCTTTAGTGCGCCGTCACCGACACCATCATAGTTTCTTCCACTCTAAAGCCCTCATTAACCATCCAGTATAGAGTAACCATTATGCCGGAAGAGACCGTAAAAAATACAGTGCTGCGCTAGCAGGGTACCAGTCCTATTAACTCATATTGTTCCTTCAAACCCACCTTACGGGATGGTGCTGAACTGCAGACTGCGTAAGCAGACTAGATCAAGGGCTACCATTTCTAGATCCTCTTGACCGTAAAGCTCTAAGCTTTGCCTAGTATCCCAACACTGCCACACCAACTTGCGAACCAATAATCCTTTAGAATGCATATAAAATGGCCCAACCGTTGGACGCAACTCTGCTAGCCTGCAGCATTATAGCTCGGTCCCCGGCGAGCCTACTCCAACCAGAACGTGGAGTAGGTGCCACTGACCGCTTAAATGAACTTTATCCTTGCCCCATTCACACAAACCTAACCAGTTCATTGCTGTTGTCGTCATATATTACCCTAGCCCACAGCTGGAACCACGTCCAGGCTGCAATCCCTATTTATTTCAGGTTCGTCGCCTTCCACTATCTCAGTAGCCAAACTGGATAACCAAAGATGCCACTTTGACTCGTACCGACGGGAACCCAGCTGGGACTTTCCATAACATCTGGGACTGTAATCAAGCCACGCGGCGGAAAATACTCCCAACTGCCTATCGTATTATTATGGGTTTTCTAATACAAAACCTCTGCGGCGGATATCAACAATACAGCCAATACAAGTAACAGTTCAATCGCAACCGACCAACATACCAGTAGTCATTTACATCCGTCATATCTCGCCACACCCGACTGATCAACCGACACATATCCTTCACCCCACCAGACGAACCATACCCATAGCATGTCGTACATTACCAGTAATGATGCTGAATAACACTGAGGCTCAATGCGTCAACGTATATATATATATATATATATATATATATATATATATATATATAGATACATATTTGTCAGTGAGACAGCATAATATTGCCCAAGTATCTGTAGTATCTGTTGCAACAGTCCGCTTTTCCCTCGATTCGTGTCCGGCTGGAAATTGATCCTCCACTTTTCCAGGACCCTCCAGTTGTACTTTCGAACTTCTGAATCGTACAGGTTACTGATCCTGAAATTTAACTCACCCTCAAATGGACCTTTTTTCTTTCCACATAAACCAAAGTACAAAGATGTACATTCACAGAATTCGTTTCATGTCTCCTTGTTTCACAACTCATTCCTTTTATTGAACCCCGGTAGAACCGACATTCAGGGTTTGTATCAGCTTCATTTTTTGCTATTCTCTTCGCACGCATAAATTTCCCGGAGTGTACTTCCACACAATCTCTTTTTCTTCCTATTTAAAAATTCGCTGTTCGCAGATACCTGGTAAACCGTCGTTTTTCATGGCTTGCATCATTTTCGTTGATGATGCACCTCTAGCAGTACGAATGAACGATCTGTTTGATATCCCAATGGTGCGCCACCGTTCAGCGCGAAGTCGAAACCGGTTCAAAGTTGGCGCGGAAACCATTATTAGAATGATCCATATTAACTATTGCTAGCTGTTTTTCTACCGCCGGCACTTTTGACTTTTATACCTGAAGTTTGTGAATATTTCATTTTACTGAGTAACGCTGTACACCAAGATCATGCGCCTGCGAGTGTGTCTCGAACATAGCCGAGAAATATACCATGATTATTATTATTACTATTATTATTATCATTATTATTATTATAAAAAGTGACAAATTAAAGTTGGGAGACCGGATGAAGAGAGACTACTTAGGGAGGGTTTTGAGCAATGGGTTAAGTTCGTTAGAAACCAGGAGTCTGTAAAATAATCTATTGTACAGATTCGCGATAATGAATAAAGCCCGCAGGTTGGTGTGACGCAGTTACTGCTACTATCGGATCAGTAAATCCGTTGAAGTAGTACTAAATACTTGTAATAGCTAAATGTTTGATCTAATTGCGGAAGCGGATAAAAGATCTAGACAATCTGATTTTGCGACACTATGACCTTGACACGCTTCTACACACCCGGCGGGTCATCACAGGGAACCAACAACCACAAAGCACAATAACCTTAAGACGTACTGCTGGACACATTTCGGAAGCCAGCATTCAACAGGGCCTAAGTTCAGCCAGCCTTGCTCCCAGAAGATGGGTAGATCCTCAGCGAAGCCCAGCACAGCTTTTGCAAATTGATTAGGGTGCAAACGATTACCGTCAGCTCCTCCAAGGGAAGATGTTTGGGAAACACCTTTCCCCATAAATGAAGGCTATGCAATTCGAATTTTGGTCATATTTTGTCGACCTCGCGTCCACTGGAAGATATCTGATACCGATCTTGGATTAAAATAACGCGCGGCTGTACCTATGCAGAAACCCTATAGTTCATCTTTGTCGGCGAGCTCCATATAGTTTTATTCTTCGACGCCACGCATGTTCTACATATGCAACGGCAATACAGTGCACAATTGCCTATTGTCCGGCGCCAGGTACATGGCTGGGCTGAAGGTCCTGTCTTCGGCGTTTTTCCTTGCTTGTTTGGGTCGTTCGAGGATTGAGTACCGGTAGTAGCGTGAGAGGTGGGGTTGAGGGTTTCCCGACCGATCGATACTTCTTGAGGGTTCCTAGCAAAGTCTGAATAAGAGGGTTTGTACATAAGGGGAATTTATTAAGTGACTCCACCGCGTGGCACATGACGAGATCGGAAGTCCAGTGCCCAACCCATCAAGCCAATTATTCCCGAAAGGTTATCAGGTTAGACTGAGTATTTCTCCAGCAGCTATCGAAGACCGGATAGAAACTGCCTTTGCCAGTATACTGCCAGACGGGGGAGCTGACACGTCTCTCACTCTCGAAGATTTAGCTAAGCTGTTGGGTACAACGGGTGAGGAATCAAAAGCACACTGAAGCACCCCTGCTGGCAACACGCTTTGATGTTGCGAGGGTGAACTTCGTCTAAGATCTTTAAAAGGAAAGTAAGTGACGGACCTGGTAACGGCCTACATCTTCTTTTCTGCTCTCCAAATTGTAGCCAGATTCCCAACACTGAGGCTCTTGCTAAATGGGGCCACCAGAACGGTACTGACTTTACTCTTGTATCTGATTCTTTCGTGAGCTTTTGTGATAGGCTTAGGCCCTCCTGACTCATACGGTATCTCTCAACAGCGGAGAAAAGAGAACGGTGAACTTCACGCTGACCATACCTCGTTGAGACGGTTTTTCAGTGATCACTGGAGTAGTTTTTGACAAAATCTTGTAAATACATCCATAGTTAACGCCGAGTTTCAAGAGACAATGAAATTTTGTTAAACTAAATGACCCTGGTTTCACAGGCAATAAAACAGAAAAAACCACCCTTTCTGTTGAAGACGACCGATCAGTGAAAGGGGCTTAAGTTTAATGATAATAATAGTTTGTTTCGGAGACGCCCGGAGCAGGCCTTACGCGTGATCAAAATGTTACAAGCGACAAAACTGGCAGACAAAATTCATGAAACATTAAAAAAAAACGTAACACAAACGGGGGTAGGGAGAAATGGGAGAGATATGAGAGGGAGATGAATGTATGCACACTATGGAGTAATGAGGGGGTGTAAGTGAACCCGGAGATGGATCCAAATATGGGCCGTTGAATTTTAGGGTCAAGGTCAGATGCAACGTCTGGTTGAGCCAAGTGGGGGAGAACGGAGCCTAGGAGTTTTACAAGAGGACTGAAAATTGGCATAGGAAACTATCGTTACGAGAAACGATGAAAGAAAAGGGAAGAAAGAAGAGAAGATGAAAACAAAAAATTGAGTTGTATGGATGGGGACCAAGTAGACATAAACTATGCTTTATTGTAATAAGCGGACGGTGTCAATTTGAAAGCAGGGAGCTGGCAATGCAAGACGTAAAGAGTGAGTCAGATGGCATCAATGCCGCGGAAGGATCGAGATGCGGTAAATGTCAGGCACATTTTTGGACAAAACGGACGCATATCGTGAGGGGCGTTGGCATGGTGGCGAAGGAACTGGCCGGCGAAGAACTGAAGGAGACAGAAAAAACATTTCGATACGAAAATATATGTATATATGTACATATCAGAGCAGGGGCAAATAGCGGTGAAGAGACGGGACACTGAGGTAGCAGTGGTTAGACGGGACAGGTGGGGTTGTGTCAAATGGTGCGGAATTAACTTGGATAAACCCCGATGAATTTATTTATGACGGGAGAACATGGGAGATCACTAGCAAAAGAGAGCCAACTTTGGAAGCCCATAAGTGATGGATGTAAGCAGAAGTTGATGAACGAAGGAATATGAGGGAAAGGATCGATAAAGACAGGTAAGAGTGAATCTAACAGTCTGATTATTGCAAGAGTGGCATGTGGTGACGGTCGAGCATGGGTGAAGGGGAAATAAGTGAACGTGCACTATGCAAGAAGAAGATGGCCGCAAAAATGGCTGGAGAACGCGGAACGAATGGAAGTACGGGGTGGTTGGAGAGGTGTAAAAGATCACAGGGGAAGGGCATCTTGGAGGTTAGGAAAACTGTGGTGCGAAGATGCATCTTTTGTAACGGCGGACAACATGGAAGAGAAAAAAGGAAGCGGGGGTTCAGAAAGATCAGGTAACGGCGGATCGCATGGTTTGAAACTGTGGGTGAGATTGATGACATTACGATGACATTACACTGAGTGGAACTCGGAAAAGCGGCGCAGCCTGAAAATCACAATGAAGATGCCTGTGGCGAGCAACGAACAAAGCGGACGAGAGTATTGAACAAAGGGAACCAGGTAAGAGATGATGAATCGGACCTTTCCACGCAGATGACGCAGGACGAAGACCAAGAAGAAGAGAAGAATCCAGACAGGAGGGCCTGTGATGGGACAAAATCGGACTAAGAGTTGCGTGCTTACTGGCCATTGCACCAATGGATTGGGCCAGAAGTTGCTGATCGGTTCACAGCCTAGGTGGAATATCCACGGAAGAATTATAGATTCAGACGTGAAAAATATGGAAGTGGTAGAAAGATAATGTATTTGGTTGTATAAAATGCACGGGTTGAAACGGCGAGTTCTTATGTGGTGATTGGTAATGGTTACGGATGTGTCTGGTGCGTAATGGTGGGACGTATATTATGGACAAAAGAGGATATCGCAAAATGGTGGCTAGTGAGGGATGCAATCAGTGAGCTTTGTAAGCATATGGAGGTACCAATCGAATACTTATTAGGAGCCGACAGGGGCGAAATGGGTGTAAATGAACAAAAAAACGGGCTTGGGCAGAGAAAAATGGATAGAATGATTGTGATATCATGCAGTGAGTGTTGCCTTTGTGAAACACGGTAGGAACAAAAACAGAATGGAAGGGTGTGCATACAGAGGTAGAACGACGCGGAAGGGAAGCTATAAGGGTGCTGACAAGGACGACAGATGAGCCAAAAGTGGCGGAAGAATGGTAGGAGCATGCTGTTCGCAACGGACAGTGACAAATACGGTAGGGCAAGGAGGGTTGGAACGTGCAATCCGCAACCGGTGCAAGTGGGCGGGGCTGACCTTGTAACGACCGGTGGTGAAGAATCTCCCTAAAACCTTTGCGATTCAGTGTTTTCCTTAACATCACTCAATCGCTTACACTATTGACGTGTCTTTACGAGCTGTTTGTTTTTATGGACCAATTGTTGTTTGTTCGCGCCCAGAGCGCTACTTTGTCATATCCTTGTTCTGGACCTGCTTGACGCACGTGCTCCTTTCTCGCTTGTTGAGTCCTTGTAATCTCATTATTGAGGTTTGTGTCCTTTTGGTGTCAATGTTCATTTAATAATCTAGTATCGTAGAATATCACGGATAATTGCCTTTTGATTTCGGGATCCGTTGCAAATTCGGCTAGGCATTGCTCAAACGTGTGCTGCAATGCTCAACAAATCAATTTGGAACGAGGAAAAACACGCAAAATGCAAGGAAAAAATCGAAAACATTGGACTCTGGACAGGAAGTAACACAGCAAGTCACTGGGGAGGTTTTTGGTACATTTGATCCTTTAGTTAATGTTAGATAGCCTAGTTATCTCAGTGGTAGTTCGTGTGTTATTTAGGGCAACATGGATTATAAGGATGTTGATCTATATAGACTGAGAATATTAGACGTAGAACGACAGTTGTTATCGGCTAGACAACAGGCCCAGGAAGCAGAAAAGAAGTGTATACAGAAAGAGCGTGAGCCAGAGACCAGCGACTACTACACTTCCGATAGATCAGAGTGCAATAAGATAGGGAGCCCCACGCCGGTAGCCGATTACAAAACACCATCGATCAATTTGGGGAGAGTAGAACTGACGGTTTCCGACGGGCGATCTGAACACTATCACAGGTTTGTCAAGCAGTTCGAGACTTTCCTCGAAAATAAGGTAACCGACCCTGGGCAAAGGCTTCCCTACCCTACTGGCTACTGTCGAGGCCGAGCAAGAAAAGCTATCGACGGGTGTACCATGTTAGACCCGGAACAGGGCTACTCCCGAGCAAGGAAGATTCTAAGGGACTTGTTGGGCCAACCGTTCAAAGTAGCCCGTAACCTGATAGAGGGCGTGATGGTAGAGGCAAAGAGAACCAAGGGCGACGTCTACTCAATGGCCGACCTGGTGATTGAGATGCAGAACTGCCCAATAGCCCTCGACCATTTAGGTTACAGGGCCGACCTAGTTGCCGTGCGCACTTTGGAAAACATTGTCCGTCACCCCTCCCCGAACTACAGGGTCGGTGGGCGGAAGAAGCGGAACGGATAAGCCAAAGCGACAGGGAGGCTAACCTCGAAGACCTGACCGGATACTTGGACAGGCAAACCAAGGTAGCCGAAAGCAGGTTCGGCCGACTTATCCGGGACAGCAACCGAGCAAACAAGCCCAGTAATGGCCAGGCTCAAACAGCCGCTCGGAAACAGCCAAAATATCAGTCTTGTACCAATACACATGCCATTTCACGCGATGCTACTGGGCAACCAAATTGCAGGTCCCGCGATGCTAGCCGTGGACTACCAGAATGCCCCAAGTTCGGCAACGCTACAATAGACAAACGGTGGGAAATGGCGGGGATGGCAGGAGCGTGTTTTATTTGTCTCAACACCACGCACCGGGCGACAGCTTGTAGGACAGGGAACCGATGTGGTTACGAGAGCTGCACGGGCAGACACCATCGACTGCTGCACCGGGCGTGAGTAACTTTGCCCAAGGCGAGTACCAAGCCCAGTGTTATTTGTCCAACGTCGCGGTCTGCCGTCAAACCGGTACATTTAGGCGTAGTGGCCGTGGGAGTAGTGACCCCAACTGGGGTGGTCAAAGCTTTGGCTTTCGTCGATAGTGGATCCGACACTACTCCAGTGAAAGAGCGGTTTGCCATCGAACACCGACTCGTTAAAGGTGCGACGTCGTTAGCAGTGAGCACGGTGGGCGGAACACAGGTAATGGCAGCCGGTAGATTGAGGCTGAAACTCATCTCTCTAGACACCAACGAGGAAATTGAACCAACGGAGGCATTCACGTTAGTTGATTTCCCCATGCGAGCACCAAGGTCGGTGAACGCAATCTTGACTAGGTGACCGCACCTGCAGGATGAAACCGTTGTAGAGTGGGAAGATGATGAAACGGATCTCCTCATCGGCTGCGACGTGCCAGAGGCGCATTGAGTGCATGACCAGAGAGTGGGTGACCGCCGGGCACCCCAAGCCCCTCGCAAGGCTCTGGAATGGATGTTATGCGGTCCAGTAGGGGGACGTGGTTCCGTGAATTACTTATCCGCCGAAACGGACCGCATAGTGTACCATCTGCAGCGGCTGTATGAAAAAGAGTTTCATGACATTGGAGACGAAAAACCATCGTTGTCTTAAGAGGATCGTTTTGCCATACAAACGGTAGGGCAAGGCACTAGAGGCCTCAAAAAACAGTTCGAGGTTCCCCTCCCATGGCGCACACCGGTCGACCCGTGGACTGACAACAGAAATTATGTTCTCCACCGATTACTACGACTAAAAGAACGCTTCATTCGAGACCAGAATCTGTGGAAACGATACGCGGATTTAATGAAGCGAACCGAAGCTCTCGGTTACGTTGAAAAGGCGCCTGCAAACACCGACGGCAAAAAGGGTATCTGGTATCTGCCTCTTCATCTGGTCATCAACCCCAAGAAACCCAAAAACTGCGGGTGGTTTTCGACAGTGCGGCCAAGTTCCACGGCAAGTCACTAAACGATCGCTCACTACAAGGGCCTGACTGGACCACACTACTGATCAAAATTTTATGCAGTTTCAGAGTGAGTAAAGTGGCCTTGTCTGCTGACATTAGGTAAATGTTTCATCAGGTGAAAATTTCGGTAAGAGAACGAGATGCGTTGCTTTTCCTGTGGTGGGAAGAGAGCGACCGGGGCAACGCAGTGGTGAATGATAGGATGACCGTCTACCCCTACGGAGCCATATCGTCACCATTCTGTGCGAAATACGCCCTTCGAGAATCGGCCAACAAGCATGGAGATCTAGTACATCGGACGGTGGTAGATAGCGTCAGCAGGATCTTCCACGTCGACGACTATCTTGGGTCATTTGACGATGTGGAATCGGCTCCAGCACAATTCAGAGGCCTGACAAGATTCCTGGAAGAGGGCGGCTTCAACCTAACAAAATGGATGTCGAACGCTTCAGAAGTTCTGAAAGTCATCCTGTATCACGAAAAGGCCGAAAGGGTAAGAGATTTGGACGGCTCTCCACTTCCTAACGAACGCACTTTAGGAATACAATGGGACGCGGAAACGGACAACTTTGTTTTCTAACCAAACGTTCTCGAGCTGCCAAAAACCCGTCGTGGCATACTATCTGCCGTCTCTAGTTTGTTCGACCCGCTCAGTTGCGTCTCACCATGGCTGCCACCCGGAAAGATCTTGCTGCAGCGGCTGTGTCGTAAGAAGGTTGATTAGGACCAGTCGCTGGACCGAGAGGACCGGTTGGACTGGGAAGAATTTTTGAACACCCTGAAGAAATTGGGGGACATAGGGATTCCCCGATGTTTGACTCCTGGCCATCCAACGCGGACGGGAGAACTACATGCCTTTTCCGATGCATCCGAAGTCGGTTATGGGGCTGTGGTGTACGGACGATAGTGCACAGAAGATGAAAAATATACTACGAGGATCCTGTTTGCCAAAGCCCGCGCTGCTCCACTGAAGTCGGTCTCGATCCCACGCCTTGAACTCAGCGCAACCGTGTTGGCAGTCAGGGCGGTGCAAGCGGTGAAGAGATGTTTTGACCCCTAAATTTGGTCGGTTAGCTTTTGGACGGACTCAACAATAGCATTTTACTATATCAACAATGTCCGGAGCTTGTTTACTACTTTCGTTGCTAACCGACTCACGATTATCCACGATGGATCGGCAGCGAACCAGTGGAATCATGTCAGGTCCGACGATAATCTAGCCGATCTGTGCTCCCGAGGTGCGACCAACTTCAGGCAACTAAACACGTGGACGAGAGGGCCAAACTTCCTGCAAGTGCCAAAACAGGACTGGCCCGTGTTCGAATTAAAACCTCCTACTGGAGTAGAACTGGAGACCAAAGGCATAGTGATAGCCGCCAACGTCGTCGAAGCGACATCCATTCTATCGCGATTGGTCAGGTATTCTTCCTGGATGAAAATACTTCGTTCGTTAGTTTGGTTAACCAGGTTCAAGAGAAATTTACTAGTCATGAAAAGTCCACGCCCCTCAGGCCGGATACGGGTCGGCCCGATGAGTCCCGATGAGTTACAAGCTGTAGAATACGATATTTTCCGAATGATACGAAGCGAGGCTTTCGCCCGAAAGCTCGAGGGGGCGGGAAAAGTGGGGCCAATCAACAAAGAAGTATCATCTCCAAGAGGCGAATTGAAGCGTTCAAACCCCAAACTCATTGATGGACAGCTGCGAGTGGATGGTAGGCTGGCCAACGCCCACTTGAGCTTTGACACAAAGCATTCTATACTGCTGCCTGCGAGACAACCTGTATTAGAGCTAAGGATCCAATACGTCCACGCCGTGGAGGGACATGCTGGGGAAAGTCACATGACGAGCGTCATCCGAAAGCGCCTTCGGTTGCTGAGAGGACGAGAGACTGTAAAACGTGTAATTCGACGTTGTGTGCAATGTAGGAGAGGCAATGCTACGGCTGGCAAACAACACATGACCCTACTACCAGAATGCAGAGTGACTGCGGGCTGGTAACCGATCAGAGACACCGGGTTGGACTATTTCGGGCCCTTGTGGATCAAGTGCGGGAAGAGATTAGAAAAGCGGTATGGATGTATCGTGACGTGCATGAAGTCACGCGCGGTACACCTAGTAGTCGCACATTCGATGACGACCGATTCGTTTCTACGGGCCTTGCAAAGATTTATCAACCGAAGAGGCGTACCGGCCGATATATACTCAGATAATGGATCGAACTTTGTGGGCGCTCAACGGGAATTGCACCCATGGCACAAGAACATAAACGGGGACGAACTGCAGGATTGAACCGTGGCCTACGGCATACGATGGCATTTCAACCCCCCACAGGCCAGCCACCGAGGCGGCGTATGCGAACGCATGATCCTGTCCGCCAGACGGATATTGCTGTCAATCATGGAGCAGCAGCCGCCCGACGACGAGACGCTGAACACCGTCATGACTAAGGTAGAGAGATTCCTGAACAACCGCCCCTTGGTTTCAGTAATGAACGGCGACCCCACCAACCTGGCGCTCACCCCGAACGACTTATTGACGTTAAGGTCAAACGAAGGCTTCTAAGGGCCGGAAAACCTTCGTGGGAGCTACCTCCACGGATGAAAGCAGACGAACTATCTTGCCAAGGTCTTTTGGAGGCGATGGCTGCGGGAGTACCTACCGGCTCTGCAGACTCGACAGAAGTGGCTGGTGAAAACAAGACCATTCAAGCTTGGGGATGTGGTGATGATCGCAGACGAACGCGCACATTTCAGCGCTTGGTCCTTGGGAGTAGTAATGGAAACCAACGAAGGCACTGACGGAATGATAAGAACTGTGAAGATGAAGACAGCTAACGGAGTGCTCATTCGTGACATGCGCAGTATCAACCTATTAGAGAGCGAAAGCGGAGAAGCTGATAAGGCTGAGGCCCAGTAGACTGTTTTGCACTAGTCATCGAGGTGGGTAAAGAAATACCACATAAGGAAGCAACCCCGACACACTGGCGTATCGAACCACCATACACCCCGAAGCATACTCACCTACACTGCACTCGTTATACAACATGGTCTCCGTCAAACACGTTACAGTGCTCACAGTCTTTAGTTGACGTTGCAGAAAATCCTCTCCTGATATGTGGTGGTACTTTTGATCCCATTATACATCCAGACACATACACACATACCTGGTGCACTCTACACCCTGCAACCCCTATCAAACCTATGATGGTGTCCGCAATTTGCTTTTGTTGACGTTACTGAAATGGCTTTTGCATACATTGAGGTAGCGGCGATTGCGTCACACACACACACACGCAAGCACATACAGCCAGGGCAGGACGGCCTTTCCAAAGATAGCATCTGTGTGCCCCCTTTACGCCTGCCATCGGTCATTTGTTCTCGTGGTAGATGTAGACTAGCGTCGCGTCTATGTAACCAACAGATTAGGTACGACCATGAGTAGAATGTTGCCGATGAGCATTAGGCGCGCGCACTGAGAGCAGGGCCTATGTAGGTAGGGAGAATCAGTACCTTTATACCAAACCTTTGACTCTGCTAAGGATTCGGGAGGATTCCGGTGGGCGGTGTAACGACCGGTGGTGGAAAATCTCCCTAAAACCTTTAAGATTCAGTGTTTTCCTTAACATCACTCAATCGCTTACACTATTGACGTGTCTTTACGAGCTGTTTGTTTTTATGGACCAATTGTTGTTTGTTCGCTCCCAGAGCGCTACTTTGTCATATCCTTGTTCTGGACCTGCTTGACGCACGTGCTCCTTTCTCGCTTGCCGAAATTCGGTTTCTCGCTTGTTGAGTCCTTGTAATCTCATTATTGAGGTTTGTATCTTTTTGGTGTCAATGTTCATTCAATAATCTAGTATCGTAGAATATCACGGATAATTGCCTTTTGATTTCGGGATCCGTTGCGAATTCGGCTAGGCACTGCTCAAACGTGTGTTACAGACCGTGCGCTGGACACCCAACCTGGAAAACACTTCGTGAAGTGAACACAGCAGGTATGATCTGTCAGCCTAATGGCGCTCGCACATCGTTGCAGAGGGCCTGCATGCCCGAAGTGCGCCGGTCAAAGCGGGGGATCTTACCGCGCCCCGCACCGTTGGGATTGGCTTGAGCGTTCATTGATGGTTGTGCAGATGGATAAGCACTCACGACAAGGGTATCTTGTCCAGGTCCAAGTGGACAGGTTGTGGGAACTTGGACAACAGTGCCAACGGGAATAGCAATCGACAGACGGCCATACAGCGTTATCGTCCAGGTGCACCAGCCAGGATGGTGGTGAGTGTAGTGCCTGAGTTGGCTGACCGGCATCGAGGATCACTGGAAGGGGGAGTGAGATAGAGAAAAGCAGTCTGGGCATAGCCCAGCTGAGGGTCAACGGTCAAAGGAAAGAAGAACAAAAGTAAGGCACGGGCTGATAAAAGCAGCGGATCCCTAAGACAAATTGGGGCCATAGAACGAGAGACTAAAAAAGGAAACGCATAAGTAGGGGCTAAAAAATTCAATGGGGGGGGGTAAATGTTCCATCTGGGATAGTCATTCAGCAGAAGAAAAGACTAAGTTCTGCATGAAATTACGGAAGAAGCTGAGCTGGGGGATAGGGTGGGGGCAGAATTGTTGACGTCGTAGCTGAGTGTTGAGTTCATTTAGTAAGCCACGCTAAGTGAGACTGGATTTCCCAGTTGAAAATCGCAGAGGTGGTGATGGAAGTACATGTGGTGAGACCGAGAGTAGAACAGAGGCAACATGAGCAAAAGGATACCAGGGGGAGTGGAGCTAATGGCCATTCTATTGCTATAGAGTGATAGACAGAAAGGAAAGTGAGACGTTGAAGGGGCGAGACAAACATGGATCGATAAATGGATGGGGATTCGTTTAAAAAACCAGAATGACGAAAAAGGGTACTATGGAGCACGGCGAGGTAGCTAGATCTCGATATTGGCTCATTAGTGGATGGACTAAGGCAAAGCTCGGTCTATGACGCGTGAGACTATAAAAGGAAATGGTGAACCACGGATAACTGAGAGCCGTTTCATTCAGTAATGAAGTTGGGATTTGATCTGGAGCTGTTAGTCAGTAGAAGATAACAAGTACATTTTGCATGAAATTATGGAAGAAACTTAGCTGGGGAAATGATAGAAGGAAATCCTTGTGTACACCTAACATGGGAAAAAGATATAGTGAAAAATCACTGTAATAAGAGGCAGCGTCTCACCACCTCCTAATGCTAGATAGAAGACTACGGTAAAGAGCAATGTTGGAAAAAGTTGTTTGCCTGTTATTCCCTGATATTTGCGGAGGGGCTTTGCCATCGGAGCAATAAGTGAAAGCAAAGACACTAGTGGAATGAATCATCTAATACACCACGCTGTGGTTAACTCCAGGAAACCACAGAAGCCATGATTTGTCTTCGACGGCGTAGCTGTTAATCAGGGTGAATCTCTGAAACGCTACTAGTTACGAAGCCCAAATATTGTAACAAGTTTGAGAGGTTCATTTCTAAGATTCTCATGAGGACCTGAAGCCATCTCTGCGGACCTGGAAGACGTTTTCACAAGTAGATGTCCCATAAAGTGGCCAAGAAGCACCCCGATTGTTGGGTGTCTGTGCAACCATACCTTCATGCGCCTGTCCAGTTAAAGAAGACGATTCACCCGTTTGGAGCCTTTTCTTCGCCGTTTCGCAATTTATGCCCCCAAGGAAGGTGCAGGGATATTTAGGCACGACTACTTCCTTAGTGTATCAGATGCGGTAATGAATAGCTTTTAATTCTAAGAACGTCTTATTTTGACAAATGAAGACACTGGTGCTCTGACACTGGTAGAAGGATTGTCACCTCTACTAGCTCGCTGGGTTTAGGTTTGCCAGACGGGCGAGCAACAAAAGTAATGTTCTTAATAGGATAGCTTTTAATGAGCGGCACATTTTAATAAAAGGATTGAAAGTTGGGACCCTTCCAACCCTGCACGCTCTTGGACTCACTTGAAACATGGAAACCGACTCCTTCTTTTATCAGCTTCGGAGTCGGGATCCGCCAGCAACGCAGAGACTGTTGTTGTTGTAGCTAGCTGTGATGTTTGACCCTTTAGTTTGGGTCGGAACCCATGTCGTGCCGTTGAAGAGTTTGTTACGAAAACCTTACAAACTGGGATTCAGATGGGATCAACCTCCGGGGCCAGAGGTGCTTGATCAGTGGAAATTGTAAGCCTATCCTAGATAAAACATTGCGGGTTCCTTTACCACGACGGCTTGCCCTCGAGACTAAGTCGGATGCCGTTGTTGAACTTTACCTGTTTTGCGACGGTCGGAGATCGGAAGCAGCTCGGTTGATTACTTGCTTATAGTGGGTAGGAGTGTGTCCAGTCGAGCTGCCCAACAATAATGGCCAAATCGAGAGCGGTGGCTCCGAAACCAACTACCATAAGGCTTCTGGAGTTGTCTGCGGCTGTAGCGGCTGTTTGTTTCGAACACTCTATTACGCTGGAAATGGAGCCACATTCGTCTGAAGTGTCTTTTTGGACAGATTCTGCAGTTGTTCAGCATTACGTCAAAGGTGAACAGGGACACCACACGACGTTCGCAGCTAATAGAACTCCGAGAATCCGACAGTGTTCACTTTCGGCACAGTGGCTGCTTGTCGTAGGAAACAACAGCCGGACTAACCTGGCCTCCGGATGTATGAAACTGTTAAGCGGAGACAGCAATCTATGGTTCCACTGGCCTGCCATCTCGCAGGTGAGAGGGCTTACGACGTCTGTTGGACAGGATGATTCGCGACTCTCGAAGAAACTGCCAGGGCTTAAAAAGAAACCTGAAGTGAGCACACTGACCCGCTTTCCAACTTGCATGTGCATAGAACGGTTTTCACCAAGGAACAAAATCATGAAGCCCGTAGCCTGGATTTCATGGTTCAAACAAAACCTCCAAGTACTTGTGGGAGGCCAGTCTGGAATGACTTGACTTTTGAGTTCTTTGACGGTATCAGAGATCATGAGTAGTCGTGGAGAGGAGCTCAAATTGGTCCAGCCGGAAGCCTTACCCTGGAAGCTGAGGGTGTATCTGATATCCATACGTCTAAGGAGGTACGGACAAAGGGAAACCAAATAAATAAACTCTATCCAGTTATGACTACAGAACTGCTATGCGTCGGAGGGCGGCCACTATGGTTGAACTTCTCTGGCTTTGCCAAGCATCCCATAATTCCGGTAAACGGACATTTTACAAAGAGTTCAATTGCTAGATTTTTCATGTGTTGGAAGGCGATTCTGGTTAAATACAGGTCTATGCCAAGATTAGTCAAACATTTTGGATTTTGCTGGACAGGACCTCGGTCCGCCGGTTTATTCGTGGGTATTTAAAGTTTACGAAGAAGTTGGCTCCACCCTATTACCAACAACACAGCCCAATTATCGTCGAAGCTTACGCGTTTCTCTAGGCATGAAGTTTCTTGCATTGGTATCGATTACTTCGGACCCACTTATGTTAAGTATGGGAGAGTGGAGGAAAAATGTTGTGGTCGGTTTTCTACAAGCCTAAGCATCACGACTGTGCAAAGAAAAGCAATGCTTTGGCTGGGAGAAAGCAGCCGAAGGACGAACGTAATGATGATGGTTGCAAATTTTAGTGGAAGGTAGGCAGCATTGCCTCTTGGTCTCCGCGACTTCTCACAAAATGGGGTTGGTAATTTTTGTTAGACCGTGAGGTGGAGTGGCTTTTTGGCCCACCTAAAACAAGGCCGTGAGGAGGCATTTGCGACAGGCTGATATGGTCGGCTGGAAGAGTAATACGAGCACCAGTCCAGTGAGCCGAAGGCGTACAAGGCCCTCCGGACTTTTCTGCCCGAAAATGAGGGAACAATCAGCCACTGACTTTGTTTCTTTTGACAGGGATGCTGACTAATTAGAGGTGGTAATTCCCAGTAAGATTCGGTTACTCAGAAATAAAGAAAGGATATCGGACAGCATGGGTTTTCCTCAGTCTTATTTAAGGCCATTTTCGAAGGTTTGCACGGTAGTAGTAAACTTTTGGGGAGCGACGGAGATCAAAAAAGTGTGTTATCGCTGGAAGGACGACAACAATGGCCCAGCATTGGGAAGGACATAAGGCAAATTGATTTGGTACCTTTAGGTATGGATGTTTTTCGTAGAAATCGGTGGCCGTTTGGAGTTGTCAGCGAGGTTTATCCTGACTGGGCTAACTTGGTTAGAGAGGCATTGGCACGCACTTTAGATGAGAATGTGGGACAAGATTTTCGTAAATTATTTGTTGCAGGGATTAACTTAGTCGAATAAACGCTCAGCTTGTGCGCACATATATACCAGTAGGCATCGATCACTTGTGTACCTGCGTCAATATCTTTGAAATTAAAATTATTTCATCATGTGGGATTTGATGAACTACATGCATTGCAATTTTGGTGACGGTATTATGGTCTCCGGGTTTTCAAACTTACCAGTACTAGTAGCGAGATAACATCGGTTGTCATGGCTGATACCTGCACGGCGCAAATCCAGCTACCAGTCCAGTTGGTGTTCTAGGTTGCACAGGTCAGGTATTTGATTCCGTGGTGCAGCATGATAGTCCATTTACGAATCCGCGATCATATTTTGTTTTGTACTGCCTAAGGCAGCAAGTCCGTCGAATGGCAAAAGAGTGCTGTAGTCTATCGGCCCACATGTGCTGTCACATGCGGTCCACGTCTCACTTCGGTCGAGGTTTCTCTTGACGATGTCAATGGCGCCTACACAACGACTTTGTCCGGATGCAGAAGACACGAACCATCTCCGGTAGGTTTGAAAAAGACAAATACACGGGAAACTACGGTGGGGGCGGGGAGGGGGCGGTGGAAGGCTCTTATATAGGCTCAAGTGCCACCTGTTAGGAAAAAGGGAAAACCAGAGAGACCTACTGAAATCATCTTGTTCTCCAAATGTTACTGATGTTGAGCTGTGAAAGAACTGGGCACCCTTCATTCGTGAGTCTGTCTCCCATCAGCTCAAACCCAGTCCCACGAAAGTGGTCACCCCACACCTCCTTTGTTTGCCCCGCATGCTTTTGGTTCCTACGCACGAAAACCACTGGGTGATAGCTCGCTGTACTCTCAACATATTCTTACAATCCTCCCATTTTAAGCTACAACCACTCTATATACCCCTGTTCGTGCTTGGTGTGTGTGTTGACGTCCGCTACACAGGCCACCGTAGCCTAAGCATTTAGCCCAACGCCGTTGACCGCAAATCGAAACACCGGGCGACAAACATCAATCTGGTTGCAACTTGAAGGTTAGATAACGCAGGTAAGAACGTTTGTATTTTCCATCCACACCTATCCACTTTTCCTCACCTTAGTTAAAAGCAACGTTTTCAATGACGTAGCATCCAACCCACTCTCTGGTGTACAACCCAAGTAAACAGAAACCTTCCCCTAACCAGCAACAAACACCAGTCTGCGGTTTTGAACCTGTAAGTACCCCAGGGCAGCATGTGCCGTATATCCCTAGGACCAACTTAAAAACTTGCTATTCGGGTTCTCAGAACATCCCAATCGTCTCCCCGTCTAGCTTCTAGCCCTGATATCTTCGGAGTACCCCACGGCCTTATTAGCTCCCCAGTGATAAGATTTTCTAAGACCCAGCCAAACCAGCCACCAATATCCGGGTCTAATAATGTAAGCGAAGTCAGACCTCAGTGAAATTGACTACCAGCGTCTAGGACTCGACGTGTAGTGAGCCACTAACAAAGCCGCCTTATACTCTGTCAATGACCCAACTCCGGATGTCGGTGTGGGCCCCCGTACCGTCTTATCCCCCTCGCCTCTATGGCGGTTACTAAAAGCACATTCTGGCGCGTCTCTTCGCCCGTTATGTCTCCTTCTCAACTGCTTGAACTGCATCTGCTATCTTGTCGACGTTAACCCTAAGATGGAACGCTCTCCAGGCTGCTATCCTTACTTTATTTTCTAGTTTCAGAATCACTGGATCACCGTGCCGCTCAAGGTTACGCCCCACACAGGAAGCTTATCTCATTGATTTTCTTTTCTACCCACTTGAAGCCTCGCCTGTTGCTGGTTGTCCAGAATACAATTCGGTCGCCCGGTTTCGTCTGATGCAGTCCTGTAATTGCCCCACTTATTTCACTGAGGATTGTTAGAAAATTGGTACGGCAAGATCGTTTCGATGCCGAAGCTATGCTAAAAGGTACCGAACACCATGACTATCTGCCAGTAACCAGGCGCTTCTGCCAACAAAGCCTGATTGCTTCGCCTGCCTTCTGACAACATATCCCTTATTTGTGTTTTTCAACCGAGAAACCTGACAGCCTATCCTTACTGCAGCACCAGTCACGCGACAACACTCCCATGGTCAACTGCTGACGCGACCACCCAAGTCTAACTTTCCCCTTCAATCTATCCTTTTGAGTCTTTTATCGTATTTTCGGGTTATTTTCCCAATAGATGCCAAACCCTCCGGTCGAGACAACGAAATTACAGCCAATCGTTTGGGGGCACATCCTGGATTTCCTGGATAATATATTAACACATCAATGGTTCTATCATTTTCATATACTCCGTAAATGACGGGAGGGTTCCCAATCTCACCGATTTCATCAATATTTCACCAAATTTTCATTGGCTTGTTCTGCACTTTCTCACACCTCATAATCTTGAGTTCACTGAAAATTCTCTCATCGCCACTCTCGACATTCGCCAATACTTCAACCTTTTTGGTTTATTTCGAGCCTCGTAAAAGGTGTTTCCTTTGGTCCTCCCGGCTCGTACATTCAAGCCAATTGGACTCCAACAGACTCTCCGGCCGTACGTGGTCGCCCACATTCGCCAGTTTAGATCTCGGCGGCATTTTCCGATCTCCTGCCCCACCCTTTCACTTATCTAATTCCCGATACTTACTCAGTAGTAGTGATTTGCTCTGCAGTTGAAGCTTCTGATAGGATTCTCTCAGCATTTGTTATTCGAACTCCATCATGGTAGTCAGTGAAGTCACTTTCTTGATTCCCTTCACTAAGCTCGTTCCGGCAGATAAAGTGCTATCAGTCGTTGGTCGCAAGCAACTTGGCCTTTGGTATTGTTATTCTTTTTTGTTGTTTGCAGAGCCACTGAATCAACCCCCTTGACGCCCTTCAGTTTTTGAGCCTGCCTTGTATTTGTGTTGCAAGTGCCAGATCCTATTCCGGTACTTCTGGTTGGTACTTCCTGTGGTGCCACTTGCACTGGACTTAGTGATGCGCCGGTGGAATGTGAAACGCTGTACCCTCAAACTTCCTGTCAATCTCTGGCTGTTTTTATATTACTTTTTTCTTTCATTTCTACTTGTACTCTTGTTTTTCTTTTTTCGTTTTTCATCCTTTTATCGTTTTTCCTCTCATTAATTCGCCTAATTTATTGTTTTGTTATTCTTGATCCGGGGCTTTGATCACGACCTTTGTGCCGAGAAACCTTGGCTTGTGACGGAGGTCGACGGAGACTCCGGTGATTCACTTCTTTTTAATTCAGAACGTTGGCCTCAGGGATTGAATAGATTCTTCCAACCAGTCTATCGATGTAATGGCCCTGCAGCCTTGGACAGGATATGTCTTGAGCCCTGTTTTAACACAGCTGATGGTGTGCCGCTTCGGTTCTAGGTTCTGTCTTATCCTGACTTTTGACAGGCTAACTGGAAATGTCTCCCTTGTTCTTTTGATGAATTCCCCCTGATTTTCTGCTTCTGCCTTTATGTTTTTTTCTCTCTCCCAAATTCCGGTCAGTATTTCTGCTGGATCTCTCTTTGTTTTCGCTTCACGGTACAATGCAGCTCCCGTCAGCTAAGTTCATAGTACGCGAGGCTCGAGAAAAATAAGGCAACCCAAATTGTTGCACCGGTGGACGCAGAGATGAAGCTAACTTGGATTTGACCTCCTTGTTTTAGTTGTGCTTTTTAGCTTGATCCATAAACGAAGCAGGGTTTTGACTCAGTCCCACGTTTGGAGAAATTGCGGGACAGGTAGTGGCCACGGCCGATCTAGCGTTCGTGGTTCCTTAGACAGTATGTACAGAACTTGTGTGCCAACCACCGCGCAGGATACTCTGGCGAGTCTTTGCCGAAAATAAGAGGAGAACGTAATAAATAGTGAAAATCGACTGCTGGAGGTATTAACGAGATGTTCGGCTGGCGGGTGAGGAAAACGTTTTATACCAGTTCTCACAGCGAGTCACCAACGAAATCTTCCTCGCGTCGAGTAAACAGAGATACCTCGTCTTGGTAAACTGTTGTGATAGTGTATCGCAAATGTTGCGGCGCAGAAACGGCACAGAAAAGAGGGATGCATATAAAATAACAGAAAGCGGCGGCAAAGCGAAAGACGAACCAAGCACGAGCGATGGGTAAATGCTGAAAGCGGGTCAAAGCTACGTAGACGGAAACCTCACACAGGTCAATTTAATTCAAGGTACGCTACCGAAGAAAACTACGCGGTCGAACTAAGCGCCAGAAAGGATTGCAGAGGGAATCAATCCAAGAGGTTGTCCTAAAAATGCCCCTTTTCTCGGAGTGATCGATGTCACTGCAGATATGGTAATAATATTGATTATGTTGATATATTCCTCAAATGGGTCGAAAAGCATGCGCGCGTTCTCGACCAGTAGGTGCACCATGATGCTCAGAATGGAGAAACTTACAACACACGAAGCGGACGTAAAGCAATGACCCTCGCCCGGCAACAGTGTCGGGCGGTGGTAAAATGCTCCAAAACGTCCCGGATTTGTGCGCAAATTGTGACTCGAATAAACGGCAGTGGTGAAGTAAGTATCGGGAATTAGATAAGTGAAAGGGTGGGGCAGGAGATCGGAAAATGCCGCCGAGATCTAAACTGGCGAATGTGGGCGACCACGTACGGCCGGAGAGTCTGTTGGAGTCCAATTGGCTTGAATGTACGAGCCGGGAGGACCAAAGGAAACACCTTTTACGAGGCTCGAAATAAACCAAAAAGGTTGAAGTATTGGCGAATGTCGAGAGTGGCGATGAGAGAATTTTCAGTGAACTCAAGATTATGAGGTGTGAGAAAGTGCAGAACAAGCCAATGAAAATTTGGTGAAATATTGATGAAATCGGTGAGATTGGGAACCCTCCCGTCATTTACGGAGTATATGAAAATGATAGAACCATTGATGTGTTAATATATTATCCAGGAAATCCAGGATGTGCCCCCAAACGATTGGCTGTAATTTCGTTGTCTCGACCGGAGGGTTTGGCATCTATTGGGAAAATAACCCGAAAATACGATAAAAGACTCAAAAGGATAGATTGAAGGGGAAAGTTAGACTTGGGTGGTCGCGTCAGCAGTTGACCATGGGAGTGTTGTCGCGTGACTGGTGCTGCAGTAAGGATAGGCTGTCAGGTTTCTCGGTTGAAAAACACAAATAAGGGATATGTTGTCAGAAGGCAGGCGAAGCAATCAGGCTTTGTTGGCAGAAGCGCCTGGTTACTGGCAGATAGTCATGGTGTTCGGTACCTTTTAGCATAGCTTCGGCATCGAAACGATCTTGCCGTACCAATTTTCTAACAGTCCTCAGTGAAATAAGTGGGGCAATTACAGGACTGCATCAGACGAAACCGGGCGACCGAATTGTATTCTGGACAACCAGCAACAGGCGAGGCTTCAAGTGGGTAGAAAAGAAAATCAATGAGATAAGCTTCCTGTGTGGGGCGTAACCTTGAGCGGCACGGTGATCCAGTGATTCTGAAACTAGAAAATAAAGTAAGGATAGCAGCCTGGAGAGCGTTCCATCTTAGGGTTAACGTCGACAAGATAGCAGATGCAGTTCAAGCAGTTGAGAAGGAGACATAACGGGCGAAGAGACGCGCCAGAATGTGCTTTTAGTAACCGCCATAGAGGCGAGGGGGATAAGACGGTACGGGGGCCCACACCGACATCCGGAGTTGGGTCATTGACAGAGTATAAGGCGGCTTTGTTAGTGGCTCACTACACGTCGAGTCCTAGACGCTGGTAGTCAATTTCACTGAGGTCTGACTTCGCTTACATTATTAGACCCGGATATTGGTGGCTGGTTTGGCTGGGTCTTAGAAAATCTTATCACTGGGGAGCTAATAAGGCCGTGGGGTACTCCGAAGATATCAGGGCTAGAAGCTAGACGGGGAGACGATTGGGATGTTCTGAGAACCCGAATAGCAAGTTTTTAAGTTGGTCCTAGGGATATACGGCACATGCTGCCCTGGGGTACTTACAGGTTCAAAACCGCAGACTGGTGTTTGTTGCTGGTTAGGGGAAGGTTTCTGTTTACTTGGGTTGTACACCAGAGAGTGGGTTGGATGCTACGACATTGAAAACGTTGCTTTTAACTAAGGTGAGGAAAAGTGGATAGGTGTGGATGGAAAATACAAACGTTCTTACCTGCGTTATCTAACCTTCAAGTTGCAACCAGATTGATGTTTGTCGCCCGGTGTTTCGATTTGCGGTCAACGGCGTTGGGCTAAATGCTTAGGCTACGGTGGCCTGTGTAGCGGACGTCAACACACACACCAAGCACGAACAGGGGTATATAGAGTGGTTGTAGCTTAAAATGGGAGGATTGTAAGAATATGTTGAGAGTACAGCGAGCTATCACCCAGTGGTTTTCGTGCGTAGGAACCAAAAGCATGCGGGGCAAACAAAGGAGGTGTGGGGTGACCACTTTCGTGGGACTGGGTTTGAGCTGATGGGAGACAGACTCACGAATGAAGGGTGCCCAGTTCTTTCACAGCTCAACATCAGTAACATTTGGAGAACAAGATGATTTCAGTAGGTCTCTCTGGTTTTCCCTTTTTCCTAACAGGTGGCACTTGAGCCTATATAAGAGCCTTCCACCGCCCCCTCCCCGCCCCCACCGTAGTTTCCCGTGTATTTGTCTTTTTCAAACCTACCGGAGATGGTTCGTGTCTTCTGCATCCGGACAAAGTCGTTGTGTAGGCGCCATTGACATCGTCAAGAGAAACCTCGACCGAAGTGAGACGTGGACCGCATGTGACAGCACATGTGGGCCGATAGACTACAGCACTCTTTTGCCATTCGACGGACTTGCTGCCTTAGGCAGTACAAAACAAAATATGATCGCGGATTCGTAAATGGACTATCATGCCGCACTTTACTGTAGATCAGAGCATTAGCAGTGTAGGAAACAGTGAATCTTCAGAACAGGATGAGGCTGAATTTTTTTCAGGGAAGCGTACTTTTACTATCTACTTTCGGTACCTTCGGTAGACGGCACATAGGCTCGCTTCCGATGGGAAGGCATCATATTACGCATCTGTCAGCATCCAGCATGTGGTGCTTCAAGGGTGATCGATAACTAATCAGACTTTCTCGTTAATTAAGGTCTTCATCACGGCTCATTATCTTGGCACCAGTGAAGGAGGGGTTGCTTTTAGTGAGTGAAAAATCTCTCACATCTAGAAGCTAACTTGGGCCGTGTTTAAATTGGCACGGTGGAAGCAATTCAGTCAAACCAGCCATTGCTTAGCAACATTGCTGCCTGCGTCGCCTGTGATAAACAGATGTGTTTAGAGACAGAAAGGGTTAGATATTTTCCCGCTATTTTGAGCCAATATTCTTGTTACTGGAGACCATGCTTTTTCACTGGTGGTCGTCTCTCCGTAGGGCGACAACCGCTACCAGGACTGCTTACAGGTTTGCCGTGTAAGCACTCGTCATATCCACAAAGATAGGATCATCAGGGAAATTTGAATGACAGACAAACTGCAGGGCAGGTAAAGTCTGCCAGAGCCTGAAATAATTCGATGTGATTCACGTTCACTGGAGCGGCGTTTCGTAAATGGATGAAGAGTTACTTCAAAACTATATCATTCGTGCAACACACCGGCTATATATAATGGGCTCGAAGAACAGCATTATATTAATGATGATAGTTTAATTCAGATTGCCCCGAAGCATGCTGCCATGCAAGATCAACCGGTGTAATTGGAAGCGGAATCCGAGTTTCTGGAGGAAAGTACAGTTATGCGCACTCGTAAGTGTGGGAAAAAGCATTGGGGTCATTTGCCGTGGCAGTTCTCGGCAAATTTGGGCTAAATGTCAGGTGGTCGCCCGGCCGAGTCCAAACGGGGTTGGTTTGTGACAGTAAAGGTACACACAAATCTTACGAGAGGAAAAATGTTCTAACAGAAAACCAGACTGGAATGACGGATATTCGGTTGCTGGGCAAAGGAAAAAATGGAAATTCTTGAAGGAAACGTAAGCACGCAATAGCTCTTTGCAATGTATGAGGGGGTTAAGATTAATAATTAGGCAATCAAAAAGAGTGGCTTTACAGATATAGAAGAAAAATCAGTCGAGGATCAGAGTTGTTACGTTCGATGGCGGTATATCGGTTGAGTCAGTTATATGCTAAACGGTCAACACACTTGAAGAGTGGTTACCAAAGTGATGGTGGAAGAAGCGGCCGGAGAGAACCATGTAAATTTCGGGCAGATTGTTTACTTTCAGAACAGTGGAATATAATGCGTCAACATGAACACGGGAAACGGCGATAACTCACTGTGTTGTGCGTAGCTACTGCAGTGGCTGAAAAGCAGCTCGAAAAAGAGGTGATCAATTAGATGACAGGCAGGTAATTACGTACGGTCACTACTTATCTGAAGACCTTGTGATGGCCAGAGTGTTATGAGGATCGGGAGTGTATGGGATGGTATACCGGAACGGGGCACAGGATAGGAGATACATAATCGTTCTGACCGGTATCATTTGGACTATGGTCAAAAGGATGAACCGCCAGATTCCCTTTAATCACCATCTTAATTATCTCTGAAACAACCGGGGTACGGTTTACCCATCCATAATTAACTGGATCTAGAGGTAAGATTCTTTGGACGTCAGGGTAATAATGGAAGCCTCCTGCTGGAACGGAAAAATACTGCACCCTCTTGACAAACTCATTATACCTGTTAACTGCACGGGAACGTCTGCGCCATATTAGCTGATAAGGGCCGACAATGAAGCTCCTTGACTGGGTCTGTGGGATGGTCTTGGTTTTGCTACCAGAGCCGAAACCTCCTCGGAGTTGAACAGTAACTTTGAGAACTTCATTGAGGTCAGTGGACTTAGAAATGAGCTAGGTGTGGTGTAGCCCGTCAATAGAGAGTAAGCAAAGTAAGTTCTGAAGGCCATAGCAGTCGATAGAGGGTCACTCAATTACGTATTTCTTTGGCCTGATTGTAGAAAAACTTTGCTAGGTTGATTGTTCCTAATCTATGTCAAACTGACCCGAGCCTCCACCCCTTTTGGGCGGCCCAAAGCTTTCAGCTTTTGTTTTTCTTGAAAAAATCCAATCCTTATTCTATCAGGTGGAATAGGCTTATTATGTACGGAACAGCGAGAAGTCTGCCGGTGTGATAATACTTCGTTGAATTTTGGCTAGCCCATATTTGAGAGGAGTAAGGGAACTTGGCTGCTTACTTATTATGGATCCCAGGGCGCAAGTGGCCCTTCCATGGCAGTGACTGAGATTAGAATCATGATGATCGATTGCCACCTTAAGGTCTTTGGATAAAATAATTTACCCCAGTTTTGGCGACGGATACAAGAGAGTAGATGACTCAAGCACCCCGTGTGTTGTTGCCTATTTTATCGGAAGGTGTTTGCCTTCCGACTTACTGGAAAGTAGCCAGGATGCTGTAGACACATACGATATCATCTTATGGCCATTGCTGCTGAAGCGACTACAGACATAAAAGCCTCTACTCTTCAGGCCAGTAGTGAAGTTATGACCTAAGTAATTTTTCCTCCGATGTGGATGAAACATTTAACGTCGGGTCACCAACAATAATACATCAAACGGAATCGTGGATTTTGGGAGGGGAGGGAGAATTCACGGACTGTCAACAGATTTTAGGCATGTTGAATTCGTCAGTTAAGATTTCGACTGATGAGAGAGCCGGATATATAGGTGAAAGGATCTATTATTACCATCAGCTTGTGCATATCCTAATCAGGCTGGCGATAAATGCATCCAGCATGTAGTTGCTGGCCTTTGATGGTGAGTCAGATAGAGTCCAGAATGTTTTCAAGACAAAGATGGCAAAATCCAGTCATCGTGTGTATACGTATGGTATACATGAGGCAGCCACCCTCAAGCTTTTTAGTTCTACCGTTGCGGTGACCGTGCAACCTTTTATAATAACATAGTCTAATGGATCATGATCAGTCATTCAAGTCTCGTTCACCAGAAAGATCCGAGTGCAGATCTGCCGCGGGTGCTCGAAGTTAGGGCTTTTTGGAAAGGGGAGCAGACATTACGTAGGGAGAGCAAGAAGTTTTTAATCACTTTCAAAGTAGAAACAGCAGTGGTTTCATTAGGATTGGTTGGAGGGGTGAAGTGTAGTTAAAGATGAGCAGGGACGAAAGTTTGTCCGGGTCAATGGGGGTTCTTTGGAGGATTGATTTGGGCTAGTGTCTAACTGTGCTGCTAGGCTATCTAGACTGAAGTGTCTTAATGAGAAGCCATAAGGTGCTGAGTGAAAATGCCGAAGCCCGGATGGGGGAGGTGAAAAGAGCTTGGAACTGGAGAAGACGGTGGTGGCGAAGACGTGGGGGAGGCCGGTGCATTTAGGAGAGGCTCACTGGGCATGGAGAGAGTGGGTGAGTCAGGTTTATGGACGAAAACTTGGGGCTGCCCGAAAGCGGAGTGGTGATCGGGGTGTAAGCAGAGGTTGAGGAATGTGCCTGAGTGGTCAACTGGGGCAGGAGATGAGGAAATGGAAGTATGAGGTGGAATGTTTAACCACGTGGTCAGAGAGGTCAGAGGGACACAGGAGGGTTGGCTTCGATGACCACTTTTAGAAGGATAAAGCAGAAGCGCGGGAGTATGCTGAACTAGTGGCAAAAAGGGAGGACCGTCTAGCACCGCATTTTGTATCGCGAAAACACGTGGCAGCAGTGCAGGCGTACGTGGTATTGCGGAATAAGAGTTAAATGCTGAGACTGACAAGCAGACATGAGCAGGGTTGTGTTTCCCCCAAAGGAAATACTTCACTATGCTCTTGGGTGTTTCTTGATGTTTGGCAGGCCTTTGAGCCACTGCAGGGGCCTGATATCGGGAGGAATTTTGCGCGGGTCGGACAGTGCTTTGAGTGTGTTAGTGATTCCCGTGTAGCTCGAGTAAGCTGGTAGCTTGGGTCCTTAGGAAAGTAGCCTCTGTGGGCAAGGAGCCGGTAGGTAAGGGGCGAGTTTATGGATGGGTCGGTGTGGTTGCAACCGGAGCCCCAGATGCTCACTAGTCGTCTTCCGGTTTGATTGTGGGCCTCAAGATCGAGGGTTCTGGAGTTTGAGGCTTGAACTTATTTGTTTGTATACAAAGTTGAATCAGAGTGAGCCTTGTTTTTGAGCTCTGTTCGGTGGGTACGATCAGCGGAAGCATTAAGGGACCTAGTATTGACAAGAGGGACGAAATGATGGGGACCTTTATATGAGATGGAGGAAGTGGAAGTAGCTGGCTTCCCGCAAAACCTCTTCCTTGGTGGATGTGTGGTTGCTGACGAGAAGATTCTTGTCCCTCGGTCTACGGTGATATCGTTGTGAATAATTTTGGGCATAAAAGAAGCTGGTCTTGCTCAGGGCTTCAACTGAAAGTGCCTGCGTTTCGCTGGATTCTGACTGGAGACACTACAGTGACGAGCCACCTAGGTCGACAAACGCACGAGGTGCACGGGGGCCTAGGGTTGTCAGGAAGATGATTGCATGGAAGGGGCTATTCTTTGCCGGGGACCAGTTGATTAGTTACCCGTGGATAGTACCGATTGGCTGGTTGCTACTGGCGTTTTCATTTTAGGGTAAGTCTTGTAAGCGGTAATTCTGAGCAAGGTTCATGCGGTGCGGAGGGGGAAGAATGTTGCTTTTTGATAAATTCCGTTTTCATCCGACCGGAAAGGAACTGAGAGGGGATAAGATACGCCAGGTGCCGTGAAAGCCTGCATAGCCTTGTAGATGAACCTGAATGGTTTTCCATGCCAATAGCCCTAAGCAAGTCGGACTTCAACTGTGATGTTGGGGCTCTTTCCGGGGGATTGAAAACCATAGAAATTTTGCTATTCGAAATGGGCTTGGAAGTCTCCATAGGAACAGATCCAAGAAAGTCAGCAGCAGACTTAAGTTTCGGTTGCGTATATCTTGCCCTGGAGTCTCTCGGGCTCAAAAATGGAGTGAGCCTGGTAATATTATCAACAAAGATCCTGAATCTTTCTGAGATGGTCCCAAATTCATGATAAATATGAGCTACCTGGCGAGCATCCTCCGCAATGTCCACCAGTGATGTGAAGTTCTGTTCAAGTTTTGTTATTCGTTTTCTGATCCTGATCCTCGGTAGTTGCCTTCTGGAAGCAGGCACAATGTGAGCAATGGAAAAAATCGCGGGATGTTTTTAACACATCAAGGGTTTATTCCCGGCGAAATGGCTGAGAAAACTTCCAGAAACCCACGAAGCCACTGACGATAATGAAGAACTTTAGAAAAGGGTGCGGCTTACCCACAAACTGAGACCACGCCGTATTCCTAGACTCAACCCTCATCAGATTCCTCCCGTGAACTCATGTTCTGAAGTCCGAAGCTTTCTAGACTAAGACCAAAAATGATATTTAGTGTTTTGGTTGTCTCCAGAAAACTTCCTTTAGTTTTCCTTATTTCCGCGGGGAAATATCCAGGTTGTAGGAGTCTCTGCTTGAACTTCTGGCCCTCTTGGTCTCAAATCGCACGCCGTGAAGAGCGTTGTACCTCCTTCAAGCAGGCAAGGCCTTTTTCTTTGAAGGGTGACGATGCCCATAGTCAGTGTTCTAGAAAAGGTCCAACCACAGTCAAGTATTCGGATAATTAAATCTCTGGCTTCCCGCACAACAACGCAAACCCAAACCTGCGAAGTTTAACACTTGGCTGCACACTGATACGATCAACTATTACAAAATGCTGAGCTGAAATTTGGCAACAAAACCTCTGATCCAACCGAACTCACAGCATACCTCAGTTTGTACAATACACGTAGGGTTTTTCGCATCATTCCCACACCAAGCGCCCTGCTTTAATTCTGGTTAAACTGGAACTCCCAGAAAGTTAACCTCCGCTGTTTGCGCAACTGCTGCCTGCTTGCCTGGTGGGCTCGTACGGAGATAAGGCCGCGGTTCTGTTCAGTCAATGAAAAGCCTCAAGTCACCGACAGCCCACAAACATTATCCATACTTCTCCGTGCTGCAAAACTAGCTAGATTTTCGAACGGTCTAATTCCGTTGGATGATGTGCAGCTGTTGTTCTTCAGTTGATTTACACGGTCGGCGATTACGAGGGCGAGAGCAAAGGTCCGGGGACCAAGTACTGTTGCACTCCAACATTCCTCCTTCTTAAGTCGGGCGAAGCTGCCTCTACCATCACCGAGAACGCCTTCTCGAGAGACGATCCATTTCAACACCAGCCGACCCTATTCGCATTCTTCTGGCTTGCCCACCGAAGGTCTGCGACTTGTGAAGCCAAATTCGCTCTTTAAGTCCAAATAGTTAATTCCAGCACTCTAAGCTTTGCCTAGCTTCCTAGGTACTTCATCAAAGTAGGGTATCACATTATTTGGGCATGACTGTCGTCGAATGAATCCAAGCTGATAGAATGAGCTAAAAGGGGACTTTCCAGAAGCTTGTTTAAGTGGTCCCGGAGTAACCTTCCCGCAACTCTCAGCCTCTGTACTTAAGTCCCCTATTCCCAACTGGTCCTCCTCCTATCCCCCCACCGAGACCAAGTCGTTTCAATCGACAAAGATCTTTCACAACCCTTCCCCGTGACCAGTGGTGTCATTCAAGGAGGCGTGCAAGGACCACTTCTACTTCTAATCTACAATAATGATGCCTATCTGCTACATGTCACCGTACCCCTTTCCTAACGGCGGACGGCATAAAACTACATGGATTCCCATCCCAGGAGCTTAACAATGCAAATCTTAATATATAATGTGATCCGGAACGCAATGAACAGTAGTGTCACTCCTGGAAAAGGGAGTTTTCTGTTGGGAAACGCAGTTTTATTATTCCATGCGGTCAAGTCCCCCCCACATTATTACCCAAAATACGTCAGTGCCAGACCTTAAGTAACATCACTTGAGCACCCTACCCTTTTGAAACAATTATCTTATAATAATACTGGTATATTTCTCGGCCATAGTCGAGATGCACGCTGTAGCGCATGATCATGGTGTAACACGTTACTCAATAAGATGGAATATTCACAAATTCAGAATATGAAAGTCGAGAATATCAAAGATGGAAAAACAAAGCCAGCCACAGTTTGAATGGATCATTTTGATAATTTTTTCGCGCGGCACTTTTGAACCGGTTTCGATTCCGGCCTGGGCACTGGTTCGCGGTAGGGATATCGAAAAATCATTAACGCAGTGCTAAGGACGCATTACGAACGAGAATGCTGCAAGCCAAGGAAACCGGAGGCCCACCGAGGTTATGCAGATGGAGTAAATTTTTGAGCAAGAGGAAAAAGGGTGGAAAATTGTAAAGAAGTATGTTCGGAAAAATCAACGCATGCGAAGAGGATAGCGATCATGAAGACAATGCAAACCCTGAATGACGGATCTACCGGAGTTCAATAAACGGAATGAGTTTTGAAGCAGGGGGGCATGAGACCAATTTTGTGAGAGTGAACACTGGTGGATATGGGAGAAACAGCAGACCATAAAAAGGTGAGTTTAGATTCAGGATCAGTATCATGTACCATTCTGAAATAAGAAAGCGCAACTGGAAGGTCTTCGGGAAGTGGAGAGTCAATTTCCAGCCGGCTATGTGTCGTAGGAAAGATAAACAGTGGTAACGGATGATAAAATGGGAAATCTCCGCATGGACTTCAGAGTTATTATGCTGTTTCACTGACAAATACATATGTATGTGTTGACACATTTGCCTTCAGTGTTATTCAGCGTCGTTTCTGGTGACGTATGGCATCGAGTGCGTAAGGTTCGTCTGGCAGGACAATGTATGTGTCGGTCGATAAGTCGAGTGTGGCTGTATAGTAGCGGCATGCGCGTGAACTGGAACTGGAGTTGGTTGCGTTTGAAAACGTTGAACGATCTGATAGGCAATTAGGAGTATTTTCTGTTTTATGGTTTGATTTCGGTCCCAATTGCTATGGTAGGTTCCACTTGAGTCTCTGTCCGTACGAGTCAAAGTGGTATCCTTGGTTAGCCAGTTTTGCGACTGAGATAGTGGGAGACAGCAAACCTGAAATAAAGAGGGATTGCAGTCTGGACGTGTTTCCAGCTGTGGGTTATGATAATGTAATAATGAATAATAATGGTTTATTTTGGAGACGTCCGAGGCATGCCAAGTGCATAATCAGCTGTTTACAAGTGATGGAACAAACAGACAAAACCCTTGAAAATGTGAAAATTAACATGACAGTAGTTGAAAAAGGGCTAAGGAGGGGGAGTTACGTGGGAAAGGAGAGCAGATAAAAAGCGGCGGTCAGGGTGTGCCCCTGCTGCGGATCAACGGTTAATGGAGGCATATAAAAACCAGTGAAGGACGAGGCGTATAAGTGACAGAAACTACGGGGTTGGATGGAAGCAAAGTGGTTAAAATTAGTGGCATTTCCATTTGTTCGGTTCATTGAGGAAGTGGCCATAGGTAGTCTAACGTTGAGAACTCAGCCAGATAGATGAAACTGTCTATCGTTGATTGTGTCCTTAATTGAAGGGAGCAGGGTCGGAGAAGGGTTTGGTCTTAGAAGTCGAGGCCCCTCTCGTAAGCTATTTCTTCTGCCAAGCATATATTAGATAACTGTAGGGCACGGGTGACGCTGAGATATGGGATGAGTGCCGACAGAAATTGGGACTTGGTTTGTGAAGCTCGAAGGGTGATGGGCAACTTGTTCCAGACTTTAGAGTAGACAAGAAGGAAGAAACGTGACCGTATGGCCGACTTAGCTATACTAAAAGGGACAGTAAAAGGCCTGTGCCGAAGTGAGTAGGGGGTTTCACGGGAGAAGCTTACTGGGTCAAAGGAAAAAGACCGGTTATGGAGCAGGTTATACAAAAAGACTAAGTTTAGTCTTAAGCGGCGGAGCCAGAGTGGGTCAAGATTCAGATTTTGGCATCGTTCTCTATAGCTTAAAGACGTGGACCAACCAAGTAGTTGTTTGGTGAAACGCCTTTGTATGCTTTCAATCGCAACTCTGTCGAATTTCGTCATGTTAGAAAATATTATTGGGCAGTATTCGAGCAAAGGCCTGATGTGCGATTTGTAGATGCTGATGATGCTGTCCCGGAGACGAAAGGACCGGAAGAGAAGGGCCACACTTCTTCTAGCCTTGGCCGCTTGGATGGCAGCGTGCTCAGAAAAGTTGAGGGAGCAGGAATAGTTGAGGCCCAAATCGCGGACAGTAGGTCGAATGGCTATTGGGGACCCACCAAGAGTTAAGGATCCAGGGGGCAATTGGAACTTGTAGGTTAGGACCTCGCACTTATCAGTGGAAAAGCTCATCCTCCAGGTGTGGCACCAGCGGTCAAGTGCTGCGAGGTCAGCGGAAATGTTGCAAAGAGTATGGGTAGCATCATTGGAATTGAAAGAGTAAACTATTTTTATATCATCTGCAAACAAGAATGGCGTGCCATGGTGTACTAGATCCAATGCGTCGTTAATGTACATCAGAAATAGGAGAGGACCCAGTACGCTTCCCTGTATAACGCCACTTGTAACAGGTTTCGGTTTAGAAGTATGTCCGTTGGCGAGGACCACTTGCGAACGATGAGCAAGATAAGATTTCAGCCAAGAAAGCAGCGGGTCACCAATGCCGAATGAACGCAATTTGGAGATAAGATGCAGGTGTGGAACACGGTCGAAAGCCTTCGACAGATCTAGGTAGACAACTACTAATGCCTGCCCGCTATCAACAGCCTTAGTGACTAGGTTGAGGAAGTCAAACTGACATGTGGTGCATGATCGCGATTTGAGAAACCCGTGCTGCCTATCGCTAAGAAGGTTAGAAGCGAGAAGATGGGTGGTAATGCCATCTTTGATAATCGTTTACATTATTCTGGAAATGATAGGGGTATGGTTGATGGGGCGGTAATTAGCAAGTTCGTGGACAGGTCCTTTTTTATGTCGTGGGATGATGACTGAACGCTTCCAGTTCGACGGTACCAAACTAAATTTCAGTGACAAGGTGAATAGGTTCAGTAGTAAAAGTGGAAGGTCCGATCCACCGTTAATGATTGCAGCTGGGGGCAACCCGTCTGGTCCAGGACGCGCAGATGCTTTATAACGTGAGATGAGCCTGGAAATAACGTTTACTTCAAACGTTAGGGTAGATAAGGAAGAGCTGGTAATAGCCAGAGGATTTGGGGGTGCTGTGTCTGAGGCCAAGGCCATGGAGTTGGCGAAGTAATGGTTGAAGGCCTCAGCGATATCAGAAGGGGAGGTGGCCGAAGTTTTATTCGGTAACACGACATATTGGATCATAGTATCCGTTGCCGAATTCCTAGATTTGTGTAGGAGTGAGAGTTTCAGTGCTTTGTTGGGATGCCTTAGGGCTTTGGATTCTTCGTTGCGGAGCTGTTTTTCCTTTAGGTCCCGGATAATATCAGTAAGACGCGTTAGCCTTATGAAAAGAGAGAAGTCGTGGTTTTGGAGGTAAAGTCTTTGCATCTTAAGGTACTTTTGTTGGAGAGATTCAAGCTTGGACTTCCTAAGGGAGGAGTTTTGGGATATTGGGCTAAGTTTCTGGAGGCAGTTTCCCATGTTAAAGTAAAAGTGATCAGCCGCTTGTTGGGGGTCAGCCGTTAGAAAAAAACTGCTCCAATCTTGATTATGGATGAGATTGGGCAGAGGGTTCCAATTTAATCGGACGGGATTGTTGAATGGGGTCAGATAGTCTGATGGATAAGGATTGAAGGAAAGGTTACCGGCCACTATCTTATGGTCGCTACCCGGAAATTTATTCAGAACGGAAACCGAAAAGTGGGAAACGCTGTGGGTGAATATAAGATCTAGTATGTTGGCGTTTCTAGTAGGGGTTTTAACGTGTTGCACCCAGCCCCCAATGTGAGTATGGGACACAAAGTCTATTAAGTTGGGAGGTGCCGTGAGGTTTCTCCAGGATATTTTAGGCCAGTTAAAATCACCGGCTATGATTTTTGCTGCCGAAGGTAGTAGTGAGAGGTAATCAAAGGCTTCAATTAAAGAAGTTAAGTCTGCAATAGTGGATGAGGGCGGGCGATAGATACAGCCAATGTGCATGACTACAGTTGAGAACCGAATTGTGAGCCATAGAGAATCCGGAATTGAGTCGAGTGTGGCATGTCTGATGGGGACCACTGAAAGGGCGTGCTGTACGTACACAAGGCACCCACCTCCGCGTCTGTCGATCCTATTTACCCTAAAAGCCTTGTACCCTTCAAGCATAATTTCGCTTGTGCTGGTGTGTTCGGTGAGCCAGGTTTCAGTAATAAAGATGATGTCAGGACTGGAGGTTATGACATAATTTTTTAAGTGATGAAGCTTATTTAAGATGGATCGCGAGTTAAATAAGATGAATGACAACCCACTCATGTGGAAGTGAGTGTCAGGGTTAGGTAATGTATGGGAGTTGTTGGTTGGAGGAAGTGCACGGTGAGGGGCGTGAGTTGGAGCTATTACCGAAGAGGAGGAAAAGTGAGCGTTGGATGCCTCGGCGATGGCTTCGGAAGCACCAGCCGCCGACGAACCGGAGGTAATTAATTTAGGGTTATTACGGGGTGAAAGAGAATACCTTAGACGAAGTAGTCCTGCCACTTGTCCTGATTCGTTGGGATCGTTCAATGCCCCAGTGCAGTGATAGAATACGTGGTTATGGAAGGTATTGGCTTGCCCACGTGACAACCTTGGCATTGGTTGTTGTGTGGTAAGAGCAGGCCTCAGAGGGTAGGGACTAAAAGAGTTTGGGGTGGCTTCGCCGCCCATCAATGCGACTTGCCCGGGTGAGGTAGGATAGGAATCGGCGGTTGGTAGGGGGGTTATATGGAGGTCATCAACGAAGGAGGTATTGGTAATACGCAGTGTTGGGTAGTTGGCTTTCGGAGTTCGGTGTGCTGCCGAAGGTATGAACGACTGGTAAGGTGTCGGTATTGAAAAGTGGTTCGTCAGGGCTAGAAGAGACGAAAGATTGTGGGATTGTATGCCACAGGGTGGGGAAAATTTACTCGGAGGGGGTTTGTGGATGTATCCTGCGCGTAAAAAGCCTGTGGTGGAGCAAAACGAAAATTTTGGTATGGTAAAGGAACTAGCGGAATAAACGGTGGCGGCACGGAAAAGTTAGGAAATGAAGAGCTAGGCAGATGCAGCTTTGAATAATAGCTGTGAAGTGCTTTGTGAGCATCGTCCGTATAAATGCGCGTAGAGCGGGGATTTCGCTGGTAGGAATAACGGTTTGAGAAACAATCTATTTTGGGAACAGAAACTGTAGGTCCCGGCATTAGTGACATCTCACAAGGGTGTCTGTTCGCTTCTAATATTTGCATGGCATTAGGGATGCAGCCTGGTGATATAAGGCGGTCGTTGCCTAATGAACTAAATGTTGAGGTCTTCAGTAGAGATGGAGTGTGGGTTGCCGAATTCTGGATTTGCGGCCCAGTGTTACCGTTGCTATCGACACTCTGCGTTGGGGGCTGAGTGTAGATCGTTACCAACTTTCGGCCCATTGGTGATAAGTTAGGTTGCAACGGTGAGGTTGTGTCCTTAGGTACGCTACTTCTTGGCAGCTTGCTTACGGGTGTATGCCCTGAATTCTGACAGGTTTGATTCGAACGAAAATGACCTGGAAATGGTATGGTGCGGTCGCGCGGATGGGTTTTAGTCGTGGCTATGTGGTGTGGACAAGAACGACCACACTTTGATTTATGTGTCGCCTTGAGAGAGTGATGCAAAGTTGTTAGGTCAGGGAGGCTACGCGAGTTAGGTAGCTGCTTCCGATGCACAGAGCTAAGCTGTCTGACAGGACTTGGTGAATTCGAGTCCCAGGCATCTGCGACACTATTGACGAGCCTAGGGCGCTTGGAGACTGGTGGATTTGGAGAAGGCCCGGGCGTTGCGTCAAGGTCTACATCAGACAGTCGTTGCCTGGTAGACGCTGGTTTCATAGAGTAGGTTAGGGGAATGACGGGGTTAGGTGTCTTTTGGACAGATTCCTGCCTTGGATGTTTGCGGGAGTTCGACTTTCTCAGCACTTCTCTTTGTAGTGGCGTTTTGTCAGGTGCTATTCGAATGTTCTTGTATGGCGAATTAATAGCAATAATTGTTTGTTTATGAATGAACTCACTGGCCGTCAGTGAGTCCGGAAATTGGAAAAGTAGAGGGCATTGGTGTCGTTGTGTTTGTTTGCGTAGTCTGCTGCTACGGCATATCACACGTTCCATGTTAGCGGCCTTCAGCAAGGTACTGCTGACCATGTTGAGTGGGGCCCTATCGGGAATGTTAAATACAATGGCGTGATTTGAGTTTCGTATTCGTTTTGAAACCTCTGCAGATATGCTGTCAATGAAGTTGCACGTGGCAACTAAGTTACAGTCCGTAGTTACCATAGAGGGCTCGAGGAGTTGAGCCAGTGGTGTCAGAATTCTGGTGGCTCTGTCAAGATCTTCAATCCGCGATTCGAGTGAGCTAACGTGTTGTAAGAGGCTGTCAATCTTACTATTTGCGTCATCATGGATGTTCGTTAATGAGACGGAGCATGGCGTAGTGATTGGGAGACGTACGGCTACGCGTGGCAAAATCTTACCGGCCGGTCTGCTTCTTTTGGAATTGCGCATTGTGTCTGCAGGCTTCGGATAACCAACTAGTTTTATTGAAAATTTAGCGACTGCAAAGAGCCTAGATACGGAACGAAGATGAAATTCTATAGGAAGTCACCTGGGGTGTTTGCAAATAGGGTTGACCAGGTGGTTTCGCTGTTTGGACGAAGGGGTGTTAGAGTTTTAGCCAAGTAGGAAACGATAACTAAAAGGGTTGATTCAGCAAACAATCGCTGAGTATTTTATAGATGGGCTCACAAGGGGTGATTTGTGGCAGGTAAAGGTCTAGATTTCCTATTATAGGGTTGTGTTGATTTTTCACGGTAATAAGTTATGGACCCACGGTGGTGTGTCGCAGTTATTGCCACGGACTATTTGACGCTTCAGAGTAGATAGATATTACTACCAGGAGCTAAGTAAAAACAGGCCTAAACGATGGAAAAAGGAAAAAAACGAGACAACCTGATATATACGTCACGTTGACCTTGACCTGTAGGATATCTTTCCAAGCTGCGAAGACAAACAAGTTCCTGGGACTTATATGCAGATCTCTCGTCCTGCGCGATACAATGCTCTTGTCATATCTGTCCTATGTCCGAACATGCCTGAAGCGCTGCCCTATCATTTTCACTGATACTCTCTGAACCGACAGAATATCTTTAGAGGATGTGCAACTCTCATTCACGATACAGCTGCCTCGTCATCCTACCACGCTCAATATAAAGAGCGCTGTGCCGTTCTCTACCTTGAACCTCTGTGGCTGCTCCGCATGAAACTTAACCTTTGCTTCCCCCACCGGCTTATTCATTGTCTGGCATTTTTTCCCACCGATACACTATGTGTTCAATCGACTGCTCCATACTCCCTCCGTCACACGGATCTGCTTACTATTTTTCTGAATGCTAGGCTACACATGAGATAGAATTTTTCTCCTCCAAAGTATTCCAGGCTTTGAACTTAACTACCCATTGAAATTCGTCGATATGTTTTATCCCGTCCACTCCAAAACATCAATAGCACGTCACCTCACCCTTGGTAATGTCCTGATCTTACCTGCCACTAACACGTCTAGGGCTCAAGTTTATGAGGTAGGAACTAAATTCTGGTTAATCTTTAGAGCCTCATTCCATATGTTTCTCCCTGCTGAGAATCCGCCCACGCCCTGTAAGTTCTTAAACCTCACAGTTCCTTCCTCATACAGGCTCTCTCCATAACCCTATCAGCTACTTCCACTCGTTCTCCATCGCAAATCAATGTCCTTACCTTTCGGTTTATAGCTGTCCCCCGACCCTGCACTCTATTCCATTGCATCCCCAGTCGATTTGCCCCTGTCCATCTGCACTTAGGCTAGCCCGTTTCTCATTTATGTCTCATCCCTAATTCACGATAAGACTCAGGATAGTCCGATGGTAGATCCTTTGCAAACTTTCTTCTAGGTCTGTTTCTTAATCCTAAGACCTAACATTTACCGCTCTAACGGCTTTGTTCCCTTCCTTTTCATTCTATCTTTCATTCAGGCTATTCCATGACATTGTTTTTACATCTTTCTCAAAGTACACAGCTGGCACGAACGTCAGACGGCAGCCTCTTTTACCTTTATTTCAGAACTAACCGACCGGGGCCTTCCCACCGGTCCTGTCCTACAAGCGCAAACTTGGCACACTTTCTCCGGTGGATATAAAAATTGGACCGTTGACAAGGTGCAATCTTTGCACCTCCTTCGGTTGCTCTCCTACAAGCTTTGATTTTTGAATCCCCGCAACCCAGCCGCCAGATCATTGACTACTCCACCGTAGGCACTGCTACAGCTTATCCCTATCCCAACGGTGCGGGACGAGGTCAGATCCACTGCTTTGGCCGATGCACATCGGGCGTGCGGGACGTCTGCAACGATGCGCGGACGCAACCAGGCTGGTGTATCCCAAGCCCTGCCACCAAAAACGGTCTTCAGGTTAGATGTTCAGCGCCAGGTCAGTTTCATCCACTAGCACCGTTTGTGAATTACAGAACTTCACCGGTAAACTCTTGCCGCTGCCACTAACACGTCATTCGCCCTGTCGTCCCCAACGACTGTTCGTCCATTGATCCCGCACCTAGTATCGGGATTGCAGCTTACCCATTCAAGCCCGGCAAATTTATCACCCCCGTTCTGTGACAAAGCGTGAAACATCCAACCCGACGCACCAACCCTCTCCTTTCCTCGGGGCATTATAATTTCCCGTGTAACCAATCATCGATTTTGGCAATCAACTCACTGCCTACGTTCCCTGCATTTCACGTATGGTTGCTTTACGTCCCTTCCGGAAACTTGCGGATTTACCATGTCAGAACTCACGGCTACTATTCATTCAGTGGCACATTTACCATCACTCTCTATTCCCTAACAAAAACAGACAAACGATGATCGTGCCAGAAGTATATTTCGTAGTTCTCCAGAACTCAAGTCCATGATTAGCTGTTATTTGCTCTCTCCACAAGTCTAAATGCTCGTTTTCACATTGCCCTTCCATCTCTTTTTATCCTAATCTCGTTGTGTTGCGTGACCCCGTCATATTTGTACGCCTAAGATATGCTTATCACGCAGCTCTGCTGGTGTCGCATCTCAGGGCACCTGTCAAAATGGTCAACAAGTTTTTTACTTACCGTCCCCCCTCAATTGAAGCACTATTATGTGCTATTCGTCCTTGAAATCACTTCCCACCGCATCTAAGTTTGGTCCATCGCACAATTACCGCTTTCATGCTGATAAATCATCATCCACCAGGTTTACTTTACAAACAGCCGAATGCTCTCCTGTCCTCCCTCAGCCTTCCTTTCTTACTTTGTCTTTCCCTCTCTCCCGAAAGATGTTCACACGTTCCATTCGTTTGACTCATTTTATCTGACTTCATATACACGTATAATTCAATAAGTGACCAGCATTCATACTCTCTGTTGGGACACACCCACCTTCTCAGCTACTCTCACGCAGATTCAGTTGCAGTACATTATGACATGGCACACCTATTGCAACGTTTATTAAAAGATGCTTACCTACCATCCATTCTATCATCTTCTGCGCTAAATATACATTTTCTTGATCACTGTTACTTTTCCGCAATCCATATTGATTTATCGTTTATTTTCTCATTGTTATGTCTTTACCAAAGCATACAATTCTTGTTCCACCACCTGTACTCCCCCGGCCTCCCCTACAGCATTGTCTTGGTTGCCCCCTATTCCTCCGGAGTTGTCGCTGTTCCACCATACAACTGATTCTACCGGTATCGAACCTCAAATTTCTACTACCATATCTGCCGACTGTTTCTATTTTATTCCAAATCCTATGTTTCGATCCCGTTTTCATGTCAAAACCACTTGTTCCATGGCCCTCTTCAACCCCACTGTATGTTCCTTTATCCAGAACGGTCACCCGGACAGTTATCTAAACTTTGCTGTATTAGCGCTTCCGCAGGCTATCCGTCTCCGTAACCGCGCTTCACATCGGTTCATAACCGTTATTCTGTCTTGTTCTACTCCGTAACATACCTGCATTAATGTACATAATCCGCCCACTGCTAACATGCTCTCCTCTCGCAGTTTCTCCCATCACCGCCCTTGAAATCGTACCCCCTCTGATTCGGATCTGTTGTAATCTGTTCTTGTGATAGCCCCCGTTGGCTCCTCGCCATCAAGTTCTACCACCATAAAGCCTATTGAATCACTGCTATTTACCTCTGAAGATACATTCTTGTACGTCTTCCTGCTTTCTATCTATATACTTTTAGTACACCGTGAATTTTCGAACCTCCTTCGATTATTTCTTCCCCCTTAGGGAAAGCTTAGCGAAAACTCTCTGATTCCGCTCAAGTTCCCAGTGGCTGTGATCAACCCTGGTATTATTTATGCAAGAAATCCACCGTGCTAACCAACTTTAACAGCTATAACCTGAATCAACCGTTTGACCTTGACCCTCAAATATCTTTGTTATTGTTACCGACGTCAAGTTTGACGGTCGGCCGTCCGCACACGTCCCCCTGAGGCCTCTTCTATAGGGTGGAGTGAGGGTGGACGTGAGTTAGCCCAGTGAGGTCTCGCCTTCCGCTAGCTACACACTCAATAAAAGCTCTGGCGGTTTCGTGAAGACTGTCTCCGTTGTAACCAACAGTGGCCACTTGTGCCAACACCAGCTTTGCTGAGCAAGGTCAGATCGACCGATTTAGCTGGCCCACTTTGGGCGTGCGTGCCGTCTGCAACGATGACCGGATGCAGTTTAGCTGGCGGGTCACACCCACGTTCCTTTCGAGAAATGTTTTTTGGATTGGGTCCTCAGAGCAGAGGCAGCCCTCCCCGCTGGCACCGGTTTGGCCTTGCCCCCTTCGACTCTTCTCTCTCTGTCTCATCTTGTACAAGCTGTAGCGGATGGTCTGCCTATGCCATTCTCCTTTCGCCATGGTATGCCCAAAAGTCGATTCTGCTCTCGCTCTAATCGCTTCCTGTTACCGTCTTTTTGCCACCGTTTGCAAACCCGCACATTTTTTCTTTGCTCCTATTGTCTTTTTCACGGTGGTCATCACCGCCTGACATTGTTGTTACCCTATTCTCTCACTTGGCCCAGGCCTGTCCATATTTGCTTTCCTGTCCATGTCTCCCGTAATGTCCCTGAATCTCTTTCCCGCGGCTGCTACCTTGCTATCACACAGTTTATCGGTTACAGTCCTGAGCATTCACCGCTTTTCATCCTTTCATTTACCTCTTGTCCTCCATTCCCGTGCGTTTGGCCGGTAACCTCCAGCCCCTTTCGTACCCACGCCCAACCCCCAAGTTATCATTTATTTTGCCCAAGTGCCCTATTTTAAAGGCCACATTTATCATCGACTCAGCACCTCCATACATTTCTTCTTCTGTTTTTCAATTCCCTCCGGGTCTTTCCATCAGCAAAATTTTAGACTGGCATCTTTCGGCCCAGTGCTTTTCTGCGACGGTCTGCGGCCATTCTGCCCCCAGCCCCATCATTTCAACTAAGACTGGCGTATACCTCTCAAGCCTGCTGTTCCACCACAGGGTTTTGCCCTCGTGCTCCCTTTTTTCTCAGCCCTCATCGTGTTTTTCTGTGATAGAATGAACTAATCTGTCATCTCCTGCCCGTTTTTCCAACCATTATTTTTCAACTAGTTTTTTTCATTTCTTGTTTCGTACATTATTCGTCACTGGCGTTTTACCTTGCTTTTTAGGTCGTTCTGCTTCTTTACACCTCACCCTTCGTAAAATCATTGCATCATGAATTTCAAGGAGCGCTTCAATCCAAGTAGTCCGCCTTTTCCTGGCTTCTCTGACATTTTGGCTACTCATTTCCTTCCTAGGTCACTGGCCTTTACAAGAGCCTCACTCTTGCATCACAGTCCGTTGCAGTCCCTGGCTCCGTTTCACAGCTGATAGTCCAAGCCACTCTCAGTGCTTCATTACTACATTCGCCCTGAGTTCTCTAACCCCCTGCATCTTCATCTTCCAGCTGTTCCATAAAATACCTTCACATCCCAGGGCTTTTTCTCTTCTGAGCGCCATCACATGATGCACAGGCATTGGAGAAGTTGTCCGATCTGCTCCTGCTCAAAACTCTCCGGTCACTTCCTTCATCCCCCTATAATAAAGATTCATTCACAACTGTCGTCATCACCTCTGTGCTCCCAAGGTCGTTTTCTCTTCTAATGATCCACCACGTTGCACCTATCATAAGGAAAACTACACATGATTTGTCTAGGAAATTCCAAACCATCTGATCTAACCCTACCAGACCCTCATACTCACTTCCGTTGCCAAGTTCTAACTTTCCACTGTTATGTGCTCCAGGTCATCTTCTGCGCTGATATTCCGCGTTCCGTCGTTGATATGGAGCATAAGTTATCTCTGCAGTCTTCATTCCTTCGCCGGCCATTTCCTCGCCACCACTCTGCCTCCTTTCCTGGTACGCCTCAGTTCTGACAATGGGTGTAACTCTGAGCCATCTATACATAGCTCGCCGGAACACTTGCTAAGTGGCCCACTTTCTACAATCTACCCTTTCCGCTCCCTACAATGCCTTCCGTTTTGTACCGTAAAACCGACCACTTGTTTCGGAAAAATGTGCTTCATTTTTTCCTTTTTTCTATGTAAATCAATTTATTCCACACGGCTTTCCGTTACTACTGTTGTTTCACCGCATCTTTGGCCTCTCTTACGGAAGTCGGCCCGCTTTCAGATATTCACTTTTGGGTTTGTCCTGTTCCGTCATTTGAACTCGAGTCTCATATTTTTGGTCATCCTTTTGAACCCATCAATGGGTCTTTTTGAGCTCCCTCCGCTATTACTTTATGCGCACACTTTTATCTCTTAAGTTTTCCTCCTGGATCTATCTTCCCTGGCTTTGTCACTTGTTTTTCCACATTATCACTAGAAATCCCTCGATATAATGGTTTGTAACAACTGTCCATATATCTGGTACATATGGGCACATCTGAGATAAACCTTCGTTATCGTTACTGTTATTATTCGTAATGTTATTATTATAAACAGAATGTTTCAAAGCTGCCCGATGAATTCTGTGAGGTCCAGATGGCTTCCGCCATGACGAAAACCTTAGATTCTATCAAACTTGTCGCACACAGACATCAAGGCATAATACAGTAGCAGCATCGGAGAAACCACACTAAGCTAAATGCACCCTCGAGCCTATGGCTTTGGTGCCCTTGTTCATAGATAGACGTATGTAGCTGGGTCTGCTATCGGAATGATAGCCGCTCCTCCGGAGCTCATCAGATCCCGGCATCAGATCGTCCGCTAGTAGTAGACAGTTACACATCTCGGCTCAAATCATCCTCTATAGGCACATAAGGTGGGGAACAGTCGGGGGCAGTTATACTTCAAGGTACTTGCCCTCATCTGAGACAGATAGGCTCTCCTCAGAGGTAATGCGTGACTTATGCGTGACTCATATCAGCCATCTATTAAGATGTGTGAATAGCCGGTAAAAAGCTGAAGAGTATCTTTGATGGGTTTAGAATTAGGATTGGCTTCAGTTCCCTCAGTCGACTGGTCGTTTCAAGCTTGCCAACTTGGTGCAGGCCTGTAATGGCTGGTCGTCACTTCTGCCAAGGTAGTTAGGGGAAATTGGCATACTTTGGCCTGTCAGATCCGGTAGCTAGCTCACCTGGCCTTCCACCTCCTGTCAGTTCAACTGAACAGTTATTATAAACACAAAACTCACAAGCGCGTGTCTTTATTTCAACTGCAATTTTTGGACGGAGATCGTATCCGCAGAGATTTCTGTCCTGTGTAGTCCAAAGCAGGGATAGGCGTGTTTCGTACGACTTATTTCCCGGACTCTCCTGGCTCCCTTTTGCATGCCCTCTGACAGGATGGCAGTGGATCTTCAGCTTTTTCTTCCTCAGTGCATTAGCTTGTTCAGTCTTCGTCGTTAACTCACTTCAACACTTGGCCCAGGTGAACTTTGCTCGCTTTTTATTAAAGTCTACCTTAGGATTCAAGTAGAGGTTAACAGCTGCCTCATCTTTGCATCTCTAACTGAATTCTATTTGTATTTTTTAGGGGCCAATTCCAGACGTCCTATATCTTTGTAGATGTTATGCTCACCTATACGGGCATGCCCACTACAGGCCACTTGGTTCATATTGGCATCATTTTTATCACGGCAGTTCTACCATAATTGGGTGGCTGTCCTTTATTCCTCTCTTAGCGAACTGTTGTTAAGGGTTTCTACCGGTTTAACCCTGAGGTGGTTCCACTCTGTCTCTAGTGGTTCCTTCTTAGCGCCAGCCGCCTGACCTGGAATGCAGGTTCCAGAGGCCTTTCCTTATTTTTCCCAGGGAAATTCCCCATGCATTTATCCGGTACCCATATTTCTCACAGGGAGCCATCATTGTAGGAACATCGTGGTCGTCCTTGCTAACGAAGTCCTCCATATCTGACTTATCTAGTTAGTAGGGATCCCTTGTGGTCTCTAAGTATGGCGGTTAAGGTGAAAAGAATTTTAAAAAACCTTGTCTCATTCACCAAGATCCACATTACAAAAAAAAACGTTGCTTCGTTTTTATAAGCCATCCCTACTGGAATTTTGATATCTCTTTTTATCGCTCTAAATCTTTGTCACAAATCGAATCCCCACCCTTGCCACGAGAGTGAATTGCTCAGCTTGAACATTGTTGAGACTTCATTCGGTAGTCTCATCCTCCGTTTCCATCCTTTTGCTGCAATTCAGCAGCAGATGTTGACTCGCTTTTCAATTTGTAGGTTAAGAGACCAGAAGGAACACTATTAGGGTTTGGCTATTGTAAAATTGCCTAACTTGTTTTATATGGTACCACGGCTTGTTTCGAAATTGGTTGCTATGCCTCGCTTGAGCATTCTGTTGGCTGGGTTTTACAGAGGTTGTTTGTTCATAATTGAAAGTGGACGACTGCGTAACTCACTGAAGCATAGTTTTTAATCTTGTAAAACTTGCTCCGAAAGTTCCTTCCGGGGAAGCCTTGGTTCCTATTCTATATCGCAAGTACTGAACTCACAGAACATCAGCAACTTTTAATTGCTCTTTTCAGATAACAGCAAAGTTTGTTATCTCCCTGCCAGTGAGACCCCGAAATATGGTGCCCACGGACTATCGAGATTTTAGGTCTCGTTTCATGCCCACCACCTCTGTGGCTTGTCCTCTGAATGAAGTGTGTCACTCACCCTCACAGTCATTATGGTGTTCTGCCGCTTGTACGCACACCATCCCTTCCATAAAATTGTCATCCCTGCCAAAGTGATTGGTAGTTTATTGCTTCGAACACGATCCTTCGCCGCCCTCAGTCGGCAGAAACCGAGCTTTGGTGATGGCTACGAAACTAGTTTACCCTAATCCGGCCCGCGGCTCCGGCTACCTCTTCTCTGTAACTTCTGGAATTTTGTAGACCACAGTGTTTTCACCCTACCTTGAATTGCTCTCAGCTAGTGAGGAAAGGTCGTCCGGTTCTTTGGCCTCATATATGAGGACACAAGCCGAGTTTTACAGGGAGGTCTTGTCAAGCCCTTTCCTTTTATTTGGTCTACACGAATCATCTGGCCTGGCAGCCTCTGCACTTTTGCAGTCCCGGCTGGAGCAGTTTTATTGTTATCTGTATTTCAATCAGTTTTAATAGGTAAATTTACTTTATCCTCTCCCGAATTTTCAGCCACTTTTTCTGGATCCTTCTTTTGCGGCTGTTTTTGCCCATAAAATTAAGCTTACCGGTATGTACACTGCCGACGCAGCACTCTTATAACGATGATAACAATAGCTTACCTCAGATAATTCTGAGGCACACTGCAACGCATAATGGAATGGCAATAGTGATAGCGAAGTCCAATTATCAGCAGGATTATGCACGTGAATTCGATAAAGTTGACTCATTGTGGTAGTACCCGGCAAAGATTAACTCAAGGTCAGGTGGTCGAGCCAAATGTCCCCAAGTGAAGCCGTCAGGGTTCGGTAGAACTGAACATGAATCTTACGAAAGGCAGACCGCTACGTTTGGATAACCAGAAAAGATTGACAAATATTTCATTTGCCTTCGAAAAAGGGAATTTTACAAAGGGGACGTGAATAAGCAATGCTGATTAGCAATTTATGACAGAGATTCGGATAGAAAACAAGACGGTTAACAGAAGTGCAGCATCAGACGTTGAACAAAATAAATCTGTCGACAAATGCAGCTGTAAACTTCAGTATCCGTAAGCAGCGGAGTCAGTTGTATATCAACTAAACCGCACGTCTAGGGAAGGATTACCGGAGTTATGGCGGGGAAGTAATGTGAAAGGAACAGGTAAAAACTGGGTGGACATTTCGCTCTGTGATATGTCGGTTATGATGCACAACGAAAAACAGAAACTGGGTGGTAAACTCGTGTAAGATGCACGGCTACTGCAACGGCAGGAGCAGGCAGTTTTTAAAAGGATGACAAAGCAACTGACAGGCAATTGCCCATCTACTGACGATCTTTTTAGAAGATGGATCATGTAGTGACAAAAAGGCAAAATTCTGAAAGATTTCCACCTGAGGTGCGAAAGTATCACAAAGACATGATGCCGTTCAAGATACGTTTGTTGCATTACTGGCGCAATCACTGGGCGAACGGTTGAACTGACTGGGGGCAGACAGTCACGAAATATTTGACTGTTCTGGCTTTGTGGAAGAATACTTCAACGTGGGCTATCATTTGTGGATTGTGGTACGGAGTCGAAGGACAATAATGTGTTGTTGTTTCAGCACACAGATAAAGTCAATGGAAATGATGAGTTTTATCATAAGGAAGGGCCATTTCAACAGAGGAGACGGCTGAGCAGTTTGGCGTGAAAACTGGGGAAAGAAGGCATTGAAAAATATGTCAAGGGAGTCCGTGGGTTTTGAACATACTACGATTGTTCGCTAAGAAAAAACTGTCTACTATTTATCGATTTGGTGGTATGTAAATGAAGTAGTAGATTTTGGCTGGCCCAAAAATAGGTAAAATACAGTGAAGATATTCACTGCCATGAAAGATGGATGATGACTGGATGGGAGAGCGGCATATTTGCAGCAGTAAGAGCACACCAAGGTTGGCTTGTAATTCGTGACTGGTGTCAGTGGGTAAGGCCTACCGCAGGTCGGACACCTGACCCAAAATCAGTTTTTGACGGCAGGAAAGGGGATTCACTAACCTAGTTGCGCACGCACGTCGTTGAAGTAGTCCTGCACGACCTACGTGCACCGATCGAAGCTGTGGATCTGATCGCGCCCGCAGCTGTTAGACAAGCACAAGTAATATAAGCGAGGTCATATGGCCCCAAAGATCTAGTAGTTCGAGAGCGAGCCCAAAGGTTGTGGGGGATCTTGGACAGCTGGGCGAGTGGGAGAGCAGTGGGATGATGGTTAGATAAAAACGTCAGCCTGCAATGAAGGCTAGCTTGTTTGATGGTACACTCTCCGGACCATCAGTGGTCACCAAGGAGGTGGTGTGCTTTAATGGGTGTTTGTTAGGGAAATATGGAGGATGCCAGTCTGGGATGCTCCGAGCCAGAGATCTAGGGTCAATAGAAAAACCATCCAGCCATTGCGACACTGGAGGTATTTTCTAGGAATGACGGCGAATAAACATTTGATGATGGACGGGAACGCAAGATAATTAGAGGCACTCAGTACATGGTGAGGGCGAGTTGGGTGTTGAATGTTGACATCCGAAGTGGAAGTATGGGTTGAAGTGAAAGGTTAAATAGGGAAGTCAATAAGAGGATGATTTGGAGGGCATGAAAACAGACAAATTAATCGGGAGCTCTGTCAACGGTATTAGTGACCAAGTGAGGCACAGTTATGGCGATGGAGGAGACACGATGTGGGAGATGTTTGAGGTGCAGATGATATCAAAGAGTCCAAGCTCTTCTGGCCTATTTAAAAATCCAGACCACCCTGATGGGTTTGTTCGATCTTGTTGAACGCCTACTCAACTGCAGCATTTAGGTGACATAAAAATTGTTTTGGCGGCGATTTGGAATTGGTCAAGTGTCTGGAGGGTCCAAGTGCCTTCAAGCAGCCTGTTCCATACTCGGGATCGGACACTGACGGATAACCTTGTTCTTAACCTTGCCCTTGAATGATAGATTTCAGGAGTACGGTTTTCGTTTCTTTGGAGGCAGGGCACATCTTGCTTGGAACAGGTTTGTGTTGGACGAACTTCTAGTATAATGTGGGAGGTTTAGTAGAAAGTGAAAAGTTGAGCTTCATACATAGTAGCCACAGGGGTTCAACCTCTATTATCCTAAACCTCTGTAAATCCCAGTAGATGTCGAGTCCGGTGCTTGCTCAGTGCAGGACCATTGAACTCGTCCAAAAGCGAGCCTGCCAGATTAGCACGTGAGATTTTACCAGAAAGAAGACTGCAAGCCGAGACCTAGGGCGGAATTCAACGATCAGCAGCTGACTGTCGAGCATTCTCAAAGTTCTGCAGATATGGCTCTCGGTCCCTTGGTCCAAGCCACTTGGTAGGCGACTCGTTCTCGGAAGGCGGGGGTGAAGTTGTGAGAATACAGAAGGCCAAAATTTTTCGTTAGAGAAATCGCGGGGATGTGAGATTTGTTCGTGGTGGGGCTTGGGGAAGTTTGACTTTATACACGAGAATGGCTCTAGGAAGCGGAGGAGCTCAATGTGCAAGTATTGCACTATGCCAGGTAGTCGGCAGTTTTGGTGAGCACTCTGGTCTAGTGCACGGTTCAAAAAACAATATAACACCTTGGTATGCCCGGCGAACAGTGATGGACTGCCATGACGTATTACTTCAAAGCTTCACTGGCATACAGCAGAAACAGTGGAGGGCTCAAAGAGCCGCCTTATAAAATGAGAAGTGACCTCTCGTGTTCACTGCTACCTATCCTGTGCTTACTTGGGATGAAGATCGAGAAAAGAGTGGGTTAAGCGAGGCATAAGGTTTAACCTTAGTTGGCAGCCATGCCCGAAGCAAGCGGTCAAATGCCTTCTGCATTTCAAGGAAGATATCGATAAGTGCCTCGCTAGAGTCAGCCGAAGTTGTGATTATTTAAGGGATATCAAGCTGGCAGGACGAACGCCACATGGATTTCGAGGACCCAAGTTGCTTATTATCTACCAGGCCGCGGTTGAGAACGACGAAGTATATTTCATTTTTACTGTCATTATACTATCCTGGATCTATTGGAAGATTGGTTTATGGGGCCTCCGTTGACAAAATCAAGAAGGGTCCATTTTTTATGATGAGGAATTCTAACGGATAGCTTCCACAGTTATAGAAAGACTCTGTGTAATTAGGAAGTCAAATAGGTTTAGCAAAATATTTCGATCGTCCGGACCAATGAGAAGAAACAGAGCCGCAGTGAAACCACCGTGCCCAGGGCGGACCAGATGCTGGGTAGGTCCAGGCGGCTTTTTGCTCTCCGTAACAGAGTATACTACGGTGGATAAGATATAATTACTCAGGCGGGTGGAAAAATAGGTTGAGATGTCGTGATTCGTTTTGAGGCTAGAAGCGAATAAACTTTTGAGTAATTTAGCGGTCGACTATGACAATCTAATATAGTTATTCTCCGTTAAGATCACATGAGTGATTTTGGCCTTAGAGAGGGCCTTATGGGTTTATTTAGACCGAAGTTTTAAATCATTTTATTTAGCTGGTTGAGGGCGCATAGTTCCTGCTTTTTCAGATTGCTTTCTTTTTTGCTTCCTTTCTGACATGCGAGAAGGCTGAGACAAATAAGGATAGAAGTCGATGGTCCTTTCGCATTCGTGCTGCAGCTTCTCAAATACATGTCTCATTTTTTATTTCCGAGTGGTCTTTCCGATATGGCCGTTGACGATCCAGAACAAAAGAATACGGAAAAAACAGAAAAGAATAGTACACGTAACGTCTAAAGCCAACCAAAGATCAGGTGGTAGGAAGAAATAATCCCAGGTCTGTCTACTCAAGATGGTGGATGGACTACTCCCGAAGGCTTTTTGAAAGTTATGCGAATTTTACTGATTTTTTGGTGACTTAATTTTATCGAGAGTTCACTTACTACGACTTTACGATCATAGTCGTGACAGTGGCTGAAAACATTTGCACTTACATCCTAAGGGCTGAAGGGAAGACAGTGTCCGAAATACTCTTCCTGCAGGTGGCTGAGGTTGTGTTTCGTCCACCTACTTGCGCGGATGCTGGAGTGGACAGCGCAGTTTCAAGGAGGACTTGAGCGTTTTCCAACATATGTCCTTCGGGTTGAAGCCCCGGGTCGTTATGTTAGTAGAGTGCAGGGGTGTTTGGCTGAGCCAGAGTGCATCGGCCACGGCTTTCATATCACACGCACAAACAACCGGCTGGCAGTAGACAAGACAAATAATGAGCTGCCCCTGTAGCACAGGTAAAGAGACCCAGAGTCGTGAATCTTATCAAGAGTGGGAAGCTGGAGTTAATGTGCTCCAAGATCGTTCTTTCTATGGACAAGGTGCCCCTCATTGTGTCTTTCGGTCTATCTGGGGCGAATATTATATAGCCTGGTACGGAAACGTGTGGGAAAGGAGTTTATTCATTAAGTCAAGTTCCAGCTACTTGGATCACACTTGAGTGGAACTGTTGGTCAAATGAATGGCTAAAAAGGGAGCGGGCTTTGAACAGTACTGTAGCAAAGCTATCTTTTGATGTTCAGAATGTGTCTTGGGTACGACCTCTCGCGTAGGCCTCAAGGTTCGAGCATACAGTAACAACTGGTGGACTGCAAGTTTTTGTGTGGGGCCACGTGCGATAGGAGGAACGAGACACTCGGGGAAAATGGGAAACGTGGGAAATTGAAGTGGGACTAACTGAGTCCGGAAGCTTGGAATTATTTGTATGTGGTGAGCAGGATGTACAGAATGCTTATGTAGGCCGCTGGTTATTAAGTGAAAGTAATTTTGAATAAGATATTTGTTTGAAAATCTAAACAGTTTTATAGAGGTTTCCTTTGTGTTGTTGGCTGAAGTGTTTCCGCTTACTTGTACTTAGAGCAAGGGTCCGGTAGGGATTTGAGAGCTAGGCTTGGGTCTCCAAGGTAAAAAATAATTGATTTGCCGACAGTGCCGTTCTACTTTTTAGAATTCCTTGTAGGCACCAGCACAAAGACATCTGATTCTATGCTCTCCTCGGAATTGCAAGTAATGACTTAGTATCCTATCAATAATCTAGGGCCCGCTATATTTAAATTAGATATCGGGTTGCATCCCCGAGCCAATGCCGGATTTTGGGCTCTTGCGTGGAATGGCTTGCATTGCTTCAAACTTTGTGTGGTGGGCCTCGTTTGTGAATCTGACCGGACCGTCTTCGTATCAGCAGAAGGAGTTACAAGTTTTGAGCTTTGGTGTACCAGCCTTAGGCAGGTCTTGGGGCAGGGGGATTTCATCAGTTTTGCGGATGCCGGAGGATGTATTCAGGTGAACAGTTTTGTTGAGGTCAGTATGAAGGCTTCTATACTCGCAGAGTGATTTAGACGGAGAGGAGAACGACAAATTATTTAGATCAACATTTGTTTTTGTGACCCACTATAGGAGGGATCTTTGATTGTTGGCCGGCCTCTGGTAATCAACTGTTTGAGGGAGACCGCTAGTCAAGTTTATATGAGGGTAGTTAATTTGGGCCTGGCCATTGCTAACCGCCATTTGTAATATGATTTTGTAGGACAATGTTGTTATGCTCTCAAATGCTGTATTAGCGACGACAAGAGACTGTAGACCTAGAACTTCTTCGGCGACAGCTCCAATACTAACCTGAAATGGGAGTAAAGATGCTTTACGCCGAGATGTTTTCTGAAGTCTGACAGAGTAGCATGGTTACAAATCCAGATTGCAAACCCTTGGAAGTAAATTCTCAGCAGACGATGGCAGTCGTCGTCTGGAATTTTGAATGCTATTGCATTTTTGGCTTTTTGATGTGCTTGATGGCTTTAGAGACAAGTATGTCGACGAATTTTGTAGATAAAGTTAAGCTGGTCCCAATGCGATAAATAAATGTGGCCGGCAAGAACGCTTATGGATTTAACTGAACAGCGATTCGATCCATAGCCTCAAATCGAAGGGAGTAACTCTTCGTGTCTTTATTTATTTCTGTGGTTGTTCTCTTGGCCTCCCTCAGTGCATCCTCTACTGTTACTGAATAGGTACTTGGAGATCTGGAGGTAAAGATTCTTGTGTCGGTGAGCACTGGCAGCGACTTTGGCTTGAATGACAGGACTAGTGTGCAATGTCGTGTTGTTCTAGTGGTAGATGGTTAACCAGGCAAGACATGGCAACACACAAAGATGGACCAGTAAGGTAGTAACTGGGGGATAACAGACGAACATCCGAAATATTGTGAACCACAAGCACCAGGAACTTTTGGTGAAAGATGAATAGTTGGGTGTGCATCACACAGGCTAAAATAAGAATATGTGGATAAGGTGGCACATGGTGTACTCATTCCGTGAGAGATCACCAGGCTTTTGAATGAACCATTGCACAAATTATAATGGCGAGTGCAGCCCAAAAAAGTAAGTCGTGCAAATAATATCAATATCACACCAGTAAACAGATCAAATGGCAATAAACACAATAACTGACTAGTTATTTGATCTAAATGCTAACGTAGCGAAACGACTGGAAAAACCTAGTTTTATCCGACGAAGGCCTTCACGGCTGGACACTAAGTTTCCATCTGTCACCGACATCCCCGGGTTAATTTCTTCAATAATTTGCGCCAACCACCATCTATCGTTATTTGCACCGGTTCTTGTGCTTATTGGAAGTCCAGTATTTGGCTGCTGCTATACTTTCCCAGGACGATCATAAACCATTATCTTTGTAGTCGTACTCCTTGTGTCCGCCTCGCTAAATTGTTCAGGGGGGGGGAGCCATTTTGACTTTGATTGAAAACACCGGCCAACGGGCTTTTTGTGCACTCATTTAAGATAGCTTCATTAACACCTTTTCATATTCCGGTACTGGAATATTTTATAGTCATGACTGCTTTTTATTCAAATTTTTCCACATGGTAATATCTGAATGATCCCACCTGAGCTATGTCTTTATCCTCCGGCCACACTCACGAATCAGCCCTTATGGTGCAGGTGAGTAAATGCATCAACGGTGGGACGCGGCTTGCCTTCTGCCTTATTTTCTGCCCCAATCCGTTTCCCAGGATAGAATACCCCTTTGAAGGGGATAAGCCAGTTGATATCCACCTTCCTCAGAGGGTTTACTATGCGGTGCCTGGCTGTCATTTTTCTCTGTTTACTCTCATTCAAAAGAAGTTTCGGTATGATTAAAAGGTCCATGTTTATATTCCGCCGAATGCCTGCCGCCCTATTGCTGCAACTTTCACGACGGGCAAACGTCGCCTGCGCTGTATCTGCTGGTAACCAGTTATCCACGTGATGTCACCTTTTTGTTGACAGACGAACTGTTGGGAAACAGGCGCCATGGATTCCTGCTTGCGGAGTTCACTGTAAGGCATGACAAGTCGGGATCTGGATGGGTTTAGAACTACGTTTGAGAGGACGACGATCATCCAGGGTTAGGGGCATTAAGCAAAGGTTGGTACCTGGACTAGTTGGAGCCATCTGTAATGGAAGGGTGGGAGGAATGAAACCGAACTAATAGGCTTGACAGATGAGTTTGCTCCGTTGAAGCCGCGAAACAATAAGAGCCGGCTACTTTGGTAGAAGCCAAAGCTTGCAAGAGCGTCAACTGTTTGTGGAAAGCAGCGGGGTGATAACAAACTTCACAGCTAGCAGTACGCATGAGTTGCTTACAGGATAGCCAAAAACAGGGCTCAAGCCCCGCAACGAGAAGCAAAGTACGAATATGAGGAGCAACTCGCCAGCAAAGTGGATGCAGGTCTTAGGAAGTTCTTCTATGTGCAGTCCAAGACTGCCTAGGTACCTCAAAAAGCCCAAAAGAAGCAATGCTCCTGATAAAAAAGGCCAGTCAGAAACCCTACTTGTGCTTCTTAGGAGCTTTTAGCTTCCGGATCAGATGCCCACTGTGACTGACGGAGGACCAGGGTACGCCAGTGCCCCAGGAGCTTACTGTAAGTATGGACGAAGTGCCCCAGGAAGTTGAATTTTCGTAGAAACACAAAGCAGCCAGGGTGGGATAAGACCCAAATTACATCAGTGGAGATAAACTTACCTATGCGCAGCTGATATCACTGCTTGTTTCTTGAAGGCACCACGCTGGTTCTATTCTCTTCCATGACTGGTTGCCAGTCGGTGAATCTTTTTCTCCCTCTAGTTTCCGATATGGAACCTTCGAATATATACCAGGTGCGTCCGCTTTTCGTTTATTTGTTCATTCTTTTCTACTTCTGCACATCTACAGTTTTCTTTTGATCTCTCCAAAACTGAATGTTTACACAATTATCATATACACTGAATCTTCTCCACTTCTATAATGTTTTTTCTGCGGTTTTCACGCAGGGCTGAGTCGTCGCAACACTCCGGCTACGAAACCGAAACTGATTTTTCTTAAAGGCGTCGATGGTGTTCATTTTAGCTCGTTGAAACACAGCCCAGATTTATCGTGGTGTTATTACCACGTATGAATCCCACTCCCCGATTCCGCGAATATTTCACGCTGAAGTTCACTGTTGTACCCGTTGATTATGCGTTGCGCAAATGTCTTCATCGTGATCAGGAAACACACCACTATCAGTTTGTTCAGCCTTATTCCAATATTTACTCCTGATCTGTCACCCAGCTGTGAGAGGCTCAGTTAAGAGAGAAAGAAGAGCCAGATAACTGGAGCAAAGCCTCCATTGCAAGCAATGCATAAGACAGGATCCAGATAGAATGTGGAGAATTATAAACCGGTCAGCCCGGAAATAGTGGCGTGTAAGTACCTGTGAAGTATAACCAGAAAACAGTTTTGCTTATATGTGATCAGTAATGACCCATCAAACCTGTACAACGAGGGTTTGTTGAAAAGCTCTTGTTTGACAAGTCCACTGATGTCCTTTGGTGAGACCACAGGACGGATAGACGAAGACACGGCAATGGGGATTTGTTGTTCAGATTTCACTAGGGCTTTCGGTCCTGTAAGTCATCGCCTCCTAAACAATAAGCCACATACCCCTGGCATAATCGGAAAAGCGAGTGATCGGACAGCACACTTTCTTGGGACTCGCGGTTTCTGTGTCAAGGTGGGTGGTTAATTATAAGGGCCGGAGAAGGTTGCCAGTGGTGTACTACAGGGCTCATTAGTGGGACCCTTAATCTCCCTTCTTCACATAAATGACCCGGCAAAATAATTGAGTAACCCGTATTTCATCTTTGCAGGTGATCGGAAGATAGCAGAGAGCGGTTCATCACAGGATGAAGACGCTGTTCTCTGATTGATAGACTCATGTGGTTCACCCTCCAATCACGCCAAATGCCAAATCCTGACTAGGAAAATGGACGGAACAAGCAGTTTTTTACTTTGAAAAGTGTCGCCGGTTTAAAAATTAGTTACCCAAGACGTTAAACCTTCCAGACAGCGCCAGGAAGCTGACCATATGTCCGGAAAGATATTAACTGAGGCGCAATGCTATCACTTGCACGAACTGGAAGTCTTCCCCCCGTTCTACCATCCCATGTTGCGACCCGGAAGGGGGGCCTTTGGAGGAGCTGTAGTGGGGAATTTATGGAGCACTAAATTTGACTGAGAATGAACATACTTGTTTAGATCCCTGTCCGTGGGCTCACTGCTTTCGAGTATTCGGGGTAATGGGCCATAAGCTGGTTTGTTTTCTTCTGCTTTCTGGAGAGGTACAAATACTGCTATATGGCGCTACTGTGCTATCAAAAACGACATATGGGTTAGCTTTTGGGGTTGAATTTTGTAAGTGGTTAGTTTGATGGATAATGGCATAATTCGCAAGCTACGGGCAGCTGCTAGCCGATGAATTTTCTGATCATTATTCTGCCGCAGAAATTCAACAAAGTTGGGCTCGTGTTGCGCTGCATCTCCTAGTCCGACTTCGTACTTTGGGATGTGTTATGTACCATTCCACAAGCACTCAACAAAACCTTTTTGTATTCGCGAGTAAGGTCCGATTTGGAATATTACAAAGATCGCAGTTTGAAAGCTGTGTGGACAACTGAGAATTTCAGATGCGGCTGAGTCACCTAAGCAATCGCCAGCGAGTATGCAGTCGGAGGCACGGTTTGTCGGTCAGCTCTCTGAAATAATAAGGTCATTCAAGTCCAAACAACTACTGGCACTGGGTACATTTTTTCAATTAACCTACAACATTCAGCTGCATCATGCAAGCCGACCTCGGCCATTGCCTGCCTCTTGATTGAGGGTGGTTACACATAAGATGAGTCGGAGGTGTTCTCGAGCCATATAAAACTGCTCCATTGACCCTTTCACTTCATATCGAATTTTTTTCACGGAATCATATGCGTGCGCGACTGATGCAAGCACACAGAAGGAATTCCCGTTGCAGTGTTTGTCTTCTGGATTGTTTATTCGGATTCATCACGGGACTTCAGTATTCCGCTTCTCCTGTTCCCCAAATTCTCTTGTTGGTAGTCCTGAAGAGTCTACAGGCGAAACAGATCAACTTCGGAATTAAGGAAAATGAGATGGACCCTACACCATTTTCCTTGCCCCCGTTATCAGTAGTAGGGCTGGCAAACTTCATGTACGAACGTTTATTTACGGCTCAAGACGTCTTGAGTTAATGAAGGTGATAGGCAAGCGACGGCAAGAGACCGGAAAAATGGGCAACTCGAGCAGATACTCCAAAATGCCTGATAGTGGTCCATCAAGTCATGAGGTAGTGAATTTTGACTGATGTGATCTTCATACTTAAGGCACAAAATGAATATGACAGAAAGCTTCCGCTGCAGCAAGCATATATCACTACTGAATTCCCCATTAGGACCCAAATAAAGGTTCATTTGGTTCTTCACTATGGCACAAGAGCTGCAAACGGTATAAAAATCCATTAGGTCACACTGAATATTTAATTGGCCGCAAGACGAATGAAGTGTAATGCTGCTGAGACACCTCCGAGAGATTTTTCCTCTCATTTTTCAACCCGCTATTGTCCCTAGAGGGCTCTAGGTACCTACTACGTTTAGGTCGGTTGCCGTTGTTCCTGCAGCCACTGCTCTACAACGTTCTTTCTTGTTATTGGTACAAGGCCTGAAATGAAATAGCTCCGCCACTATTTTTATCTTCATTTCGGCCACAGTCCCACGCCTCAGGAAGCATGATAGTTGAATACCTACGCACATCGAGGGCATTGGTTTCGACCTCCGTACGATCCGTGTCGCTTTCATTACCCCTTGAGCTCATATTCTTCTGTTCAGCCCGGCCTTCACCCATAGCTACTGTCTTCAAACGAGACTTTCAGGTAGGTTTGTCATCCTGTCTTTTCGGTCTGTCTGCACAGAACTTGTGATTGGGGTCAGTCACTTGCTATGATAGTTGCTTTGTCGGCGTGCTCCCGTAGCTCCCAACACCGCGCAATTTTCACGTTCTCGGACGGAGAGGAATTTTGTGCAAGGCCTTCTCCTGCAGAAAGGAGGGGTAGTCCGCTGAGGCATCCCCTACTGCCCAAAACCTGCCTGACGTTCTTCGGGGTACACTGCTTCAGTTAACTGCGCATTACTTTTTCAAAAGCCCTCACTTCGATTTCGTTCACGGCTTACTACGGAAGCTGATTTCAATAGGGGTCACTCCATTTTCAAATTAATTTGCTCTACTCAGGAGCCTTGAGCGGCTTATTTGTGGTCTCAGGATGTGGGCCCTGTCCCGTCCCGTGAGATTGGAAAGAACAGCTCTTCTTGGTTTAACCCTGACCATCTTTTCATGTTTGAACTTTTTCTACCCGGATCCCGAGCTCACGGCTGTCTCGGCAAAAGCACGTTCAGAGATCAAAGCCACTCCTTGCGTTTTTCCTCTGGCCTGTTGCCATCCCAGTGGCTAGCCTTTAAAACTTTCTGTCGGTATTCAGTCTCCAAAAATGGAGGCATAGCGCAGTATCCCGTACAAGGCTCGTCATCTTAGAGAAGTTCACACGAACTTGAGAGAACCTGTCACGCCACCACCCGTTCACAAAGAACTGAAGACTTCATTTAAACATGTGGTCTTTCTTTTCTTCCACCACCTATGCTGGAAAGGCGTCCCATCCCTATTGCAGGCGAGGTTACCGCGAGTTCTACGGTACGCCTTTGGAAGCGGTACTGTGACCTGGATACGACCTTCGAAACTGACCTCAAAATACTTGACGAGAAGGCGAGCGGCAGCCTGGTATACTCTTTCTAGCCTAGCAACTTTGGCGGCCGTGCAGGTTGGTGTGATGGGTCCACCAAATTCCATTTCATTGTTCATGGTAGATGAAACGCACCTCGAAGGAATCCACGGACAGGAGTCCAAAGAAAAAGTGTATTGCCTCGTACGGACTCCAACCAGAGGAACGGGACTTGTCCGTTTTGGCCTCGGCCTTCACGGTTGGGGCCACCTCAGGGTTATCCCTGAAAATCAACTTGAAAATGTGCACCCCTATTAAGTTGTAAGAAGCATTGCTCTCCGCGATCCCCTTGCTTATTTAAGCACACATTTTACACTGATGAGGAGCTGCCCTATTTCGAACCTATGCTCCAGTGTATCCAAATCTTTCTGGCAAGTGACAATTAATTATTCAGAAGGTAGTCCTCTGAAATTTGAGTTCATCCGCAAAGGTGAAGTAAAATAATTGGAAAGCAGATGGTGAGTCGTTCATAAACACCAGGAAAAGCAATGATTCCGGAACCGATCCCCGTGGAACTCCGCTTGAAGCGCTGAAGGGGCGTGTTAGCAATTGCTCGACGCTAAAAGAAGACGCTCTTTCTTTTATCAAGTACTTGACCTGGTGAATTAATAGAACCCTAACACCAAGAATCTTGAGATTCTGCAATATTCTTCCACTTTTCACGGGTAAGCAGCAACGTGGACCGGCGCTAGCGCCCTTTCCAAAATCCTTGTTGAGAGCGAATTAGCCAGTGGATCCTACAGTGTTCACAGAAGAGGAAGTATGCTGGAAGCTGCAGCATCTTTCTGAAGGCGGAGGTTTACCAGACGAGAAGACAGTCATTAGCAGCGGTGACCTCACCAGCTTTGAGAAAAAGAGAGATGAAACTCTGTTTCTGCCCTCTAGATACTTTTCCAGCCAAAGCTGTAGAAATAACGAGTCTCGTGACCGTTAGGCTTATTATTCCAGCCAGTTTGTTTGTCATCGGGGGTTAAATAATTGCCAAACAACAGACTGATGAGTTTTGGCCGAAATTAGCACTTTAGTTACCTTTTTCACGATTTCAGGAGCAGGCTTGAAAGAAGCCTTATCCGGAGACTCTGGGGAGGTAAACTTTCTGGCACTTATACTGGTTCGTGTTTGGTCACCAGTTTATTCGCTCTTCGCTGATTGTTCAGCCCTACATCAGTGCCAGAAATGCAACTGATGTCCCCATGATAAGTTTGAGATGCGCGAGAAATGGTTTTGGAGCATACAATGGGTAGGCTGCAAGAGCTTTCTCAAATGCAAACTGCCTCAATAGTTTTACTTGCTGCTCTGGTTAGTGGATAGGGGGAGAACTACGTAGAGAGACGGTCCTCTCGCTTCCGGGACGGTATGCAATTTTAGACAAACCGGAGTCCCCACTCAGAAATGTCCGAAGGCGAGGAACTCACTCATGAGGGACCAGTCGGATCCGCAAGGCAATCGAGGAGAAAATCGTAGAGCCTGCGGAATATGGGGCTGGGGGTGGCCATCAACACCTCCTTCTGTACACAGTTGCGCTGACTAGGTTTGTTGATACGTAAATAGCCAATTGGAGGAAATATAGAGAATAACGGTTGAAAAATGCCAAAATCGACCCTGAATAGAACTTTAAATACGTACAACCGAAATCGGTTCTAAGGGCATTTGCGGGCAGTGTAAAGGAGGACCGAGGAATGCAAGCTGAAATCAGCTTTGATTAAGCAAGTTTGCTCATGCTTTTCCCCCACCTGGTGGACAGTGTTGTACCAAGTCAACGGTTAGATTGTTCACTCCTCGGGCAGAGCGTGGTGGAGGCTGTAACAGATACACCAGAATTAGCCACCTCCCTTGGAAGACTAGAAAAGTCCCAATTGGCAAGGCCCGACGATACACAATGGGCCATTCTTATGCCGATAGCTGACGTACTTGAGATTCTCTGACCGCATTATTCCACATTTCGATAGAAGAGGGTGTCGTCTTCGGGGACAGGATATGTTCCATAGTTTTCCCAACTCGCAAGGGCGGAGACAAGAGAGCTGCTCGAACTACCATCAGGTGGGACTCATCTTAGTAGTTTCCAACGTGATGGAAAGAATTTTGAGGGACAGGATATCAACACACAACAGCAAATAATATGGTGGTACAACATCAACATTGGTTTCGTGAGAAGTCTTTTGTGCCTCACCAACCTAAGCAAGGGGCAGACAAAACAAGGGGCAAAAAGGATACATTCCGCCTCGACTACGGAAGGTTTTTAACTCAGCCAACCACCACCTAGTAATTGAGACCTAGGGGTTTTCGGTTCACCTCTAAACTACAGCTTTGAATAGGAGCTCTATAACAGGTGGAGGCCTCCGGGTTAAAGCAGAACAGAGTGCTTCTTGCATGGGCTTTCTGCACATCGGAGTACCCCAGGGTTCACTACAGGGGCCAAGGCTACTTTTGTTCTCCGTAAACTACTTCGCCCCGGGCTCAAAGAGCCCTATCTTCGTATTTGCTGACCGTGCCAAAGTAGTTGCTTCCATATCGGGTTACCCCATTCTGTATGATCTGAGCTGGTTATTCAGTTGGTCTGTGGAACGGGATTTTCCGCTGAATAATAACAAGTGCCCGTGTTTGGCGAATGACCGGTGGAAGTTCTAGATGAGGCAGTTGGAACCACCGGGGTTAAAGATGACAATCTCACGGGCGTGTAATGTAAAATGCTTAGGGACTGTGATCACTGGTAGCTTCATACTATGAAAACAACTTCTCTTGGCTGCCCAGAAGGCCTCCAGAGCTCTCTGGCGGCTCGGAGAAGCAGTAGCAACGAAAAAACCAAAGGTGCTATAGCCACTGTTTGTGCCTGCCTATCTGTAAAATTGTGTGCAGGCTTGGCGGACTCATACGGCAAAGGACATCAAGATCATTGAGCTGGTGCAGAGGCGTCTCAAGAGGTGACCAGCTTAACTGTCGAAATCTATGTTATGAGCAGAACCTCGAAAAGCTTAACCCGTAACCAATGGAAAGTAGGTGTCGAAGTGACCCGATAAAGGCTTTAAAACTATCGATAGGAATAATTTGCGTCAGTGAAGGAGTAAGGCCTTTACCGGCTCCCACTAGCAACAAGGTAGTCCGAGTGAGTGCCTCTAGTTACAGAAAGAGGAAGCAAGGACTAAATCGGGAGCGAAGTTTTTTGCCTTTAGGGTAGTGAAAGACGGGAATAAACTGCCGGACGAAGTGGTTGTAGCATCGATAGTAAAAGATTTCAAGGGACGGTCTGATAGAAAAAGGAACATTATGTTCAACGAAAGGTTCCATTGAGTGGCACTACGCTTCTCTTACACCCTGCTCCTCAGTTCACTACCCTCTTCAACCGTACCCCTCCCGAGCCACCCAATTTTTCGTTTCATCAACTTTATCGATTTGAAACTTTAGTCTCCAGAGATTTCTTCTCACTCACTGCTCTATGGATGACTCGCCGCCAGCTGCCAGCAGCTAGCGACTAGGGCCCTGTATACCCTTTGACCTGGTGTATGGCGACAGAATGCTTTCCCCAACCACTATAATGAGGAAAGCGAGGCCTTTCTGTTTGTTGCAGCACCTGGAAATCCGTAGAGCTCACGGTGCAGGGAGATGAGCAGTTGGGGCAACCGGGCCATACTCATCCCGTGAACCAAACAGTACTCAAGTGAAGGAGGTAACGGGAACTGCTCCTTGCCATCAAGCAGCACGCGGAAAGCATGTTAATCACAGTAACTGAAAAAATAACAGGTCCTCAAGCTGTTGTGGAATGAAGATGATTAAGTCGTTTGCTTGCGCCACTTTGTAAGTGGAGCCCCAGTGTGGGGAAGGGCCATTATCTTTCGAAGCTTATCGAGCTTCACTTCCACTGAAAGCATCATAAATACTACGTTTGGCTGAGTTTCAAATCCTTCTTCTCTTTCCACTTTGTTTTTCTCCTCTCAAATTCTCTACCGCATTCCCAAGTTGTGCCTGTAAATGCGGTGGAAAACCAGAAGCATTCCGGTGTTGTCAACACAAGCTCCACCACGACAGCCTAAAAAGGAAACCAAGGAACGGAAGCATTTATTTCCCACCTCTGACATGAACAGTATGTCGTTCTGCCACTTCTCATCCCTCAGTGATGCCTGTAGTTGGTTGCGCCACTTCCAGTGGTCTCTTGTTTTGGGTAAGCGGAAACCAGTGGACATAATCAGAGACCAACTGCATTGCCTTGATCAATGGGATGGGTTCCGTTTCACTTGTCCGTTGCAGAAGGTGGGCTTTTCTGGAGCTTTGGGTGAAAGAAACTGGATTCAAATTCGTCTCGATCCTCCATATCTTGTGATGTGACCTAACCACTGGTTATTTTCCGGAAGCACTGGAGCTGTCGCCCGGCTTCGGGCTGGATAGGTAGTAGGCTGTGGCCTGTAAGGCCGCCACCTTCAGCCTACAGCAAACCTAATCAGCAACCCTTATGTCCACAGGCCGCCGCTCCGGACCATACCGCAAAAAAAACCGGTATACTTAACGCGGCGGCTCAGAAAAATTCACCCCAAAGCCCACTGTTGCGAGAACGCGGTTTACTCACCTAGTCATAGCAGCAAGAACTGGCGTGATCTGAATTGAGTCGATCAGTTCTGAACATCGGCTCATAGGGTTTGTACTTACAAGGGTCGCCGTTTTGCTTTCGGATGCGCAGCATTAAAAGTCCAAACAAGTGACGGTTTTGGGGACGCGCAGCGAATAATTCCGATACATTTCAAAGAGAGATCAATTAAAAAACCTAATGTACAGCTTAAAAGAAATTGAACAGGTTTTCGAGAAACCAAGAGTCAATAGTGTTTTGTTTGGGCACTTACGATCCGAAACTAAACAATGAATCGAAAGCTGCAGCTAAAATGATTGCAAAAAGGTTAGAAACAGAGAATAAGGTTACCAAATATAGTCATGGCAAAGTTCGAGCTCAGAGACTCACGCTAAAGGCCACAGTGAGGATCCCAGTTGAGACAATGAGCTAGATTAACTAGTGCAATATAACGAAAAACTGAAATTACGGTAGACGTGGTTTATACCGATGAGATAACGCTGTTGGTGATAAAAAAATGTTGATGAAAGAAAAAAAGGTTTCTTGAACCCCGTTGGGCAGCCTCCGAGGGAATTTTGCCTTCGCTTTTGGTGTCCCATTCCTAGCCATGCTTCCCGCACCCGTATATGGCATCCAAGTGTGGAAAGTCTGTAGTTTTAGTGAGCAAGAGGTGGGCTCACCTGAAATGTTCAGTGATGAGAAGTATTATCCGCACCGTTTATACACAGAACCGATGTGAGGGGTGGGTCCGCGTTCATTGCGAGTAATCTGCAGGCCTATGGCACTAAATACGGGCGTAAGAAAAGGACTGGCCCCCATAACAGAATACCGTTGCCACTAGTCAGAAATATCTCAGACAACACGAAGCAGCTAGCATGGGCATATCCGAGAAGATAGTCACTGCGGAAAGTGAGCTGCGGGCAAAAGCTCGCCGTGCTGGGTTTGCCTCAATTACCTTAAAACGAGCAGAAAAGGGCCACTGAAAGGAGCATAGGTCAAAGAAGAAGAATGAATGTGAAATTACGGCAGGTGAGCAGGCGAGGAAGCACGGTTCTGGGCTCCGAGAATTTCAAAGTTAAGTGATGGGTCTGCAAAGGCACATCTCATCAATAAGAAGGATCTTACGCGGCAGTACCCTGATCTCAAATCGCGAAGAACCCTTTTAAAGAGAATCAAAAGCTAGAAGAGACAAATGGGATGGGGGGTTTTAAACTTCGCCAATCGCAGGTCTTCGGTACTCTGCTCTTCTGCGGAGGATAAGCTGTATAACTTTAATTTTAGCAATGCTTGGCCAGTTGTTCATTCCGAATCCAAAACAACGTTGATTTTTAGTTCCCTCGATATTGAATTATGAAAAGAGAAAATTCAAAAATATACGTACCTCAAATATGCGGTCACAAGCGTTCAAGGGGATAGCCGAATTCGAAGCTTGAGAAATCAAGAAAGTGGGTAAACTATTTGAAGCTTGCGCGCAACTACGACAGACCGTGTCAAAAATCCGCCCACTTATGCTCTAGATACAACCATAGGTAGTTCACTAGTGGTTCGAAAGCCTAAGCTCTTTTGGAGTGATCAGCCGTCCTTTTCAACTCAACAATTTGCATTCACCGCGAACTCTAGAACAGGATAAAGACAGACGTAGATATCGAGCATGTGCAGATGTTCCAGATACACTGGGAAAGTCGAGCTACCAAGCTTTCAGTTTTATGTATACTTGCATGTGTACGTTGGCGTTCAATTGATCTTACGAGGAGGAAAATCCTAGTGCGTAAAATCTTCCTCTCAAATGCTAAGCGCCACTTTAAATCTCAAGCGGACGGCGTATAGTGGGACTCGGCACTAAAGGAACAAATTATTTAAAACAGGATCTACTTAACTCACGTGGGTAACTGTGTTTTGGAGCACAAAAGAAATGCACATATGTTTAAGCTTGCTACTGTACATGTGAGTGCAATGCTTTGGCTGTGTGGTGAGCCATAACGTATCAGGTATGGAGATTCCTGGATTCGTGTGTTACGTCATCCCCCTCAATTGAACGCGGCATTCCGATATCCCGAACCTGTTCCTCGTTTCGCGCCTTCAGTGCCACGGCGCGCACAATTCATTCGGAGTCGGGATGGCATCTCCCGTTGATTCCAAGGGGAAGTCTAATGGTCGTGTGTTTGCCCTTCAAAAGGAGTGCCACTTCTCCCAGCCTGAACGGTTCCTCCCTGGCCATCCACTCTTCCGTAGACTGTGGAGGTATCACACTTTCTCGCATCCGGCCCATTCCAAACGTTTGAGCAGGGTAGTTGGTCTGCCTCCACAATCGGAGACGCGAGCCTCTTCTTATCACTGGTGGTTCCCCGCCCTCGTTGGGCTAGTATATTAATAGGCATTTTGGAATTGGTGCCATAGCACCAATGTCATAACAAGAAATAGATTAACAGCTTATGGTTCAGAATTCTTTCTTCTTCAACTAGCAACCCAATCAGGGTCTCAAAATTTAAAGGTGGTCTAGCTATCAGACCCAATATTACTCTGCTGGTAGGGAGTAATAGTCTTTCCTACACACCGTGACAATGACTTGCGTGCGAATGGCTGAAATGCCGGCACACTTATAACTTTACTTTGATTCTAAATCTGAATTTCATCCGAATACCCCAAAATCCCTTATTTCCTTCTGCACGTCGACGAATTTCCGTCCACTGTCTGACTAGGCGCTAGCAGGCGAGGCTGTTCCGATGAAAAACTCCACAGGGCCATCGGAAACGATTGAGAGTCCATCGCGTGCACCACCCACGGGTTGAGTGGCCCCCTTCTGCAACTTGATTTTTCTAAACTAGTTTAACTCCTTGTAACCACAAAGCGGTCAAAGCCATCGGCAACTCTCTCCGAAAAAGGAGTCCTCTCCCTGTCAACCTGGCCACCGACGGCGGTGGCATTTGCGGTTTTACTATCTCTGCCTCTCGCCGTAGCCATCAGATCCATTTAGCAATGCCCCTCATTATTGCGGCTTTTTCGGCTGTTATCCGTGATCGTTGGAGGATGTTGTTCAACAAAGTACCTTTCCCCAGCACGTCCTTCTGTTATGAAAATTCCGAAGTAATAAAACAGACGTATTTTGTCGACCGGGCAATATCATCGAACATTTTTCAGTAAAACTCAAGAGAGGCTTACACAGCCTGCCGATTATCCCTGCTAACCGATCGACCAGCAGTGTACTAAGCTTCTTCAGCGGACTCTGAGCAAGTCCGTCTATCCCCTTCATAGAAGTTTATTTGATTGCGGTGGGATATTCCTTATGTGGGACAGAATAATCGTTGATCGAGCAGCAAGTAGCCAACTGAATTGAATCCCAAATCCCGAAAACGATTGGTTTGTATTTTCCACAAAACTAAAGTGCAAATCATAAAAGGATCAAATCCATTCAAACCTCCGGTACATGGCCAAATGAATTCAAGGGAAAAGCTGGAAGGTTTAAGGTCCCGAGCTCCAAGCAAGCGTGTCATAAACGGTTCAAGGCCATAGTCAAGCGTCTCACACAAACACAAAACTTGCAAAAGGCATTGCATCTGGACGAGCTAAGCAAGGTAATGTTATTTTCAGTCAGATACAAAGATTATTAAGAACTTTTGGTAGGATTTTCAATGTGTCCTCTGCATCGTATTAGCGTCAAACGTTCCGCCTAGTCATTTGCCTAGGCGACCTAGATAAGGGCCGATATTCAATCTATCTACCGGCCTAATACCTGTGAAAATCGTCATCAGCAATTTGAATCTCGTCCGCCATAAGATATTTTCTAGCGTCTTGGTCCAGGGGGCCAGGTGGCATACTTTGTTCAGCAGTATGTTGTTGGTGGTATTAGAGATCAGCGTTGCCTTCGTCTAAGTGCCACAGCGAGGGATCCATTTTGGCCAACATTTGCTTGAGAGACATCCACTGTGGATGACATTTACGATCCCTTCCTTCTTTCCTTGTTTTTGACTTACTTATCTACTCACCTCAAAACTCTGGTCGAAGTCGGCCACAATAACCTCCGGCCCTGCTCTTCTGAGAACGCAGTCATTCGTCTCATTGTTTTACGTTAGCTTACTACTCAGCTGGAACGGTTCTTTTGGCCATCTAAAGAGAGTATTCCTTACGGCCCACTTGAGACGGAGCACTGCCAAATGAGATTTATGTGCACGCTTCTTCCATTTGTGAATCATTATTATGAAAACCTCACAAGTTGGGACCTCAAGGATTTAGCAGCCCATTTTGTCGAAAATTTTTGTTTTCTGGGTTGATTTCGATTGGACTTTTGATATTAGAAATCGTTTCCATGTGTGTAGACCACCGTGGTCCGAAATGTGCAGTAGTATTGAAATTTCAGTAATAATGTGGATTCTTTTGCATCGACAAGCAGTTGTTCAGTGTGACTTCCAAATTGACGTCGTCTGCCTGCTTATCTTCATTGGCTGCCTTTTTAAAACTGCCTTTTGACCCCTTCACTCCGTTTTGCATGCCATTCGGTTTGTGTTAAAAATCCCTCATTTATCTCTGTCGTTCCATGTGGATGTCTAGTGATGGAGATTTGGTCAAGAAGTTGATTGTGGAATAGTGCCCATGACTTTTTGTGTTAAGTCGTCTCCAGCATCTGGACCTTCGTCCGTGAATGCTTTTCTGATTATGCTATTTTAAAGCAAGGGGGCATTGTCAGAGGCAGAAGTTGCCAAGGGCGTAAATATAGCTACAAATACCAAAAGACTCACGGAGAAGGCTTTACGGGCACGGGGGCAAGTATACTTTCAGATGAAGTGTACGGACAATGGGAAATCTTGTTTGTGCTTGTCTCCAAGTAATGGGCAGAAACGTTGACTTCGATGAGGTTTTCAGGTTTCTCAGTTGCTTTCTTCCAGGTCAGACTAGAAATTCAAAAACCCGTAGTGAGTTTTCTGGGCTTGGTCAGTTATCGAATCTTTTAGAGTCGCCTAGTTTTGAACACCCCCGTTTTGGTGGTTCCTCGTTGGAGTGCCTTATACTTTCATGTCTGTTCGAAGATCGGATCGAGCGGCGCACCCCTAGAGGCGGTCAGCTTCTGACTTATTTTCCTTGTCAATGCATAGGAAAGGCAAGAAAAGTAATACAGGGGTCTTCACTGAACTCCGCGGGAGGAGGATACCGAGGGGCTAGGAAGGTGCTGAAAGCATTGTTTGGTCGGCTAGACAATACGGGGCGAGCTCTTCAGCCAAAGGTACCAACCTCGCCACCAACCCTTCACGGGTTGAGCGGATTTCGGAGTACAGTGTCAAGGTGCTTAGTTTTGCGGAAGCTCTGGAACAATAAGGGTATTCAGGCAACCTGTTTTCTGTCAATTCCATTAAAAATGTTTTCACGGAGTTCCCGCCTACAGCTGCTCTAGATAGGATTAAGAAGCCCCAGGATTTTATGGTACCGATCGCGAGCCAAAGCTTTCGTGACCTACGTAATTTTGTCGAATCCCAAGCTCGATGGCAAGAAAACCGCTACCGGTACTTGTTTCAAACCAGCCGGGTAACAGCGGACTTCTACTCTGGAGACGGTGCAGGTGGCAGAAGAGCTCGTTGTTTTTTCGGCGATGAGAACACTTTTCTCGGATGTGAAAATGGACAGTTTCACAAGCTTCTTGAATGTCCTGAGAGCAGCCTCCGACGAAAGATAGGATATCATTGCTAAACGTAAATTTGTTTTGTGTGCTTTTGTTTGGTTCATCTTTTCAAGGACTGTCCGATCACGAGATACTGCAGTGAATGGGATCTCAAGCAGCTGTTTCATTGTTTGCTGCATGACAAAGGCGAGAAGCCGGTCCTTTATATGCACTGCAGACTGTTCTCAGGGGCTCATACAGCAAGCCTGGGCACTGTGCCGGCCATGGACGAGATACCAGAAAGATCTATCCTAGTTAACGTGTTGCTCAGCACGGCAGCTGGCACCATTCTTGTTCGGACTGATATGGCCCGTAGGTTGTTCTTGGGTGGCAAAAAATCAGGGATTCATTTAAACACTCCCATAGATAGCACAGTTGAAAAGAGTACCACGGGTAAATTTTGTTTTAAGTCTTTTAGTAGTAAAGCGGTAGCAGAAGTAAGGGGAACGTACAGAGTACCTTCTCCCTTGGAGGTATCGGCAAAGATGCCAAAGCCAGAAGCCCTTTAAAGATGGGATCATCTAAAGGTAAGCGGTTTTATTGTCATTCCCGAATCAAATTTCCCTTCCTGGATATCCATTTCTCTCCGTATGGTGATCGTACTCTTCTGGGTTGCTTCCTCCTAGGACCTCTAGAAAACTTTCTTCGAGGTAGTGCCGACCCTTTTTTATTTCCATATGAGACCTTGTGAGCCCTGGTTGAAGCTGCACTATCCTCGAAAAAGGGAATATGCAACGAGAGGGGCAAACAGATCACTCAAACTCAGGGGCTGAGGTTAAACCGTAAACCCGTCAAAAAGTCGCTCTAATAGAATGACGACTTTGCACAGCTTGCTAATTCTAGGTAGAAATTTGAGGAAGGATGTATGATTGACTAAAGGATACTGGTCCGCCACTCACCAGTATCTAGAAAGAGGTGATACCACCGGGGCAGTCAGTGACAGCGAAGATACTAGTGGAGTATGATACTTACCACATCATTCCGCAGTCGACCAGAAGAAACTGAGGAAGCCGAGGGTGGTCTCCGACTTTGCGGTAGTGTCCTGGTCTTTTTCTGAAAGATTGCCTGCATTCAAGCCCAAGACATTTAACGTGTTTAGTAGACATACCACCATGGTTCCCCCAAGGACCTATAGATATTTCTGCGGACATCCAAGACGTTTTTGCAGTTACTTGTTCCAGAATAGAACCAAGGAGACTCCCGAGTCTTTGGAGTCTGTGGGAGGATGCTTCAAGGGGGTCTGTAGAGTTTAGGCCGAATATTCATCCGTTTGGAACCGCTTTTTCATCTGATTGCGTTAGTTTTGCTCTCAAGAAAGCTGCAATGGTGTCCCGCCGAGACTTTGACCCTAGTTTATCAGGTGCGGTAATGAATAATTTTTACGCAGATAAGTGTTCTGTTTCAACAAATGGTGATGCGTATGCGTTTACTTTGGTAGAATAACCGTCGCACCTGTTAGCGAGGGGCAGATTCAGGCCGATCAAGTGGACGAACAGTAGCCGTACTGCCACTATCAGAATGAGGTTTCCAGATCGGGATAAGCCAACTCGGAATTCAGTGTAAAGGCTATCCCCCGCAGCGCCATTGGGATTAGCCTGGAACACAGAAGGTGGGTCTCTCGATAACCGGCTTCAGTTTTGGGGTCCACCGGCAACGCGAAGGTTTTTTCATCTCAGCTAGCTGTGAAGCATGACCCCTCAGTTTGGGGTCCGGCCCTGAGTTTAGCCTCTGAGTAGTTCATTCCAGAAACTTATCAGACCGAGATTTGGGTGGGACAGACCACCAAGATCTGATATGCTTTATCAGGGGAAGAGTGCAAGTGCATCATTTGTGAAACACTGTGGGTCCGCATATCACGCCCTTATGCCCCAAAGAGAGAATCTAATGTCAGTGCTGATCTTAAACCATTTTGGTGCGCATCGGAAATCCGATAAGTTGCGAGGGTGCACGTAGGTTTCGTGCTTGTACAACCACGCTGCGTCGGGACAAATGTAAAGTCACGAGAGGTGCCCCTAAGATCAATGAGCATACAGCCTCTGAGGTGGACTGCAGTGGAGGCAGTAAAACTGGCACATGTTATCACGGGAAGATACAGCTATATTCTCGAAGGTGGCTTTAGAAAATTTGAAAACTTGGGTCCACTTTATCAGTTCCAGGAGAACAGGAAGAATATGTAAGTCGCGAGATGCAAGCATTTCGTTTACTTTTGTCAACTGCAGACGCAAAACGTGTCAGTATACATACATGGTACAGTAAGGGGGGAGGGTAAGTGCTACAGTAAAGTAGGCACGATCGAAAGCTCTTACAGTACGCACGTTGGGGAGAGTGAAGCCTGTCGTGTTAACGCCAGGGTAAACAAACATTTTGGGTCAATTTTCGTGCACGGAGTGCTGGCCGATGCATCATGATTAGAATAGCTTCGGTGAACGCTAATAGTTTCGGTGTTGGATTGCGCAACAATGCTTTGAAACACTGTGTCAGGTCAACTTTGCGACCTGATGCAATCAAGTGTCTTCCAATCGAGGAAGTTGGCGGTTTCACGTCGTTGTGTATTACCCCAGCAGGTAGCGTCATCAAGTTTGACAGCCATTTGGGTATGTGTTCTGACACTCGTTGAGTAAATCAACGATCCATTTTGCCAATGTATACGTCACCGCAACTGCAAATGAACTGATAGACAATATGTGAGACATTGGGATCAGCAAGACTGTTTGGGTGATTTTGAAAACAAAACCTTTTGGTCGTCTGCAGCAAACGCAACCGCGCCGCTGTGTATGTGTGTCTTAGAGCTGACTTGAGATTACAATTTATTTGATTGAATAAGTGATCTCCTTTAAAAAACAAAGTGATAATACCTTGCTTCTTTTCCACGTCCATTGTTTTCGAGCGCACAAGTCTCGGCCTCTGATGTTGTTTGATAAAGTTCTTCGGATAACCGTAGCGTTCATTTTATGAACTCCTCTTCGTTTTGTATTGGATCTTCTGTACAGATTTTTCGGGCTCTGTTGAAGAGCGTTCTGACCAATCCACGTTTGTAAGCCACCGGGGCGAAGCTGGAGAATTGTAAGTAACGTCCACCCCACGTTGCTTTTCGGTGGATTCTGCGCTGTAGCGTCCCATCTTGAAGCCTTGTTAATAGAATATCTAGAAAGGACAAACTGTTGTCGCGTTCCTCTTCGTGAGATATACTGAGGTTCGGGTGAATGGAGTTATGAACGTTAGCAAAAGGGGTAAAACGTTCTTCAGTCATAAAAATTGAAATATCATACACGTATCGTCTGTGAAGTAGAAATTGGGAAATATTATCACAGAGCTGTTTTTCGATCATACCCAAAAACGCATCTGCCAAGGTTGGGCCCAGAGGGCTTCCCGTGGCTACACCATCCGTTTGTTTGTAAGCTTCACCTTCAAAATTGAATCGAATGTTTTCTGTGCATAAAAGAATGAGTTCTTTAAGGTATTCAACACGAATAGGCAAGTGGAAGTTGTGTGAAGAAATAAAATCACATAGATAATCTACTGTTTCACGAAGAGGAACCCTCGCAAAAAGTGACTCAACATCGACGGAATACATTTTATCCGAACTCACTGCAATACTGTTTAGCAAATTCGCCAGTTCAAATGAGTCTTAAAGACAAAATGGAGTTATGTATTTCCGGTTGTCAGTTGACTACATCGCAACGTGAGGTCTTATCGTTGGGATTAAATTTCAAATTGCTGACCAAGCAAGTAAGCCAGCTACAAAACACGCGTTCATTTCTAGAACCTTTATGATCAAGTTGAAGAACTAGTGCCCACGTCATCCTACAAAGCCGGCTGGTTCAAGGCCAAGCTGGTTGATATTTCCGAACAATACCTCTCTGCTCCCATACCTCAGTGGTGTCGTTTATTGCAAGAGCACAGGGTGGCGGTTAAACAAATAAAACAAATAAATGATTTCTTGTTTCTACGACCGGACAAAGGATCAGCAGTCGTAATTATGGAAGGGAAAGAATACATGGAAAAGATGGAACGGATACCTTCCGATGCGCAGCGCTTCAAACTGGAGAGTACTCCAGAGAACAATATGCTGACAGAGAAACAAATGTCAAGACAACTCCAAATTTTACTCCTACATGGTTTCATTTCTGAAACTACATACAAGAAGCTAAAACCAATTGGAACACAGACGCCCTACTTCAGAGGATCACCCAAAGTACACAAGCCTGGAGTCCCTTTGAGGCCGATATTATGCATGCGAAACTCGGCTTACCACAAACTTGCCCGGTGGCTCGTCGAGATTCTTATACTGGTCCGGAAATACATAACTCCATTTTGTCTTTAAGACTCATTTGAACTGGCGAATTTGCTAAACAGTATTGCAGTGAGTTCGGATAAAATGTATTCCGTCGATGTTGAGTCACTTTTTGCGAGGGTTCCTCTTCGTGAAACAGTAGATTATCTATGTGATTTTATTTCTTCACACAACTTCCACTTGCCTATTCGTGTTGAATACCTTAAAGAACTCATTCTTTTATGCACAGAAAACATTCGATTCAATTTTGAAGGTGAAGCTTACAAAAAAACGGATGGTGTAGCCACGGGAAGCCCTCTGGGCCCAACCTTGGCAGATGCGTTTTTGGGTATGATCGAAAAACAGCTCTGTGATAATATTTCCCAATTTCTACTTCACAGACGATACGTGTATGATATTTCAATTTTTATGACTGAAGAACGTTTTACCCCTTTTGCTAACGTTCATAACTCCATTCACCCGAACCTCAGTATATCTCACGAAGAGGAACGCGACAACAGTTTGTCCTTTCTAGATATTCTATTAACAAGGCTTCAAGATGGGACGCTACAGCGCAGAATCCACCGAAAAGCAACGTGGGGTGGACGTTACTTACAATTCTCCAGCTTCGCCCCGGTGGCTTACAAACGTGGATTGGTCAGAACGCTCTTCAACAGAGCCCGAAAAATCTGTACAGAAGATCCAATACAAAACGAAGAGGAGTTCATAAAATGAACGCTACGGTTATCCGAAGAACTTTATCAAACAACATCAGAGGCCGAGACTTGTGCGCTCGAAAACAATGGACGTGGAAAAGAAGCAAGGTATTATCACTTTGTTTTTTAAAGGAGATCACTTATTCAATCAAATAAATTGTAATCTCAAGTCAGCTCTAAGACACACATACACAGCGGCGCGGTTGCGTTTGCTGCAGACGACCAAAAGGTTTTGTTTTCAAAATCACCCAAACAGTCTTGCTGATCCCAATGTCTCACATATTGTCTATCAGTTCATTTGCAGTTGCGGTGACGTATACATTGGCAAAATGGATCGTTGATTTACTCAACGAGTGTCAGAACACATACCCAAATGGCTGTCAAACTTGATGACGCTACCTGCTGGGGTAATACACAACGACGTGAAACCGCCAACTTCCTCGATTGGAAGACACTTGATTGCATCAGGTCGCAAAGTTGACCTGACACAGTGTTTCAAAGCATTGTTGCGCAATCCAACACCGAAACTATTAGCGTTCACCGAAGCTATTCTAATCATGATGCATCGGCCAGCACTCCGTGCACGAAAATTGACCCAAAATGTTTGTTTACCCTGGCGTTAACACGACAGGCTTCACTCTCCCCAACGTGCGTACTGTAAGAGCTTTCGATCGTGCCTACTTTACTGTAGCACTTACCCTCCCCCCTTACTGTACCATGTATGTATACTGACACGTTTTGCGTCTGCAGTTGACAAAAGTAAACGAAATGCTTGCATCTCGCGACTTATATCTTCTCTCTGTTTTCATATATTTTCTTTTCCGTATATTCTGCACTAAGTCAAACGTGAACGGAGTTACTGCACGAATTTGGTAGACAACTGAACTTGAAGAATCCGACAGCATCAGCTTCCGGCTCAGGGGCAACCAGTAGCTGGAAAGGATGGCCCGGCTGCTCCGGCTTCTTTGAGTATGGAACCATTAGGCATTAACGGTATCTAACGGTTCTGCGGCCTCACCTTCTCGCCGGTTCAAGGTCTTGTGGAGCCTGCTGGGAAATATTGATTACAGGTACCGCTCTTCAACTTGCGTCGGCTTCAAAAATTCTCATCATAGAACAGAATCTTAAAGGCAGTGTCGTGGGTTCAAGGGTTCACGAGGTACCTCCCAACACATACGAGAAGCTCTTCCGGGGTGGCTTTAATTTTGGGCTGTCTGAGTGCGCCAAAGTTCAAGGGAAGTCTCGAGAAGGTACTTAAGCCGGTTCAACTGGAGGCTTTCTCACTGGAATTTGGGTACGTGTTGCCGATACTTCCGGGGAGTTGTAGATAAATAAAAATTGATTGAATAAACTAATTCGGGCTATCCTCAAAGAACTGCCGTGCGTCCGAAGACGGACACAGTGTTCAAGCCCATCTGGCGTTGATGAACATCCCGTTGTTCTCCCGAACAGTCATCTTGTGCCATGGTCAATCACTAGATATCACTGTGTGTCGGAAGAGCACTTTGGTTACATATGAGTACAAGCCAACATTGGTCAACTTTTCAGGATTTTAAAGGGCAGAGTTGAGGCTCACCGGATTATTAGAAAGTGCTAAGGTTGCAAGGGAGAGTCATCCCTATTATACTGCCAACGAGAATCTCCTTATCATGGGAGCTTACCTGCCTACCTGGGCCTAAATTTCCTCTCTTTAGTATCGGTTACTTCGGGCTATTTCACTTTAGGTATAAAAGAGTGAAAGAGTATCGCTGAGCTGCTAGTTTTCAGGCCGAAACATCAGGGGAGTACGGAGCAAGTTAACTAGTTCACTCTCCGAAGACTCCCTCATTCCGGCTCCAACTGGGCTTCTGTCCAAGAAAAGGCATTCTAGGTAATGTGTGGTGATAAAGGAAGCTAGTTCGAGAGGGTGCAGGCTAAACCAAGTCTCGGTCTCCGAGGCATTAGAAAATGTATTTGGGAGATTTTTGATCACTGAGTTGGTGTTTTCTTCCGTCCCAGCAACCCTAGTAAGAACTCCGCTCTGCCGCAGAAGCTCTTCCGTTTCTGGTACAGAACACATTGAGCATATAAGATATGCACTCTTCATAACCAAAACCGTATGCGAAAGCTTATAATCCTACTGATAGACCAGCATGGTCTGCCTGGATGATTTATCTGGCCGCGTCGGGATTGCTTGATGCGGACCTGGTCAAATTTTAGAGGCAGATTCATCCATGGATCGCGTCGATAATTCTGATCCCTTCGGCAACTCTGGTTAGCCGATCACGTGCTGTCTGCTTTATTGAACTAAGCCGTCTATTAGCAACGTGCGGGGCACAGTCCCACACAGGAGGTACGTGGGAGAAGTCAATACGGTCGGTTTGAAGAATACCACGAGCAGTGGCCCTTAGGCAGCAAATGACGGAGGAGACCCTTTCTATACTTCTGGTCGAAACTTGAATAATAGGCAATGATCGGCTGTTACTTCTCTTGAGAGAGGAAGCTAGGACTTCAGAAGCTGTGATGCTTAATAATATTCTGTTACTCAGAGATAATGAAAGACTGGTGAATGGCATAAGTTTTCTTCAGTCCTGTGTTGGGTTATGTCCGAGGGTTCTCTTGCTAGTAGACACCTTTCAACCGATGAGAGGGGGAGTACGAGTCGTCGTTACAAGAAAGAAAAGGGTGATCCACTCTGAATAAAACACATAGAGGAGGGTGATTTTGTATTTTCAGTTATGGATGGCCCTAGCGTAATTCATTGGCACAGAGAATTGTTAGCGAGATTTATCCTGACAGAGATAACTTGATTAGAGATGAACTGATATATGCTTCCCGCTGAAATATAAGACAAAAGTTTTACAAAAGAGTTTTTGGAAGGAATGGTAAGTTAGACAGAACAATCAGCTGGTGAGTATACATGCATGTTCCAGTAAATATAGAACACAAGCATGAGTATGTAGGAATTTCTGCGACGTGTTATTCTATTCATCTGGAATTGCCAAGCTGTCTAGAGAGCAACTTCGGAGGCGTTATTATGGTAGCTGGATTTTTTAGCTGAATCAATGGTAATTTTGAAGTGAAAGTTTTTGTCGTAGTTGATTTGTGTGTAGTACAACTCTGGTTCTCATGCTTGTCGGTATTTCATGTTTCACAGTCTGGGTGTCTGACTCCCTGGGGACGACAAGACGGACCACTTCCCTGCTTGTGAGGTTTGGCGGCTTAGGACGGGTGAAACTGACGGATGCAATTGGTGGTGTGGTAACAGGTTACTTTTGACCAGCCTCTGGCTTAGACACCGACAGTGACATCGGCAGGGCAGAAGCTCTGTCTCAATGGTGGTCAGCCCTTTACAGGAGAAAGTCACAAACAGGAACGTTCATAGATTTGCGGAGGAAACACATGCTATAACCGTGAAGTCAGGAGCACCAAGCGATCTACGCGGGACACAAAGTGCAGAAAAAGGTGGACTCCACCAGAGCCTGAGATTGTTTGGTAGGACTCGCGTCCACGGAAACACCAAATGGCGTAAGGATGAATAAGCACATGCAGAGCCGACGATGTGAGCAAAAGATACGCTACATGTGATAAGATTACTAAAGATGTTTCCTTGCGTTGCACCGGAAACCGAAGTGTTTGGACTCAGAAAGCCAATGACTTGAACCTGAATATGAGATAAGACGCTGTGCTGGATTGCCGCGAAGGGAATTTCCAGTGGTAAAGAATAATGACCGCATTGTGGTCTCTGATGGTGAGAGGGAAACCACTGAGACCCTGTGTTGTGTGCTGCTTTTCGTGAAGGCTGTCGTAGGGAGGCAAACTATATGCGGGCCTGATCAGAACTAGGGTTTTTGAACCGGAAATCTGCTTTGTCAGTACTTTAGTCACATCGCAAAGGCCCAAAGCCTTGAATTATAAGGACTGAACTTTGCGACCAGCTTGCTAGTCTTCAGGGCTGCCTTTATTTCGTGTTTGAGCACCATAGAGGATATTGATAGTGCCGGAACTTTTATGGTAACCTGTTGCAGATTTAACCTCACTCAATGATTAACATGTATGATCCCAGCGCAAGCTTTGGACTAGGGAGAAAAACCAATAACTCCGTGGCTTGGAGATTAATAAGACGGGGTTCGCATTTGCTGTGCTAAACTCAAGGAGCTAGTTTTAGGATACTACGAGGAAAGAGAGGGCAATTCCTACGTTTCGTACTCATGGCAGATCGATATTCAGTAAACCACAACCTCTCAGCGTGCTTATCACCGGAGATTGGTGTGGCTAACAAAGTGCCACATTTAGGGAACAATTTTGGACACCAGTTGCTTGAGAGACATCCACTGTGGATGACATTTACGATCCCTTCCTTCTTTCCTTGTTTTTGACTTACTTATCTACTCACCTCAAAACTCTGGTCGAAGTCGGCCACAATAACCTCCGGCCCTGCTCTTCTGAGAACGCAGTCATTCGTCTCATTGTTTTACGTTAGCTTACTACTCAGCTGGAACGGTTCTTTTGGCCATCTAAAGAGAGTATTCCTTACGGCCCACTTGAGACGGAGCACTGCCAAATGAGATTTATGTGCACGCTTCTTCCATTTGTGAATCATTATTATGAAAACCTTACAAGTTGGGACCTCAAGGATTTAGCAGCCCATTTTGTCGAAAATTTTTGTTTTCTGGGTTGATTTTCATTGGGCTTTTGATATTAGGAATCGTTTTCATGTGTGTGGACCACATTGTTCGGGAGCTGCAACAGTTCGCAGCCCACTTTCAGCTCTAAGCCCGCGGTGCACCCTTAGACTATCAAGAATAACGGCCGATCCCTTTTTGACAGGCTCAGTGACCCCGGTCTATTCATTCAACAGCTTACATGATTTCCCTGAGCCTTGTGAGCTGAAATTGGCCGGGTTTCTAGACGACTTCACATACTGCCGCTAATCCATACCAATCGGTTCATGAATAATTATCAGTATTTTTCCCCGGATATTTTGAGGTTTGTGCATGGTACGGATTTAGGGGAGTGATTTTTGATAATTGGTCAAAAATGTGACTATCAAGATAACTACAGCAGAAAGCCATCTTAAAATTTTGGCTAATTTTTCGGGTGACTCCACTGCAGCCAACTCTATCTTAGAGAAGGGCACCATTCGGCGGGTATATCTAGCTTTGGGGAATGATGAATAGATTTCTCTTTTGCCAATCGCATCCATACAGTTCCCGAATGTCACCTTTCGGGCCTCTGAATCATCCGGAAATATGCGCAAATCTCATCGGTTTGTGGTCATGCAAGGGCATGTATCGCGAGATTTTCCCTTCCTCTGACCCACCGAGGAAGATATGGAATCTCTTCCGGTGTAGTATGTTTATACGTTCGAGCAGCTGGTCCTAGTTTACTTTCGACCATGCCGTAGCGGTGGATCCTATCCGGGTGGCAACCATAGGGGATCGGAACCACTTGCGATAGATGGCAGGATTCCTCTACTCGCAACAGAGGGAAAGGGTTCGCCTCCAAGACAAACTTATCTTTCCGGGCATTTTACTGTATCTCGACGTTGGGTTCCATCAGGGGTGTTGACCCATTCACCTCTCAAACCCATTCTTCTTCCCCTTTGTAAAGAGTAGCTTCCAATACCCTCGGGGCTTCTGATACCCCCTTGGCTGGCTATAAGCTGCTTTCAGCAAAACCGCCAACCCTGTCAAGTAGTTTCTGGCCGTTTCGATGTCGTCAAACAACCCAAGATAGCTGTCACAGCGGAAATTATAGCTACCGTTTTCTAGCAACGTTAAACGTAATAAACCATCTGGCTACGTCACGACACTTTTGTTCGACCTATTTTTTGTGTTTCTCTTCTATTCTTCTTGTATAAATACTGAAAACTACCTCCTCCGCAAATCCAAATCCACATGAAGTCGGTCAGTTGAGGTTCACGCGACTTTCAGTATCTATTACCTTAGTGTCTCATAATTTTGCTTCTCCATAGTGAGCTTTACGGTATCCCTAGCCTTCTTTCTCATGCTGTGATAGCATGTTTTGCAGTTACGTAAGAAATGCGCCGACTTTGATGAGTGTTTACTACAAAGATTGTGAGGAGTCTTCCTCCGAACATGGGTTACTTCATTCTTGCATGTACTGACTCCTCTGCGTTTCGCAATAAGGCTTTCATCATCCTGTTCGTTTGCTCCCAAATTCTAACATTGTTCGTACATGAAATCAAAACGGATTCATGTCTACTGCGTCAACCTGTCTGGCACTGCTTCATTTGGACTCCTCCCAGTTTTAACATAAGGATAGTTGACTATGCGATCATTCCTTTACAACCGTGTGATTATTCGGTCTTGATAAATAACTTTACACAACCTGATCAGGTGTTCGCACTTTCATTTTGACCACGATCCAGAAACGTAAGCATATATATTCTATCTCAGCGGGACAGATGCTCCGTGCCCAGCTGCGGTCCCCTGTGGAGCCTAGCTTGCACACAAAAGCGAAGACATCTCCACGAATTTATCAGCAGTCTTCCTGTGTTCTACCAAATTCCAACCAATATCGCTCCCGTCCCACCGCAAGAACCATAGTGAATTTCTGTTCTCCGCCGGTAACTTCACTAGCAAAAGCGTTTCTCTTATATCGGCCAAAATGACCAGTCTACCTGGCTTGAGCCGGCAAAGCTTCAATCAGCCACAGTGCTAAGTCTGGTCTATGTAACGTACATTGATTCAGCGAAGTTGCTTGGAAACTTGAGACACATTGAAAGATAACTCAGGGCTTTTCGGGTGTTTTGGGGTTTAAGACTAAACCGTGTCACAAATAACGCATCAATCCTCCGACGTTGGAAGTATTAGCTACTCGTTCTGTGCAGCCCATCGCCTGGCTGCGACCAATCGCCTGTGAGTACCGCTTCCAAGCATGATCATGATGACCAAACCTTCCCTACAATGGTGGCGACCTACGAACAACGTGGAGCTTGTTATCCACCAGGCGATCGGTGTATATAGGTCACGAGATGTGCACTTCGAAAAGATTCGAGGAACTTCTGGTTTCTTTCAGTACAAACTTCAGCATAAGTTGATCTTCTCGGGAAAGTGATAAACTATTATCTCTGGAGTCATAAAACTCGTGGTGGTAGGGACAATGCTACTGTGGTACTGTCAATTCCCGTAAGCACACCTTTTACCGATCCATGCCGCTCCATCTGTTCGTCTTTTATCCAAGTCAAGGTTGTGCTTACTGCCTACGGCACCTTGCGACTTCCTGCCTTCTGATCCAGCACCCAGTATGCTTCTAGACGTTTACAGCCAAAAAGAAGATCCACTTTGTCATCTTCGTAATCTATGACCGTCGCTCCTTGAAGATGAAGCCATCCGGACGACACAGAACCTGCTGGCCTCAGCGCTTGCATTGTCAGATCATTCCGTGTGAGTGCTTTCGTGGACACCATACGTTTGCCTTTGTCGATGGAGAAGAGTTCCAGCCGAAATGGACTGGAAGCTATGACCTGAGTCTCACCCACCGTGCTCAGTGCTGGTGAATTTGCGAGTCTTTCAGGTTGGTATCTTCTCGCTGAAGCTCCTCCGTCAGCGTTGTATCGGATCCGTTGTTCACGAAAGTCAAGGCTATATTCATTCCACCGACGGTCGCCGCTACTGAAGCGACCACACTCATACAATCGCGTTCTGGAGTAGACTGATGCTAAACAGATCAGCCTCGGTTCCGGATGTCTTTCCGTTGATACCGTCTTCGCCTTGCGTAGCTGTCGATAATGCTTGCACGGGAAATCATCTTGGTAGCATTTAGCTTTCACCGAAAACAAGCCACTGCTTGGTGTGGGCAACCGGGGCATATCATACACACTCCCAGGCCTTGGACACTTCCGAAAGATTCATATGTTGTGGTCATGGGGGCCGTTGGGCAAACTGTCATTCTGTGGCTGGTGTCGCGTTCTTTCCACACCGGTAAAGTTACACCTATTACAGCCACGGAAGCTAAGTGACAGATTGCCTGTAAAAGAAGCTAACCAAATTAAGTTGAGTTGATTATAAATGGTCATTTTTTCTCCATCTTTACGCTCAGGAAAACCACCTCAACTTTGCTGCTTCTTTACAGGCTGTCCGGGGAATTTAATCCTCGGTCATCCGGCAAAATTGACTTTTTCCAATCTCACGATAAGCTTGGGAAAGAGTACAACCGAATGTGATTTTTGAAGTCGAATCATTATTGTTCAATGCCTGGATACTACGCCAGTCAACAAAACTCCCAGTTTTGCAGTAGATTTTTTCCTGTGATCTTCATTTCCGAGTTTAGAAGTTGCGGCAACTCGTTCCTCATTGTTTGTGAAGGCCAACATCCCGGATCGTCGTACAACACTCCTAAACGAATTGATGTACCTGCCCGCCTAAAGCTGATGTTTACGTTGGATCAAGTCGGTGGACTTAAAACTCGATTCGTTAAAGCAGTCCAGATTCGTGCACTAGTGAGCCCCTAAGTGAACCGCACCGGGCCGCGGTTTGGATAACGGACAACGAACCAATACCTCTGTTGTGCGCATAGCGCTGAGATCAGATTCGCAGCCCAAGTGGTCCAGGGCGAGGGAACAGTGTTGCATATTTAGCACTTTTTCTGGCAGCAGTAAACGTCGTTCCTGGTCCGCTTTGCCCCGTACACAAAGCATCGGTCAAGTTCCGCGCCCCCTGAAAAGGTTGACAGAACAAGTACCCCAGAAAGGCCTTTGCTCTCTATAGCCTTGCTGTGGGCTTGGCATGAAATAACCATTGATAGCATCCTAGCCCGCCAGTTGCTGTAGTTGGCTGAGTTTAGCAGCCTTTGGTCGAATCTGTCACCTAGGCCCCCAGAGGTTCTAAGGCTGCTTGGCAAACCTGCAGTTTGTTAAGAAAGCCTACCAGAAGAAGCAAACCCCGCTTTAGGAGGATCGAATGACTTTGGAACTGATGCGATTTGCCCGACGACCGGCTTGGAACCTCGCCCTTTAGGGTGGCATAGTTTTGTTGTGTATTTACTATTCAAAGACTCTTCCGTCAAGTTCCCCTCGATTATCTTTGTTTTCTCCCCTTTGTCTTGCAAACACTAACTGCCTTCACAATTCGATTATCCTTAAAGTGAGTGAAAGCCATCCTTAAAATCAGATATATCCTCCGGAAAGCACGAACTAGCACTGACGGAACTAACAAACCTAACAGCCTCTGAGGAATAAAATTACCCAAAACCTCCCCAATGACTTCTCGTGTTACATCCCATCCCGGTTATGGTCAATTTGATACCCTTTTTGAAATTTTCCTCTTTACTCTTGGTCTAAATTGACCGATCTGAGTGAGGCAACCTTCACCTGAGGGAAGCGTGGCTGGTCTTGAAAGCCAAACTCAGAACAAGGTTGTCTCGCGGTTTCTGCTATGATGAATTGGGAAGCGATCATCTTCAAAGACATGCACACATTTTGTGGCCACAAAATTGAAAACTACAGCTGAGTCCACGGGGTGGGTAAGAGACCACGCCAGTCACAAAGGTCCGAATGAGCTATGATAAAATAGCTCTTCCGGCGTGATTAAACAAGGATTCGTATGCAAATACCTTGTTTTGTTCCGTCCCACTAGCTCTAGTAATAAAACTTTTCTGCCTTTGAACGATTTCATTTATTGTGCAAAAACAGACCGTTTCTATAGATCACTAGGTGATCAGAATCAAAGTAGCAGTACGAAGCTCAGAGGTACAGAGCCCCTCCCAGAACTGGGTCTTCTGAATGGCTATGTTGTACAAGTCTCCGATTAGCTGATTTCTTTGAGGTCGGTTGGAACGAGTGCTGGCTGGTGCTTGGTTGCTTTCTTTTCCGCTTGAATAAAAACCTCTTGGCGGCTGACTGGTATAATTCCGACGCGTCTCCCCAAACAACGTCTGTCCATTGGTTCATTGACCCTGCTTGGTTCGGTAAGGGTAACTGTTCACGGCTGATTGAATGGCTTCGCCCCGGTTCGTCACGGAGTGGCTGAAACATCGACCCGCTTTGCTGGCCTGAGGTTTGCCACCTATTTTGGACAGGTGAACACCTGCAGTCTGTAAACGAAACTAGGCCATTTGTCAAGGCCTCAGCAACCACCCTGACAGGTGGCACAGAAAACACCAACAGAGCATGTAAACGAGTATTTTCTAGAATACGAGGTACTGTAAGGTCCTGGGGGGACTTTTTGCAACTAACCGCTACACACAAATTGTAAACATGGAAGCTACCAACGGCAAAATAGGTGTGCGTAACAAAAGACAAGTACTGGTTGTGTTCGCCTGAGTCCCCCGGGGGACCGACTGCTGGAGAGGCCAGAATAGGTAGCCCCCACTTCTGAGAGCAGATATCATAACATACCAGACGAGCGCAGATTAAGCTCGGGTGGCTTGAAAGCAGGTGGTAACCTGGGTCAGTTCATGACTGCTGTAAGTAACATTTCAAAGAAAACAGAGTGCCGTGCTCGTCTTTGGAGCCACCTGGACGGTAGCCGCAAATAAGCCGTTCCATTCATCAGGAATAAAGATAAATGAGGGTTAGACAACCGTAGCGGTCAGCCCCGTTCGTAGGTGGGAGACAGAGCAACCTCCGCAAAGTTGGATGCCATGCCAACACCCACCGGGGTGCTTTTCGAGTCACCGGAAGCCTTAGGTCACCAGCAGTCTTCATGCACCCCAGTGGACATGATCCATATAAAACTTGCTATCGTCTCGAAAGATGCTCACGAAATCCATGAGGGACTAAAAGCAATCATATTTCTAGGTGTCGAAGCAAACCTGTCGCTCTACAAACCAAAGCATGCGGCATGGGGAACAAATGGATGAAGATCTTTATAGCCGCAAGACATCAGCGGTTGCCTTGAGGGGAAAGTGGCTCTCTAAAGATGACCAGGTAACGGAAATCATAAAATATGTTGCGATTCTTGGGTGTGATACGGGGCACGGCTACTTTGGAGGAGGGGCATCCATCCTTACTAGGTCAAATAAGAGCCATCTGGAGTTGCGGACCCAGTTCTGCACCCGGAACATCCAGCTAACATGGTCACACCTAAGCTTTCGAGCGGAAGAGTTGGTGTCCTTCACAAGCGCAGAGCCCTGGATATGAAAAGCGACAAGGAAACTCGCCCACTGCAAATGCCTACCACGCTCGCTAAGGGCAACAACAAGACCCCAGCAGTTGAAGATTTCAGCCTACCACACAGGCTCGGTGGTTTAGGTATGTACATTAGTAACCCGGGGAGAGGGCCTCTGCGCTGGCTGTACCTAAGGGCCTTAATCCAACACAATGGAAATGACTCAGAGCATGGACCAGGCTGTGGTCTGTCTTTGTCAGAATTAGTGAAAAAGAACCGTAAAGTGGCAGCATAACTAGAGGTTTGACTTTCTTTGAGTATGGGCGATCATGTCAGCTTAAAGGTCACTGCCTGCGTTCGCTCAAAGTAGCCCGAGTTTGGTTGGAGGCATCGCGAATATGATCATCCTTGGGTTGTATAGTAGGCTGGAGAATAGAAAGTAGGCTAAAGCGGATGCCAGATTAGAAGGCAGGCAGGTAACCAAGGAGAACATAACTCACATAAAAACGAGTTTGCTTCTCTGGAGCGGCGGGGGTGAGGGGACAAACCTTCATGATGTAGAGCTGCGATCGGAAGAACCATCAAGTGTATCAACCTCAGCCGATCTCTCTACAGCCTCTGGAAGTCACCAGGCTTGGGTTTGTTGTACGTAGCATAAAAACGAGACAGTGAACCTCTTGCTGTCTGTTAGATGCGACTGTGAGGTGAAGTTGGCCCATTGCACCAAAAAGCACCCTATGAAGCACTATTTATGTTGCGGTCTAAGGACTGATGGGGGATGCAGTAAGACCAATCACAACCAATGGCCATCGAGTTGCTGCAGACAACCAAAGCGAAGCGAATGTTCCCGTTGGTCATTGGAGCAGCCTGCATAGAATGGATGAGAAACAAATACATTCTGAGGCAATTACTCCTCCACTTGTCACAACTAAGTAAAATCCAACAAGAAAAACCGCGCGCATGCAACTGAAAGGATTCGATGTCCGCAAGCCTGCTGGACCGGTTGACATACACCCGGTCACCATTAAGCAACTAGTGGAAATATTATCTTTACCAGCATACCGGTTATATAGTGCTAACGTGGATCTTGGGGGTCGCTACTGAGCGCGAGAAAGGCAGTAGTGAATGCCGCTCCTAAAATGAGGCCCGGTTCTGAAGAGAAAAGCTATGGATAAATAAGCCTAACATGCATCGTATGTGAAGTGACAAAGACCATCCGGAGCAAGTCCGTCCTCACCTACCACAGAACCCTACGCTTCGCCCGGTTCGGCATGGGTTTCTCAAATATGGGCCTTGCCAAAACAATCGGCCGCTTTTTCAAAATGAAGTCACCTGTAGAATGAATAAAAGCAAACAAGTGGATGGGTTTCATCGTGACCATAGCAAAGACTCTGACTCTGTGGGACCATCGGCTTCTGCACAGGTGGTCAGATTCAGGAATGTACGGCAAACGTTTTCCCTGCCATGACATTATAAGCTGAAATGGGTGATAAGTATATTAGTTTGATGATTATCACTAAAGGACTACCTCAGGGATTGGCAAAAACCTGCCAAGGCTTCCTTTATTCATGGAAGATATAGCCTCAGGAACCTCAGGCTAGCAGAGCCTTCCTTAGGCCTTTCTCGAGATCTAGTTGGTACCCGATATCCGAGGCGCTGAAAAGTCATAAGTACTTTTCTGTGAGGGTTTTATATTAGTTGAGTGCTCAGGGGTGAGAAATTCCGCGTAGATGACAGGCCGGAAGGTTGGATGGGATAGTAGGTCGTTATTCCATTTCGCGGTAATGCGCAGCCAAACGAACGGTTCCCTAAGCAAAATGAGATTGATAAGAATATTTTACGGCACCAAATTGGTGAAGTGTAAACTTACAAAACCTTCACAAACCTTAGCTATGCGGCCAAAACGATTACCAAACGAGAACTGAAGTTCATCACTTTTCGACACCAACAGTGATCACCACGAACCGATCTCGAGGCCAAACCAAAATGTGCCACAGTCAAGAAGGAAGTGTGATACAAGTAAGGGCTTCCAGAATGGGCTGAATGGTGCACGCTGGTAAACTTGCGATATCCACTGGCAAATTCATGTCTTTTGGAAACGGGCATGTGAAATATTCGGCAGGAATTTCTCACGTGGGAGTGACACTGTGTGATAAAATGGCTGAGGACTATTAACAGCAGGTGCGGTAAACGAGATTGGACTTTCGGATGTGGTGACTTCTGCTATTAGGTTGTCGCTTCAATTTGCAGCCCCTGCACGAAAGGCAAGAGTTGAAGTCCTCAGACTGAGATCGACCTTGTCGTGTCAGAAAGCAGAGTACGTAGTGCAAATGAACACCAATAAATTAGGGCATCTTTAGAGGCAAGCAAGGTCGCCATTGAGCTAAAAGGATGTCGCCTTCTTGGACGAGGCACAAGGCTTGAAACCCGTGCGAGGGAGGGCTAGAGTAGCATGGCAGCAGGCAGGGACTCGGTTACATTGGACATTTATTTATGGAAAGAAGACAGCCATGGCCGCTGACCCACCGTAGGTAATTACTTTTTAAAATTTCAACGGTTTCGTATTGAATGTCCACAGGTGGTGTTCTTATTCTCTGGCTCTTGTTCCGATTTGTGTACCTGTAACAGTCGACTAATACCTTTTGCAAAATATGTTGTTCTGGTGGGTAAAGCTCGATTATTTTATTACTTTTTTTGTGATTGCTCTGTGTACGGTCAGCCTCGGAAGGACTATGGCCAAATACGATTGTTTGATTAGTTACTTCGTTATATTATGGCACATTTCATGTACCGTATAATACGTGATTTCGACTCGTCTGGTGTTCCTATTGATCCTCTTATGCACTCGGGCTCACATATCGTTGGCTGAAGGCTAAGCAAAAGTCGTCTAATTTGGGATCGCGAAGTTGTTTGGTTGAACCATACGAGTAAAGACAGTCTCGTTTAGGCGGCAGTATCAAAGGCTAATAGTGTATCTACAAAAGGTGTCTAGGTGCGGCATGTGGACGTGTTTTCTATCCGGTTTCATATTCAATTACCAACAAAATCCTCTCCATCGAACGAACAGAGAGGAATAACGTTGGTGGACAGATGCGGAGTGCAGCCTGTATATCGCGGTGCCGGAACAATATTGATACGAGAAACACACAAATTACAAACAAACGCAGTGGTAAAGCAGAAAGAAGACGAAGTCCGTATACATTCGGCGGGTAACCGAACGTAAAGGTGATTCAAAACGAAGTCGGCGGAAACCTCTAAAAGTCATTTTGGTCGGAAGGATGCAACGGAACAAGGAGATGAGGTCGAAACCGAGCGTCATAAAAGATCGTAGAGAAAATAAATTCATAGTGTTGTCCAAAAAACTGTCCGGGTCACAGCACCATCTGGGGTAATACAGCAGTCATCTGCTGAAATGCGTGGAAGGCTTTCGAATGTTAGAGGGGTCAAGATTTTGGTGCCAGTGAATGCGTGCATAAGGCACGGTTGTTGCTGCGCTGTAGGATACTGACGGGCAGACTCCGTGGTGTGCAGGAACCATAGAATGATAGGCAAGCGTAAACCAGATTCGTAGCCAAAGACATCCGGTTGAGTAAATCGTCATCCGGTTACGCCACACCAATGAAGTCCAGCTTAGGGTAACCGGTAATCAGTATGGTATCCTGGAGCAAAGTCTGTGGGTCCACCAGTGACAAAAAGGTAGCTGCTTAGTCGAAAGAGAGTGCAAACGCTGGTGCTTAAATTCCCGGAGCTTCTGGGACCACAGAAATAAACCATTTAAAGAAATAACAGAACAAAAAGAGACGGAAGAAGGGTGCGTCCCCTGCACTGGAAGCGGCTATTATGTAGTGATAGCCAATGGTGTATAGTAAGTCCTGTCGAAACAGTAAACACAAAGGTTATTACCGCGATGTGCAGTGACAGGGATAGTGCTTGACATAATCACCAAAACGTACTGGGCATAAAATCTTCCGGCCCAACAGTAAGACGGAGCCTTATTCGCGGACGGCTTCTTGGAGATGCGCTGCTGACTTGAACTTTGGATGACAATCGCACTCAAAGCCACAGCCGTACCCACGGAATACTGCCCTGTACTAAGGAAAAGGGCCTCACTCGAGGTTGCATCAAGGAATGCAAACTGCAGGCCCAGACGTGGAACGGAGGTGTCGTCAAAAGGGAGTGCAGGGTCAACACCAAATCTCACATTGAAGGGGCATACACTGTCATCACTATTGTGAAGGTTATTCCGACTGTGAACAACGCGTAACCAATTTAAAGCGAATCCCAAAACCAGAACAAGATTGACTCTTAGTTCCTACGGTGCTGGATTAACAAGTTATACGCATATAAATGTGTACAAACCTCAACTGTACGGCCACAACGTCTAACAACGAAGACCAGAGTTCAACAGAGGCCAGTGTCAGGTACCCCCGTCAAGACAGTCCAAGTTCGAATCAAAATTGTCGCCTCACATGAGCAAAATATAAACAAACGTTGAAGTGTAGTGATTGATGCATGCTGTACTTGTTCCAGAGTCAATAAGATAAAGAGCATAGTCTCAACAATACAAGTATATGACAACGCTAGGGAGGATTTCCACACATGTATGTTGCACCGCCCACCAAGTCCTCTCATGAAACGGTAAACATCCAATGAGTAAATAGGAGTACTGGTTCGCCCTGACCTACCTAGGCCCTAAGTCCGTGCATACACCGGTCGCTATGGGCTTCGTCTATCGTTGGCCAGTCGCAGATGCGCTTGCAGGTTTCTTGAGGTTATGCTCCATCTCTGGAGGTCTCAGAGTTGCTTCTGAGAATGATACTACATTATCCGTATACAAAAGGAGCTTCGATGTGATTGGGATGCGTAGGCCGATTAGAGAGTGTGGAGGAAAAGGCCGCCCGAACAAGAGTAAAGTACATGGCAAGATGAAGACTGAGAATTCGTGGTGAAAAACGAGATGGCTACAGGGTACTCGAACATCACGGGCTCAATGTGAGACGTTATCACATTGGAAGTATGTTTGTCTCACAAATTACATCCTCTTGGGCACAAGTTGAATAATAATACAAACAGGTCACGGAAAAAGAGATATTTTTACAAACGGTCAACAAGAGCTTGTTCAAGAGTTTCCTCCACTTCACAAACAATAACGTGTCGTGTGCCAAATTGGGGTTTTGACAACTGACTCCATTATCAATCGTGAACACCGTGTGAAAAAAAGACACAAATATACTTCAAAATATGTGTGAAGTGTGAGGGACTATAGAAGAATTCGTCAGGGGTAAACAAATGAATTCAGCTTCATTTGGTATCAGTAGACTTGGTTTTAGCTTGGTCTGTATCGTCAACCTCGCCCTCGCCATTATCACCTTCAAGCAAACATATCTTACGGATATCTCGCAACATGTCTCCTTTGTTCGTTCTCACCACCACCGTGAGTACGAGGTCATCGATTTCTGTACAGCAGTCCTTGATCACTCCAATCGGCCAATCGTCTTTATGTAAGTGGCTCTCCACGAGGATGACCACATCGCCACGTCTGAATGACCTCCTTTTGGAGATCCACTTTTACCGAAGCTGCGGTGTCTGTAGGTACTCTCTCGTCCAACGTTTCCAGAAAGCCTCTAACAGGTGGTTTACTTGTTTCCATCCCATGTTGTACGTTCCACGTAGTATTTTCGGTATGCTTGCCCCTACGTTTGACCGCAATAATAACAGGTCGTTGGGAGTGAGAACCGGTTCGCCTTCCGGGTCTGGGACGATCGGCACCAGAGGTCTGTTGTTCAGTATGCGTTCTGCTTTTGTTAGTAAAGTAGTCAGCGTCTCGTCGCCGAGGTTTTGTAGTGAGGTCAGGGCCGTGAGTATTTTCCTAGTCGATCGTATCAGCCCTTCCCAAACGCCACGGCGATGACTGGAATAAGGTGCGCTGAAGTGCCATTATATTCCCTTTGTTACGGTCTTGTTTTGTACTTTGCCGTGGTCCAGGCGGTTCCACCATTTCTCTAACTCCTTATGAGCTCTAACGTAGTTCGAGCCATTGTCTGAGTATACGCCCTTGGGGACGCCCCGCCTCGCGATGAACCTTTGAAAAGCCATTAGAAATAAATCAGTGGTCATATTATGCACTACTTCAGGATGGACTGCTCTGGATTGTAAACATGTTATCAGGCAGCCATACTTTTTTCGCGTGCTTTTTTGCTGTCGAAAAGTAGCGGGCCAAAGAAGTCGACGCCAATTTTCGCGAACAGGCACTATCCCAGTTGGACTTCTAAGGCTGGAGGGGGGCCATCATTTGTGAGCCTGCTGCCGTCCTCCGGCGACAACAAGTGATGCAGTTGCTTATGACTCGCTTGACCGTCGCTGGTCCCTTTGTCACCCAAACTCGTCGACGTATACTGTTCAGTAAGTGGTCCAAACCTGCGTGTCCCTCTTCTCGATGTTCATGGTCTATCAGGCATCTCGTTATGTAGTGGTCACAAGGAACTATTATGGGGTATTTTGTTTCTTACTCTAGATTAGAATTCTTTAGCCGCCCTCCAACTCTCAGTAGTCCGCTGGTTCGCATAGGGTTTAGTCTTCGGATACTGCTGTACAACAGCCCGCTTACTTTGGTGTTATCATCTATCCTGGCCAGCTCGTGGGCCTCGAACGGGAAAGTGTTTAGTTGTAGTAGGCGTAGAACGTCGAGTTTGGCTTGGTTCAGCTCGCCCGGTAGTATAGTCCTCACATTTAATGTGTTCTGTGGTCGTGCGCTTTTCAAAATCTTTGGGAGTACTTTGTATCGCATCCACCAGACCACGGCTCTTAACATTATTGTCCAGTCGGGGAAGTGGCACAGTTTTTCTACTAGGCTTACGCTTCCCGTAGAGTTTGTAGCCGGTATCAGTCTCTTGATCTCGATATCGCCATCATCAAGCTTAGGTATTGGTAGCGTTGGCCACATCGCCTTGGATGCAGTTAGGAAGTCCGGCCCCATTGTCCACATTGGCAACCCCTCTAGTGTCTTCAGGCCCCTTGAGCAGAAGGCGGCTGGGTTACTGGCGGATTTTTCATGGTGCCACTGACCGGTTTTAGTCGACTCGTGGATTACAGTGAGTCTGTTGGCCACGAAAGTGTTAAAGCGAGTGGTTATGCTGTTTATGTAATGCAGTACCGTGGCTGAGTCTGCCCAAGAGTTTGGTTCCCAATTTATCCGATCGAAGCATCCCCTAATCAGCCTCGTGGCTTCCATGGCCAGTACTGCTGCCGTCAGTTCCAGCCTCGGAAAGGACACCGTTTTCAGTGGAGCCACTCTCGCCTTTGCGAATACTATCCGATTGTAAAGCCCACCTTTTTCGTCTACCCAGCAGCCGTAAGCCAGTATCCCGTAGCCTGTTTCTGACGCATCAGAAAATAAGTGGATTTGGGCATCGTTTGTGCACTTGATTCCTGTCAAGCATCTTTGTATTTTGGTCTCACCGAGTTGCTCCAGGCTGTGCAGCCAGTCGCGCCATCGCTTACCGTCGTCATCCTGGAGAGGCTTGTCCCAACCGGTCCCTCTCTGGCACAGCGACTGCAGCGAGCACTTTCCCGGTAACAACCATGGCGAAACAAAACCTAGGGGATCATACAGGCTTGAGACTGATGATAGGATTCCTCTTGGTGTGACTGGTCGTTTAAGTAGGTCCAAATTGAATATGAATTCGTCACCTCCGGGTTTCCTTTGAAAACCAAACGCGCGCTCCGTTTGTGAAGAGGATCCTTGAAGCTCTCCCGTTCACTCCATTTTCTCAGACTTCGGGATACTATTGAGCACCTCTTGGCTGTTTGAAGTCCATTTAGTGAGGTTGAATCCCCCGACCTTTCGAGTGGCGATCAGTCCGGGCATATATAGAATAGCAGTATTTGGGTCGTCAAAGTAACACAGAAAATCGTCCACGTAGATTGATCCGTTGCTCATCCCAACAAATAGCTGGTACCGTCAATACGCTTGAGGGTCTCCCGGAGGGCGAAATTAGCACAGGAGGGGGATGATACCGTCCCAAAGGGATCCATGGTCAGCCTGTACTCGTCTGGTGTGCGATTTGCGTCGTTTTCAGGCCACCAGAGAAGACGAAAGACGTCCCTGTCCTCAACGGGCATCTTCACTTGTAGAAACATTTCACGTATGTCCGCAGAGACGGCCACTTTTCCTAGCCGAAAACGGTATAAACCCCGATTGGCGGTGTTGTCCAGTCTGGGCCCTTGATTATCTGGCCGTTGAGTGACATCCTGAAATTTCGCAGCACAGTCGAAAACCACCCTGACCTTCCCGGTTTCTTTGGGTTCACGACCGCGTGATGAGGTGGGTACCACCTCAAGTTTGCGCTGATTACCGCTGTATCCGTTCTTTCTACATAACCCAAGTCGATGTTACGTTGCATGGCTCGGGTGTATTCTATTCCTAATTGTGGTCCTTGAAGTAGCCTGGTTTTGAGGAAGCGTAGTCTTTTCAGAGCCATTTCTCGGCTGTTTGGCGCAGGTTTCTTGTTGGGTCTCCACGGGACAGGAACCTCGATACGATCTATTACACACTTAGCTTTTTCGGCTACCATTTTCAAAGCCGAATTATCTTCTCCTAATGGGGCATCTCTATCAATGGCCGGGTCGGCAAATTCGGTGTTATGCAGCTGTTGGAATGCCTGTTCAATGTTCGCCGTTTCCACCGAAGTGCAGTTGATTTGGATTTGTTTGCCGCATCTTCTATCTGTACTACCATATAAAGTCCAGCCAAATATAGCGCGTACTGCATAGGGTGCTTTGCCGCTTCTTACTATTTGAGCCAGGACCCAGTGTGTTTCCGGTATATCACAACCGATCAGCAGATCAACTTCGTTATCCCGCCACTCCTCGATCGTAACCCCGTCAAGATGCGGCCCTTGAGTCAGAATCGATTGCACTGACAGAGGTGCTCTCATCGGCAGATCTTTTGTGGTGAATGCTTCCAGACTGTCCGCTTTATTGTAGTTGACCAAGGAAACGAGTTGTAGGTGCAGTTTCGTCGATTGGATGATCGGGGTGCCACTCACTGTGCTCATCGCTAATGATGATTCACTCCCTCTGACCCCATATCTCTCAGAAAACTCCTTCCTCACTATCGTAGTATCCGAGCCACTATCTATGAAGGCTATCGCTCTCATGACCCCAGCTGAGGTTCCCACGCCAACTGCTATTACTCCCTGGAGAACATGCTTGTTAGTAGAACGAGACACTGAGCAGACCACACTTGGCCTCGGGATTTCTTCGGCATTCAGTTTCTTCGGTTTGTGCAGTGGGTAATAATGTTTCCCATGGCATCCGTCCTGACTACAACTGGGTTTCATTCGGCACACTGCTGCTCGATGCGAATCGTTGAGACAGACTAAGCATGCGCCTAGTCTCTTAGTCATTTCCCATCGTTCGTCGACGTCTACGTTGGGGAAGCGAGGGCATTCCGCTAGGCGATGAGGAGCCCCGCAAATTTTACACACCGGCAAGTTTTCACCTTCTCGAGATAATGCGTGTGTTTGCCCATGGTCGGCCTTTACTTGGTTCCGTGGTCCAGCTTTGCATCGTCGCAGCCATAGGTAGCTTGCCTCTCTCGCTCCCAAGTTGACCGAAACGACTGTTTGCTATTCGAGCATGAATGTCTATAAACTGCATCAGGTCATCAAACGTGGTTTCTCGCCCAAATCTACTGACTCCCTCGGCTTCCTCGACCCACCGACTCTGTATTTATGTGGGTAAACTGTGCACTATGGTCTCCAATGTGTGCAGTGCTTTTAGGTCCGATCGGTAATCTGGGTGATTCAATGCGATGTCTCAGTTCCGCATCTTTGTCACCGGGCTGGCTAGAGAGCTCGACTCGCCTCTGGAGCGTTTTTCCTCTGACAGCACACCATCGATCAAATTCCGGGCAACTTTAAATAGTTGCCCAAATAGGTTTTTTAGAATTTTACGTGCCCGAGTATAACCTTCTTCGGGATCCAGCACGGAGCACCCGTCGATTGCCTCCCTGGCCCTTCCACGAGAGTAATGCAGTAAATACGAGAACCTCTGTCCTGGATCGGACACTCTCCTTTCCAGAAAGTTCTCGTATTGTTTAATGGACTTACAGTATTGTTCTGCTCTCCCGTCGAATGGGGACACTTCCACTCTTGGTAAGTCAACACCGTGGGTTACACTGATGCAAGTCGACTTTAATCGTTCCACGGAACTGCTAGGCTGAATGGCCGTGGTCTCCAAAGTCACCTCCAGCTCCCTTCCCCGGAGTTGATCTTTCCCGGCAGATTTCGCTTCTTCCCTAGCCTGCCTAAGCTGGGTTTCTAATTCAACTACTCTCAATCGATAAATATCATTACATTTACATTCTATACCACTAGCTGAAGTACACGAAATTGCACTGACAGGACTAGTAGACCTAGCATTGTCTAAGGAATCAGTATCACCCAAAAATACCCCAGGGACTTGCAGGGTTACGTCCTGTGCAGCTTCGGTTTGTTTTCATCCTCTTCTTGGCATTTCTTATAGATTTCCTCCCGCTGATTCCATATTGAGTACTGATATGGTTATTCCGACTAAGAACAACGCGTGGCCAATTCAAAGCGAATCCCAAAACCAGAACAAGATTGACTCTTAGTTCCTACGGTGCTGGATTAACAAGTTATACGCATATAAATGTGTACAAACCTCAACTGTACGGCCACAACGTCTAACAACGAAGACCAGAGTTCAACAGAGGCCAGTGTCAGGTACCCCCGTCAAGACAGTCCAAGTTCGAATCAAAATTGTCGCCTCACATGAGCAAAATATAAACAAACGTTGAAGTGTAGTGATTGATGCATGCTGTACTTGTTCCAGAGTCAATAAGATAAAGAGCATAGTCTCAACAATACAAGTATATGACAACGGCTAGGGAGGATTTCCACACATGTACGTTACAACCATACGCGGCTTTGAGACGATTGATACCGGGAGTATTGACGCGGCAGTGTCGATTAACTTCGAAGGACTTATTGTGAAGATCAATCACGAAAAAATGACCTTCGTAAGGCTGTCGTAATGGCTTTGCTAGCGAACAAATACGAAGGAATGAACGCGACCACGTTTCGAGTTCCACCGGAAAAAAATCTGTCGCCGCCGCTCGAGTCTGCTCCAGTGCACATTTTTTCTTGTATGTAGACGAATAGTAAAGGCAAGCCTGTACGCACGTGAATCTGCACTCATTAGCGCAAGAACTCTCCTGGCAGAAGTAATGTCCTGCCGCATACAACTTCTGAATGGAACATTGGATATCTGTCTCAGAGCAAGTTCTGATACCAAACAGAACTAGTGGTAACTTTTCGTACCAAGCAAGGCTCTCGCGTGTTCAAGAGCAGCTTTCGATCGATGATATAAAAGCGCGGCTGAACCTTTCGAAGCCGCATTGTACGCCGTTTTGTGAAAGCATTCCGTGTTCAGCCTTTTGATTAATAAATAGAATGAACAGAACCCCAATTGTTTCTCTCGATGGGCCGTGATCGCAGAAGGAAAACTGTGCGAAGCTATCCATCGTTCTATCAGATGTCGAGCCACTGATCCAGCAGTGATGATAGGGACGAGAATAGCCTCGGGCCACCTCGTGAATCTATTGACGCATGGTAATAAACAGTTTTACCCGTGTGACGGTGTCAGTGGACTCGTAAAGTCTACGTGGATAAGGTCGAGGAGAGCATAAGACGTGGCAAGAGCACCGACGGTCGACGCTGCTTGCCTATGCACATTAGATTGTTGACATCGTAAACATTTACCTTCCACCATACGATCAACCTAATTCTTGGGTGGCCAAAAGCGTCGAGCAGCGACTAGTCGGAGACCGGCTGTGATGCGTGGACGGGAAAGACCATGCGGCGCATCAAACACGAGAATTCGATATGAATGGGGTAGGACCAGTCGAGGTGGGCCGGTGGACATTCCGCAGGGTATACTTCCAACTCTGGTGGCCTCAGGTATGGATATACAATGCGTCAAAAATGACTAAGCAGCTTCCAAACATGACACATCCTGCGACCGCGCAGCAGCCGTGGCAGGAATGAATAAAGCAGAAGATTTAGGAGCATTAGGTGGAATGCTAGGCAACGCATCTGCAAAGCGGTTCGACTTGCTTTCGAAATTTCACAGGCTAGTTGTGAACTGAGAGTTATAGTCCAAATGTCTAACTTCTCGTGGGGAGTAAAGATAAAACCTAACATGCACAGCACATGTCAGGGGCTAGTATTCGGTGTACGGGACAAAATATCGACTCTCGACTGTGAGGCGGGAAGGCCCGACAGCACTATACGCAGCCAGATAACTGAGACCGAAGGCACTAAATTTCGTCTCTGTGGGATCGAGACTTCGACAGAAAACCTCTCATGGTTGCTCAATCCCAGAAACAGACTATTGCAGGACTGCTCCGATGACGAATTCGGTTCCATCCGTGTCGGTTATTCCGAACGTGAGTAACGCGTGGTCAAATTAACGAATCTCATAGTCAGAAGAGGACCGATTCGCTGATTCTGCGGTATCGGATTAGAAATTTATACGCATATAAATATGTAAAACCCTCAAGTGTGTGGCCACAAAATTGAGCAAATAGGAACAGAGTTCAACAAAGGTAAGTGTCAGGTACCACCGTCACGGCAGTCCAGGTTCGAATCAAAACAATGCCACGTCACATTAGCAGAATACAACCGAATGTTCAAGTGTATTGTTTGATTCACGCTGTGTCTGCTCAAGGGTCAATAAGATGAAGAGCACAGTCTCAACAGTACAAGTATGTGACAACTGCCAGGGAGGATTTCCAAACACGTGCTTTGTAGCACCCACTAATTTGCTAAGCGTTGCGGACGGAACGGTGTGCTTAGGTAGAGTGTCCGTTACGAACGTCGCTTTATTATCCGTAAATGCTAACTGTATGGCATCTGTGAGCCACATCTAAGGTAAATGGCCGCGAATTAGGTCAGGTAATGGAAACACGTTCAAAAGCATGGGGTACGAAACGACCATAGAAGCCAGCTAAACACAAAAACTCCCTAAGCTCCTCGATTTCCGACGGCACAGCGTAAACTAGAAAAGAAGGCACTTTATCCTCGCCAGATTTAATACCTCCTCTGAAGATCTTGTGCCTGAGGAACACAAGTTCCGGCTGCCCGAGTTCACATTTATCGGGATTGAGGTACAATTCGATGCTTGGGAAAACGATAAAATACTAAAGTTTACTGCTGGAAATGTTCATCTTAGCTGGACGATGCGATTAGTAAGTCATAGATATAGACGTGAACAAATTCCAAGTATCCTGTAATGCCATCGATAAACCTCTTGAAAGTCTGGGTGGCACTTTGCAAACCAAAAGGCGTACGTAGGAACTCAGGCAAACTAAAAGAAGCAGTGACAGCGGTTTTCTCGACATCTTCAGCAGCGAGTGAGATTCGGTGATAAGCTCGAACCAAATCCATGTTAGAAAATACAGTCTTGCGGCGAAGTGATGCCGTGATGTCACGAATGTGGAGTATCTCAACTGATAACCGAGCTGAGTGCACGACACTCACCACATGGTCGCCAGCTATTGCTACTTTTTAGTAACCATGAGTAGAGGTGAGGCCCACCGACTGTGGGAAGGACGGACAACAACCCTAAAAAGTAAAATGCCAACTCACGTTCGGCCTGGTCGTACACTGATTGGTGGTCCGCTGGTGACAAAGTTGCGCGCCACGCGATCTGTATTTGCATCATTCTATTCAAATGGTTTACTTGAAATTGGGAGGGTGATGAGTGGAAACCAAAAGTCATGAGGAATGTGATAAAGCAAACCTGCGATTCAGTGTGCATGTGTTCGAGCTGCAAGACCAGGGAGTTTATTGTCCCACGAAGGATCGGTATGCTGTAGCCTACGTGAATCAACAAGCAATTCATGACGTTGCGGAAAATCGGTTCCCAGTAGGCCTGCAGTAACGTCCTCAAGGATAAACGTTCACATACACCGCCGCCGTAATCTCAGGTTGGCATCAAGCAGTTTTGGGCCGTAGGTAGGAATAGAGGAACCTTTCACGGCAACCGGTTCAGGCAAGGACGTTCAAGGTCCGTCTTTACCAACCAGCAAGACGGAAACTCGGGTATCAGTATCAACTGGAAAAGTAGCATTACTGCACGATCATGAGCACAGAGCAAAAGGCCATTTTGAGACAGATTGCCTGCCAGTACGGCAGCTTTTCCCGGCAAGCGGTGAAGTTCCGTGCCGAGTACGAACACGGCTGTCTGCACCCGCGGGCAGGTGGCACAAAAACGCGACGGGACCAACTAAAGCCGCCAGTGGGATTATAAGGCTTGTTAGATACGGGTAAGGCTGACTTGGGCAGTGGAGCGCACCCTTTCCTGCCTTTGGTTGCGTGGGCTAATTCGAGGGGCTGGTGCGTGCATTCGGTCTTTAAAGAGAGTCGGCTACGGACGGATCGAGAGCGACGAGCACTGTCCGGCGACTCGTCCAGGTCAACACCAGGACGATGGTACCCCATCGTGGCGACGAGTGGGTTGGCTTCATTTCCGACGCTTTCGACAATCCTACCGGCCACAGAGGCTGCTCGTTCCAATGACAAATCCTCGAGATGAGCAGTGGCAGTGGTCTGAACATGAAACGGTAGCGAATCCAACCACGACTCACTGACTGTCTCTGAATCCTTACTGGCGGGTCCCTCCGAAAACAGCAGATGAGCTTGGTGGTGGTTGGGTTCCTGCGATAAATTAGAACCGAACTAGAGTAATCGTTCTACTCGCAAGGAACGCAATATAGCTCCCGCCCGATCTACGCAAAATGAAGATCAAAAGCCGACTAAATGGGCTCACACTGGAACTTGCATTCTGCGCCGTCGTAATGTACATAAACATACGTAGTCAATAAAACAACAATTACAGACATTAAAAAATTGCTACTATCTCGTGTTCTCGATGGGGTGCCGCACCAGTTGCAAACCTAAGCTTTTCTCCTGAGAGGGTACGAAATGCCACCTTTAGCCGATCGTGCGGCTGCCCCCGGGGAGGGCCTAGGAATAAGTCCGTAAAGGGGGCGATAGCACCACCAGGGGCAGCCTCTAAGACGAGAGGAAACCTTTGGCCTTTTCCAGAATCCTACATGCTTGAAATGCAGATCTAATGCTGAGAGCCGAGCCTCGGGATCGCTGGGGATGAACTCAACGATTTGAAGTTACCGACAGTAAACGTGAACATTTTGTCGAGCTTAGACGTATACTCAGACATGGTAACCTTGCCACAATCTATCGTCAAAATTGTATATCGCACAAAAAAACGAGGAGGTAAAACAGCAAAATTTCGGACTCAATGGGCTGGCGAATTTTGCAGAAGGAAAGGGGTTACCAGTATAGAAGACTTCTGAGTGCCGCTTGTGGACGTGTTTTCTATCCGGTTTCATATTCAATTACCAACGAAATCCTCTCCATCGAACGAACAGAGAGGAATAAAGTTGGTGGACAGATGTGGAGTGCAGCCTGTATATCGCGGTGCCGGAACAATATTGATACGAGAAACACACAAATTGCAAACAAACGCAGTGGTAAAGCAGAAAGAAGACGAAGTCCGCATACATTCGGCGGGTAACCGAACGTAAAGGTGATTCAAAACGAAGTCGGCGGAAACCTCTAAAAGTCATTTCGGTCGGAAGGACGCAACGGAACAAGGAGATGAGGTCAAAGCCAAACGTCACAAAAAATCTCATTGCAGTTGCGGTCACTACAAATTTAACGGACATCTATCTTATCAGAGAGCCTTCTTGGACTGAGCTGCGAGTCTATTCCAAATGGGCTCAGGTCCTCACGCAAGAAATCGCTGGAGGGCAATACTGGAGGCTCAAATTGGAATGATGGCTGGATTTTACTCTTTTGGCATTAAGATAGAAAAATGCTGGAATAAGTTGCCAGGACGGGTGGTAAACCTAGGATCTCGTCGGCCGCCTCGGGGACCCTAGATCCTCAGTGAAAAGAGGTCGTCTCTGACGCTTAGATTTATGAACTACACCGAGCCGATTGCTGTAAATACTACGGTCAGTCTAAGGTGCTGTATTATTAGATGTATCCATTCGTTGCGTAACAACTCGTTGAAAGCCCACAATGTGTAGTGTCTCTTGGAGTTGACTTGAGATGAAGTTTCGTGTTTCCCTATTATTTAAAATGATCATTTGTCAAGTAAAACAGGTTTTGGTGAGTGAACGACTTATGTGCATGCCACGAAGGGAATCCTGGGCGCTAAGTTATCGGTGGATATTACCTTGTGAGTTGCCAGGTGGATTGGATTTTCTAATTGCTCTCAGGGATAAGCGTTTTTGCATTGTTTGGTGGAATAACACGTTATTTCATCCAAACTAACGTATCGCAAATAGTATTGTGGTACGCGTACTTTTTGAAGTGTTCACTCTCTTCAGAAGAGTTTGTTCTCTTCAAAAACTGGGTATACTTTTTGGTGTCCTGTTTGGTGTTTTTTGCTGGTGTCAGTGCAACTGATACAGGATAACATCTTTTTGTGGCGCTTTTTCTAGTGTACCGCTATTGTGAAACTTTTGTAGTGTGCGGGTTTGCTGCACTTGGCTTAGCGTACCCTTTGTATCTGTTTAAAAGGCTGTGTTATTATCCTACAGGTGTTCGAGACAGTATTTTCAAACAAACTCTACCATCACTGCTGAAATGAATGGAACAGAAGTTGATCCCATTGGTCAGGCAGTAAGCTGTGGGAACAAGGAAAGCACGGACCCGGTGCAGGATGAGGGAATTCAATGCGACCAGTATTGCATCTGATATCATCAAAAGTGCTTCAAGCTAGAAGAGAAGGACTTCAAGCTGCATATCAAGCAAGCATCGCTCAAGTGGATATGTGCCTACTGCTTCGCGTTTGCAAGCAACGGCTCGCGCATAATTCGAGGCGAACTGGGGAAATGGGACACGAACATGAAGCTGGAACCAAGACTAGAGAGAGCGAGTTCGATCCATAGACTAGAGGGAAAGGAAAACCGGGTGCCAGAGCAGAAAAATAAAAAGTCAACCCAAGCCGAAGTGCAAAGAAAGCAAAGAGGTAGCAGGATTCACCAATGTGGAAAAAAGCCTCCTGACGGAAGTAGAATCCCTCAAGGAGCAGGTTATACGCCTAGATACTGAAGTGCAACGCGTGAAGCGTGGCGCTGAGGTCAAGGCAGACAGAAGAATTAGACTGCTACTTCATAACCTTAGAGAGAACATCGTAAAAGATGGTAGAATCAGGAAGGGGGAAAACCGTCCGCATATGACTGAAGTTCTTAGGATGGCTGGCCTACTTCCCACGACACCAATAGTCATGTGCCATCTAATAGGACTATGGCGTGGAGCACAACCAGCACCGCCACGACCCCTGGTAGTTGTGTTCCACAGTGTCTACTGGAGGGATATGCTGCTGTCCAGGGTGGGAGCAGTTGAGGGCGGCACGCATGGAATAGTCAGGGTTCCACCTGACAGCCCAGCATTTGTCAAACCGGGTAATGCCATAGTCTCGCTGAGAACGGGCATCCCTGACCTTAAGAGGCCGAATATACATGTAGCGAAACTGGAGATGACCCCTCTTGGGAATTCAACACCTAAGGCCCAAGAAGTAATTCAGTACCAAAGGTGGCTTCAGGCTCCGGTAAACAAAAAGCCAAAGTTCAGGAAGTTCGAAAGACCAAAAAGAAGGGGACTCACAGGGCATTCAGTCCGGTTGGTGTTGAGAAGGTGCAGCCAGCCAGCCCGATTCTAAAGGAGACTCCCAAAAAGCTCTCTCTGGTGCAACCAGCGAAGTTGGAAGTATCAGAAAGAAAAGCCAAGGAAACCAACTGGGCTGAGGTAGTCGCAAGACCATCCCGGGCCATCGGTATGGCGACTCGAAAGGGGGTAACGTCCCTTGTGCATGTTGAGCCCTACACCGGGTCGACGGGTGGAAAAGAAAAAGCCAAGAATCTCAGAGTGTCACATGATATCTAAGATGCTGCACCGCAGACACCTTTAGAGGCAAAAACGGGGCATCACCCAGGAGATTGCACCCGAGGGTACCCTAGCCGTAAAATTAGCAATGAAGTCAGTGACGAGGACCTGGGAACCGTCAATATGGCTCACTAGCATCTAATAATAATAATAATTATAATAATTATAATAATAATAATAATAATAATAATAATAATAATAATAATGGTATATTTCTCGGCAATGGTCGAGACGCACGCGCTAGTGCATGATCATGGTGTGACACGTTACCCAATAAGGTGGAATATTCACAAATTCAAAGTATGAAAGTCGAGAGTATCAGCGATAGATAGACATAGCCAGCAACAGTTTGAACGGATCATTTTACTAATGGTTTGCGCGGCAGTTTCAAACCGGTTTCGAATCCGGGCTGGGCGGTGGAGATATCGAAAAACCGTTAGCGCAGCGTCAAAGACGCATTATGAACCAGAATGATGCAAGCTGGGGAAACGGAGGCCTGCTGAGGTTCTACAGACGGGGTAAATTTTGAACAAGAAGAAAAGGAAGAAAAAAAAGAAAAAAAATCGTAAAGATGTGTTCTCGGGAAGGTCGGTGCATGCGGCGAGGATAGCGATCCATGAAGACGATGCAGACCCTGAATGTCGGATTTACCGGAGTTCAATAAATGGAATGAGTTTCGAAACGGTGCCGAGACCATTTTCGTGAAAGTGAACACTGGTGGATGTGGGAGAAACAGCAGTCCATAAAAGGGTGAGTTTAGATTCAGGATCAGTAACATGTACCATTAAGAAATGAAAAAGCTCAACTGGAAGGTCCTCGAGAAGCGGAGAGTCAGTTTCCAACCGGCTACGGTTCGGAGGAAAGGTGGACTGTGGTAATGGATAATAAAGTGTGAAATCTCCGCATGGACTTGAGAGTTAATATGCTGTTTCACTGGCAAATATATATGTATATATATGTTGACGCATTTGCCTTCAGTGATATTCAGCGTCGTTTCTGGTAACGTACGACATCATATGGGTGTGTTTCGTCTAGCAGGGCAAAGTATGTGTCAGTCAATCAGCTGAGTGTGGTGGTATATTAGCAAGATGCGCATGAACTGGAATGTGTGTTGGTTGCTTCAGAAAAAGCTGAATGATCTGATAATCAATTAGGAGTATTTCCTGTCGGGTGGCTTGATTTCGGTCCCAGTTGCTATGGTAGGCTCTACTTGAGTCTCTGTCCGTACGAGTCAAAGTGGCGTCCTTGGTTATCCGGTTTGGTGACTGCTATAGTGGGAGACAACAGACCTGAAATAAGGGGGGGTTGCAGTCTGGACTTGGTTCCAGCTGTGGGTTATGATGAAATATGAAGACAATAGATAGTGGACTGGTTAGGTCTGTGTGAGTGAAGCATGGATGAAGTTTCATTTGAGCAGTCAATGGCACCTACTCCACATTCTAAGTAAAAATAGGCTCGCGGTGGATTTGTGCTATACTGCTGCAGGCTAACGAAGTTGCGTACACTAGTTTGGTAACGGTGTATGCATCCCAAAGGATTTGTGATTTTGCACTTTGGCATGGCATCGCTCGGATACTAATGAAAGACCTAGGGTCTCAAGGTTTAGAGAGTTAGTAATGATAACCCTCAGTACCGTTTGCTTACGCAGAAAGCAGTTTGGCAACAATGCGATAAGATAGGTTTGAAATAACAGACTGTGAGCGAATGAGACTAGCTTACTGTTAGCGTAGCCCTTTGCTGTTACTGTTTCTTCCAACATGGTGGTTATTCTATACTGGGTAGTTTCTGAGGAGCCTTAAAGTAGAAGAAACTATCTGGGTGACAGAGGTGATACATTAGAGGCAATCGGTTACGTGCCTTGGAACGTTAACGTGAGTTCATCTATGCTCTTACTCGATGGTGCTATCGTACTGAGATTTGCTCGAGTATGATCAAGAAAACCGGACGTAGAAATGATTGCATGGTTACCGCGGTGTCCTTTTCGTCGTTATCGCATTGCAAAGCAGGAAAACACCCATGTGAGAACTGGTTTCGGAGAGCCGTGAGAAATGGGAATGAGATGGGTCCGAATTTTCGTCAGGGAAGCAAACTCTAACGACATACATTCGGTGCTCATGGTAGGCGGCACAAGGGCCTGCTTCAGGTGGAGAGATAGCACGATACACAAACCACTGGCATCCAGCACGTGGCGCTCCAAGAATGATCCACACTTTTTTAGACGTTTTTATTTTATTTTTTTAATGGTTTTATCACAGTCAGGTATCTGGCTGTCAGAGAAGGCGGAGCTGCTTTTGGTGGGCGACCACAGCTCCCACGCCCCGGCCGAAACATGGACCGCATGTAACAAGCCGCGTTGGGAATAGGTCAACCACACCAGTCGATCCGTAGCAACACGGCAACCCGGAGACATGAGTCACAAGTGACAAGGCTGGTGTGCCTGGAAGACAAAACAGTGGGGTATTTTTTCTCACTTTTTTATGCCAATCTCTACTTTTTGGTGGTCATGTCTTATTGGTGGTCAACTCTGTGCAGGGAGACCATCACGGCCAGGAATGTTTGCAGAAGTGCCGCGCTAACACTCGCCTTATCCGTGAAGTCAGAACCCTCATGCCGTTTACATGGGACAAAAAATGCAGGGGGAGGTAGAGTCAACCACAGCCTGCGATTATTCAGTGGGGTTTATGTTCAATAAAAAGCCAGTCTGCACAAGGATGGGGTACGACTTGCAGCACCAACAACGTGATTAGTCGGGATGATCCACAGATGGTTTGTAGTTTTGCTGGCTAAGTATCAAATGTTGTATAGGCCAATCATGGAAGATGCTAGAGTCCTGTTACAGGGACGGAAGTTGAGCTGTGAGTGATTAATGGTGACCACTAGATGGAGGCTGAGGAGTTTGGCAGGTGCTAAGTCTTTGGTTGGAGACAAAGGCGAAGACTGAGTAAGGACAGCACTGGGAATGTTTAAGGACCACCTTTCATGCTTCCAGTGGTATTTCTTATAATCAGATACGACTTCTGATGCACTGGCCTCAGGCATGAGAGTTACTACATTTAGGCATTGTAACCTGGTAGGTTTACGCTTAGGTGATGGCAACTATGGTGTATGATGTGGCACATCCTAGATTATCAAGGGTTCTGGTTAGTATCACGCTTTCCTCATAAGCCCTATCGAAAGTCATGTAAGAATTTATAATAGTATATATAGATCAAATGGATCCCCGGGCAAGGAAGCTGAGAGGAGCGGAAGCCAGGATAAATAAGAGAGGATCAAGGAGTGAAGTAGTGGGTGGTGGGACTTAATTTCTTAGGATCCAGCACCAGTGGACAATTTGGTGCTGGGGGAAAACATCAATGGCTAAAATCTTCAGCTAGAGAGTTGTTTTACATGGCTGCCCTAGTACTATATAGCGAGGGAGGCAGTAATTGTTTAGACATGGTTGTGAAAACCGACTAGTGAATCAGATGAGGCAGGGATGTAAAAGGGTTAGGTGATGGTAGGTGAACGTGGGTGAGTGGCCGGAACCGGCAGGCATCTAGCTAGTTATAGTTGTAAACGACAATGCTAACCTTCTGCAATATGAGTTATACGTAAAAAGTGATAATAAATGGTAAGCCTAGCGTCTGTCGTTAGGCAGAAAATGGTAGATTTGGGATATGGTGCCATGGTCCTAGTAGTCGAACCCGTTTTTGAAGACCAGCTCGACGGATAGCAGAGAGCGGGAGGAGAGACTGAAGCTAGGGTTCTAAAGTTCGATGCCTTCTTCATGGGCTCGATCCTCAGATATGCTGGCGTTAGTCAAAGATAACATATGACTAACGGTAAGTTGTGATTTAAGGGCGTGGCTGAACTGGGTTATTGACGAACACTTGCGAATGGTCCGAGGTAGCTTATTCCAAAGCTTTGAATATATAATGAGAAAGAAGTTGGATCCTATTGCCAGCCTGGAATGTGGGGTGGTCAGACTGAAGTCTCTGTGGCGCAGAGGGTAAGATGAGGGTAGAGAAAACTGTATAGAGTTGGTAGAAGTGAAAGCAGAGCAATGAATAAGTCTGTATAGAAAACACAAGTTAAGCCTGACATGTCTAAGCCATACCGGGTCAAGTTTTAATAGAATGCATCGCTCTTTATAGCTCAGTGGAGAGGAATATCCCATTAGCTTCTTGGTGAAGGTGCGCTGGACTTTCTCCAGGCGTATTCTTTCAGATTTAGACATTCCAGAGAAGATTATAGGGCAATATTCGAGGTGGGGTCTAGCATGAGATTGGTGTGTAAGGAGGATACTATATTTCATTTTAAATGATCTGAGAACTAGGCCTATTATCTGTCTGGCCCTGACCGTCTGAAATGAGACATGTTCCGAGAATTGTAGATTGTTTGTGTATCGAAGCCGTAGATCCATCACTGATGAGCCTGGGGCGATGGGTACTTGGTTCAGTGACAGAGTTCCGAGGAGGACTTGACATCTGTAGGTTGTGTAGAAGCTTTTAGATGTCGGGAAGCACATCTGCCATGAAGTGAACCATTGATCAAGTTTCTCAAGATCACTACCTATTTCAGTCAGTGCTGTGCTCAAATCTTGATGGCGGAAATCATACACGATTTTGATGTCGTCGGCGAAGAGGAAAGGTGTGCCATGTTGCACAATGGAAAAAATGTTGTTAATATAGAGTAAGAAAAATAGCGGACCAAGTACACTTCCTTGTATGACTCCACTAGTGACAGGCGCCGGTTGCGGTAGATGACCATTAGCATATACAACCTGGGTTCGATCCGACAGGTGACAAGTGATCCATGATAAAAGCGGGTCATGGATACCATAGGCCCGGAGTTTTGTTGACAATCGGGAGTGAGGAACTCGGTCAAATGTCTTGGTCATATCGAGGTAGGTGATACTCATAGATTTTCCGTCGTCAGCTGCCGTGGTCAGAAGGTTGAAGAAATCAAACTGGCATGTGGTACAAGAACGTGACTTCAGTAAGCCATGTTGGCCGCTGTGAACGAGGTTATGGGAAATGAGATATTCGGACATCCGCTGTTTAATCGAACGCTCCATTATTCTGGCTGCTAAAGAGGTATGGTTGACAGGAAGAGAATCTGAAGGGTCATGCACTGGACCTTTTTTGTGGATAGGAATAATGGTTGAAGTTTCCCACTGGGATAGAAGAATGCCATTTTTTAGGGATAAGTTGTAGAGATTCATAAAGATAGCAGCGACATCAGTTCCACGAAGATGAAAGGGTGCTGGGGGGATGCCGGCGGAAGGAGGGTCTAACAAGCAGCAGCAGGTGGGTCACATCGTTCAAAATGAATTCAATGTCAGGGAGAACTTGCTCGGTGATGAGGGGTACGGGTGGCGGATTTACAGTGGCGTCAGTGGTCATGGATTCTGAAAAGAAGGTATTGAGCGCCTTAGCGATTTCGGCTGCAGATTTAATCTGCGTGTTGTTTTCCAAAATTAAATTGGGTATCCCTGTAGGCTCTCTCTGATTTCTGCTCTTCAGCAGTCGGGACAATCGGTACGATCTGTCGAAGGAATTCAAGGCCGAAAGCTCCTGCTTTCTCAGCAGTTCATTAGTCCGAAGACTGATGGTGACAGAGAGAGTAAAGTTGCGATAGTATGGAGAAGTCTTTGGTTTTATTGTAGATCTTCTGCAGTTTTGCATGCTTATTTCGCAGCCTTGTTTGGTAACAGCCGCTGGCTTGAGAACGGTTGGTCCCGATGGTGGTGACTGCTGACAAGCAGCGATGTAGCTTATGGTAGAGTACGTTACTGGCGAGCTGAGTTTTGCGCTGTAGGAAGTAGTCATCCCAGTTGAGGGATCGAAGCATAGGCTTGAGGTTCATCCAGTTGTGCGTGTGCGGGGGCTGTTGAAATGAGCTACATATGGAGTCTATGGGCCCGGCTGTGAATCTGCAGGATACCATTCTATGGTCACTGCCTGGGAAAGGGTTGAGGACAGTAGTCATCACGTCTGATGGGCCAATGTTAAATATCAGGTCTAGTATGCTGTTACTTATGGTTGTTGTCATTACGTGCTGCGCGTATGGTCGAAAAGAAGCTCGTGAAGTATTGGGGTGATGACATGGTGCCCCAGCAGATATTGGGTGCACTGAAATCGCCAGAAATAAGTTTTGACGAGGAGGGTAATTGTGCAAAGTGGTCAAAGGCTTTGACTACGTGGGCGAGGTCCGTGATGTTTGAATTGGGTGGTCGATAAACGCAGCCGATATGGAGTGGAGAGTAGGCCAGAAGAACCGTTACCCATATTGAGTCCTGAATTGAGTCCAGTATTGGGTCAGAGAGAGGAATGGTAGGCAAGCTGTTTTTAACGTGGATTAGACAGCCTCCTCCACGACGACGACGATTTTTCATGAAGGTTTGATAACCAGCAATAGAAATTTGGTCCAATGGGACAGAATCATTTAGCCAGGTTTCGGTTATGACAATGATGTCAAAGTCGGAAGACAGTAATATATTATGGATAGTATGGGTTCTATTCAGTAATGAGTGAGCGTTAATGAGAAGCAAGTTAAGTGCAACTGTACCGTCATAATGTGGAGTGGGAACAACCATCGGCGGGTGTTGGTGGCTAACACTACCAAGGTGGTAAACATCATTAAGTGGACTCATAACGACAGTGTTGTCATATATAGAAGCGAAGGAGTCTAAACAGGGGTTACAAGTGGGGAGCCGGCATTGTGAAAAAGAAGTGAAGCTTGGTTGGGGGGGGGCCGTCAAGAAAAAAACTGGTCGTTTGGGGAGGTGGGATTTCCGGGGTGGTTGAAGTAGCCAGGTGGGGGGTTGGATGCTGAGGTAATGGGTAACGGCAAGTGAGATGGCAGAAAGTAGTGGTGACTGGGTTCAACGGGGTAAGCAGGGGGTGGGTAGTTGCCGCTTGACCAGGACCGATGAAATAACTGTAATTGGTTGGGCTGGCCCATCCTGTGTTCAGGAAATTGCGCGGAGCTAGACAATCGAGTCCATTGGTTATAATTCAACTGGGGTTTACTTATTTGTATCATTGGAGGAGAGAGAAATTGGTTACGGAGGTTCGACGGGAGGTGCCGGCGCTCAGCCAGATGACTGGAAAACTGTTTCGGGGTACTTGGAGAATATGGTATGTTTGATCCCGGAAAAAGACGGGAGTTGACGACTAGGATCGCAGAGTCTGATTTCGTCGCATTGACGGAAACTTGGATAAAGCCATATACTGACATACGCTTTCAAAGATACGCTGCCTACAGCAGGATAGAACAGATGGAAGGCAGGGGGCGAAATGGCTCTTCTAATACTGACCGACATAGTCCATTGGGAGGCTCCGTTCATCTTGGTCTCCGGTAATATACAGGCCAGATCCTGCCTTATTAGGATCGAGGCGCGAACAGTATGCATTATCTGTATCCACAGGGCACCGCTAGCGACAGATGAGGAAGACTTTGAGCTCTTACAAATGCTGGATGCGGTGCTGGCACAGCCAAAGGAGTTCATCGTAATAGGGGATCTCAACCTACCCGAAATTAACTGGAAAAGCGGGATCGCACCGAGGGGATCAAGGGGCGAAAAGTTTCTGCAGTGGGTCCAGTTACATGCACTTACGCAACATGTGACGCAGGTTACTAGACACGGAGTTGGACAGCGCCAGCCTCTCCTTGATTTAATCTTAACGCGGCACCATCAGGACGTTCAGAAAATTAAGTGGAAAGAACCACTTGGAAAAAGTGATCACGTAGTCCTAAGGGTCACACTAAGACTAAGAAAGGCGCTGAAGGAAATCGTGTTACGTCGGTGATATGGGAGAATCAATATAGGTGAACTAAAGATGGCGGCGGATGAAGTTCAGTTAGCACCGAGACACACAGACGCCTCCGTAGAGGAACGGTAGGAGACCATCAAGATGGGACCACTCGAAATTACAGAGGAGTTTGCACCCCTGAGTGTGGCTAGCAGTAGAAATCTACCCCCATGGTGGAAGTCAAATGTCCGCAAGGCTAAAGTTATTCGTAGGCAACGATATTCGGCTCACAAGTTGTACAAAACTCGGGGGACATGGAATAGTTATAAGATGGCTAGGAACAGAGCTCAGGAGATCCAAAGAGTGGAGAAATATGCCTTCGAGCGTCGGTCAGCGGCGTCGGTCCGCACAAAACCAAAGCGATTCTACACCTACGTGCAATCTCACAATGTATGAGAAAGTGTAGCAACTTTGGAAGGAGCACAGGGACAACTAGCTCTAAATGACGAGGACAAGGCTGACACGCTCCTGGCATTCTTCAAGAGCATATATCGACCAGAAAATAATTTGGAGGAAAGAATGGAGGGCCCACAGGCGCCTCCAATACCCGAACTTACTGTAGGAGAAGAAGTGTACGCAGAGTTGCAAACGTTGAATAGAAATGAAGCAGCAGGTCCAGACGGGATTCATCCAGCAACCGCTCAGCCTCTGGCCGAGGTCCTGAAGGCTCCGGTGAAGAAGCTGTATGAAACGTCACTTAGAGAAGGAATTGTGCCGGGAGACTGGAGGAGAGCAACAGTGGTAGGAATTTACAAGAGTGGACCCCGGCAAAAGGCCAAAATTTACCGGCCGGTTAACGTGACTTCAGTACCGCGTAAGTGCTCGGAGCGAATAGTCAGGAAACAGATCTCTAGGCATTTGGTTCAACACAACCTCATACCAAAAGCTCAGCATGGGTTCGTGGCAGGGCGATCCTGTCTGACGAATCTCCTGCTGTTCCCCGATGAGGTAACCGAACGTCTGGACGAAGGGCAATCTATTGCGGTCTGCTGCTTGGACTTCAGCAAGACTTATGATTCTGTGAACCACAGATTTCTGGAAGTCAAACTGCAGTCTATGGGAATTGTTGGAAAGGCAAGACAATGGATAAATAGTTTTTTAGCAGGGCAAACCTTCAGTGTTAAGGTGAGGAGTCATGTCTCAAAACAGGAAGGTGTAACAAGTGGGGTGCCACAGGGTTCGGTTCTCGGCCCTCTGCTCTTCCTCATCTTCACCAATGACCTAGAACGTGGGCTTACAAACCCCACCTTTATGTTTGCCGATGACGTCAAGACAGCTGGAGTAGAAATAGAACTTGACGTGTTAGCAGTACAAAACTGGGCACGCAAACAGAACCTTCCACTAAACCTCACCAAGTGTCAATGCTTGACCACAAATACAGGGGCTAGTGGGGATGGTGTGGGTTCGTTGCAAGTGGTCTAGCAGGTCGAAGACTTAGGAGTTATAATGGACAACAGCTTCAAGCCGTCGAGGCAATGCACCGAAGCAGCCAATATGGCCAGTAGAGAACTCTTTCGAGTTAGATCCATTATGTCGTGTAGAGAGCCGGGGATTTTCGTTCCGATATATCAGGCCATAGTTAGGCCGCATATGGAGTACTGCGTGCAGGCCTGGGCACCGTACTACCAGAAAGATATAGACTGTCCGGAGAAAGTGCAAGGGCTAGCCACTAGAATGGTGGCTGAGCAAGGGGAGTTTGCTACACAGAGCGTCTCCGTGCCCTAGGCCTGTTCTCGAAGGAAAGGCGGCACTTTCGTGGAGATTTGATAGAAACCTTCAAGGTACTAAAGGGAATGTCAAGAATAAGACGAAAAGACCTTTCCTCTCTGATCCCCGAGAGAGGCGCAATGGGGCATAGCCTTAGATTACAAAGGAAGCATTCGAGGCTCCAAATTGGGGCGAAGTACTTCTCAAGTAGAGTGGTGCCCTATAAGAGTGAGCTCCCGGAGGAGGTCATAAATACCACAACAGTGAAGGCTTTTAAGAAAGCAGTAGACCTGTGTTGGGTGGCAGTATACCCCGAGTTATTTTAAGCAGCTCTTAGGGTCGGACACGATTTACTTATTGTTTCCACCTCACTCTGCCAGGGCTGATACTGCACAAAATTTCTGCCCTTCAGAAACGGAAATGCGCCGACAGTACAACTATCTGGACACACGATTGGCTCTAGCCACACCAAGTCCTGTGCAAACTGAACTGAACTGGACTGAAATAGTGCGCGCCACACGTTGTGCTGTTAATTCGATCCCCAAGGTCGATGGGTGACGGTTGCGTGTGCGTCCCTTTGGCTAAGCTCCTGAGGGTTAGGTTCCAGGAATCGTCATCCAAAAATTCCACCGTTCGTTTTCGACCGGTCGTGAGGGCAGTGGACAGAAAGTATGCCGTCGCTTACGCACTCTCTATCGCTGAAAAATACTGCTTATCCGTGTATGTTCATTCAGTTTTGCATATGTAGTTCATTTTGCAGCTTTTCGGATTGTGTGTCTTTCATCAGTTACTACCCAGAGGTTTGGAAGAATCTCAAAAAGAGGCTGAAAAGTGACGATCAAGGTATGTGGTCACGAAAAATAATTCAAGTTATTCGTTCTGAGCAACAGTAGTGATTTTTATGGAAAAATGAGTTATTTGGTAATTCACGGTTCGCAGCGATACATACAGCTGCCAACGATATTTCTGTTAAGAGTTGTATATTTTAAAACACTCCGCCGGGGTAGATTTAGGGACACTTCGCATTCAGTTGCTCTGATTGGGTTTATATGTTTGCGGACGAGCAGTTGACCAATGTTGTTTTTCAGAAACCTGGAGTTTATCCCCTTCCTAAGACCGTCGGTTTCTATGGGCAGGGACAGACATGCTAGTTTCCGACCGATCAACCCAACGTCAGTGGTGCTTAAAATCTCCAAGAGAATAATACGAGACAATAGTAAATGATTTGGAGGGGGAAAAATTAGTAACTGTCAATCATTATGGGCTCTGGCACAGGTGTTCTGGTCTCCAACCCAATAGGCTTCTCGGATGAGATAACCAGTCGAGTGGGCCGGAGAGACCGGGTGTAAGTCTGTTGTCCGGATTTCCAGAAAGCCTTTCTTTCAGTGGACAGCAGGCTGCTCGAGTCAGGTGGAGTGGTTCCAGCTCACAGTGGATTTTATATAACCGAAAGGACGGCTTTCCGCACGAGTGGAGGTCTGCTTGTCGGACTGTGAGATTGCGTGGTGTTCCTGGTGGGTCAGTCCTGGGGCCCCTGCTGCTCGTGATGTACACAAACGATTTTCAGACGGGTCGGGAAACCCGTGCTTCTCGTTCAAAGACGACGTCGAGGTAGCGCGAGCACCAAATCATACGTCTGTTCAGCGTGATCTAGATAAGGTATAGAAGTGGCCACTGACTTGGGATCTTCCTCTCAATCTGATCAAATGTCAGCATACCGAAGAGGAAGAACCGGACGATCGGGAGGCATCAACTCAGACCATAGAAGCCCGTGGTCTAGGAGTGGTGATAAGCGCTTACTTTAAGTCGAATCCCCGGTGCCACAAAGTAATGCAGGAAGCATGTAGAGACCTATACCAGGTTGAGAGGGCGGTCATATCCAGGAAACCGCCAGTCTTATTGCGACTATACAGGGCCTTCGCAAGATCACATCTAGAGAATTGTGTCCGAGTGCGGAGGCCATATTTGCGCGAGAAATCAAGGCTCTCAAAAAGCCACAACGACAATTCACGCGATGGTTCGCAGAATACAGACATTTGTGCCAATTCAGTTCAGTTCAGTTTATTCAACCAACTATCTCGCATTTCTGTGCTCTGGTTTCGGTTGCTTCCTTCCAGAATGGTATAGTAAAGCGCGCAGAGAATAGAATCACAGTTATAAACGTTCGACAAGTCAAACTATCAATCGGAAATCAAAAGGACGAGGGAAGAGTCCAAATGCAAATACGCCATTGACCGCGATACCTAGCCATATCACTTAACGTCTCTAACCATTCGGCAGGTGGGTCACGTGGACCCCAACCTGGAAGTTTAAGATGTCCTACTCGGCCAAGTCCACTGGTCAAGGTTTTCATACCTTTTTGCCATGTCACGGACTGACCACCTCGAGTTACCTTCCAATCACCACTTGCCTCAGAGAACAGCGTACACCGAGGAAGTCTATCGGTGGGCATGCGTAACACATGTCCCAACCACCTCACTCGGTTTAGATTCAGTACCTGATCCAGAAACTGACCTCTAGTTCCCAACACCTTACGCCTAACCTTACAACCAGTGTTCCCACCATACTCGGGCAGTGCTACGGAGACATCGGTGTTCGGACACCGACAGTCTTCGCCTATCTTCTACCCTCAACGGCCATGTTTCTGAACCGTATAAAAGAACAGACCTAACCGCCGCATGGTACACTCTACTCTTAACAGACAATCGGATGCCACACCGACGCCACAAATGACGGAAGTTGGTGAAAGCCAAACGCGCTTCCTGTATGCGTGATGACACTTCATCCGATATCTGTCCACCTGGTGAGATATAACTACCCGGGTAACAAAATTTATCCACTTCAGCTAGAGCTTCCCGTGCCAAGACGAGATTCAGTGTTGAGCCAACCCAGTCCTACAACAGCATATTACACTTTGAAGGCGTGAAACGCATCGCAACCATTACTACACTGTTGTTAAGGCTATCTACAAGAGCTTGCAACTCGGGGGAAAGATCGCCGTAAGCACGAAATCGGCTTCGGCTGTTTGCATACAAACATGGGAAAAGAGAAATAAACTTCTCTGGCACACTCTCCGGTGAGAGGTAGCTCCAGAGAACTGTGCAGTCGACTGAGTTGAACGCCGCTTTCTGATCAGGAAAGACAGAGATTGTAGGCCTACGGAAGATGTCTGTGCTCTATGGTTTGTCGAAAAGTAAAGATGTGATCGATAAAACCCGGACGGCGTCTGAAACCGGTTTGTTTCTCACGCTTACAAATTTCGCGGGCACTGGATAATTGGTGGAGAATGAGACCGGCGAGCAGTCTAGACGTTATACTCACCAAGCTAATTCCTCTGTGGTTTTCACATGAGGTCCTGTCACTTTCCTTGTAAATCGACACAGTCACCGATTCACACCATTTTCTGGGAATCTGCTTCCTATCCCGAATAACCCGGAGGAGTTTTGTTTTCTCCGAAATCAAAGCTTCGTCTCCATCCTTGAAAAAAGATGGAGACAACCCATCTGGTTCAGCGGCTTTGTACCTTTTCAAGTAACTTATCTCCCGCATAATCTCCATCTCTGATGGAGAACTGATATCCAGCTGCATCGTTTCGCTGACAGGTACATTTGAAAGGTCCACCGTTGAAGTGGCCCAACTGAATTGTTCCTTAAAGTGTTCCGCCCAGCGCTCCAGACGACGTCCCTGAGAGTGAATCAGTGAGCAGTCGGATTCCTTAATTAACTCACACCAGGCTTCTGTGGACCGGTACTTCTAATCAGACAGAAAAGGTTGCGAGCATTGCCAATGAACGCAGCCTTTTCCATTTCCCTACATTTGGCAATCCGCCACTGCTTACGGTAATTTCTTAGGCTTCTAGTCAGTAGGCATCTCAGGGATTTGCGCACTCGATTGAACGTGGCATCCGGAGAAACGGATTTGCGAGCATCCAACAGAGCAACTGCTGTCGAAGATATCCATCGTTTGGGAGACCGACTTGAACCAGTCCTGGGTGGCATTTGAAGTGGCATATAGGGCTTTCTTGATCTGTTGCCAGCGTTTATTTGGGTCCTGAACATCTGACTGCGTCGATATCTGCGTAGACAACTCTGTCTGGAAATTGTTTCGCTGGTTATCGTCTAAAAACAGCTGCGCGGGACAACTGGCATTTACTTTGATGCGACCACGGATGAGTGGTAAACGGGAGCGAGCGCGTACCAAGGCGTGATCCGAGTCCATAGGCGTAGACAAAAAACGACAGTCTTTAATTGACCCACGCCAGCGGTGACCAGTGACAATATGATCAATCTGAGACCAACGTTGTGAAGACGTAGGAGGACGCCATGTCAGTCCATGCCGCTTCTTATGGCAGGACTTCGTACTTACCAGAAAAAATCTGTGATCAGAACACAACTGAATGCGACGATCGCCGTTATCGGTACGATCGGCTGGGATAACAGATGGGCCTCCGATGTGCCCTTTGGAATCTCTCAAACGGCCAAATTGTGCGTTCAAATCCTCAGCAATGACCACCACGTCCGTTGAACGCGCGCTTCGAAGCAGTTGAGACAAATCGTGATGGAATTCGTCCTTGGTCTCAGAGGAACTGCAGTCAGTGGGCGCAAACACAGACACGATGAACAAGCATCGGCGCTTCAGTTTGATGTTGTTGACACGAACAGAACCGTCCAACCGAACTGCACACAGATGACTACTGACCAGAATCCAGTCTAGCAGTGCACGCTCAGCCCTCATGCGCTAAGCAGTCACAATGCCAACCTGACCGCGAGAACTAGACACCGAATCACCCGACACGCGAAGAGTGAAGCGAGTGACTGAGGTTGTATCTGGGGTGCGAAGAATGATCACAGAAGTGGGGTCTTGTGTGCGCGTTTCGGAGACAGCAGACATCAATCTTAAAAGCGACAAGAGTTTTACCAGGGGCAGCCAGTTGCCCTATCTGACATAGTGTGCGGATGTTGAAGGCAGCCAAATGAAGTGGACATTTAGGCTTGAGGAGTGCATTCGATTTATACCAAACTCCTGAACTACTGCTTTCATCACAGCCGCAATTACCCGTGGCGTTTTGCATCGATCGTAAATCAAAGAAAGAAAAATTGGTAAGGCCTTTTACAGGAAAGATACTAAAGGTTTCTGGGCGAATCTTACTTCGCGGTTGTCCATACCGCAGAAAGGGGTTTTTCTTTGGGAACCCTAACAAGAGGCTTTGACTCAAAAGGCTGACCCACAGGGCAGCGGGGCGTCAACGCAGCACGGGAACGTAACCGAAAAACCCGTGGAGGAACTTCTGGTCTGTCATATGCAACCTGATTGCTACATGTATTCTGTCTTGTCGTCGCTGGTAATTTCCCATCGATCCGCTTTTCGGATTCAGTTCTTAGCCCCATGTCCCCAAAGGAGCAAGCGGAACGTGGACGGGGCAGCATACTTTGGGCCGGGGGGTGCCCAGCTTAGGCAGGCGATAGCTCCCCAATGAAGTGCAATGAATTCTCCCACCGTCAAGAGAAACTCCAGTTACTCCACTCCTACGTCCACCTAGTGAAGGTTTTTAGACCGGTGAAATGTTTCTCTCTGTGTTGATTCGCTGGAGTGTCCTCTCCAGGGGCATAGTGAATAGGACCAGATGTTGCCCATTAACTGGTTCAGAGACTGGACCTCGTCTAGGTTCTACCCATTGACCTGTCGGGCATGATTGCATCTCAGGCTTAAGGAGGCCATCGTGCATAGGTCTTTGGGTCATGGAGGTACGCAAGCCATCACACCACGCCAAGGTGTGAGTGAAGACCCGGGTAAGTTGCAAGCTCTTGTAGATAGCCTTAACAACAGTGTGGTAATGGTTGCGATGCGTTTCACGCCTTCAAAGTGTAATATGCTGTTGTAGGACTGGGTTGGCTCAACACTGAATCTCGTCTTGGCACGGGAAGCTCTAGCTGAAGTGGATAAATTTTGTTACCCGGGTAGTTATATCTCACCAGGTGGACAGATATCGGATGAAGTGTCATCACGCATACAGGAAGCGCGTTTGGCTTTCACCAACTTCCGTCATTTGTGGCGTCGGTGTGGCATCCGATTGTCTGTTAAGAGTAGAGTGTACCATGCGGCGGTTAGGTCTGTTCTTTTATACGGTTCAGAAACATGGCCGTTGAGGGTAGAAGATAGGCGAAGACTGTCGGTGTCCGAACACCGATGTCTCCGTAGCACTGCCCGAGTATGGTGGGAACACTGGTTGTAAGGTTAGGCGTAAGGTGTTGGGAACTAGAGGTCAGTATCTGGATCAGGTACTGAATCTAAACCGAGTGAGGTGGTTGGGACATGTGTTACGCATGCCCACCGATAGACTTCCTCGGTGTACGCTGTTCTCTGAGGCAAGTGGTGATTGGAAGGTAACTCGAGGTGGTCAGTCCGTGACATGGCAAAAAGGTATGAAAACCTTGACCAGTGGACTTGGCCGAGTAGGACATCTCAAACTTCCAGGTTGGGGTCCACGTGACCCACCTGCCGAATGGTTAGAGACGTTAAGTGATATGGCTAGGTGTCGCGGTCAGGGGCATATTTACATTCAGTTTTTGTCTCCGAATTATTTCCATTTAATGCTTTGTGTTCGGCTGTCTTCAGTTCCGTGCTTCTATTCTTGTTGCCCCTGAATCGACGAAGCTCGGGGCTGTCAACTAAAGACAGAACCCAAACGCGAGAATAATGGCTGAATGAACTGTGAGAGGTGATTGACAGTAATCTGCAGTCGGCTGCCTCGTTACCGGTTATCCCTAATGGTGCAGTCGGCCTTCGTGGCTGCGGGCTGCATACCCCGTCCACTGCACTCACAGACAAGCACCTTATGCAAGAAGTCTGGGGTACTAGCCTTCCATTACACTAATGCGCAAGCATTCATTATAAAAATATCTTGGTGGTTATTTATCCGAGCTAAGTTTTCCGGTTACTGCCAGCGGTACATCAGATTTCATAATTCGCCGGCTGTTCTTAGGTTTCTTGATTTCGTCGTGCACATGCATGATTTGCGATTGTTTTCATCACTCTTTTCCAATATATCCATTCATTGTTGAACTACCTGCAGCTAGAATGTAGTTTCTCTCAGTTGGATATTAATCTGACAGGTCGGTAATTTTACTTATCAAATAATATCTAAAGAAACAGTCTGTAATTCCTAATTTCTGTTCAGTTAAATGCCATCAAGGATTTATGAAAGCACGTGCCAATCCTAATTAAGTGCATTTCTTATTTTAGCTGCTTTTGATTACAACACAGTTCATTCAATCAGCTTAGATTGTGCTAAGCATGCAGTTGAACTTTGTGTTGCCGCTGGACTGCCGGTAAATTGTGCTACAATCAGTCCGTCGTGGAACTCAATAGGACTCTCTCTGGATGTATCTAGTGCAGTGAATCGACGACGTCGTCAGGAGGATCGATGGTTTGCGTCAGCTGATTTACTTAGTTACTTTCCGCGGAACGAGCTCGACGTAAGTACTTGGATTTCTTCGGAAAATAAAAATTAACCTTTTCCGTAATTTTTTTCTCTATGGTGCTTTCTTCACCACCCCTGATCCTCTTGAATTTGTTCTTTTATACTATTGTGTAAGTTGAGTCAGTTAAATAACAGGACGAGCCCCACTGACCGCTGCCTTTCTCACTATGTTTCACTTAGGAATAGAAGAAAATGGATACACAAGATGAATAGGGAGTGTATCTAGAGGGTTGGGAAAAGGAAAGAACGTCCTAATAGCCAGCACACGGAATACACAATCTAAATTTACAAACGCACACTGATCAGTCATTCTTGTTCTAGAGGAAGTGACAACACGATCTCCACTGTTTACGGTTCGCTTCCATATCTTCCAGTGTCTCCAGACAACTGGTTGAGGGTTCTTTTGGACCTCAACTACAAAGACGTGAATCACCTATTTTTCCTACGCTCACTATACATTTTCTCATTCCGCGCTGCGCGTCATCTATTGAGCTCCACGTGGCTTCTTCCACTACCGAAGAGCATCGGAAAACAGGGAGCGGTACGGTAAATGCTTGCCATACTCAGCACGTGCCCCAACCAACGAAGTCTACCAAGCTGGATACGCTGTGATAGGGCATTTCCTGAACTGGTACCCAATACTCTATTTCTGACCTCAGCATTGCTCATTCTAGTCGTTCCATCCAATCTTAGCAATACTACGCGAAAATCCATGGTCGAAAATCTCAAGTCGACGAACATTGTCCGCACGCAATCTCGGTGTCTCTCAACCGCACAATTGAACTGGGTGAACCGCAGCACTTCAACTTCAGCAAAATATCAGTTCGGCACCACAAGTGCTTCAGCCCAGCGTACGCCGCTCTAGCCTTGGATATATGCGTACTCACTTGTAATACCGTGCTCCCATCCGTCGTCACGCTGATGCCGGGGTAGGTGAAGCAGTTGATAATTGTTAATACCTCCCCATCAAGCATCAAGCTTGGAACCGTTGACATCCAGTCTTTCAACATAACTTTACACTTTGAAGGTGCAAAACGCTTGCCGAATGGAGCTACAGCTGTTGCGAGTCTATCTAGTGCACGTTGAGCACATTTCGTGCTCTCGAACAAGCAAACTAGGTTGTCGGCGTAATCTAGGCGACATAGCTTTTCACTATTTCCTAGTTCGACGCCCACATCCTGAAGATTTCTCCAGGCATCCTGCATTACCTCATCAAGGACGAAGCTGAATAGTGATGGCGAATCGGGCATCCTTGTCGAACACCGATATTCGTTTCGAGCGGATTGGATAGTTCACCGTAAACCTTCATACAGCCAAAAGTATGAGAGCGTAATGATCTCAGCAAATCCAGGAACTTCTGTGGTTTTCTTTCGGCGAAGAGCACTAAATAGCGCTGTTCGATCAACTGAGTCGAAGGCGCCTTTCAAGTCGAGGAAGATCATTATTGCCGGTGGACTGTATGTGTAGCACGTTTCGAGAAATTAGTGGAAAGTGAAAATGCTGATGCATCCTCGACGCCGGCGGAATCCGGCCTGTTGTTCGCGGACGTTCCTTATGCGAGCTGGTATCAGACTGCGCAGCAAAATCGAGGCTAATGCCTTGGTGATTATCTGAATTAAACTAATACCAGAGGGATGTAGCCGTAAGCGCAGGTGTTCACGACACTCACGTGAAAGCGATGACTGTTAGTATGAGACTGAGGAATCACCGAGTCCCATTAGGTTGGACATGGTGTAAACCAAGTCACAAAAGGGCTGCATCTTGGCCTGGTGTGATGGCTTGCGTGCTTCCGTGATCGAAAGAGTACGCCGGATTTCTTTTTATTTATTGCATGCTTGCACATGGGTGTAGTGGAAGGGTATTTACGGCATAGCCACAAAGGCCCACTGCATTATTAGGAAGTGGAGAACCATATAAGGTCCAAATAAGTCAGGTGTGGTAACAAACCGGACGATAGTAGAATATTGTCTACCACCAATCAAGATGCAATCATGCCCGACGGGTCGATGCGTAGAGGCCAGAAAAAAATCTGGCCGATGAACCAGTTGATGGTCAACGTCTGTTTCTAACCGCTGTACCCCTGGAGAGTGCACTCCCGCGGGTGAGCATGGAGAGGGAGTCTGCTTGTCAGTAAACTACTGAATGAACTTAGATTTCTCTTGATAATGGTAGAAATCCTCGCAGCATCGACCTTTTTATTTTCCCTCATGATTGTCGTTTATTACTTATTTTCTGGCTTTTTCTCACTTTACGCTTCTATTTTTTTGCCTTTGACTCGACGATGCTGCGAGATAGCAACTAAAACCAAAACACAGAAATGCGAGGTTGATGGTTGAACAAACTGAACTGAATTTAACTTCACTCGGTAGCCACTTTCCATCGAAGCTGGACAGCCCCTAGCCCAAACGATACTACCCCGTCCACGTTCCGCTTGCTCCTTTGGGGACATGGGGCTAAGAACTGAATCCGAAAAGCGGATCGATGGGAAATTGCCAGCGACGACAAGACAGAATACATGTAGCAATCAGGTTGCATATGACAGACCAGAAGTTCCTCCACGGGTTTTTCGGTTACGTTCCCGTGCTGCGTTGACGCCCCGCTGCCCTGTGGGTCAGCCTTTTGAGTCAAAGCCTCTTGTTAGGGTTCCCAAAGAAAAACCCCTTTCTGCGGTATGGGCAACCGTGAAGTATGATTTGCTCAAAAATCTGTGTCGGTCTCTCGTAAAACGTTTCTTATCTCTGATCTTCATCCTTCACATCCCTTTTCTGAATGGATGCGACAGGCCACAATGAGTCTTGACCGTGATCCTCTAACTCTCGATAAGGGCAGCAACTTAGAGACAAGGGAAAAAAGTGAATCGACTCTCCGACCTGATCATTCTTATGACTTTGCTGCTTTCGACGCCTGCACATTTTACCAAACGAGGCAGCAGGCTTCCCTAGCTAGAACTCTGGAAACCTTTAAAATAGATGTGTGTTGTATGTCTGAAATGCGCATAAATGACCCAATTTCAGTGTCACTACTTCGTTCCCCAGATAAAAACTCGGCTTCTCACTTCACTCTTCGCGTGTCAGGTGATCCCGTGTCTGATGCTCGTGGTCAAGCTGGTGTTGGCATTGCTCTGAGCATAAAAGTTGAGCGTGCACCGCTCGACTGGATCCCAGTCAGCAGTTGTCTGTGCCGTTCAGTTGAATGTTTCCTCCGAACTCAACAGCGATTGACTGAAGCGTCGATTCCTGTTTGTCGTTTCTGTGCACGCTACAACTGACTGTAGCTCTTTTGAGGCTAAAAACAAATCCTACTAAGATTTGTTTAAACTGCTGCGCTGCGTACGCACTACGGACAATGTATTGTTGCTGGTGATTTCAGTACTCAAGTAGGAAGGCTAGACGAGGCTAAAATAAATATGAAAAGCCGGTTTGGCATTCCAGCCGATCGAAATGATAACGGTGACTGACTCATCCAACTGCGTTTCGACCATCCCAGCGAGTACAACTTGCTCACGCAAAAAACGGCACGGACTAACCCGCGCCTTCACAGCGTTGGACGCAAATCGACCACATTGTTATCGATTACTGCTGGCGTGGTTCAACTCAAGATAGTCGATCATTTTAGTCCACGTCTGTAGACACTGATCACGCTCTTGTCCGTGCGCGTCAGTGGCCATCGGCGTCTCATCGGTGGCCGGAATAACACCAAGTCCAACCGATTATAACCGTCGATCAGCTCTCCCAACGGAATTATCCGCGAAGTTATCGATCCAATCAAATGCCCAGGATCCAGAAAAGCGATGGACAGAGATCCAACAGGTTCTGTTTGAGGCTGCTGATGCTGCCCAAAGTCCAACAACCAGACACACAGAGAAACGATGGATATTTACATCCTCGGTTGCGCTGTTAGATGCTCGCAGATCGATTCCTTCGAACTCCGGATATGGCGAGGCACGGGAATGCCTTAAACGCCACCTGATTCGTAACCTGAGAAGTGACCGTGAACAATGGTGGATTGCGAAGTGAAGAAAGATGGAAAAGGCTGCGGTGATTGGCAACAGCTGTAACCTTTCTCGTTTAATCAGAGATACCGGCCCCCCGAAAGCCAGGCCTTAGTGAACTGATCAAAGAGGCGAATGGCTCACTGATTCAAACTAAGGAGCATCGTCTAGTTCATTGGGCGGAGCATTTTGAGAAGCAGTTTAATTGGCTTTTATCCACGACAGCCTTGCTAAACAGCACCATGTGTCCAGCTCTAGTTGTGGACTCCGATCCTCCATCAGAAGCGGAGCTTCTCCGTGAGATAGGCTACCTTAAACGACATTGGGCTGCTTTAGCTGATGGGTTGCCTCCGTCCATTTTCAAAGAAGGTGGCTTAACATTATTACTGGAGTTGACAAAACTCCTCCGTTTGTTATGGGATAGGTAACAAGCTCCCAAGGGTCCTTTTCTTACTTTCATACTTCCATGTGGCCAGCCCCTGCGAGAATATAGGCCGGCTTCATGTCCCGAATGTACGGGAACATGTCATGAAGAGCCTTGCGATTCGGTACGAAGTGGTATCCTCAGCGTCACTCGTTCGCCATTCGATAGAAGTCACCTAGACCCAGGGGTCCATGCAACCCTGTTGATTGGATGGATTCCCTTGGTAACCGTTGGATCCCAGCAGATCTCATCGGCCTATCCGTCTTCGCATGTTGGGTGCCGTCTCATCGAGGTTTTTAGGCCTCGGTTGCCCTCAACCTGATTTGGCCCGTCTGTCGAGCGGTTTGCCGGGATGTGGTCGCTGTCTCAGCTTCGTTGAGCCACAGGTGAGAGTTGGGCAGTGATGGAGACCAAAGATATGAAAGATACCCCGAGGGGCATGACAATATACCAACTTAGAGGTGCTACTCTCAAATACCCCATACACCTTGCCTCGGAGAGTATGGCGCGCTGAGGAATCCTGTCAGGGGTCATGCGCAACGCGTGTCCTGACCATCTCTTCAGTGTTTCATCTAATGATTTGGTTCGTGAACCTAAAACTCCGCTGAACCTCAGCATTTCTGGCACCATGTTCTCGCCAGATTCGAACAATGTTGCGAAGACATGCAGATTGTTGGTATTAGAACACCGATATCATCATAGTATTGTTCGAGTCTGGTGGGAACACCGTCTGAGCAATGCTGAGGTTCGGCGGAAAGTCTTAGGTTCAAGGATCAAATCATAAGATGAAGCAATTAAGCTCATCAGGCTAAGATGGTTGGGACATGTGTTACGCATGTCCCCTGACAAGATTCCTCGGCATGCTATGTTTGCTGAGGCGAGTACCGGTTGGAAGATGAGTGAGGGTGGTCAGTCCATGACATGGAAGAAAGGTATGGAAAGCCTGATCCGTGGACTGGTCCATGTAGGGCTTGTTAGACTTTCTGTGTGAGGTCCAAGAGACTCCCATTCGGTGGTTATATACGCTAGAGAAAATGGCTAAATATCGTGATCAGTGGCGCTCTTGTGTTCAGAAACTTTACACATGGACTTGATGTCATCTGTAGTTCTCTTGCTCTTATCATGCCCTTGTTGTTACCACCGTATCCGGTGCATGACTTGGGTCACACATATTAGAACTTCGAAAAAACGAGCATTAGCCGTTTGAAGCACTTAGTATGATAAGCCAGTTGTTAGTTTAGAGCAGTGAATAAACGGTGAGCGCATTGACCCCCTTCACCTGCCTGAAAGTAAACAACCTCGATTGTAAACTTTCCGCTGAACAAGTTGTAATAATGTATCGAAAAACCCAGTACTTGCTTTTACTTTTTTACGTCCAGTTCCTACGAGAGGATGAGTCGGCTTCATGGATGTTCCGAATGTCATTTCCCCGTGAGCGGTGTATGTAGAGGAACGGTTCATAAAGAATCTTGGGAATTAAATACGAACTGGCGCTCCCGGTATCACTGGACTTTTTGTTCGAGATAACAACTCTAGCCCGTGCACAACCAAGTGCTACCGAACGATTGGTTCATACGCCTTTCGGATGGCGGTCTACCATTCACCGAGTTGAAAGTGGACTGAACCGTTGGTAACTGTTGTGTCTTCCGCAACAATCTCCGGAGGTTGCTACTGTTAAATGAATCAACCGGATAATATACGCTCAAAAGTCACTTGGACACGTACCAGCACACCGACTTTTGTTAAATCGCAAAATACGATCGGCAATAGAAGCGCAATAGTCGAAGCTAGACCACCCACTCGCTTGAATAAGAACACAGGTTAAGGTGTTAACTGACGGGGTTTATTGTCTCATTGGGCACCCAGATCGTGTGTTTTGGGGAGTGCAGAACTCGGCTGCTTATATAGGTTCTACTAGGTCGGAGTCGATTGACCTTGGAAATCAATGGGCAGGTAGGGCAACCAATCAATCGGAGGGAAGCGACGTAGATCTTGCCAATATATCGTGGCGCGATAAGATACAAATTTAAACTGGCAAACAAGTGGATAACTAGAATAAATAGAAAAATAGAATGTTTTTGGGGAAAATAATAACACCATTGAAATCAGCGCCTTAATATTGGGGAAACCGTATTGGCTCCCCAACACCTCCCCCCTTTGGAGGTTACCTGTATCGGCGGGAGCGTGTTTCCAACTGTTGCGTGTGGGAGCCCGCCTTAAACGGTCAGACCACCGGCGGGGCAACAATTCAACGTTCACGTTTGTTGTTTCATTTTCCCCAGCTGGGATGTTAAAGGTATTCAGCAACACATCCAGCGGAAGTGGATGCTACTGTCTTGATGTTGATAAATGACAGTGCCGTGCCCGTAATTGGTTCTTGTGTCAAATCCAGGTGTTACCTTCGACTGTTATCTCATACAGTACTCGGCCAATTCGACATTTAATTGTACCTTCTATCCAATTACGATGTTCTGCTCGATAATCTCTTGCGTAAACAGATGACCCTGAACCAAGTGCACCGATCTTATGCCTTTTAGATGGAGGAGGTGGCAGCTCTTTAGTCGGTATCATTGCTTGGTGAATAGTGCGGAGCTTTCGCCTCATCAAGCCCTCTGCAGGAGATTGAGCTTTGGGTGCCCAAACATTACGTGTAGAACGGTACATTAGTCAAAACTTTTGATTGACTTCCTCATTTGTCCCCTCCCCGCTGGACTTGATGAGTGCCCGCCTAAACGTGTCGACGAATCGTTGTACCTGACCATTGGATTGTGGGTGGTATGGTGGAGAACGAAGATGTACAATTTGATTTTTACGACAGAAACCACTGAAAGGTGCCGCGGTAAATTGCGAGCCATTGTCAGTCACTATGATGCGTGATAACCCGTGTTGTGCGAAAGCACGCCGAAGGCAATTCAAAGTGTGTTCTGTCGTTGGCGATAGCACAATATATGTCTCAGGCCATTTCGAGTATGCATCTACCAAAACCGGGTAGAATGTTCCATCGACTGGTCCAGCATAGTTAATATGTACTCTGGACCAAGGGCCTTGAGGCTCAGGCCAGGCAATGGGATTCTCTCAATTAGGAAACTTAGCTGCGTCCTGGCAATGAGAGCATTACCTAACCGTACGCTCAATATCAGAATCCATAAATGACCAATACGCGAAACTGCGTGCCAGGGCCTTCATTCGGCCCATGCCCGGGTGACCCTTGTGGAATTGTTTTAAAACGGTTTGTCGGAGGAAGGCTGGGATTGCAACTCTGTCTAAAAACATCAGACAGCAATCGACAACTGACAGTGATTGACATCGGCGGGATAACTGATTTAGTTCGCCTGAAGGTGCACTATCAGGCTGCTTAGTGCGTGTCCATTGGATCGCAGGGTCGTCGGCAGAATCATGCCGGATGTCGTCCACTGTGACAGGGGTCCCGCGTATAGCGTCAGTGAGCACGTGACGCGTATCGTTTTCGGAAGTAACTGCTGCAATCACTATGTCCTCCGAGGACATTGAGTGAGGTTTCGGTAACTCTGAAAGGCCGTCTGCCCGACCAAAATCCTGTGTGCGTCGGTACTCAATGTTGAAGTCGTAGCCAAGGAGGATGATAGACCATCGTTGTAGTCTACTGGCCGAATGAACCGGAAAACCCTTCTTCGATACAAAAATGGCAATCAAAGGTTTATGACCAGTGAGCAGTGTGAACTTGCGTCCATAGATGAACTAGTGGGACTTCTGGACGGCGAAAATGATGGCGAGGGCCTCCTTTTCAATCTGACTATAGTTCTCTTCAGCTGGCGTCGGGGTGCGAGAAACATGTGCAATAGGTTTCTCAGTCTGATTTGGCCACGTATGGGATATGACCGCACCTATTTCATGATTGGAAGCATCGGCGGCACGGTCTTTAGAAGACAGTCGGGGGTGATCGAATGTAGGGTGCACAGGCCATTCCGGCGATTCATCCAAGTCAACACCCCGGTGATTGCGCGATATCATGACGACGAGGGGATTAACCTCATTTCCGACACGTTTGACAATCTCATCAGCCGCAGAGACTGTTCGTTCCAAGAACGAATCCTCGAGAGGAGCAGTGACAGTGGTCTGAACATGAAATGGTAACGAATCCAACCACGATTCATTAACTGTCTCCGAATCCCTATCGGCGGTCCTACCAAGGACTAGGTGGCGGCTGGGTTTCGTGTCCTCGATGGTGTGCCGTACCAGTGGCTGATGTAAGCGTTCCTCCCTGGAGGATAAGGAATACTGAAAAATGGCCTCCCTTTTTCATTACACTTAAAGTGCTTTAATAAGGGATGGACCCCATAATCGGGAGACACTGTAAAAGTGGGTTGTGGTGGAACATTCATGTTAGAACCGACTTATCGATCCTGCTTTTGAAGAGAGAAAGGTTGTAAGTAGGTGGGAAGGCAAAGAGGGAGAGCGTGTCATAATTTAACGTTCCGGGGGAAGAAGATTGGAAGATAAAAGTACGACATCTAGTGACAGAAATTTGACAATCATGACTAGTTGCCTGGGTACGTGTTTTTCGGGAAGAAGTTTTAGGAGGAGGAACTACCGAGGCAAGCTCAGAAGAATAAAATCCAAAATAGTCCCGGTAGAAGAGAGACAACGAAGCAACAGCCCGACGATGGGCTAGTGACTGCAGATCGGAGGTTAAAGAAGAGTCGTCGATCAGCTGGATAGCCTTTCGTCGAACCCGATCAAGAGAGGTAGACAAAGCCTTACTCTACACGTGACTGCAGTATTTAAGTGCGTGGCGAATTTGAACTTTGTATAGCAGAGGATAAGTTGGTGTGAAGAAGCGTCTGGCGCGAAACAGAAAACCAGCTTTGCGCGCAGCACTAGGGGCGTGCTGAGATATGAAAGCGGACGAACAAAGCGACGGAGTTATAGATGAGCTAAAAAGAGAGGAAGAATCTGCGGAACGAAGCACAATTGAATCAAAGGGTAAATGAAGGAAGAGTGAAGGATATTTAAAAAAAAAATCAGAAGAGAGTTTTGGAAGCATTAAATGCAACATGATTTTGGGATCCCCGGGATGCGTGTTCGAGGTCGGACTCTGGAGATGCACCGATTGCACTGCAGCCACGATCGATGTTGGTTTTGGCATGACGGGGAGTGGGGTAAGAAAGGGAAGGATGCAAGGTGGCGTCATCGACAAAGCCGATCGTACGGCTGCTCGCGGGGAGGATTCAAAACAGTCCCTTACCGAGGCGATCACATCGCCAAAGACGGTCTCTAAGGCATAAGAATACCTTGGCGTTAGCCGAGGATTTTACACATCTCAGATTGTTACTCCAATACTGCAAACCAAACCTCGATCACAAGGAAGAGACGCCAGTGGTTTAAACGTAGCGGCAGATAATGTGACATCTGTGTCCAGCCGCGTCTTCTCAAGCAAGATTAAGTTGTGATGATATATCGTAAAAATATATATCGGGCAGCTGAAAGGGAACGTAAAACACAGCGAAAATCACAGACTCCCCGGATTGTTCAGAGAATAACGGGCTCATCAATATAGAAGACGTTCAGCTGGCGACCTAAGAACGTATCTACTGTAGACTCTGGAACCGAACTGCCAACGAAATCCTCTCGGTCGAACGAACAGAGAAGACTTTTGTTAGCAGACGGATGCGATGGTATATTCTATACATCGAGGCACCGAACTGGTATCGATACGAGTAATATACGTAAAGCAGATCAACGCAACAGCGAAGCGAACGCGTACAATCAGCAAAAACCGAAAGTGTGTCGAAGGAAGGATCGACTGAAACCTCGTGAAGTTCAGATTAGTAAAAAAGAAAAACAGTACAGTTGAAATCAAGCGTCAAAACAGATTGAAGAGCAAAGAAATTCGAAATGATGCTCTGAGGATGTTCATTTTCTCAGAGTGATCGGGGTTATTACAGGTGGCTATTATTTTCTGGACTAAAAGATATCTTCCGTGGATGAATTTATGATAAGAGAGCCAAGACTTAGGCTGTGCACAGCATTGATATACAGGTGCATGCCTTTGTAACGGCATTACATTTTGAAGCATCTCAGAAAGAATTCAAACTATCACGGCACTGGCTGGATGGCTTTCTTCACTGATATAAACTGTTTCCAAGAAAATCGACAACACTGTTTATGCTGGAAGATATCGAAGATGATAAACATGCACTTCCACTCAAGTATTCTGTTAATTTCATAGACGTTTCCCAATGCCAGCTTTCCAGCGTGATTGCCGCGGGTGAATCTGCACATAGAAATCAACGACTACATTGAGAATAAAATGGAGGTAAATCTGCATGGGAACTTTATAAAGTCTAGTTTGAAGGAAGTCATGATTTCGGTGAAGAATTCATAGGATAAAGTCGCCGATAGCTGTGCTGTCAATGCACTACGAGCAGGGTACATGAACAACGAATGCTGATATAAGAAAAGCTACATTGCTAGACGCTAGAAACTACGGTAATGGTTCCACAGAAAATGGAGTCGCAAGAAATTCAAACGAGAACTCGGGGTTTTGAGATTTATGATGAAATTTCAGAAGATAACATGACTATTTGAATAAAAGTAGAACCATGTATGTGAATAAAGGTAAACGTGTATGTTCAAAAACAAGATATCCTCGAAAAATAAGCCCGAAGCCAACTTTGAAGCAGAAATAAAAATAAGACCTGGTCTTATTTTCGGGGAAACACGGCAATGATGCGGCGTCGGTGAACGGATTGTATGCCCGAATCAACTTGTCGTACGTCCACGGCAAACTGTGAAACAAACTCTGAGCGACGTGTCTCTCATGGCGACTGTCGATCGGAAGCTGACCTTAGTCCGTACAAAAGCTTGTTATATGTAGACACCATAAACGTGTGTCAGCAGTGACAAATGTCTAGCTAAATGACGTAACTCCTTACCAAACGCGCTGCACCGGGATTCTGTAGGCTGTAGGAAATAAAAAATAACTAAAAACTGCCAAAGATCGCCAATGAACTGTTACCCCACTGCTTCCACCGGTGTCCGAGGCAGAACGTGCAACTCAAAGGGGATCAGAGGGTCCCGGAATAAGAGGAGTATGCTGTAGAGCAGACATATGCAATTGATAGAGAAGTACGAAAAGACGAAAGGCCTAGTATGTTGGGCTCTAGTCATCTGGAACTTGAAATGTGCCAAAATGAAAGCGAGAACAGCGTCTGGTAAACTCATAGGTACACAATAAGCGATAACGCCGCAAAACGACAGGTTGGATAACCTACCAGTTGTTCCCCCTGACTCGCGCGATATATATATATATATATATATATATATATATATATATATATATGAAGTGATATACGTCTAACTAGGAGTTTACAGAATCAGGGTTTTTACTCAGCCACCAAAGTGCTCGTGGTACAAAAGATCCATTCCAGTTCGCACGGGATTTTTGGATTGCTTCTAACGAAATTTGCCGCACTTTCGCACCCAAACTGAATAGCCCTTATTGTCTGGAATCCTCGGAGTTATACGAGGTTCGAAAAGACCAAATTTTCATCTACACACTTTACCTGTGATATGTATCATTGAAGTCACTTCTTGTCCCTCCACAGATCAAAGATAGTAAATACCGGCGGAGTTACTGGGTTTACACCAGGATACTGTTGTGCTGTTTAGGCGGAGGTTCGTGAACAGCGAGCATTCGCCATCCCGATACATGCGATTTGTTTGTCGCTCAGAAGGCGGGCAACGTTTCCCGGTCGTGTGCTCTCATTATCGTCTGTACCCCATTATTGCGAATTTTCGGCGCTGTAACCGACGTATGCCTCTTGGCGTCCACTTTCTTCAGTTCAGCAGTAGACCCATGTCGACCACATCGCAACAAGCCAAAAATGACGGGCTTAAATACAAGACTGCCGTTCCCACTAGAGTACCCCCTTGACTCTAGCCACACACAACTTTGCATTAAATTGTCCATGTGCTTCAGTCGGCGCACCAAACACACACTGCAACGATGTTTAGATTTCGGTAAGCTTTCCTATCCATCTCGCCTATCTGTCTTCAAAAACGCGCTAGCTGAGAAGCCAAATGTAGTCCCGCCTGTTATCATTATTATTATGCTTGTCCAGTATGTTGTGGCCTATCTCATCATGCCGTAAGACCCTGGATTTCTGCGCCTGCTCGATGCACGCCAGTCGATCCCGGCTGTAGGCGAGAATGAAAAGCGGCTCGTAAGGAGACGTGCACTTAACGCAACTCTTCGTTAGAGACGGCGAAATTCGGCCGTCACAAAAAGTATCAGAGGGAATGCGCTTCCGCCATAGGGAAATCCCCACAAGCTGTTCTATATTTTTCGAGTCACTGGTAGAAAACCACTAGGTGTGAGTAGAACAAATTGTGAGGTCGATGACTAACCAATTCAACATCAACAGCGGCATCTCGAACGCCGGGTGGAGCACCTGCAGACACAATTTATCTGGCCTTCAGTGTCAGCCTCTCCTATAGTTCTTCTGATACACGTCCAGTGGTCCGTTTCGGCAGGTCCACCCACTGAGTTGCAGATACGTAGAGAAATCCAAGCCTTAGTACGTCACAAAGCGCCGGGCCCCGTTGGCATTCTCCCAACCCTTCCTAAAGAGGATAGACTGCCGCTCGTTAGAGAACTTATCCAAGATTTGGTCTTCTGAGCAGGTTCCTTCCTCGTGGAGAGAATCGATTGTTGTCCCCATTTTCAAAAAAAGGGTTTCAACAGTCACGGTGCCAAACATTGGGATAGAAACCATACCCGAATAGCATCTATCATACTTCGCAGGTTATATCAGACGCGTGAAGTACAGGCTTCGTTTCGCGCCGGTCATGGGTACATCGTCAAATCACTACCCTCCGATAACTACTAGAGCATGGTCATACCTTCAGAAGATCAACGACCATGGTGGTCCTAGACATTCGCAAGACCTTCGACTCTGTCGATCGGACAGCAGAATGGAATTATTTGTTGAGATATGGAGTACATGAGAAGTACGTATCATGCCTGAAAGAAGTGTATCGTCACACCTCAGGTCAAGTGAAGGCCTACGGTCAGCTTTCGTCCCGTTTGTGGTCTCCACTGGAGTACGACAAGGTTGCCCTTTATACCCATTTCTCTTCAAATTGGCCATAGAGGATGTCCTACGAAACGCCTTGTCTGGTCTTCCAAACAGTGGAGTTGAACCCTTCCCAGGGGACAGAGTTTTCGGCTTGGAATATGTCGATGACCTCACCTTGTTGAGTGATAATGCACAGGTAGTTCAGGACGCTCCGGACTTATTTTTGCTTTTTACATTGGCTTGAAGAACTGGTGTCAGCTGTTGAAGCTCGCCGTTTACTGAACCGTCAGACTTTCATATTAGTGAGTTTTTGGGAACATCACAGTTGAGATTTCTTCGCATATCCGACGAACAGCACTTTGCTGTTTTTCTTTTTGTTGCATTTTCGGACGGTTTTTTTCTGGTTTGATACCAGTTTATATGCTGTATTTTTTCGTAGTTCGGAATTACTGGTCTAAGTTCTCGATGCGTCCAGGTAATATAGCGATATGTTTCGGTATACTTCTCTTACGGACGAGGATTTATTAACTGTTGCTTTGATCCGGGTTTCTAGGAGACAAAATGTTTATCATTAGAACGATGTAGAAAAACAGATATTTGATACGTTTCTTCAAGCTGCCCAAAGGAGGACTCGAAAACTAATACCAGCTTCGCCTTCGACTGGTATCATTTTATTGCCCCTGTATGCCGTCATATTTCGGGTCACATTTTGTCCTGTCAAAATCATTTCTACATTGTTTCACGTTCAAACACGAAAACGATGAAAATCAGGCGACACAACTGAGGATACCCACCGTATTATCTATGGTAACCGACAACTCATATTCCAGGACTTACATTGATGACTGTTTTGAGGCCCTGATGGGTCATCTGGGAACTTGCCACGCTAATATGATCATATCATACACTTGAATTGGTTTTTATTTGATTTCCTCCTTCATCCCACTTTTACATATATAACCACCTCGGCTTAGCTGTTTCTTCTAAATTTTTCTCTTTTTTGTAGGACTTTTCTTCCGCCACGGATCATCCATCGGTTTCGGCTGTTGGTGTTTTTGATGGCCACAATGGTCCCGAAGCAGCTGAGCACTGCTCGCATTTAGCACCATATTTCCTCAGCATAGGACTTAAAAAACGACTGGGCGCTTCGATTTCAATCACAGAACTGCTGTCCGAAGTTATTTTTCTCCTCAATGAAGCGGTCAATGAAGGTCGTGCGAAGAGAGTAAGCGCGTGAAATGGCAATGTCAGTTTCTTCCTGCTGTTTTTATTGGCTATCTTGTTTGGGCACCGATGTAGCCGTATTCTTAGTGGTACTAGTCAGGGTCGTCAAATGTGTGATGTTCTGGGCCCGTGATCTTCCGTGGGGAAGGGGGGGGGGGAGATCGCACGTGTTCTATCAGAAACGTCAAAAACACAGAAACTTCATCACGCCAAAGTTCAGTAAGCGTCCTTTCGGGATCCCACACTTACATTCATCATCATCATCATCATCATCATCATCATCATCATCATCATCATCATCATCATCATCATCATCATCATCATCATCATCATCATATATATATATATATATATATATATATATATATATATATATATGCAATAAGTCAGAAATTAAAATGTGCATATTCTGAAAGGAGTTGGAAACGAAGGAGTCACCGCACTTATCAATAGTGTAATTCACGGCTTCTTTCCATGAGGCAGGAAAAACCATCCAATTTGAGACGACCTAAAAGAAGAACGATGCACGAGTAAACGGTCTCACGGCGTTGAGTAAATTGCCATCCTGGTCGGATGATTTATGGTCTCCGAGTATTTGTAGGATTTAGCCAATGTTTCTGGTTGCTATACGAAGAAGCGAAATACGAATAGTTAAAAAGAATGGAGACGGAGAAATAGAAGAGTCGAAAAAGATGAGAATATCGACAAGCTGGAGAGAGATAATTCAGTTTACTCATAAGGTTTGCACACTAGAGATCTAGGAAAGTTACTGATGGTTGACGGATTAATGGTCGAAAATCTCAGTAAACGGCTGCTGGACGCAGAAGAGGGCAGGTGTTTATATTTATGGCAGATAAGACGGTCTTGAGCCCGTGCATAGTAGACGAGCATTTCTCCTAATCGGTCGAGAGTGACTACGAGACTGAGGAATGGAGAGGCGGCGTTAATGTCGTACTACTAAGTTTACCAAGCGCACAGCGCGACTTTATGTGTGATTAAGCAACTCAGTGGGTCGTAGTTTACCGGATTTGAAAAAGTATGGAACAAAAAAGAAGTATGTTTCGAAGAATGGTCCCGGTAAAATTTGAAGTGGAGGTGGAAACGTCGAAGTAAAACAACAGTCCTTCCAGAGGTAGCAAGTCAGGATGTCTCGAAGACCTTTCCAGTTTGCTAAGTCGTGAGGCAAAAAGACGCATCTGTTGTTCATCAGATAAGGTGAACAAGAACAGTTGATAAAAAGGGGGTAAGGCAGTGGTTAGATTAGCCCACTGGAGGTGGGGAGTAAGATAATATCAGTTTACAGCGAGGTAATGGGAATCGGTCGAGAATAGGGTCATGATCTCCTAATGTTTGTTTTTAAAGTACACCTTGTGAATGAACCACAATTTTACTTGTCTCTGTTGTTTTCAAAGTGAGCTAGTTTTAAAATCTTCCTTCATCTTTATTTGAGACGCTCAACTTTGTCCACATTATTCCCCAACTGATATGATTTGTTACTTGTTGAGATCGCATTTCCAAGCGTCCCTTTATCCATTGTGCGACTTGGTCCGTTTTTTGCATGTGTCGATAATAATGTAGTAAAACCGTTTAGGATGTGTGTATGCATATGCAGGATGTTAGACAAAAAGTCGCGCATAAGGCCTCAATGACCAGTGCAATGTGCGAGATGAATTCTTTGAGCGCAAGGTCAAGTTATGCCGGAAACGCCATAATCCGGACAACAGCTAGTCTCAAAACAAGCTGTTTGTCCTTATTTAACTGTGCGACCGACCACCAAGCACTGGGAGAGGAAACTAATGAATGAACACGAGAAATTTACAGTCCAACAAGTCCCAATAAATGGATCTGAAAGCAGACGTCTGTTGTTCCTCTCTGGTAGAAGTTATTGTTATCCCCCAAACACTGTCGTTCACCAAAACTCGACAGCTTCCGGAACAGGGGTGCAAGAAAGCCGGCCGTAGGCCCTAACCCGATCACAACTTACTAGTTCTATTACACCTCTCATATTCTTGGTCCGGTTATTTCCGACTGAAGTTGCCGCTGGGAGATAGCAACGAACCACCCTGTACCCACCGTGTGATTGATGATTTTGTGAACTGAAGTTACCAAACCAGCGGAATGCTCGTGATTCATTTCTTTCCCATCCGTCTTACTCTGTCGCATGATACCTGTCTGAACCACACTACGCGACTCTACTCCAACAGTAACATGCGGTCTACTTTATATATGACTGACGTTAATTTTCAGCTTTCGTTCGCTTGATATATTATTGTTTTTTATCCTTTATCATCACCATCATCGTACAGCGTTAAACAACAGGGCCAACCCCACTGACCACTGCCTTATCACCATGTTGCACGTAGAAATAGAACGAACGTACTGAGTGGACAGGGAGTGAATTTACAGGGACGGGAAAAGAAAAGAACGCTCAAGTAACCAGCACATGGAATACACAGTCTAACTGTACAACCGCACATCGGTCAATGGTTCCGGTTCGACAGAAAGTGACAACGCGATCTCCACTGTTCACAGTTCGCTTCCGTATCCTTCAGTCTTTCCAGCCAATTGATTGAGGAATCTTTTTAACCCCAACCACAAAGACGTGAAGCACCTACTTTTCTTAGATTCGCTGTATATCTTCTCATTTGCATACGCTGATTCAGAATGCACATTCGACCGTGCATACGTGCTTTCGTTCTGCCTACCGAACTTGGAATACGACAAACCACAGGTGTTGTGGTCATTAGAGTACTTCCATCCAAGCTCTTTCTTTGTTTACATGATTTGTCGTGCATATCCTCCTTACCTCTAGTATTTGTTGTTAGTACTTCAGTTTCCCATTTCCTTTTTGTGTACTACCATGAGGCAGCAAACAAAGCCGGAGCATTGAAGGGCAAGGTTAGTGGTTGATCAAACGGAAACTAGAAGACACGGATTCTTTGAGCGTCTAACAGCTTTTTATGCGGTTTTACCTAATCTGCTTGAAAAGCCGGTTGGTCCTGCAGTCTCGTTCGATTTTTCTCACTGGCTGTCTTGTACGCAATTCTGACATCAACATTTTACCGGAAGTCAACATGTCGCGTTGCGTCACTGACTGCATTAACATTTCCGCCTTTTCATGATCATTTCTTAATGGCTTTAAGCCTCTAAGGTCTCGTTTATGATCATCAAATACACATACATTCCTAATTCCACAGTACTGGACATCCGGTACAACCGGGACCATATGTGTTTTCTATGGTGATCGAATCTATACCGGATGGGTTGGTGACTCTCAAGCGTGGTTGGTATATGCAGATATGGTCAAAGTCCCTGTAGAACAGCCGCCAAAGAAACAGTCTTTTCCTACCCAACCAGTTGATGTTCCCAGTCTGGTTGTAGTCAGTGAACCAATTGAAGATGAGAAAGTAAGCCCAATGGACGACTGTCCAGATGATGGAGTGGATTTGCTGGCCGTGGAACCGGTGATCAATCGTGAACGTCGTGTGTCTGCCGTGCTGTCTGATCGTCCTCCAGCGGACGATTTGGCAGTCGCCCTCACGGATCGTATTCATCGTCCGGAATTTGCGGTTAGTTTTGTCGATGTGGTCCACAGAGTACTAGAAATCTGACATTTTCTGCTTAACAGGAACATGCATAATCTGATTGATCAGTCATACGATTCTCCATCCCTACTATAACTAACAATCCCACCAAACTTTGTAGTTAAACGCTATTAACGTTGATCATTCATTGTTTTTTTCTTCATTTATGTATCGAGTCAGATATACACACGATTTCACTTATTGATTGCTCCTTACGTAGATTATTTATTTCAAATGACATCCGCATCCATTGTGACTCACTCGCTAGGCGTGAGCTTCGGCCTGTTTTATACTTGAAACATCCTCTTCCCTTGACCCATTTCAGTAAAGCAAGAAGAACAGTGGGCAGAATTGATATTAGCCATCAATTTCGCGTGCTTTCAATCAGCTTCTAAGGCACACTGTATACGTTTGCACCAAGTTTAAACAAAAACAGTTGTACACATACAAACGTGCGACATAATAAAGACCAAAAAGCGGGGTGGGAGATAAGTCAAGAAGAGGTCACGGGTCACTACCACGGTAACATAAAATGCGTAACAAATGTCTTTTGCATACACAGTTCAGGCTTTGTCCTGTGAACGATTACTGCCTTTGTGAACTTTGGCTATTTTTTTATTTCTTGATCTCGTGATGATCCTGAAAGCACTAGTCGGGGCAACACGGTGACCTGAATCCAACAAATGACGTGCCACTATACTAGATGGTGATTTTTCGCCACGAAAACGCAGATTGTTCGGGATATGCTCACACATTCTGGTAGACAGACGGCGTTCCGTCCTTCCAATGTACCTTATACCACAGGTATATTGGAATCGGTAAGTACAGTTGGAGGTGGCATGAACGTCCAGTCTATCTAAGTTGACGCGGCTGAGACAACTACGAGTTTCATGCATTATTTTCAATTTGGCTGCATAGAAAGTGCTTTCGACTGCGGTTGTGAATCGGCAAAACAGTTCTAACCAATGCATTATCACCTTCGAAAGGTAGATGGATGAATACGTCCTTCTTCCTTGCTAATGAACATCTTGGTTTGGGATTTGGAGGGGCACTGTACTTTCGGATGAACGCCAGTGGATAGTCATTGCTCATCAGTGAATTCGTTAGTTTCTCTTTTTCGGTTGACACAATTTCGGGACTACACAACCGTCGTAGTCAGTAAGATAGTGCTCTTATCAGACTCCTTTTGTAACCCATGCGACAGAAGCTTCGAAAATGTAAGTATTGTCCTGCCCAAGTGGGCTTGTGATAAACGGATGTTTGTAGTTTACCCTCTGGTAACCGATTGAGAAGTAGATCTAGGAATGCCAATTTAGCATCGATTTCATATTCAACCGTAGATTTTATATTGGAGTGCAATGAATTCAACTTTCCGAGCTATATATCGGCGTCTACTTTGCTCCTTAGGATAACCAACGTGTCGTCAACATACCGGCGATACAGTAAAACAGAATGCAACTTAGCTTGCAGTTCATTCTCTAGCGTTGACACGAAAACATCAGCAAGTATGTAGGTCCAAGTGGGCTCCTCATCGCTACTCCGTCTATTTGTTTGCACAACACTCCGTTGAAGGAGAATTGAGCATCACGGACGCACACATTCAGTAAGGTCTTCAGTTCACCCATAGGGAACCCCACATCGTTCGCATGTTTGCACACCTGATTCACGGCTTCCTCGACTGAGATATTTGTGACCAGTGATGTGATATCATATGAAGCTAGGAAACAATTGCGGTAGTCTGTGTCGGGTAAACCCGCTTTCAGCTGAAAGGAATCTTTTACCGTGAACTTCGATAGCTTGTCACGGATAGGGTTAGTGAGTTTGCATAACCACTGGACCAGCTTGTGTTAAGGTGAGTTCACCATTGATAAAATGGGTCGTAAAGGAACATCTATCTTGTGCAATTTGGGTAGTCCGTACGTTTCTGGAATGCGCGAACCTCGAGGTCTTAGATCGGCAAAAGTGCGTGCATCAATTAAACCTTTCTTCCATATTCTTTTCAAATGGGAACTGACAATCTTTTCCAGATTTTCAGTCTTATCTTTTCCTTTGGGATCTATCTGAAACCGGGTGTATTTGACTTGAACAACTTAGGATGAAGACTTTTTATGACATTCGAAAAAATACACGATTAGAGTTCGTTCAGTTAGGATATCTGCTTGCTACGAGATTTTGATAATCATTGCGATTTCTTTGTTCGCTAAATCTGATGTTTTATTGACTCTGCCTAACCCCAAATAACCTAGAACACGAACAGAAGGTCTTCATGAAGAGCACATTGATATAAGTTTGTCAGTATTTTTGACGTTAAAGTATGTTCAAACAGGAGCAATGTCCAAGTGACTAGGCCTAAGTCAGTTCCAAATTCAGTTCCTTGTGTGATACATGATAGGCTAGTCGAGGCAGACAAGGTAAGCAAGCTTGTGAATCCACGTAACTGCTTGAGTGATTCGTATTGTACACCCGCAGGCACAAACGCGGGTCATCAAACACATGCATGTCTCATATCGAACTAGTTACAATTTTGACATACAGACTTGTATCAACGCACTGTTGTTGTTGCAGTCTCCAACCAATTTGAACAGGTATCTACTTGTGGGAGAGAAGCGCTGTCCAGGTTAGACAATAAATAGATATTGTATTGTTCCGTGTTTACAAGGGTCATGTAATCATGTGACTCCGGACGTAATATGCGTGTTGAGAAGTAAACAAAAATCATAATGGTTCTGGAAGGCAAAAGGCGTGCCAGAACCATTGAAGTGTCTTGATTGTTTGCGGCATAACAGACGTTGATAGGTAGTGATCACCTTTACGGTCCAATAACCGTTTTTTACTATTTATACTCATAACTAGTTTGTTTCATTGTAATGGTACCTCATATAAACTTATCCTTTTCTCATCATACAGCCAGAATTTGTCTCTGTACTTCGATCGGGCGGTTCAGTGACTACCGAGCTGGCATCCGATGACGGCAACACATCTTTTACCGAAACATTCGTCAATGTTCAGCAAAACCTCCCTTACTGGGTCAAACCGCCGAAGACAAGACTATCTCGCCCCCAACTTGACGATCCCAATCTGGTCGATTGTCGTGTAGCTGGTATGTCTTGTGTCAGTCGAGCAATCGGGGACGACCAGTCAGTATTGGGTATGACTGCACTGCCTTCCATGACTGTTTTGGAGAGACCTCCTAAAAGTGCATCACGGCAACCACTTTGCTTGATCGTAGCCACGGATGGTTTGTGGGACACCGATGATTGCTGTGGACAAGACGTCGCTGCGATCGCTCGAAAGTGGTTCCAAGAGAACTCGACTGACGGTATTGTCAAAGTTGGTCTCTCTCAACATCTGATTAATCTAGCAATCGACAAGGGGGCATCAGACAATGTGACTTGTTGTACCGTTTGGGTTAACCGTTGGAATTCGAGTCACGAAGCTGTTGACTATGGTATAGACGTACCCCAAACTAGCAGTGTCCAGTGGCCACGCGGCCTACGTACGGCATCTCAGGTGGATTTTGTGGCTCTTGTACCACAATCTGTCCCCAGAAACACGCGATACAGCGGCTTACGTCCAATACCTACCACAATAGGTTCATCACACTGTTTTCGACGCGGCTCCCTAAGCGAATCATCCCGTCCATTTGATCGTATCCGTTATTCTAGCCCCCCTCGAACGAAGCCTACCGTGCCTTAATGTATCTGTGTTGTAAGCCGAATCTCAGCTAGCCAGTTTTGACGTGTGATTCAACCATTGCAACTTTGTACACGTCATTACGCCCCTATTTTACTAATCTTTATTTCTGGATAAAAGACACTGTAATGCCACCACGGTTTAAAGTGAGATACATGAAGCTTCTTTACCACGCTGGTACTGTGAGAATAATTTCTGTTCTCAACTTCGACCGGCTCCACCTGGGCTCACTTTTCAGAATATTTACCTGTGGAATGCTTTTATTCACATTAAAGTAAAATAGACAGATGAGAACATAATTTTGTCGTCTGTTCTCCCAAACGTGTAACAGTTTTGTTTGTTTCTTATTATCAAAGTAGTGGGTTTTTTCGCTCATCTTCCCACTGTCGAGCGGCCTTCCTGTTTCCTTAACTTGTACGCTCTGTACAGTCCGTTGCCTCGGAGATGCAATAATTCTAGTGATTTTTTCTTCTCATTTGGTTGGTCTGTATGATTTACTGAATTCCAACCCCAAGTTGGTGTTGCTTGCTTCTCTCTGTAAGAGAGAGACGTCGTTTTCTTGTTCAAATCCAATCAAAGGGCTCGCTGTACATCATACATGTTCGCACACTCGACAGCGGTGGCGGTAGATAGGATCATGTCAGCCTTCCAAGAAAAACCGAATGAAAGCTTCATTTACTAAACTATCTACCTTTCCGTCGATGTCAATACTGCAGATAACCATCAGGGGTCCCTCAAAACTTGCGAATAAGGCAGCTACAATACATATATGTTCCCGAATGTATGCAAAGAGGGCAAATGCCCCATCATTAAGAGTATGTTCAGTAAACTATCAGTATATTGTTATGCAGATAGTAAATGAGTGAAAATTAGTCGATTTTCAGCCGTTGCTTATTCAGAAGTGTGGTGAGGAGCATAATCGTAGCCGAAATGGTTCGTTGCATTGTCAAGGATAATCGAAACGACCGACCCCGAGATTTGGAATGGTTAACAACATATATACTCAATAGATCAGGCTTGGCGACAGTCCGGACAACAATGGATCAGTCTATCACCAAAGTTGAGTGGCGGTTCAGTTCAGATTGTGCGACGGTTCTGATTACTACCAGGAGAAATCTCACTGAGAAACTAAAGCCATCAAGGGTTTGAAAGCAGTGCCGAGTGAACTAGATAAGGAAATCAGTTAGGTGAACAAAGTGTGTGAATACTAGAACGCCATTTTCGGGGCTACCTAGCCATATCACTGGATTTGACAATGGACCAAAATGTTTGAATAACGGCGTCAGATGTGCTCGGGTTTATGGGTAATGTAGTGGTCTTGGACCTTATATGTGGCAAGTAAGCATTTATTCCTAATCTGTACAGTGTCCACGAGACTAAGTGACACTAGCGTTGTAGTACTCGGTTACTAAGCGCACAGCTTGACATTATGTGTGATTAGGCAACTCGGTTGGTCGTAGTTTACCGGACTGTCCACCTCTTCCTCCACGATTGTACCATGTTTTGTTTGGCACACAGTCTGGAATCAGACGGGTGTGTAATATATATATATATATATATATATATATATATATATATATATATATATACATATACATATATATACATATATATATATATATATATATATATATATATATATATATATATTACTGGGTTTGAAAAAGTGGGACAAAAAAGAAGTATGTTTCGAAGAATGGTCTCGGTAAAATTTGAAGTGGAGGTGGAAACATCGGAAGTAAAACAACAGTCCTTCCAGAGGTAGCAAGTCAGGATGTCTCGAAGACCTTTCCAGTTTGCTAAGTCGTGAGGCAAAAAGACGCATCTGTTGTTCATCAGATAAGGTGAACAAGAACAGTTGATAAAAAGGGGGTAAGGCAGTGGTTAGATTAGCCCACTGGAGGTGGGGAGCGGAATAATATCGGTGAACAGAGGGGGACGGGTGTGATGACGACCTCCAGGTTTATCTCAAATGCGTGGGGAAATGGTCGAAGTGATTTAGATTGCTAACCATCTCACCTCGGCAAAAGTGTCAGCAAGGTGTAGGAGCCAACATTTACCGTGTTCAATCGGTTCTCGGATGTTGATGAGTTTGCAGCTGAGGTCCGTTGGAAACAAGTTCTCAGTGCTCGAAGAAAACGGGCTGATAAGTAGGGGAATGCCACTGATTTTAAAGCGTTACATGGTGCAGAAGTAATGGTTAAACCATGGGAGATTCCTAGTTTCTGTCATATCAACTAGAATGGACAGTTGGAAAAATCCAAATGAAACACGGGAGGTAGCAGCGATCCGTTGGATTTTTGTGCGAATGCCAGCTTTAGATGGAACGAAAAAGTGGAGAAAATAGTTGGGAATCTCGGTCTTGGCTTTATGTAATCAGCAGGAGTTTTGCGTCCCGGTCAAGGATGATGATGAGGCATTATCTGACTGTAGGAAATGGTGTGCGGAATTCTTGTTGCAATTAAGAACGCGAAAGGAGTTTTGCGTGTAGAGGGCTGTGAACTAATGAGCAAGGGGGATACTGTTTGAGTGTGTGAGATGAACCGGGCTGCCCATTCCTGGGGCGTGAAGTGGCGAACCACGCAGGACAATGTCAGGTGAGACGGTGGTACTGTCTCGGTCGACCAGACGACCGTATGCCACCCCAAGCTGTACTGGACCCATAATTTTGCTTAATAGCTTTTAACTTTAATTGTGACTAGGGGTAAATGCCGAAAATGATTCTTTGCGCAAAGCCTCGTGAGTAACGATTCATTTCTTTTACTAAGTAGCGTGATTTAAAAATGATTGCTTGATCCCTAATTTCGAATCGGCGCTATGATCATGTTTTCACATTGGAAGTCGTAAGTTAAGTCAGATGCAGAAAACTTGAGGATTTCTTCCATCCATACTCCTAACCTTGACAAAGACGTATTGGTTGAAGCTCATAAATAGCGGTTTCTGAAAAGGTTAATAGAACATTAGTGAGCGGCCAAAGGATTCATGAAGGTTTACGACATTGTTGTACCTGCATAAATAATCGCTCTTTAACAATTGTCTTGCCATGAAATCACAGGCCCTAAGAGCTATTCGTGAAGCAGATTGTGACAGAAGGAGTTTTGAATTTGATAACCCGAACAAAAATAGTGGCACGGATTTCAGCGGTAAAGGCAGAATAGCCGGTAACACCGAATCTCGCAATCTAGTCGATAATAATAATAATTCCGTTGAACATACCTCAGTGTGTGCCTCCTGGATGTTTGTATTCAACGAAATATCATTTGAACGAGTTACTTTCAGCCAGTGCCTAGGTGGAATGAAGATTATCAAATCTACACTAGGACAGCGCCTGGTTACACTCCAAATCAAAATCACCGAGGTTATGACGGGCGATTGTGCAACTTGCTCGTCAGACCTAATGAACTGAACACGATCATCCCAGCTGTAGCTGACGACCAAATTCAACCGTTAACTCCCAAACAGAATAATTTGTTGGTTAAAGGGGGTTGTGTCGTGGAAATTTTTCTTTCCTGCCGCACGTTTGATATTTTTATTGTCATTTTGGTTGTCTGAGTGACAATTTTGTAACTACGGGGTGCGAGACAAACAGACCATACAACATCCGCGCCACTGACTTCTATTCTGAGCCATGTCTCTCAATGTTTCTAACGGGCGAAAATCCTCATCTGTCGGACCCCAAGCAGGAGGACGAGAAACACCAACCAAAGCCGATGCAGATGGTAGCCTTATACCTTTACACCAAGTGATGGCCTGACCGCCGCGACGCTTCCAGACATTCGCAAAACGTGTCGGAATCACTGGAGGCGATGTGAAGCCCAGCATACGATGGCTCCCTTCGTCATTACTCACTTGGTGTTCACAACAGACCCAAGCAGTGCTTTGGAGGCGCCGAGCATTCCCAGTGCGAAGTGGCTAAGTGTCGCAACCATAGAGGAAAACACTACGAACCGTGATGACGTACACCTGCCCATTAGGGAGAGCCGGGTGTCACAGGTGTCGCAAGCTTGCGAAAACTATTATAGCTGTTGCTATCCGCGAACTGATCTCCAACACTACTTCTAGTTGTTAACTTCCCAGAGTACTTAAGGCTGTCGAATGCCAGGCACAAACTCCTGCCTACCTTAAAAAGACGCTGCAATTGCATAGTACAAAGTGCACTCCATACCTTCATACCTAAACCGAAAAGCAGTTTGGAGCGTGCTGAACTACCTGTGCATTATCACTCAACAAGGTGAGGTCATCGACATATTCCAAGCCGAAAACTCTGTCCCCTGGGAAGGGTTCAACTCCACTGTTTGGAAGACCAGACAAGGCGTTTCGTAGGACATCCTCTATGGCCAATTTGAAGAGAAATGGGTATAAAGGGCAACCTTGTCGTACTCCAGTGGAGACCACAAACGGGACGAAAGCTGACCGTAGGCCTTCACTTGACCTGAGGTGTGACGATACACTTCTTTCAGGCTTGATACGTACTTCTCATGTACTCCATATCTCAACAAATAATTCCATTCTGCTGTCCGATCGACAGAGTCGAAGGTCTTGCGAATGTCTAGGACCACCATGGTCGTTGATCTTCTGAAGGTATGACCATGCTCTAGTAGTTATCGGAGGGTAGTGATTTGACGATGTACCCATGACCGGCGCGAAACGAAGCCTGTACTTCACGCGTCTGATATAACCTGCGAAGTATGATAGATGCTATTCGGGTATGGTTTCTATCCCAATGTTTGGCACCGTGACTGTTGAAACCCTTTTTTTGAAAATGGGGACAACAATCGATTCTCTCCACGAGGAAGGAACCTGCTCAGAAGACCAAATCTTGGATAAGTTCTCTAACGAGCGGCAGTCTATCCTCTTTAGGAAGGGTTGGGAGAATGCCAACGGGGCCCGGCGCTTTGTGACGTACTAAGGCTTGGATTTCTCTACGTATCTGCAACTCAGTGGGTGGACCTGCCGAAACGGACCACTGGACGTGTATCAGAAGAACTATAGGAGAGGCTGACACTGAAGGCCAGATAAATTGTGTCTGCAGGTGCTCCACCCGGCGTTCGAGATGCCGCTGTTGATGTTGAATTGGTTAGTCATCGACCTCACAATTTGTTCTACTCACACCTAGTGGTTTTCTACCAGTGACTCGAAAAAGATAGAACAGCTTGTGGGGATTTCCCTATGGCGGAAGCGCATTCCCTCTGATACTTTTTGTGACGGCCGAATTTCGCCGTCTCTAACGAAGAGTTGCGTTAAGTGCACGTCTCCTTACGAGCCGCTTTTCATTCTCGCCTACAGCCGGGATCGACTGGCGTGCATCGAGCAGGCGCAGAAATCCAGGGTCTTACGGCATGATGAGATAGGCCACAACATACTGGACAAGCATAATAATAATGATAACAGGCGGGACTACATTTGGCTTCTCAGCTAGCGCGTTTTTGAAGACAGATAGGCGAGATGGATAGGAAAGCTTACCGAAATCTAAACATCGTTGCAGTGTGTGTTTGGTGCGCCGACTGAAGCACATGGACAATTTAATGCAAAGTAGTGTGTGGCTAGAGTCAAGGGGGTACTCTAGTGGGAACGGCAGTCTTGTATTTAAGCCCGTCATTTTTGGCTTGTTGCGATGTGGTCGACATGGGTCTACTGCTGAACTGAAGAAAGTGGACGCCAAGAGGCATACGTCGGTTACAGCGCCGAAAATTCGCAATAATGGGGTACAGACGATAATGAGAGCACACGACCGGGAAACGTTGCCCGCCTTCTGAGCGACAAACAAATCGCATGTATCGGGATGGCGAATGCTCGCTGTTCACGAACCTCCGCCTAAACAGCACAACAGTATCCTGGTGTAAACCCAGTAACTCCGCCGGTATTTACTATCTTTGATCTGTGGAGGGACAAGAAGTGACTTCAATGATACATATCACAGGTAAAGTGTGTAGATGAAAATTTGGTCTTTTCGAACCTCGTATAACTCCGAGGATTCCAGACAATAAGGGCTATTCAGTTTGGGTGCGAAAGTGCGGCAAATTTCGTTAGAAGCAATCCAAAAATCCCGTGCGAACTGGAATGGATCTTTTGTACCACGAGCACTTTGGTGGCTGAGTAAAAACCCTGATTCTGTAAACTCCTAGTTAGACGTATATCACTTCATATATATATATATATATATATATATATATATATATATATATATATATCGCGCGAGTCAGGGGGAACAACTGGTAGGTTATCCAACCTGTCGTTTTGCGGCGTTATCGCTTATTGTGTACCTATGAGTTTACCAGACGCTGTTCTCGCTTTCATTTTGGCACATTTCAAGTTCCAGATGACTAGAGCCCAACATACTAGGCCTTTCGTCTTTTCGTACTTCTCTATCAATTGCATATGTCTGCTCTACAGCATACTCCTCTTATTCCGGGACCCTCTGATCCCCTTTGAGTTGCACGTTCTGCCTCGGACACCGGTGGAAGCAGTGGGGTAACAGTTCATTGGCGATCTTTGGCAGTTTTTAGTTATTTTTTATTTCCTACAGCCTACAGAATCCCGGTGCAGCGCGTTTGGTAAGGAGTTACGTCATTTAGCTAGACATTTGTCACTGCTGACACACGTTTATGGTGTCTACATATAACAAGCTTTTGTACGGACTAAGGTCAGCTTCCGATCGACAATCGCCATGAGAGACACGTCGCTCAGAGTTTGTTTCACAGTTTGCCGTGGACGTACGACAAGTTGATTCGGGCATACAATCCGTTCACCGACGCCGCATCATTGCCGTGTTTCCCCGAAAATAAGACCAGGTCTTATTTTTATTTCTGCTTCAAAGTTGGCTTCGGGCTTATTTTTCGAGGATATCTTGTTTTTGAACATACACGTTTACCTTTATTCACATACATGGTTCTACTTTTATTCAAATAGTCATGTTATCTTCTGAAATTTCATCATAAATCTCAAAACCCCGAGTTCTCGTTTGAATTTCTTGCGACTCCATTTTCTGTGGAACCATTACCGTAGTTTCTAGCGTCTAGCAATGTAGCTTTTCTTATATCAGCATTCGTTGTTCATGTACCCTGCTCGTAGTGCATTGACAGCACAGCTATCGGCGACTTTATCCTATGAATTCTTCACCGAAATCATGACTTCCTTCAAACTAGACTTTATAAAGTTCCCATGCAGATTTACCTCCATTTTATTCTCAATGTAGTCGTTGATTTCTATGTGCAGATTCACCCGCGGCAATCACGCTGGAAAGCTGGCATTGGGAAACGTCTATGAAATTAACAGAATACTTGAGTGGAAGTGCATGTTTATCATCTTCGATATCTTCCAGCATAAACAGTGTTGTCGATTTTCTTGGAAACAGTTTATATCAGTGAAGAAAGCCATCCAGCCAGTGCCGTGATAGTTTGAATTCTTTCTGAGATGCTTCAAAATGTAATGCCGTTACAAAGGCATGCACCTGTATATCAATGCTGTGCACAGCCTAAGTCTTGGCTCTCTTATCATAAATTCATCCACGGAAGATATCTTTTAGTCCAGAAAATAATAGCCACCTGTAATAACCCCGATCACTCTGAGAAAATGAACATCCTCAGAGCATCATTTCGAATTTCTTTGCTCTTCAATCTGTTTTGACGCTTGATTTCAACTGTACTGTTTTTTCTTTTTTACTAATCTGAACTTCACGAGGTTTCAGTCGATCCTTCCTTCGACACACTTTCGGTTTTTGCTGATTGTACGCGTTCGGTCCGCTTTCGCTTCGCTGTTGCGTTGATCTGCTTTACGTATATTACTCGTATCGATACCAGTTCGGTGCCTCGATGTATAGAATATACCATCGCATCCGTCTGCTAACAAAAGTCTTCTCTGTTCGTTCGACCGAGAGGATTTCGTTGGCAGTTCGGTTCCAGAGTCTACAGTAGATACGTTCTTAGGTCGCCAGCTGAAGGTCTTCTATATTGATGAGCCCGTTATTCTCTGAACAATCCGGGGAGTCTGTGATTTTCGCTGTGTTTTACGTTCCCTTTCAGCTGCCCGATATATATTTTTACGATATATCATCACAACTTAATCTTGCTTGAGAAGACGCGGCTGGACACAGATGTCACATTATCTGCCGCTACGTTTAAACCAGTGGCGTCTCAGCTAGCGCGTTTTTGAAGACAGATAGGCGAGATGGATAGGAAAGCTTACCGAAATCTAAACATCGTTGCAGTGTGTGTTTGGTGCGCCGACTGAAGCACATGGACAATTTAATGTAAAGTAGTGTGTGGCTAGAGTCAAGGGGGTACTCCAATGGGAACGGCAGTCTTGTATTTAAGCCCGTCATTGTTGGCTTATTGCGATGTGGTCGACATGTACACTGCTGACTCGAAAAGGGTGGACGTCACTAATCGTACTGCCAGTTAGTGTCTGAACTCAGTATAAGTGAGGCTCGGAGGATGGTGGAGCACATGATCGAAAACCGTTCCCCAGTTTCCTGGCGGCAAGAATCTAATGAAAAAGGCCCCCTAAATACCCTTCACCCAATGACAGTCGGGGGACTCAGCATTCCTGTGTTTGCCCAAATTACAATATCAGTTCGACGCTTTTTACATGAGGTTGTGGAGCTTTCCGTAAAAGTTTTTTCAATCGCATCTGGGCTTCAGTCAGTGTGTATGTATTCCGGAGCAAACAAATTGCTTCTATCGAGATCGCGACTGCTCACTTAGCACAAACCCGCAAGTTTCACCATGCATAAACGACTGTTGACTCGGATCCAGTATAGCAGCGCTGCTTCAGCTCTTTCACTGTGAGCAAGGCCAGAAGCCTCAGCGTCTCCATGAAGGCGTAAGTGAAACTTCACTGAGGGATTAGATTGGGACGTCAGTCGAATGATGGAACTGGAGTCTTGAGTGCGAGTCTCTTGTGTGCAAAAACTGAGTGGTAAGGGAATCTAGCGTGCGAGTTAAGCCCACCTGTTGTCCTCTGCGCACCAGGGTTGAATGATCATTGAGAACTAATAAGGACATCAGCCGGAAACTGGTCGAAGAAAAGCGAGGGAAAACACAGCGAGATTTTCAACCGCTGGGACTGCAGCTGGCGCGGTCGACCGAAGAATTCGTGGGATGTGAAGATGGAAAAGGAGTATACATTAGAGAACAGGCTGTGTATGGTGCAGAAGAGTAATCTCTCGTATTCACGGAAGAACAGTCAATCATGGTAGTAGAATCTTTCATTGTTGTTTGCGTTGTCGGCTGTTGTGGTACTCGGTCGCCCAGTCCAGGGTAGGCATTTTTATTCGGGGATGCCGCTCTAACCTTTGCGCAGTCAAGCGCATCCTTCAAGGCAACAGTGTTGGTCCAGATAAACCGGTGGCCAGTTTTATGGTTCATTCGCCTCTTCTAGAAACCTTGTCATATAAATAGAACATGACAAGGAGCTATGACCCTATTTAGTCCCAAGCCACACTTAACACGTCACAGTGCAGTCAGCAGATTAGTGACGTATTAGAACGGAGAACGCTAACCAAGTGGAAATGCAACCACATCTGAACATTGTTTGTTCTCGTAAACTGGGTCAATTGGACCCAATGTTTCAAACAGCATCGTCGTTTGCCATTTTTTCCGAGAAAAATATACAAAAGTAATGGGTTTTCGTTAGTAATCGACAAAATCTGTCTGAACTATCGTGCTTCAATGCCGTTACAAGTACAGGTTAAAATCTTTATGATAAAAGGTCAAGATTTTATTGGTTATTGTTGTGACACCACAGATGTACTTCAAGGTGCGTGATAGGATAGCTGCACTTGGGTTCCCTATGGATACATAAGTAACCGGGCTGGTTGATTCCACGGGAATGAACCCTTAGAATCATTTGACTCAAACTTGGCTAATTAAAACATTTGGTCCCTAATGGACGCATGCAGTTAAATTCGCCTGTGCATGTGTCTGAGAGGGAAAAAGAGGCGGAAGTTAAATTTTATCACATCAGTATTATTCACTAGTCCCGATGGACATATAGGACTTTCGAAAATGTCGTTCAGCTTGGAACTAGTTGCTGATTTCCCGGCTGAAAAAAGTGCAAAAATTATTTTCTCAAATCACGGTGAACAAGTAGCATTGTCAAATGATGGATGACGAAAGTCCCAAGTCACTGTTGTGTGTTCAGTCAGTTGTAGTTGAAACGAATCGCTACACTGTGATCTGTCATTCAGGTTGTCCGTGAGACAAGAAGATATATACCAGGTAATGATATGTGATGGTAATGCGAGCCCCAGGATTTTGCTCCGCATGTGACCCAATGGTTTCATTCATCCTCCTTGCTGTTATCTGTTCGGTATTTGGACCACAATCCCCAAAACGGCCTGTTTGCATACATGCACACACATAAGCGAACCCAAAGCTTCGCCTCATAATTCATACTCAGCACTGTCGAAAGCTGACAGCGTTTGTCAAAACATTCCAACGTTTCATCTCAAATCCATTTGATGAGATACTCTTCAACTGATTTGGCATAAACCATAATTTGTGAAGTTTTTGCTCCGCTTCGCGTCTTCCAAGTAAATGTGGTTGGTTCCACGCAGTAGTTTGACTTCTACTTAGTTTCCCAAACCTTGAGACACAAAAAATACGGACGGAAAGTTTAGATATTTGGAAACGTGCAACACATCTAACGGATTGGTAACAATCGCGAAATGTCTACCCCAAGTTTCATCGCCATAGACCGGTTAGCTTGACCCTTTGTGGGTGATCAGTTCCTTCCTCTTCTCATCGAATGCCCGATCTCAATTCCGGTTCCATCTTTCTGTCTAACTGAACGTTTGTTGGAGGAGTATAGCTAAGTGATGATCTTCGTTGCATTGTTGTACAACAACAACCTGTCTCTTTTTTATGGATGGGATTCGTTTGGTGTTAGCTTAGACTGCTGAGTTTGCAGTAGGAACAACAGATCCTCTGACCTACACGTTTGAGGAAAGCATGTTACCGACTAAACTCAATCTCTCACTGTTATCTTCGGCGATATTTAGTCCATTTCATTCGTTTTTAGATGCAACAATAAATATAATTCCTTTAAATCATTTACTAGGCGTGGAAAACTGTGTGATAAACCTGGACTTCAGGGATAATTGAGTTTCACATTCCGATTTACCAACAGCATATCAGTGAGCAATACTCTCGTTGAATCCACTAATCCCGAGGAAGAAATCATTGAATTTCATCTGAATATCAGTTTCCTCTTCACTCGGGATCGCCGGTGGTGCTTGCGCAGTTACATGGTAACTTACATCGATTTACGAAATCGGTCAGAGTTGGGAGATGTTAACTTATCAAAGCTAACCGCAGACTTTGATGAAAATTCTTATATTTCCCATGTCGTATCACACTTAGTTTCGCCGTCCGACGAGCAGAGCGAATTCCGTGATTTGCTCTCGAGAACGGAGAGTCTCAGTAGGGAGTATTGCTGATTGTTGCAGTATCGATTGATCGAAAAACTCACATTGATTTTCTATAACTCAGGTTTTTTACTTCGTGAACGACTTGATACTAATCCTATTTTTAAAATCAAACATAAAGCACGAAATTATTTCAGGGGCCAATTGTCACTAGATTAAACACCAAACTCACCAGATTGGAACTTATATTGTGCGTATCCACTTCTTCATTGTGTCATGTTTACTGAGGATAATAGTGAATAGAAGCAGATTCACAATGGTTAGTTAGAGACTTGTAAAACGGGTATCATAAACTAAATAGTGAACTCGGCTGTGTAGTAGAACACGTTAGATTTCTTGTGTTGGTTTCAACACATCTACCGGCCCAATGTTTAATGACATCAAGTCATATGGCTGGGTTTCCCGCTCAATGAAGTTCATCTACTAACACAATTTTTTCATCGAACTGGTACCATTAGGTGAAGTTCTCTTGGCGCCCATTTCATACCCCTGATCGTTTCGACTTGCGAACGAGATTGCCCGTGAGATATAGCGGTCAAAACCGTCACACCATGCGCATTCTTATTGGTTTCATAATCTGAAATTCACTGTGTAAAATGCAACCCTAACATTATCACACTTGTTCAAAATCATCTGAAGTAAAATCTCATCCGAGTATTAATTGCATGAAGACAGACCAATGCGACTATTCTCACACTAACAGTGGGCCGTTCCTAGGAACACGTGGATAAAAAGAAATTAACCAGAGGGCAACCCTGGCGAATGCCAATTCCCGTGTTGAACTCTGCTGAATGATCACAAGAAGCACGAACTCCACTTTGGCTGTTCGTTTATAGAGAACAAAAATGAACGATGAATATCTGTGCTCACCATCCAATGAGGTGCATCACCAGGAACTGTGCGGTTGACTGCTATGGGAGCGCTGATACCACACGACAAACATTTGTTTGACAACCTCTACCCGGTCTGAAACCGGTTGATTTTCACATGTGCGTCGTTCAGAAGTACCATAGAACCAGTGGAGAATAACGTCAAGGAGTCAGAAATTCCCCTGAAAAAACCATTAGCGAGGCTAACGTCCACGTTTTTCTAGCCCACGGACAAGTTGCTTTGTTAACTGTAACCAATGACAAGGCCCGCATATCCCACATGGCGGTGCGGTCATCGCATATGTGCCCACGAACCAGTCAGTCCATCACACGTCACTGTTCACACCGACCATTGAAAAACAACCTACTGCCTACCCTTCACACCAACACGCCAAACAATCAGATGTATGAAACACTGCGATCAGGCTTAACTAATTACATTTACGCACCAAGTTGGGCAATCAATAACAACGCCCTAAGTGTCCATGTATTCCATGCCTCTAGCTATATAAAGTGTTGAATTTTGGTTACACTTGAATGCAGCTTCCGCACTTGTTCATGGTTTCTTTTCTGTTGGGATTGGACGATTGAAGAATCACTGACTGGGGATAATCCAGAGGTTTGCGCTCTGACAACGGATTTTAGTACTCCGGATGCCATGTACCAACTAGATCTCGCGAAAAATCTGAGGAACGGGCGAAAAGCTAAACGTTTCGACGCTTGCCAAAAGACGGTATAAGTCTGTGAGTGGAGTGTGTGTTGGATAATGGGGATGATTTGGGATTGAAGATGATATCGTAAATCTTATTAGGCCGTATGATCAATAGTGGCACAAAACACTCAAGTCTTCAAATAGACATTGAGGTGGTTAGTTTGTGTAATACGGATTGCGTAGGTGTCGCATTCTGTCACGATGTTCATCTACTATACCCGTGTATTGTGATTGACGGGGGAAAGTGTTTTGTTTGACTCTCGGAAGGCAATCAATGTGATTAGTGTGCGAGGATTTATTGAGCCGGCAAGTGTTCAGCATCCTACATGATTTCGGTGTTTCTCATCGCGACTGTGCATTGTTTGACTTTTCTAGCGAACCGATTTCTATATGCGTGCTCACCGGCGAATTCTGGTCATGAGCGTTTTCTAGCTTTGCTCATCCACAACAGAGATATGTTCTGAGTAATCGATACGGCCCTTACAACTTAGAAATCCGCTACCAGTGTACGACAAGTGTGTCGTAGTAACACTACATCCATTATCGGTAAGTATCAACTACAGGATCAATTTTGCTTCCTTACGCATAAACCGAGTTGTTCTGTGGTCGGCAGTTAATGCGACTGTGGCTCTTCTCAGTCCCGCTTAACACTGTGCACTCTGTTCTGTTGTGCATCGGGAATCTTCAATGAAGACTCCGTGGCTTGTGACTGTTGTATTTTGCTTTATCTCGAAGCGGCAGCGGATCTACTGCTATAGACCGTCCCTGTCCGTGGTCTATTAGTTTCGTTAGCATAGAACTCCAGTGTAGTGATTTTATGAAAACAAACGTTAGCTGCCGCTAACATGATGGAGATAGGCTTGATGAATCGAAATATTGCCATTTATTCACGGCACTCAGATGATCGTGATGAGCAGATCTTTTCGTTTGAATGCGACAAAAATGAGACATCACAGAGCTCCATCAGGACGTGGATTGGTCTCTGCTTCCCCTCTTGGTAACGCGCATCTCAGTGCGGTTAGGACTTGTGATGTATCATATTATCAGTTATGATTCCAGCTGTGAGTGAAAACCCAGTTCAATAATGATGCATTGATCGCTTTCGGCGAAACTTCATGGAATTTATTTAGGGGATTCATTCGAAATAACATGAGGACTTGACTGCAGACCTGCCTGATCATTGAGGCAAGTATAAGGAGCAACCCTGAGCCAGTGGTTCTCCACGCCAATTTGGGCACTATTTGTGGATGATCTGGGAAATTGACCAATCAGGCAAACGGAAGGTATGAAGAATGAAATTATTGGAACTATGGTGGATTTATGGGTAAGTGTTTATTGTTCTGTAACACAGCGTTTTTTTGATACACCAAATGAATCTGGGATCGGATACATTATTATGGTGGGTTTAGCTTTGATTCGTAGTAGTAAATTATAGGGTACTCTGATGTTAATCTCCCACTATGTGCCACTTCGCGCTGTACAGTTGAGCTGACGTTTCTTCGCTCAACTAGTGGATAGCATGCGCTGCTAAATCATGAGCGGCGGCCGTGTATAGGCTCAGATTCTATCTGGGTCAACTAATTTTAGATGCTTAGGGTGGGAGGAGTGCCCAAATGGTTACAGTATGGAACCTGGGGGTCTCGAATGGGAGTTTCACTGACAAAGACTGATTGCCTCCTCTGATTGTTCGCGTTACCCTTCCAGAAACGGTGTATTGGCGCTGCATTGTAAATCAATGGTTGCTTCGAATTTTTCGCTTGCAGATTCTGCTTCCAATTTTGGTCTGTGCTGTGTCGTCACGTTTACTATTGTTGGTTGGGATTTTTCACATTTGAGCATACAATGCATTCAGAGAGACATTTTGCACTGTCAGGTAGAAATAACGGCCATGACCTACGAAGATAGAATAACGTGACAGACCTAACAGACTCGATTATATGGATCATTCATATTACGATAAAGTGTGCAAGGCATCACTCTAAATCTATTTGCGATCCCTTTATTTGGCTCTTGTGACTCGAAAAGTCAACAGCTGAGCATCTGATATGCTTTAGTTGCTGATTGACTTTTCTGTGAAACAAACAACCCAAAACAATATGTTAATCGATCTGCACTCAAACAGTGCAGACTTATGGATCAGTACTCAAGCCGAGCAGGCAAATTTCCATATGCGAAATAGGTTGGTACATGTTTTGACATAACGTGTCACATGAGGTTCAGATGGTTTTTGATCGAGTCCTATCTTCAGAGGAGGGTAAATAACAACACATCTTAAAATCAAATACAAAATCAGTGTGATCAGTAGGAGATTTGATCTATATTTTGTATGGCTCATCATTCATTACCAACGCTCAAGTCACCACTGTGAACCATGGTAGCCACTGTACAGCTGTTTCATCCTTGTTAGGTATCATCAGAAGTTTACATCTACCTAGCTCCCATTGGAACCCGAACCCTGGGTGAACACAATTGAATCGAATACCTAACCACCCGGTTATCCTGCGTGGATCTTAACGGTTAGTTTAACGTCAAGAATGGGAGGGTTTCTCCGTGCTGCCTACCGTTCCTGGGAGTACTTTGAAGGTGCATACAAGATTTTCTGTGTGATAACATGAAGTAAGAGGATAGTTCAGTCTGTCGTACATGAATATGCACACATGACGTCGAATTTTGTCCTGTTTCGTTTGGAAGCACACTTGCACTCGAATTAGAGGAAATTAATCATTTTTGAGAGGGCTGCAGCTGTAAGAATATTTCCCTAATCTAAACTTCAGTTTGATGTTTACGGTGCTCCGTGAACACAAAGACAGTGCAACATGACGATTTAAATGAGGAAGTATTTACTCTTTTATAGGTTACTTCTGTTGAGCTGTTCACAGTCAGCGCTACTGTTACTATCATAACAATGGCCTGATCACAGTGATTAAATAATCTTCTGTCATCCAACAAGTTACCTAAAGGAGTCGATAAGACATTGATGATACGCACAAATTGCAATATACACGGCAATAAGAATCACCACTTTCGACAATATCAGACACACGAGCTAGGATGGAAATTACATAATTTCCATTTAGTGCTAATCTGTAGGGAAGAAGACAACGAAAACAGGTTCGTGCTCTGCTAATGCTAGAGAAGGTTCACAGAGAGATCAAGGTGTGATGTGTCAGTAATAGTTCTTCCCGACAGACTAACTGACGTTGCAGCATGACTGATCCAGGTCGTTTTCGGGGTTTGTTGCAGCTGAAAAAGGAACTTTCCTGATGACATTCAGATTACGACAGAGAGTGATTTCACCTCCTTATCTAGTAAGTTTTGGAAAACAGTTCAGAGGCAGTATGAAATTATGATCAATACAGCGGGCTGTTTGTTGCACGAGGGAAGACACGACTGACGGTGGATCATCGAATGGCCCTAGTTTTCCTTCGATAATTGAAGATGACTTGGTCAATACTAACTAAAAAATATTCCGTCAAGTCTTCCTTAGTTTTATATTTTAACTGGCTTATTTTAATTATTTTGCGTGAAATCTGTTCACAGAAAGATACAAGTCCTAAGGATAAAGGTTATCAGTCTGCGATCGGTGACGAGTGGAAGCACAACAAGCTGGTTTTGCCACAGCTTTCATTGCTAAGTAAGTCATGCTGTTTGATCGAGAGCGAAACATAAGTACTTCTACGCACCCAAAATGACCTTCGACTCTCCTTAGCCGAACTCAAGATGAGAGCCTCACTCATATGACAATCACCATACTGCTCACTGTTATCATTATAAATCAATACTAATGTTACTACCACTAGCACTTTTATTATTATTTGCCTAGTAAGGATGATGGTTTTGTTTTCACTGGTCAATCACTAACCTGTTTACAAATTGTCAAAAGGTGCTAAAAAAACATTTCGCCACCTAATAGTTCGGGCCTTAGAACATTGGCTCCATGGACGACTGGGGCCGGAGAAAGTGTAGTTATTGTATCTACCCGACCAGTCGTGAGTACTGAAATAGCTCGCACCCGGACTACGCGCACTCGGAGAACGACAAAATCAAACTAGAACGGCAGGGATGTATTCCGTCACATTTGTTTGGTACTAACTAGTTTATATACAAAAGGAGGCCTGCATTTAATGGCAGATGGCGTGCTGACCAATCACAAAGTGATTTTACAGTATCCACAAGATCTATCAATTACGGCCGGGCTTCACCTTATTGGTAGGATACTGGAAATGAAGGTAGCCCACGGGACCACTTGTAAAGGTACTGGAATCACTACAGGATCCCAGTTAGCCTACTTCAGGATGATCACTCGGTGGCATTGCCGCACCTTGTACATTTTGTATATTCTACCACATCCTTCTCATTGCATTGTAGACACCTTTTTATTGCTTTGTTACATTGAAAAGGGCACATTTTCAAAGTATCCGCACAAGGTTACCGCGAATCATCTCTCTGCATTGCTTGTGAGCTTTCTGATTCCTTTGGCAATGAAAGTGGGACTTATACGATCTTGAAAGTCAATTTTAGTGCACCTGCATTGACTTGGTAGCCAGCACTGGAGTCGTTAGGATCCCGTTCGTAAGATGTACGATGGTCTGGCCGGAAGTTCTAATGAACCAGAATTGATGGGCAACTGCGAGTGACGGGTTTGATATCATTTTGCTGAACATTGTGGACGAACTGTAATTCGCCTTGTTCTATTCCTATTACGCCATGTTTCTATGCACTAGCGTTTGTTAGCATATTCCATTTTCTCCCCCTATATTTATAGAGTAGCCACAACGAAATGCCTTTCAAAACATAACAGCCTGTGTGCAGGGTTCGAAACTCGATTTACCAGTATGATGTCTATGGATTTGGCCTGTTGCTAAACCTCGAGTACTACTGGCTTTCTCTTGAGGACGGCTACGCAAGCGATCTGCACTTAGCACCAATCGTCTTTGGTACAAAAGTAAAACAAGTCCGCATATAACGGGGATAGATCTTTGATAATTAAACAGCATGTTAAATGAACTAATTAAAATATTCAGAAGCTCTCAAAAGAGTGTCCAGTAGGACTGTGTGCAGTGTGTCGACCGGATTCAACTGCCGGACTACCAGGTTGTATGCTTGGTTGAAGTCGGACTACGTTGTCTTCTTCTCAAATGATCCGGATGATCAAAGATACTGACTCTGGTGGTATTTGAAACCACGTATGGACCACACCCACTCTTTGGTACCCTGTGTGCACTATCAGCTGATCTACGGGGCCACACCAGAGGGATTCGAACTTTTCGGACATGGGCCACACACAGTTTACAAGCCTTAATTACCTTGGCACATGGTGTCCTCTCTACAGTGAACTAACTTTTGATTTGACTGCCTACAGCAGGACTTCCGCATGCATCGATCAGCGTCTACCAGTTGAATACACCGGTGTGTATGTTTATGAATAAAGGCTTGGCAGATTTGTCTTTCTTTTAAGTAGAAGGTGCAGCACACTGATATGGCCAGCTTAGTTCTGCTGGAGCAGTTTGTTCTTCCAAGGTACAAAACAACTCACATTACTTTGCTGATTTTCTGATTACCGGAAAAAGCTTGATATCTGCGTGGATTTTCATTCGCAGACACAACACCGTTCGCGAACTGTTCCGTAACGTGGCATCGTTCCAGATTCATAAAGCAGCATATCAGATACGGAACTAGGTTTTGAATAGGTGACTAAATACTGACGAGGATTCTCATAGAGTATGAAGCAGTGCTTTCAAGGCCTTTCTAACCAGACTTTACTTCGTTTTCCGAGAATTTGTGCAACATTGGGAACTTTTCGTCTCATTCTGGCCTTCACCTCAACACTTTCAAATGCACCTTCCCTCGTTCATATTACCCCCAAAGAGCAATTGGTCATCAATACTGTATCCGTTTCTAGAGCTGACACGAAGTAATACTCAGCACAGATTTACAATGGTCATCACGTATTCTGGATCGTGTAAAACGAACTACGTAGATTGTTTACTCAAAGTAGTAGGCTAAGATAGTTTAGTGCCAGAAAAGCTGTTTTTTTCTTCCTGTGTCCGTCAATGTGTTCTCTCTACTGGTCCATTCTAATCCGCTCTGTTCTACTTAAGAAGGGTTTTATCCTTCTTCAGCGCCGTCTAACTATGATCATTCGTGTTTTTTTTTGATTCCCAAAGTAAACTGTCTACAAATTGTAGCCTGCGAACCATTCGCAGTTAAGACTCTTGGTGACACCACATATCCCCTGTACCGTGACTTATTGGCGTGTTGTTTGCATCCTTCTACACGTTTCGCATTTAGACCTAACCCCCCCCCCCTGAATCAATATTTATCGCAGCTCTACAATGCTTTATTGAGCACGCATTCAGTATGACAAAATTAATTTCACAGGGGAACTTGGCAAGAACCAGTTTTTTTTCCCTTAGTATTTGTGTTACCATTTCAGAATGATAGTAATCAGCTTCCTCCCTTTTGGACGAAATATGAACTCGTTAACCTACTGAAGTCTCCATTACCACACAATGCAGCTGTACACTGCGTGCTTTCATGGATCTTTAATGACCATTTGAAAGAGCCGTGATAAACAACTACGTGTCATTCTGCAGCAATTCCAAAAACTTGCCAGTTGATACCAGAAGGTAAAATCACGTGCCACGACGGTATAGCAGAGAATGTTAGCACGGAGACTTACCCGAAGGACCTCTGACTGCCTTCGGATAGAAGCAAATCGGTTCCGTTTTGTTCACGGATTGGTGCATTATCACTCGTTTGGAAAGCCTTGTAGATGCCAAGAAACAATATTGGTATTTAATCATCTAACCACAAATTAGTTCCGTATCTGATATGCAGCATGATGAACTTTACATACATGCACCATAACCTTTGAAAGAAACCACTAAAAAGTAAAGTGAACCATAAAATCAATCTAACTGACAAGCAATTTATCCACAGGATAACAATGAACTTTGTTTTCATGTCCTTTCAAGAAGCTTCTTGGACACTTTTTCGATTCTGTCCATGGTTTCGCCAATTCAAGATTCCCTTGACCTGTGAATGCACCCGGCGACAAAATTTCCTGACAAACTTTGGTTTTTGCAGTTATACTTACTTATACTTTCTCTAAAAACCACATCTGTGATGATGAACTAAAGTGTCCCGTTGTACACCAGAAGACGGAAAAATAGTTAACATTTTGTACTATAACGAGATAACGGGTAAGAATAGGGAAAACCCGTCACAATATAATTAACCGACCCGAAATAAGCTACCTAATCAAATTTTAAATTGCATATTACGGTCATTCTATTTGATGACCTCGATTCATAGCCTTGGTATACCACACACAACAGACATAATCACATAATCACCCATTCTCTTTTCAGTGAGGTCACCAGTTCAGTGTTTGAGGCGGATCTACTGTAATGGGCGGAGACTTGGGCTGCACTATAGCCGTACCATGAACTTCTAACCACGGAACGGTTAAAAAAATTTGGTTATATGTGAGTTGTTAGTGACTACATTAATGCATTAGTTTGCCTGTTTGAGGTCGATAATTGAGAAGATTGTGTTCCAGAGCATGGAAACACGCATCAAAATCTTGCGCACCCATCAGCACTGCGAGTTCACATAGCCCACAGACTGAAACCCACCTATCCAGATCATCAACGAGTTGCTTCGGTTAATTCTTCATTAGAAATATCTCCGGTTTATTCTTCTTACGTCTGTAGTGTTTTCAGACTTCACACGGGGCATTTCAGTGTATTAGAGTCAGTATAATGAAATCGGTCCCGAAAATAGTACAAAAAACGAACAGAATGGGCTAAACGTATTGTTTCGAATTTTAAGCAGGATGCTTTTGTCGCGATTGTTCTACTGTTTTTGTCCGTATTCTCATTCCAGTACCAAGTTATTAACCATGTTTCAGCCTTCAGATTTATAACGAGACTCCTTTGATTTTCTTCTGTGAATGAATTAGTGAAGCAATTGTTATTGCACAAACTGCAAAAAGTGAGAGGTATCGAAGACTTTCGTCTCACCTCAGATCGTATTGTCTCTCTTGATCGGGGTTTATTCGAACCTAGAAATTGAAACCAACTGATTAGTTTCCATAAAAACAGCAGTTAATTCACTTGGTTTTACTCATTGATTGATGGTAATATGGATAACGAAAAGACCAGAATAAGCGTATATCCAGGGCATTAGTGGGAAGTTACTGATGAACAAGAAACATTTTTCCTCCGTTAAAAATTTTGAAAATCACAAGTGAAAAACACAAATCATTTTGACTGAAGTATGCACCTCGTGAAATTGCAGAGAAATGATCCAGACTTTGTCGTGCAAGTGGTATTTCTGACTTCTGATCTCGAAAGTGGCTATTTTCCGTGTTTCGTTTGTCCGAGTAACTGATCAACCGTTGTAATTCACTGCACGTGCCTCGATTTGAACTTGAAACTAGGATTAGTAATTTATGATTCTTGTGAACCATACAACTCAGTGTGCACTGGAACAGTAGTTCGCATGCGTCAAAAGCACACACACAACTATCAGCCATTCAGCCAGTCAAATATTTACCGAATGTTTACCTTAATGGTTCAATCAGAAATCTGCTTGCGTGCTGTGTACCTCGAAGCCGAGTGACTACCATTCGCGCACAATATCAGAGTGTCTTCAAAGAAAAGGAATACAAACTTGAAAAAAAACGAGACAGTTAACCTCGGAATGCGAAATGATTTCAACTACCCATTCCTCCTCCCTCGCAGATTCACAAATATGAAGCGCAGAATACAAGCACAGCCTAACGAAGCTGTTATTGTTAGGCAACCTATCATGAGCAGCTAGTAAATGCATTTGTGGGTTCACGGGTAACACTGGTGTTTAAGATCTCCTTCAGTTCACCTTTTTCATCCGCATCTTTCATATGGGGGCAGAGATGATGACAAGATCCACACCAGCTGTTCACAATGAATACGAGCAGAGCACTCACGGCAACTGTCCCAGTCTCCAGCAGGTCGACTGATGCCAGAACACTAGACCAACTGATTCTGCACTGGATGATAGATCAATAAACAAGTTATTTTGCTCAAGGTGATGGAAATTTCAGCCGTTGTATTTGGGGAATCCAAATTTAAAGGGCACTGAACTTTCTTCCCCAAAGGTGTTAATCAGTGTCAAGGTGTGCCAAAAATCTAATTTGATATCAGTCTGTTGAATATTGGTAAACGCAACAAACACGCAATGTGAGGTCGCTCACCAGCACACCAGAACAAATAGACATTCGCATTAATTGGCAAACAATGTCCGCCAAAATGCAAATTCTTTCGTTTCAATACAGTCACGTTAGCTTGTTTTCAGCTTACCTTATTTAGTCTCCACAATTCATAATCTATTTATTCACCGTATTATTAGAGTCTGCTAACAGAACAATCAAAACCAAAATATACAGGTTCCGGGGTAAGATATGCATGTTATTCAACGGAGGGGATTTCAGCAACCCCAATTTTATTTCTGTTCACACTTTATGTACAGCACACCGCTTGTCACTGTCACAACAAGACTCAGTCTACTCAACGCACCACCGTTACTCAAGCATATTAAATGATATTTCGATCGTTAGTCGCATAAAATTTTCCAACTTCACATAGGATACTTTTTGGAGAACTGTCTGTCCGATGAAGTTTAGACTTGAAAAGCTCTCGCGTAAATCCTTCATCGATGATGATTTCTCCACCGAACCGGATCATTTTGTATATGATCCCTCTGCCAAATCCGTAAAGAAGCCACAACTGGAGGCTGTATCCTTGGGTTTGAACTTTAAATGTACTCCAAAATACATACCTGAAGCTTATGCTCAAGCAGAATTCGAAAGTTTCTGCTGGCAAACCAAAAGACTGGTCCTATCCGGTGAGGACAATCAGAGTTGGTTCACAGCCAAGTAGGAAGACGTGGCAAGCAGTTCCCTTAATGCTAACCTTCGACAGAAATGTCACCAAACATATAAAGACTACGAAGCACTGGAGCAACTAAAGGATGATTAGAAGTTGTTGGTTCTAAAATCGGACAAATGCTGAGTTGTTGTTATAATGGATAAGACTATGTCAACAAAATGATGACCATTTTCAATGGCAAGTCTAAATTCAACCTTGAATCTACACCAAATAATGTCCCATTGGTTGGGAGGAAAATCGCGCGTGAGGTACAAACTCTTGTATTACATGGATTTATCACAGAAATGCTGTCAGAAAGTCGAAGCTAATGAGTTTACATAAGCCAGTTTTGTGGTTTGCCAAAGATCCAAGTGCATTTACATCTCTCTTCTTTATAAAGGAGAGAGCCTGATGCAACCTTATTCACGTCATACTAAAAGCGCACTACGGAGAACCTACTGTGTTCGTGAAACACGTACAATAGTTTATATAATCATTTTTCCTGACCGAGCAGCAGCAACATTGATCCGCCGGCCACCTGAGTATTTCGGCTGCTTCCCGGCCGATTGCCTGTAGCCATTAGCTTCGTTCTCTTGTGTGCCGTTTCTGTTCGGCTGGTCCGATTGCTCTGATTGACAGCTTGATCCGTAGCCTCCCATATGGGCTATCTTGATGGTTGTCTGAGATCCCGCTGGGTCCGAATTCTTTGTCCGTATGCCCCTTCTTGTCTGCTGCGGGATGCGTCCGACATATTCATTGTCTGTTCTTTGGTCTGCGGCTCTCGTTTGGTTGGCTTGATCGGTTTGAAATTCGCGTCGTCCTTTTGCTCCGTTAGTCTTCTCTACATTATGACATCAGGAAATGCTGGAACAATTTATTATTAATATGTTTTTACAAAGATTGGCGTTTCAAAGCTGGCTGAACAAATGAAACAGTGTGACGATCCTATGCTACACAGTTGACCGTAGTAATCATATCATATGCTGCACCACAAAGTTGACTGGACAAGTTGGAAACGATGGGCCCGTATAGTCGAATCACGGTTGGCTACGGCATTTTCAGTGATGATGATCGTATCAAATATTGGAATACTAATAAACTGATAACAGTGATGGGAGTGTACTTACGACACTTGTACGTACTATTCTCGGACTGTCACCGTATCCACTTACCAAAACGTACAAGGAACCAGACGTTCATTTTTTTCATCCTATCCAACCTTGGCTTTTTTCTACGACTTTCAAAGCAAAACAAAGTACCGCTTATTATGTTACGGACTTCACTTACCAGACCGCTTGTTTGTGGCATTTTGTTTTTGCTTGAGGAGACTCGTCGTTGATAGGCTGATAGTTCGTTTGGAGGCTGTCAGGCGATATAACCACACCACGACCTTTTTGACGATATTTGTCGCACTTTACCTGGTACGGTACACATAGTCTCCTGACAACGTGAGAAGCATTAATATGGATGAGAAGAGAAGATCGTATCGGTTAACCAGCTCTGAAGATAGATGGGGAGTAATCAAATGTGCACAAAGAGATTATTTGAAGGACGTTGCTAAACAGCTAGACATCCATGTCAAATCACGCCGTGCTTTTGCAGCTATAGATCGAGCAAAAGCATTCAAGCCTGGATCCTACAAGATGAAGTTCAACGAAGAGTTTATTAGGCATTTGCGTGAAATGGCTTACGAAAACCCAACTAGCACATTGAAGCAGTTGAAGGAGAGGAGGGAGGCGGATTTACCAAGCACAACTTTCTGCAAGTCACCTACCAATCGACCGCTAGATGTGAACCACTACTCGGCTAAGAAGCTGACTATTCAACCAGTAGAATGAAGTGAAGATGCAGTCAAATCCAAACGGGAAGAATATGCTGATTGGTCGCAAAGATCTGGTGTTCCAACTTTTAAGTTATAAGTTGATGAAACCAACTAAAGTATGTGAAGTCGCTGTCGCTATGGGCGCTCAAAATTAGGTGGTTAAGCCATCCGAAGTTTACAGTCAAGTAAGGGACTCAACTTGAACATATCAGCTTGTTCATCTGTAGCCGGTAGCTTGAAGTATGGATGTCATACAATGATTACATGACACATTTTTAGTGAGCTTCGTTCACTCTGCTCAGCTTCACATTTTTTCATGTTTAGTCAGCTTAGAAACATCAGTCTCTGTAAAAAAAACAAGTTTTTCCAACATATTTTGTTGTCATAAAATTCCGATACTTTTGACCTGACTTGCTTGCAGTGGTGTGACTAAAGGTTTTTGCGTCAAGACTAAAGAATTATGAATCGCAGCTAAATATTGCGCGTAAAGGATTACAGAATGATGGGTCGTGGCCAAGAAGTCGCGGATTTTGGCTGAAGCTTGATTGGAGAAGGTGTAGACTACTGTACCTGGAAACTAGGATTATAGTAGAGTTGTTTTCACTATATTTTTCTATTCTTTTCTCACACATTTAAAGGAAAAGGAACATACATCACGAAGCGAAATAAACGGAAGCACTGGCAGATTATTAGAGGGGAACTGAGAGAATCAGCACGAGATTCGTTTTTATTGAAGAATAAAAGGAAATCTCTAATTCTGCCCTAAAACTTGTGAGTTTTACGGCACTTACGCACGAGGGTAAACCGGAGCAATAATAGTTCTGTTTTATTAGTACGCCTGGAATAAGTATTACGTATCACCTTTCACAGACTCCTCCGGTGCACATCTTTCTCTGAGGCAAACATCAACTAAAGATTGAGTCGACAATAGGAAATAGTATAAAAACACTAACTGGTGGATTATTTTCTTTCAGGGCATGTACGGCAGATTTCCTAACTGGGACCTACGAGTCCCGCGTACCAGATGATGGGGAAGAATGATCGACAAGGTTCAGCCCCATGGTCATCGGAGCATCTAAACCGTGATTCTGATTATTGGATATTACTACGTAGTAAGCAAAACCAGAGCTCAAAATTGCGGGGATAACAGCTGAAGCAGCAGAAAAGGGCCTCCTTGGGATAAAAAGGTAGTGGATATCGCGAATTCCCCATAGAATTTCTTGGTAAAAGGCCCGAATACTGCCCTCAATCAAAGCATTCCGAAAAGTTACTAATAGGATTTATTCTTACCAAATGTCTTTAATTCCGTCACGTGGGTTCTTACGTCGATTTTCTCCACGCAACTTTTTAACGAACGTTTGCACCATGAATATTCCAGCATCTTCTGAATACCCTCGAGTACGAATATGCATGGCTTTTACCAATGATCATACTTTTTTTATTATTACTGATGTGATGATTGATGATCAGCATTGACTAAAGTGCAAACATTTCTGATGAAACGACCATTGCTGATTCCGCTTGCGAAATCTAAGCGAATAATTGCAATCCTCTGTCTGAACGGGAAAACTGAGTGAGGCTTAAAGTCCCGACTACAAAATAATAACCTTGGAACAGTCTGGTAATAAGATATGCTTGAATAAAAGTAGAGGAGTGCTTGGAAAATTAGAGACATAAACTTCTCTGCAGCTTTGCAGTATCTCATGTAAAGTTGAAATCTCGTGACTATGGTTAAAATGATCAATGTGATTGATGATCGATAAATGGAGTTTGAAGAACCGTCGAATATGAGTAGTTTTTGTATAATAAATAAAGTAGAACTCGTTGTATATAGCTTTCACCACGACAGCGTAAACACTGCTCGTGCCATGGGCAATCACACATGTGCAGTTATTAATTACATTTATGCTTAGCAGAAATAAGGAAAAGCTATGCACGTATATTTGGAAAAAACTGTTTCATCTGGTTTCAAATTCAGTTCTTCGGGAAAATCAATCAGTAAATTGTTACAACATGCAACAGGGAAATCGCAGTCTTTGCGAATTCTTCCTTGGTTTATATAGCCTCATGCACCAGTCCGAATGCATGATTTATAATATGTGAAACAATAGTCTGTTTTTGTCCAGTCAGGAAAAGTCGTTGATGTGGTAAAAAAACATATCCAACATATCATTCCTGTTTTGAGAAGCTTCTAATTGCGCACCAGGTGGTAACTTTATCCAATCTGAGATCTAGACGAGAAATGCTCCTCCCCGGCCTATAAGTATACCATACTATGTGTTTCATTACTTTCTCATCTTTCTCGGTTTCCTTCCCTCACCTTCGCTATCAGTCTATTGTTTGGCTCTTCTCCATCATACCCTGACTCAATTTCTCAAATGCAGTCTATTCCTTCTTACCCGACGATCTCTCGAGCGTATTAGGTATGATTTCTTTTGTTACACTAGCTAGTACCTCTCCTTTCGTCCAGGATTTTCCTGTCGGTTCAGTTGGTTGAATCCGGAATGTATCACCTGGCTTGAGTGAATGCAGTGGTTTGCTGTCCCGATCGTAAAATATTTTCTGCACCGCCATTCACTTTTTCAGTTTTAACTTGACCAATGAAGGCACTACGACATCTGAGTCCAGTAAACGGGCAAAAACGGATAGGTTCATGTGTGTTAGTCTTCCAAATAAGCATTTCGTCGGGCTCGTTCCCACAGTTGCAGAGGGCGTACCGCGACGCTCAAGCTGAAGAACAAAATGATGGCTGCCCTCGGTCTTGCAGTTCTTGAGTATCGTTTTCGCCTGTTTGACAGCGCTCTCTGCCTTACCGCTGGACTGACTATGGTAAAGACTGGTGATATGACGGCTGAAAAGCCACATCTCCGAAAATCGCTAGAATTCCGTGCTGAGAGACTGAAGGCAATCATCGGAAATTACACGAATAGAGATCCCATGTCGTGCAAAGTTGGATCGCAGTTTGTTGATAATTTCTGAAGTTGTTTCTGTTCCAAAAAGGTCGACTTCGAAGAAGTCACTGTAGTATTCTACGACCACTAGGTAACTGTCTTTCCTACGGTAAAAGATATCCCACCCCACAAATTGTCAAGGCCTCTTCATCGGTCCTCTCGTTTGTCGTTGATCAAATAGTCTACACGGTTCGCGATTTGCTCCCGTCTGTTTATTATCCTCTGATATAACCGGCGAGAAGTATGTTTCCCTGACTCGGTTGATATGTCCACTGATACCTGTGTGTGAACGGTGTAAACGGCGCACAGCTGCGGGACAATCAAACGCTCACCTCGAAAAGTCAATTCATTCTCTGTTGTTGGCTAATCATGAAATTTGAAATAAGGTAGTACTTCTGCTAATAGAGAGCCTGTGGACATGAATCTTCTATATTGGCGTTCTGGATTTGAGACAGTTCAGAATCCGCTACCGCCAATACAATATTCACCGTTTTATTTATACGTTCCCCTTCCGTCCGTGGTAACGTGGTTCGTGAGAGGGTGTCAGCTACGAACATTTGTTTTCCTTATTCACAATGTAGGTCACAGTTATACTTAAAGAGACCTATTAACATCGATTGAAATCTTCTTGGTGCTCGACGTAACGGCTTATCCCCGACCATGATCAATAGCTTGTGGTGTGAATACGTTAGTCGGCCGAAAGTGTAATCGATAATCTTCATCAGAGTGTACATAATTGCGCATACTTCTGTTCACAAATTCTTAAGGTCCTACTGAGATACTCACACGAGCCTCCCTTTTGAAAAAATAACAGCTGCTAAGCCTCGTTGATTGCTATTACATTGTATTCATACAGGTAAAGTTCGATAATAATAAGCCAGGACCGGGGCCTTCACGATAGGCTGTTTTATGCAATTAAATGCTAACTGCTGTTCACTTGCCCAGATCTACCTTTCTCCTTTACGTGTTAATCGACCGATCGGTCTCATATATTCTGCTAACCCTGGTAAGAATCTGTTCGGGTAGATGATCATTCTGTTATGACGTGAGAAGCCTTTCGTATCGGTTGGCACCGGCATGCCTACAATCGCGCTTACCTTTTCCGGATCCGGTTTGATCCCTGCGTTTGTAATAATGTGGCAGTGGAAATTGACTGCTGTTTGACAAAAAGGCAACTTTTCTCGTTTTAATTTGATTTCATCACTGATAATTCGTTGCAGAAAAGACTGGAACCTTCTGTTGTCTTCCTCGATATTTTGCCGAAAATAAGGATATCATGTGCTACACAGAGTACTCCAGGTAAGTCGTCCACTGCTTGGACACTTCTCTTCTAAAATATTTCCCTCGACACCTTCAGACCGAAAAGCAGTCACTTCCAAGGGTACCGGCCATGTGGTGGGCCAGAAGTAGTCAACTAACTCGAGGCTTCATCCAACTCTACGTGCCAAAATACTGGAGCCAGATCAATTTTCGTAAAGCATCGCGCATTTGATAACTCAGGAAGGATATCGTCAAAAGCAGATAACGAAAAGTCCTCTCGCCTGAGTGCTTCGTTTAGTGGTTTGGGATCAACGCAAATGGGAAGTCCCCCGGATGCATTCGTCACGATCACGATTTAACTCACCCAATCTGTCTTCCGTTCTTAAAATTTAACCAGGACGTCTTACGTTATGAGGATGTCTAACTCGGGCTCATATCGTTCTCTAACTGCGTATGGAATACACGTTGTTGATAGTGCTGCAGGTTCTGCTGATTCATGTATGTGTAACGTCGATGGATCGAACAACGAATCAACTAGTCAGTCAATCAATGGAATTCAAAAACACTATAAAGGAAGACTGTTTGCACGCGGCTTTCAAAATTCATTTGGGATTTTGTTTTTGTAACAAGGAGCCAGTTTGTAACTAGTCGGTTGACTAACTTTTGGAAACAGCTTGTCACGTGCAAATAAATAGCGGATTCGAACCACCTTTTTTTTGGGCGGTCAGTTTATAGTGCCAATCAAGACAGTGAGCTTTTTCCAGCTTTTAGTGCAATTAATACCTGCGTATTGTTGAAACAACGGTAGACACTGGACATCAGGAAAAATCATCCACACCTGACGGCACCAAATAAATTAACAGATATATCGACCGTTCTTGTTCGAAAGGAATGCAAGCATGTGGAACACTTTCGAACACACCGTAAATCACATGATGTGAAAAATAATGTTGTCGTATGCATTTTCGTGATTCTGGCTGATGACCATCCAATCCTGCAACAAAGCCAGATTACTCCAACGAAGATGCAAAAAGAATTGTCATTAGTCACGCAAATCAGCACGTGATGTTTGGTGTGGTTGTATTACACCATACAACACACACACACACACACACATACACACACACACACACACACACACACACACACATACACTTCCCCGGGCGTTTCATTTTTGCTAATATACTCCAACGAAAGAAGATGCACATCCTTTTTGTTGTTGTGGCAGTGTAAAACTCTCAGGTTTTCAGATCGGATTTAGTCAACCTGCTCGGTGAATGTAAACCACGGATAAATTTCAATGGAAGGTTTTGTGGGAATGCTCTTTACTATTCTCCCCGCAATTTTCTCTTGATGACAGGCAACCTATCATGCTAGATCCAAAACAAGGTAGGTCTCAGAATGGTTATTTGGCGGGCAGTTGTGCATTGACTATCACACTTGCCATTCACATACACAGTTTGAGATAAGTCTACCGGTTTGGTTAATGAAAACTGTCTAAATTTGCGCCCTTTTGATATAACCTTTATACCGCTTTGACAATAAAAATTGGTTCTAGATGTCTCATGTCATTTGTGTGAACAACTGATATGAAAACGAGCTAGATAGGGATATCGAACTGCTGATGTAAATTATAACTTACCATTTCTACTTTGTACTACGAAAAAAATCGTATTTTCGAACGGTTATTGATCAATCCTTAATTCTACAACACTGTTTTCCTCTTGTTGCAAACAGCCGCTTTTACAAGAACATACCTCTCTAGTATTCATATAAATGGAAATCAGAAATACAGCCTGATTAGTTTAGGATTTTACGCTTCAGAAAATAGGTTAACCTTTACATTAGACAAAATAACTAAACCGACTTAAGAGATGCTTCCATTTTTCCGAAGTGAAACTAGCGAATCTAACGTAAAAATCCGATCAGTTAACAGGTCAGTGTCTTAGTTTCTCCGTAAATAAATGACTATTCATCAGTAATAATTAGACGAAAACAATAAGAATAGCATTGATCCTAAATTTTCCTATCTTTTCAATTTAACTGTTTTGATTTTCGGTTACGTGTGGTTGGATTGGGATAGATTTCACTGGCAATAATGATCCGGTACATTCGCGTTCTGTCAATTTTGATTTCCATGTTAGGTTGAATGAAAGCTTGTTACTATACACAATCGGTACTGTCACGCAACACAACCTTGAATCCACAGACTATTTCTGACTTGGTAAAATTTCCGAATTGGAAGACTAAAAGGATCACATGCATGTAGCATAGTTCACTTCTAAGTCCAGGAATAGTTAACTGAAAAGACCACAAAAGCCACAGATCTGTTTCAAATTAAAAGTCATGTTTCTATGAGGGCTGAAAGAAATAATACACTACCAAAACAAAACTACCGGAGATACTGCCGACGTGAAAGTCAGAAGGGTACACGTAAGAGTGCACTGCAGAAATAACGGTGGGCGCTCGTGAACTATTCCGTGGAAGTTTTTACGAAGTAAATTATCCAGAACAAGTGTCTTGGTGTTCGAATTTTTCGGTGATACCTCATTCGATGAAAACTCACTTCCAGAGGGAATCAATAGATAGTTTTTTGATGCCTCAGTAAAATAACTCATTATCTTTCTGAACTCAGCAAGAAATGACCTTGTTTTACAGTGATCTCGGGGTATTAGATCGGTCAACATTTAATTCTGATCTCGAACACCTCAAAACCCTGAAAAACACTGTATTAACGAGGATAGACTTCAAAAAGCCTTTGGGCTGAAAAAACTCGAATTTGATCCAAAGAAATTTACCTCTAACCCTGCTGATATCACTGATTGTTAAATAACTTACTCAAATTTCGGTTACTTTGTCCAGAGGCTACTTTAGACACTCTGACATAGCGGGAAAACTGAACTAAACTAATCTCCCTAAAGGAAGTTAAATGGTTAGAATATTGCGAGTAGGTTTAAGAAAAAGATCACTGGTTTTTGAAATGGTCTTGATTATCATACAGACCAAAAATACTGTCATTTCCTCTCGGCCTAATTTATAAATTTGAGGCTAACTCTAATTTCTTAGACGCTGGTTATGTTGCTTTCCGGAAGACAAAGGATTCCAAAGTGCCAATAAAACAAAAATATATTTATCTAAAATATAGCCCCAGAAGTGTTTTATAAAATGGACTCTTCAATATGCATCCTGAAACACTCATTTCCAGGGTCTATCAGTCTTTTGACCAACGGTCGCAAAAGGAAGCGTTCAGTTGTTTCAAATATTGTAGTGTAGATTTCATTGTCCACAGAAAGAGACGGTTATCTAATTGATCGCGACAAATAACCTAGAGAAAAATGTTGAAGAAGAAGTGACTATTTCGATGACAGCCCCTGGTAGGCAATGGAGATCCTACCGGTAAGCAGTTGGACCTCAGCCGAGGCCTTCAAATTCGGCCGTGCCGTCCGTTACCTCTCCGGGTATTTCTACCACGTAACCATTTTATCTAGTCTTATTTTCGTTCTGCTCACCAGCTGTTATCACGGGAACGTTGTTTTTTTACGGTCATGCCGAATTTTGTATCCTGTTCAAGTGGATTTATAAATATTTAGAATTAACGAGTAAATGGCAGCGAATACATTTTTCGAAGATCTGTTTGGAACAAAATGGAGCAAATAATCAGGAAGTTGAACAATCACTTTCGGAAACATTTCGTCGGGACGATATTTATAAGCGCCAACAAACCTTGTACAAGTATGTTTATCCATCTAAACCAGTTTCAGCGTAAGTTCTTTAGTGTAAAATTTGCCAGAATTGACTGACTTTGGGCAAAGACGTGAAAACAAATTATTGAGTGCTATTCCTAAACGAAAAATGGCTTTACTCCTATATTGAAGACGAAGTGGTCAAAGAAGATGTCTATAAATTATGTCCCACTGATTGTCCAGTCACCTTTCAAAACCGTGGTAGTGATGTAGTAAATTAAGCGAATGAATGTTGGTGTATTGTTCTCCGAAATGTAGTCACATTTTCCATGGCACACATGAGTGCTTCCATTGTAAAGTGTAAGCGTAAACAGCTCAATAACTATCGATCATTTAGTCTGGTCATCACTAACATTTCCCTAAAATGTCACACTGCTGAACTGGCTGAATTCTGTAACGCCATTTCTTCCAACTTGCTAAATCACCTTGACTTTTCCTTATGCGTAATATGCGATGATTTCAATAAGGTTGACATGAGTTTCCCAGTCAGCTTGAGCCCGAACAATATTGTTACTTTTCTCACTAGACTGAATGCTCATCTAGACCTTTCGCCTTGAAGACATCCCCAACTAGTTTCATATTGCCTGCCGCCCCCAAAAGGTAGCTCTGATCATGCCGTAGTGAAGGTTCTTCCCAAAGTCGCGACCGAAAGTTAGCAAGGCAACACTGTCACTCGGAAAATCTTTTCAGACTCAGGGACACGATAACCAACTCCGACCTTAGTATATTTCTTCGATCCGAGGCCATGCTGCGATCAGTATACTATCGAAGTCTATCAGGGTGGAATTACACAGGCTGAGTGCCCTGTATACACGATCAACAACTTTGAATAAGAACTGACGTAAGACCTGAAGAACTATTATGCAACTAGGTAATTTAACATCTAGTAAATGTCCACCTTCAGTAGACCTTTAAAAACTTAAACGATGCTCTGCTGATGCGGCTTAACCAGCAATAATACTGAATTCAATTGTAAACTCCCAACGAAACTATGTCACCGATGCTATTCTCCCGCCCCCCCCCCCCCCAGAACTAACACAGTTCACTGGATATTCCCATTGCATAACAAAAAAAATACACGATAGCCAACAAGCTCTTTCTCAGTAACTTCATCCTCTGGCTAAAAGTTACATGTATATAATGATGGGAATGCTTATTTTCGGAAAAAATGGTGTTTACAGTACCAAATTAGGATTGATTATTCAGTGTTGCAGGTGTTGTACGGTTCGCAACAAGGTGAGAGTTTGGTTGTTGATTGTTGGGAAAATCCGGTGTAGAAAGTACATCTGGAGTGGGTTGGCTGCTTCCTGTCAAGACTGGGAGGTCACTGTCGAGGTCGCCTTGATTTCGTCTCCCATTTTCCGGTCGCTGCCAAAATGGCTGACAAATGTCTTGTATGAACAAAGCAATGGGTTAAACAGCCTAATCTCCACTGCGTCTGCTACTCCCGAATTGATCTGACGAACGTTCTTCGAAGAATTTACGAGTACTTCGTAAATTATCTTGAAGGCTTCGTTGCCCAACTGCGTCTGCAGGGTGACTGACGATCTCACTAGTTACGGTTCTTCTAGTTCCTGTCATCTGCCAAGCAGCTTTTTGTTTCTTGATTCTTCGAGATAGTTGCCGTGTCGTTTTGCCTGCGTAACCTGCCCAACATGAACAGATAAATGAATAGGTTAAAATGGAGGAGGAAAGCACAGGCTTTTTGCCTCTGAGATTCCTAGAAATCTTTGACCAGCTAGTGAATTAGGCTCGCAGAGTGGCGGTGGGAAATGTACCGGTGACTGCATCCCTTAGGCTCCGACCTAGTAATTCGCTTTTGACACCTCCTTTGAAGGGATATAGCATGTGAAACTGATTCCTCCTAAAGGTAATTTTCAGTAATCGCTTAGATACTTCCAGTCTGTTCTTTTGAATGGAACTTTCCGGGCACCCGTTGTTTAGTAGCGTTTCTCTTATGTAGTCCAATTCCTCATACAATATTTCCTCGGAGCAGATCTTTCGTATGTGAGACTCTAGGGGCCGGACTAGGTTCTGTTTGAATTTAACAGACACGAAAACTGGCAAAAAGTGTGTGCAGGCCTGCCCTCTTTGAATAACGATATATGCGGTGAGCGAGCTTCCCATCTTCCCTTTTCGTAAGGTTCGCACCAAGAAAACGAAATTTGTCTCCTAATTCCGATTCGGATGTGAAAATGAGAGCACAGTGAGCTTGATTACATTTTACAGCTAGTTTGTCTAACTGAACATGACTGTTATTCAGAATAAAAAAGTTGTCCATGTACCGGCAGTAACTGGTCTTTCTATGGCTTCTCCGAGTACTCCATTTTTGAGTTTGGCAATGAAAGCGTGGGTGAGTGGGGGTTCTCAGAAGTGAGCACATCACAACCCTAACCGTTCGTCCGTTAAGCTTGCCTTTGGGACCAAACCGTACATATAGCTTGCATCACAGTAGTGGTTCTTCTACCGGAAACCAAAAATTATTTCGTTTTCGATTATATGATTTTACGAATATTCTACTGTTTCTGGCAGAGGAAAGTTCGTAAATAGTGGTGTTACATCCAGAAAGACCATTGTAGTTCATGTCGTATTTTTTGCACAAATTCTTCAAACTAGAATCTATCGTCCAAACTGTATTGAGCAGTGCTTCTAAGTACTGGTTCCAGTATATCGACGAACCTACCAGTGGTGGAATGACAGATAAAAGAACTCATGTCAGGCATCGATCTCAGCTGTACTCCTGACTTACGCTTTCTCGGTAAGTCATACAGACGAGGAAAACTTGCGCCGCAGGTCATAATAACTTACAATTGAGGTTCGTAATATGATTGCGATCTTTCACTGTTCTCAGCACAGCAGTAGTTTGCCTTAGGTTTATCCTTCTTTCCTTTGGGTTCTTCGAATTTTGTTGAGACTTTTAGAATGGTGTTCATTTTATTGATGTAGCTTATGCGATTCTATAGCACAACTATGGTGTCTTTATTCCCCCTTAGATTTCTCAACACCTCCTTGTGTTGTTTACTTACAATGACCCGAAATCTTTTCTGAGTTTGATGATGTGTAAAAAAGGGTAGTTTTGAAACCTTCAATCACCTCCTTAATGTAGCCTTTATTGAAAGTGTTTAAACATAAACGTTTTCAAATTGGGCTTTTAAATTTAGTTGAATATCTTTTGTATTTGAGCAAGAGAAAGTCAAACGTAGCGATAACGCTTCCAGAAGTGGTGCATCCGTGGACAAACGAGAAAAGTTGTGTGCATATACCTCTGGATTGTTTGGGAGTTTGGGATGGGATTTTATTGGCTTGCTCATGTTCAGAAAGCTATGCAGAGGAAGCAACACAAAGGCTGTCTCAAGTAATCAAAGAACTCAGACCGGCTTGGATGAAGATAGAGACCAGAAGCACCATAACTAGTGAGATCGTCAGTCATCTAGCCGCCACAAGGCACCAAGTGAACAACGAAGCCCTCAAGATCATTTACGAAGTACCCGAAACTGTTCATTCCTGTCATACGTAAACGTATTAGCCAGAGGATGAAGTCACCAGAAAAGAGCTTGTAGGCAGTCTTACCCTTTTCCCTAAAATGTAGCCGGATTATTCAGTTATAAAACTGTCACCAACACATGGCCGGAACTTAGCGGTACCCTGGTTCCTGATTTTCAATTATAGATGCCATCAAAGCAGCAGTTTCCAGATATCAGAAGCAAACCTTCCCAACTGCCATCGTTCTCGATGGAACCACTATTTCTTAAAAGAGATGGGGTAAAACTCGAGATTTTCGGCGGTATTAAAAATGCAAAACCAATAGTTAGCATATAAGTTGTATGGTGTTTCTGAGTACCCCATTTTCGAGTTTGGCGACGAAAATGCTGGCAAACAGGGGTTCCAGAGACCAGAGGATAAAGTTACCGAAAACGAGCTTGTTCGCTATTGTCTTTTCCCCAAAGCTTACAAGATTCTCGACAAAAACCGCAAGTGGTCCAGATGGTCTACCGACGATGGTCCTAAGGGTGTGAGCACAAACACTGTCTCCAATATAGTCGGAACTAATTAACAAATGTTTAACTCAAGCACATTTCTGACTGCAGGAAAATGGCTTCTGTTGCTTCGGTGTCTAGAAAAATGGTCATTACGATTGCGTCCCATCGTCTGTAAATCAGTTTGCCCTAAAAGAGTTTGAAAAGCTCGTTCTGTGTAAAATTTCCCAGCAGATCAATGTTCTGGATCCCAACCAGTTTGCGTTCCAAAGCTCCCGCTTGACTTTGGACTCTCTAGCATCACCCACCCACTTTATTTTATCCCTATTAGACCGCAAAAGTCAGGCCGTCAGAGTGTACTTTTTTGACTACAGTGATGCATTTAGCTGTGTCGACAGATCGAAGCTACTCCAGGTTCTTGGTGCTGCGGAGTGAACACGTCACATATACATTTACTGTCTGACTACTTTTACAATCGCCAACAATTCACCAGGTTTAGTGGGCAGACCTTGTCAATGCTACTTTCTACAACACGTGTTTTACAAGAAGCCTTTCTGCTGCCCTTCCTTTTTTCTACATATATCTCTTCCAAGCCTACCCAGGACGACCGTTTTCTTGTTAGGAGTATTTACAACGTAATCCTTGGTAGGTCTCACTCTGCTAACTCCCACTAACCTCTGTTGCAGCAAAGGGCCACTGAACTCACTAAATGGTCTTCTGGTCTTAATCTAAAAGGGAACCATTCCAACTCTCCCAATATCTCATTCTGTCTTCATGATGGCACCATATGTTCCGATCTACCTACTCACAAAAGGTGTGCATGTTACTGGGCCATCATCTACCAAATATCTCGGAATCACTATTAGCAGTGATCTGTCCTGATCCCATCAGGTCACTGCAGTTTTCCAAAAAAATGGAAGTCTAACATTTGACGTGCTACGTCTGGCCTTTTTCTACTCCTTTCCACCTAATCAAACTTTTATTATTCGCGTGTATCTTACCCATTTGGCTTTATGCTTCTCCGGTATTCTTCCCAGGTTTGCTTGTGAAGGACTTCAAACTTATTGTCAGACCCCTCAAACATTTCTCAGTTTGCAAAGGGATCCCCTACTTTCAGTACTCCAAAACAGACATGCCCGCGAAACGTTTGCTTCAAGGTTACTAGCTGACCAATCACGTAATCTTTATCCTGATCCTAATAAACATGTTCGTACGTCTTCTCCCGAGTCCATCTACGAACAGTAGTTTGCCCGTACCCCTATTTACCAATCATCAACGGTCCCCTATCTTGCCGGATTCCTTATAAACCCCAACACTGTTATAAACGAACTAGAAAACCGGTTGAGTTGAATATTCCCCTTCTTTTTCCATGTGTATTTCTCCAATTACTCCTTTATCCAACGGCTATGTAGCTGCTGACTGTCCACCTCCGGGTTTATAGAACAATCACTTGATCTGTGCGGACAACAAGGCTCTTCAAGTTGAGAGCTCCAGATTAAGAAATCTAGCTGGAAAATTGGGCCAGTACGACTAAAAAGGTGCACAGAGGAACAAGCACAATGACCACGTGCACCATGCTCCAAAATGAAGTAGTGATATGCGTGTAGAATCATAATTGTTCTTATTGTTGTTGTTGATGGTGTTGGTGTTCTTATTGCAGTGCCGGAGTGAAAACAAACTTATTTAACGACGGATCATAATTTACTATTTAGATTTGACTGGTTCCGGCAAACGCAGATGAGTCATCTCTGATTCGCCTACTGGATACGACGTACGCTGTCTAGAATGTTATTTGCGTAAAATTAGCACAATAATAGGTTTGCATAATTTGATTCACCATGCAACACCAACGCTCAGCTCACCGATGAAAACCACCGAAGAAATCACCGTACCGTACTGTCTCATTCTTGTCACGGATCACTAGCCTGTGCATATACACGAGCCTAACACTAGGACTCGAACTCATATCGAACCATTATGAGTCGAAAGTCTAAACGCCATGCTGTCCAGGCTGGCTGTCAACTGTTTGTTGAAAATATACCTCGCATGTTATAGCAACCTACCATCACTGCTGTCCGCACAGTGGTCGACCACTGTGATGGATGGCTTTCCTTTAGGGGTCTATGTACATGGAAGGCTTTCTGTTGTGAACAACCTACAGAGCTTCATTACTACGTGCATATGAGTAGAAGGAGATTATATATATATATATATATATATATATATATATATATATAATATGATTCGTTATGTAGTACCAACGCTTCCAGTGGGGGGATCAGTGAATGTGCAACGTTGATGATTCCTAACAAGGATGAAACCGTTGTAAAGAGCTTCCGTAATTTCCAGTGATGAGTTGAGCGCTGATACCGTATGACGAATCGTACTATAAAATTTTACTATGGATTCTTTCCCCTTTGACTGACAACAAAATATTCCCCACTTGCGGAACAGTAGTGATACGTACATCTGCTTTTCCTCGCTCGTTTGGGAAAAGTTTGCATTTGGATCCTTGATTGCTCGCTTTCGCGACCTGTTTACTCGAAGATACGTGTGATTATTCACATAAAAGCTGCAACTACCAGGAATCGAACTTCCAAAGTGGCGGCTCCTATCTCCACTTCGGATCCTTGCCATTGGTCAATTTACGTAGATTGGTGGGCTGTTCTGTGTACACCAACTACAACGATAACCGACCGATTTGTTAGTGTTTTTTGTTTGCGTTTACTTATACAATCATTGAATACATCCAAAGAGCCGAATATGAATTATTCTATCGGGATTAGTCTCAACTGCTTCGAATAGTGCATCCAACGGACGTTGTCGTTATTGCTGGTGTTTGTAACACCATAGTTAACTGTTTAGGGGTATACTGAAAGACACACATTGGCTGTGTAGAATGTATTCGGATTCCTGATTGGGGTCAACGAAATCCGCTCACCGGACTGATCGATGCGCTAAGTGGTACAACTATTTTCAGAGGTTAGAGGCATAGTTGGATTCGAATTCTTTTTTCATCTGCCTAAGTTTAGCCTTTTAATAACATCGTCTTCTGTTTGCTTACCGATTGTACTTTAATTAATTTTGCTTTCGACTAGGCGAGGCAGTAAGGTAGCAAGCTAAACTGGAGCACAGACGGGAGAGGTTGGTGGTTGGAAGAACAGAACAGAAATGAGCAACCCCCAAGCCATCTTACTCATGTGACTCCGTTGATTGGTTGTGCATAATAGTCTGACATTTACCAAAAACATATTCGTGGTGGAAAAGTCAGCTTATCCAGGGAAGAAGATACGCACTGCAACTTAAAATGAAATATTTGTAAATGAATGCGTCACATTCAAGTTACACCAGATGAACCCGGCCCACTGAAGGATAAATAAGCCTCAAATTAGCATAATCGATCTTAGTCAAGGCAACGGTCTTTACACCTCGGTACAGCGAAACCAGCCTCCCAGACCCTTTCCGTTCTGTAAATGGAAATGTAATTAGAACACCATATTTATAATAATAGCAAAATTTGTTACTGTTATTATTTTTGTTATCATTTCTGTCCATACACGGTACCAAATATGTTGTCAAGGATTTATTTTCAGTCTTCATCGTGACTGCTAGGGGATAAGGTAGAACCACAATTATCAGGACGCCTTCTGATTCCGAGCCATACTTATGTACTCTAGCCCAATCTACCGCGCTTGCTGTTTTGGTTTATGACAGTTATTTCTGTAACATGAAAACGTACCGAAACTAGAACTTCAAATTAACTACCCCACCCCCTAATTATTATGTGCGTACTTTCCTGATTATCAGTTTGTGTGTGCCCAAAGATGGTGTGATCGCTACGATTTAACCCAAGTGGATGCATATTGCAGCATACTACTGATTTGACAACAAGCTCTGGATCCAGCTGATTGGAGAAAACTACACAGAGTAAGTTGATAAGAACAGAAAAAGGACATATATTGCTCGATACAAGCATTTCTTTCACTCTTGTCAATCGCATACGTGAAACATCAGTTTGTATGTGATACGGTACATGGAATACCAAGCGGAAAAATGGGAAAAATGTTTGCCACAAAGAATACAGAAATTCGTTCGGGGTTTGTCGTTAGGGTCAGGAAAGATCGGTGGTTTGGAATGAATGTTTCTGTGCACAGTGAGGGGCGTTTCTGTCTTGATCAACGTGGTTCTGCTGAACGCCAGCAGTCTTAAATTTCGGTTGCTTAATCGTACTTTGAATGACCGGACTAGGTCAGCTCGATGACCTGTTGAAAGTCGATGAACTACTACAGGATACACTCTTTCACAATGACCCTATCAATCTTGTGTTTTTTCACTGATTGGCTTTATTCGTATGCGTTCTCCTACCCACTAATCGCCAAATGCTGCGAAGATATTCTAACTCAAGTATTGACAGTACAAATTAGGACATTCCTAATAAGATGTGTAGAGGGTAAATGTTCCAATTCACCGAAAATATACTGAAGAAGCTGGATATGGTAGCCACAAGAGCCTTCAGCAGGCAGACCGTGAAAAGTTTCCCGTTTATGCCCACTTTTCAGGTTATTGCTGAAATGAGGAGAGTGGAAAATTTTAACCGTGAAGACTTTTCCAGGTTCGTTGAATTTACTTCTGGGTGTGTTGCAAACCCGTTCACAAAGACGAGTTCTGACAATCTTGTGAGGCAACATTTGGTAATCCACTCCTTGATGGAATGGTAAATGCTTTGAAGTTACGGGTTTGGGATTAGTTCCTCAGAGAACAACTCTTTGGGAGCATAACATTGCTTATCTCTATACAGTAAGAAACGGTCATACAGAGACACTTCAAGACTTTTGAATCACCAGCTGAGCGCGACATTTTTCCCATGTTTACGAATTGAAGTGGTGGAGGGCCCTGTGCACTCAACTATTGATTTTGCTCTTCGACGCACCATTTTTGCTGTGTTAGCCCAGTTATCCCGACTGACTTCTTGACTTGGAACTCTCAACTTGAAGCTCCTTTCTGTTTAACTAGTTTCCGGCTTGAGTTCACCTGTTGGTCAGTAGGATCTATGTTATCTGTCTTGCTTTGTTACAGAAATAATCACTGCTTCTATTTCTTCTGCTGCTACTACCACTACTCATACTGTGGTGGAGTGTACATATTACTTACTGAATAACTAAGTAGTTCATTGCTCAAAAAGCAACTATGGACAGTTGTGGATTAAAAACGAAAACGGCTGGATTATAACGCTACTACTACTACTTCTTTTTCTTCGGTGTTTTGCTTTGGCTTTGTTGCCGGGATTGGCTTAATGACCATCTTTATCCGCTGCCCCCACTCTCACTGCAACACAATGATTCTTCGACTTCCAGTGGTGGCCCGTTTGAAGCCGTAATAGATTAGACTCCGCAGCTCAGTGGGGGACAGCACAGTCAGCATTTCATAAGATTTGCTCGCTAAGTTAGCATTCAATTCAAAATCTCAAGTCTCATGATGGTAGTTTTCTGCTGGCCACTGGCTCAAAAATAGTGCAAAATTGAAAAGTTGCTTGTAAAACCACTGAATAACTGTACACGACTCTAAAACATACCTGAAAACGATGGAAAGAGTTGACCAGCCTCCCTAGAATATTTACGTTCCACTACGTTCTGCTGCCGTAGCTTTTTCAGTGAACTGTGTACAGCCGGTTCAACGTAGTAAAACTATCTAAAATCTGTTCCTGGCGGACGAATAAAAGATTTTGGATTCTACCGAACCAGATCAATCCAATATCCTGCTCTGAATGTGCAGTCAGATTAATCACAATCAGTAAAAATATTGTGATCATCGTCAGTTAGAGAAGGTTCGTGTTCTACCGTACAACACCACCTCTCCGGAACTTCTCATAGACGATGTACTTGAACTTTCAGAAACCCATAGCTTTTTGGGTGTGAACATCAAACAAACTATGAAATAATCTTTGTTTGGTTGACTGTCGTTCGGACTCCATAATTCAGGCGCAAACCCCAGGTCATCCGACCAACCTGCAATCGGAAGCACCAGACTCGAGTTTTGCTCTTGTTAGAGCTCATCAGTGGTGCATATCCCCGGCTGTCATAGAGGACGACATCTGAACAAGCTTAACTTGGTGATTCGGATCAGCTCGGATGGGAGAGGGGTGACGCAATGATAACACACACGCCTTCGAGACGGAAGGGCCCGGGTTCAAACCCTGGGTGTGGCGAAGTATATGCACCAGTGATGAGCTCTAACAAGAGCAAAACTCGAATCTGGTGCTTCAGAGTGCAGGTTAGTCGGATGACCTGAGGTTTGCGCCTGAAGCTTGGAGTCCGAAGGACAGTCAACCAAACACAGATCCATCAATCCCACACACTACTCGCAAGCAATTGCGTCATACATATGTATGAAATAATGGTTCGGCAATGCTATCTTTCAGTCACCACTGAAAAGCACGTTAAGGATGCTGACTGCTTTGAATAATCAGATAAGGTTATTCTTATCCCAAAACCCTTTCGTTGTACAAATCGTCGTAGTTTTTGCGTATTGAACAACGTTGATTGGCTTTTCCCGTTTCATCTTTCCTTTACGCAAGTGTTTTTCTTTTTCACTCTCATTCGTCTGTTTTGTATTAACTTTTCATGAAAAGCAACGTGTGACTACCGACTTAAAAGGCATCGACTAGCAAGATATCGGAGCTTGTCTTAATCTGTGTGCCAGCCGAGCAGTCCCCTTCGGATACACCCCAGCCGCAGCAGCTAATTCACCAGCCATGTACTATGCCTCCCGTCTCTCCCTCTTTCCCGTGAGATTTTCTCACTACCCTTTGGTTTTGTATTTTTGTTCCAGGCACGCTGTCCATACATCATATTTAACCAGTCCTCATCGAGCATTGTAAACGAGACTGAGCTACATCAGCAGTTACCTTTTATTTTTCATTCTTTTATTTACCTCCTTTTTGGTTAATAGTGGTACGATATTTCAAGAAAGAATTCGCGCCCAGTTAGAGGCTGCCATTTGTGGAGTGACCGGTGTCGGAAGCAGGATTCGAACCTTAGACCGAAGAGTAGAAATCCCCCCGTGATGATCTTTTGACCACCGCCAGTCTGTTGGATCAGCCGATGCTCGAATTCCCGAACAACCGTTTTTCTAGACTTGTCCCGCAATTACTGACAGTTTATAAGCTGATAGAGAGTAAGTAAACCTTTTTTGAGAACATGAATATGGAAACAAAAAACAAATTAGGAGGAGAGGTTGTTGGACTAACATGCACACAACGGATATTTTAAGTTGGGTCAGATAGAACAGGGACGAATCACTGAGTACGTGAATTGCAGAAACGGAGCCTGGTTAGTTAAAACAACAAGGCCATGTTATGAGCGAAATTAATGCAGTTCTTGTGTTGGCAGTACCCATCAACTAATCGATCGAAAAGTTTCCCAGTGTAGCCTCTGTATGCGGTCATTGGTTCCGCCAACAGTAGCACCATACAACAAAAACAAAACTATCAGATCACTTTAATTTAGTTTATGATCTATGCTACGAGAACCGATTGTCCTGAACCAGTCTTGAATATGCATTTATCGATGCGACTCTTCAAGGCGCTGATCAATGACTGATTTTTATTTGTGAACGACAGAGGCTGGTCGCCGTGGGAGATGAACACCGACCGACAGATAAAAATCACTAATTACACCTAGTTTTTTAGTTGCCGGAAAGACAGCCTGGTAATGGTTATCTTAAGAGGAAGTTTACCATCAAGGAAAAACTAAGGCTGTAATATTTCCCACCATGTGCAAACACAAGAATACAACTAAGGTCTAGATGACAAACGGACCTAATCAAACTGGAAGTCATGTAAAATGGCTTTAGTTTTTTCGGTCCTTTCCTAGTACACCGAACAGTAAATACAGACGACCAGCTTTGTCGATCCCCTCCATGATTAGATAAAAGACGATACTCACGTGAACAGTCTTCTAGTTTGCTAGACACAGGACATCCCAATCTTTCAGACTTCCAGGGCATCCAGAAGCTAAAATATTCCCCAAAAAGTAGGGATTCGAGCCTGTCTAAACAGTGAACATTGTAAAATACGTCGACTGAGATGTGTTAGCTAAATGTAGTCCCTTTTTCTTGGGATCACTTCAGCGTGCGAAGCGAAGATCGTGAAGAGAAACCACTCTTTTGAATCAGGTTCTGTTCCTTAACAGCTGGCCTTCTACAACGATTATTCCAATCTCAAACACAACTAGCAGTAAGAATGTGTAGGTGAACTTTATAAAATGAAGAAATTCTCTTCCATGCTATAGCCAGTTGAACAAGCCATCCCTGGTCATCAAATCTCTATTTTCCTTCTCGGAAGCACTGTAGAAACTACCTCTCAGTCACCACGACCATCAGCTGAGCGTTACCTGAGTGTCTCCTGTGCGTCATCTGACCATCACCTATGTGTATCCAAGAAAAGAGACTTTCAGATGACTGTCCGCCGTAAATTAAAATAAGCAGAGGAGCTATATTTGTAGAGCTTAGGCGTATCAAACATTAAGTGCAATACATACACTAATGTGATCATCTTTTTAGTCCTTACATTTCGAATCTTAGCCCAACTCTAGTGCCCTAAAGGGAGCATGTAAAAGCAGCCGAAGTTAAAGTATTCATAACCAGTAAGCCGGTCATCGCTTACTACTAGACAAATAAGAACAATGGGAACTGAAAAAGAATTGATCGATTTCTGGCTAGTGATTCTCCCTGGTCCGTACACTCGGGTGCATCTTTACAATCAATTGTGCGGTCACGCAGCCCAAGTCCGTGGCATCGCAGTTCCGTTAGACTGATTGAGAATGGTACATGAGGTCACTAAATGCAGCTATTTCATGAAGCAGTAGCCGGTGCTAAGTGTGTTTGATAACACTTAGAGGTAACCACAATGAACTCGAGTTTCCCGTTAACAAATAGGGCTCGATTAACCAGTTCACCAGCACTATCCATCTTCAGTAATAACCTGATAAGCAGGGGATTTGGTTTGGCGTTCGGATTCCCGGTTCAGCATTACAGACTTTCGTTCTCTACGACATTAATTCTGGTCAGCCTCAATGTGACCTGATTTATAACTTCCTGTCAGTTGTGCGGCTTCGGAGAACTAAATCCATCAGCAAGGTTTCAATAGCTCCTCCTTAGAAATGATGATAGTTGAGTATTCAGGATTAATTTATCAGAACAGTATACGGGAACTCAGTGATTGATCGGATTTTATCTATCAGGATTACGCACTAGCAACACCGTGAGAATCATATTCACTTGCACTGGCAGTATACCCCTCATTTCTACCCTCGCAACCAGAGTGATTAGCTACTCGCACCTCCATATATTAGTTTATGCATTTAACGCTGTATAGAGCAAAATCTAATTTTCACTCTCTGCTAAGCATCGCGTTTTACTCCCTTACAAATATCGCGTGATCCTAATGTGCTTTAGTTCACTACGATTAAACTAGATTTTGGCTTTGTAATAAAAATAAAACATGCCGTGCCAAGGATTTTCGTGAAGTCAAACGGAGGCCAAGTGGGTCAAAACAAATTACACACTCAGTATGAAGAAATAAAACCGTAGAAACAATAATGATCTTAGATGACTTATGGGACTTAGCTGACTGTCGGTGTGGAACAGTCAAAAATATGCGTGTTGTGAACTGGTATACGATTCAGCTTTGTTTTATTTTCTCGGTTAATTTATTACATCACACCGGTATGAGCAAAAATTTCTCATTGGCAGCGCAATGGCCGATTATTCATCGCACCCCCAGGGTCTCAAAACCTGACTGATAACGGTGGTGTACCAGAACTGTCTTTTTCAAGACTCCAGAAATAAATCCACACTACATTTCTACAAAATCCTGGGTTAATTCTGTGGCATGAGCGTTGTTATGGGAACCGAAATCGAAATCACTTCCAAGTGATGCAAAGAATGTTTCGATGTACCTGCCTCCGTGTATGTAACAGTTTACGGGGAAGAACGTGAACAGGCACACATACACACATACACACACACACACACACACACACACACACACACAAGAATAGTCAAAGAAACAGACAAACGAACCAAGAGACTGTACCATATCAGAGTATGTTTTGAAAAGTGTTGACGGCGGTGCCGACGGAGTAGAGGTGATCACCCTGGATTTTGAACTCGGCGACCCGGGTTTAAGTAACGGTGGGACCTACTTCCCTTTGACCGTTAGCGGTGTGCAAAGCTGGAACCTGAGAATCGAAGTCCGCAACCGGACCACTCTTAAGGAGTAAAACAATCGGCCCTCATTCAGTTGGCTACCGAGCCTGCGGATGCGAGACCACGCCAATATTCTGAAACACTGCCCAAAGACCATACGAAATAAACACAAGACTTTACAAACGGAGGGCGAGACACTGAAAAGCGAAATCAGATTACCAGCACTTAGTCTTGCGTGCAACCCCTAGTGTCTCTCAGCTAGGAATAAGAAGTGGTGATTGTTTGGCTAAATACACCTGGGCGTGGTTGATAAACTACCAAGAACAGTAGTCAGTCACGGACTGTGCAAACTTATCAACATAAACTTTGAAATCACTCTGAAGTAATGCCAGAATTACCCGAGGTTTCGACCTGCACAATATTGGGTCTCTTCATATCGTATGGTCTCATTTGCACTATGGACATTTTGTACGTGCTTATAAATTACAATAAGGATGATCAGCTCATCCACTAGTGAATTGTAAATTGAGCGGAAAAAACAGGATATCAGAGGGGAAAATTTTCGAAATGCAATGGGTTCAAGAAGCTCATGGGCAGGGGTTTTTATAATTCACCTATTCCCCGTCGGGATACAGGTCACATGTCACGCGGTTATTTTCCCACGTCGGTTTTCGCCGGTAAGTATGAATCAAGTTCGGGAACATGATGACAAATAAGAGCATGAATCGGAGCGCAAAATGTGGTTAGGGTCTGTACCATTCCCACCGGAACAGATATGTAGAATATTTGGAGATATTACTGTACTAGCATGTGCTCCCGCTCTGTGATAGTCGTCATCATAATTATTATGTAATGGCTTTTGATAATGAATCCATTTCGGGGTATCACATAGAAGCTCTAGACTTAAGACATAGCGCCCAGATACTTCGATGTTCTTTTTGTGACTGATGATTAAATGGGACACTAATTCAATAAAAAGCCTCATTTCATTTGCGTTTGCAGTTATTCACTGATTCGCCTAACTACCACCGTACAGAATCTTGTTACAAATTGTGCTTCAGAATAGTTCTTGGATTTGTCATCGATCGGAGCCTTAGGTTAGGATGTTATCCCACAAGCTTTGAATGGCCTCATAGGTCAAGTCGTTACTTCAATAAAAAGTTAACCTCGCAGTCACATAACGAGAACATCATTTGATTTTGGTCTGTTGCAGTGGGGAATGCTTTAGCAACAGATAGATGCGAATTTCAAGCCAATCAAGTCAACCAAACGAGAGCCACAGACCAAAGAACAGACAATGAATGTGTCGGACGCATCCCGCAGCTGACAAAAAGAGGTATACGGACAAAGAATTCGGACCCAGCGGGATCTCAGACAACCATCAAGATAGCCCATATGAGAGGCTACGGATCAAGCTGTCAATCAGAGCAATCGGACCAGCCGAACAGAAATGGTGCACAAGAGAACGAAGCAAATGGCTACAGGCAATCGGCCGGGAAGCAGTTGAAATACTCAGGTGGCCGGCGGAACAATGTTGCTGCTGCGCGGTCAGGAAAAAGGATTATTTAAAAGGCTGTATATGTTTTACCCACTTAACATATCTGGCTGCCCAGATACAGATGTCCCTCATCCGTCTTATTTTCTTCGGTACACTATGATCTGGAAAATTGTGGAACTGTCGGCACTGAGCTATACCGTGTCTGAAATACAAAATCAATGCTTGGACACGACTGAAATTCACCGACCCCAAAGCATATGTTCGTAGATCGGTTTGAACCAACATGTCACACAGTCGAGCTCAACAGACCAAGGATTCCGAGTTACGTAATTGGCGTAGCATGCTCGTCCTACCTGAAACTATTATGTAAACTCATATCCTAGTCTTACTTATCAAAATGACATAATACATCAATATCTTTTGTTGAACAAGAAAGCCCGTAAGAACTAAACAATAAAAAGTCGCTATTTTTTCTTCAAATACAAGTCTTTTGGTATTCAAAATAAGGCACGATATCAGAGGAAAGGTCGCACTACCCAAAAGGCAATTCGACAGCAAAAACTCGCTGAATACGTCCGATGTCCAGGTCAGTCTTCGTGAGGTCAAATCCAGTCTAGGTTATAGTTGCGAACTGTGCCTGAAGGCCAGTGAAAACAAGATAACAGAATACAAATCCAATTCCATGAAATCTCCCAGGGAGTTCACCAATTATTAAATATCGCATGGACGAACTTGCGGTGGGCAGTGTACGGTGAGATTCAAAGGCCAAATCAGATCACAGTTTCAACTGTCTAACAAAGCAAGATGGCGAACCGAATGACGAACATCAGCTTAAAGTAATGCCACATAGTGGGAAGCCGCAGTTGACAGGAGTTGTCCAATCAGAAGTGTAGGTAGACAGTCAGATAAAGATCACTCAGCCTTAAGGCACTGAAGTACGCGTCTGGAGTCATGTCGGATAAAACGGTCATAGGACGATCAACTAATGCACAGTGCCTGATGAAGTGGGCTTATTAAGAGGGGATCGTTTACGAACCAGTGGTGACATGAAGGTGAAAGGAGCTAGTGAGGCACGTATGCGACGGAGAGATCTAACACAGAATAAACTATATCCATGAACTACGAGCAGTATACGCAACAATCATGATCTTTATTCAAGATCACCTGCTGAAAAACTGTCGAAAGTGGATTACCTTATGACCAGAATTAAAGCTTCTATTACGAAAGCAGCCCTTGATTTCAAGAATTTTGTAGGAGCTGCATTTTGATTTGAACAGAGTTTTTAATTTGTGTTATTTCTAACCTCTGTTTTATGTCCATCACGGGAGCATCTTAAGGCACACACAAGTGTGACAATTGAGGTGTTTCATAGGTCCTCAAAACCGTATGCTAATGTGAAGCAGTGGTCTCCTTGAGAGTTCTGAAGAAAGGTAGCACGATTACGTAAGATACCTGTTGCACAGACATTTCGACAGCATCTCTACCGTTAGATTATTTTAAGTTAAGTTAAGTTTCATGTCAGACATGGCCTGAGTCAGTTAGTCAGACATCGTTTCTTCAATACAAGCTGACAAGTCATGGACGAGGAGGAACACATGAGCGAGCGGCTGCGAGGGGAAATCAGTCTGGCGGTTGCGTAACGAGAAAACAAAATTAATCAGGAACTGCACTAATAATGAAAAAAATGTCCAAAAACTAAGTCCGGAATGATGGAGAGTTGTGGGAAGGGGTTTCAGAGGCTGGATAGGGAAAGAAGACAGGAGTACAATTGGTTAACATATGCACAAAAATACGATGTAATAGTAATAGTACAAAGTGACTCACAGTTCGCCAGCTAAGTTCTACAAGCTGATATCAAACCGGCCAAACGTAGTTTCTCCTCAGGGCTAGCTGAATGCAGATTCCAGTCAAACGATTGTATGTCTTTCAAAGGGGATCTCGATAACTTCACTCTGAGTTGACGCGTCTGTGTAGATGGCTAAAAATGATTCTTAGAATTATATGAGTTTGGTTTTTACTGTCACAGTTCTCAGGGCTTTAACAGACAAAACGGATAGATCAGTCCATAGTAAAAGCTTGTGATTGCGTTGAAAATATGTCTTTATTGGTTTGCTAAAACAAAAAACTGTTATTGTATTGTATTGTGCTGATGATTTCAACAAGTTAAAAAACTCATACTTCAGCAAAATGGATGGAAACTGATCACTGATACTCTGAAATAAGCATAATAATAAATACTGTAAAAATAAACCTGGTTCAGCCGCCGAGGCTCTTGCGAACTTCTTCTGTGACTTTCATCTTGTCAACCAGAACACGTACTAAGCAGGGCATCGTAGAGTTACGATAGACGTTGATGCTGGGAGGGATAAGTCTAATTGCGGAACGTGTGGAGGAATGCGAAAGACATGTAGATAATTGATGATACAGGGGATAATAAGTGTTCCAAGAATCTTCCTGGCGATTTTCTCACAGGTTATAATAAACAAATTGTAAACTATGGAGATAAGAGAGTTCATGGAAATCAAAGAGATACGAATGACAATGGCCGGGGCGCAATATAGTGTGATAAAATTTATCTTAGGTAGACTAGGAAAGATAACGCGAGAGTATTAGAGTAAGACTGGGAGAAAAAGTTTGTGGACAAAAGAAAAAATGATAGTTTGGGTGGTACCAAACTGCCCTAGCCCACAAATTTGAAAAGACTGTCTACGTAGTTTTAACACAATCTACAATATGAGAAGACGGTGGTAAAATGGTGCTGATTGTGACACTAAAGTATCTGAATGAATCAGCTCCCAAAATGTGGACACCGTGGATGGCAGATTGCTCGTTGAAGCAAGAAGAACGCAAAAGGGAGAAAGTATCCTCAAAACATTTAAAAGTGTTGAAAAGTAATCCAGAATAGGCCTGAAAATTCTAAATGTTCTACACTTTTATGGAAAAAGAGTTAAAGTCTTGTTGTTTGGAAATAGATTTATTGAGTACGACATTATTGGCGTATTTGAAAAAATTGTGCAAGTTTTGCAGTGGTTAATTCGCTGGTATATGCGGTGAGAGAAGGAGGGAGAGAATGGCACCCTGAAGAACACCAGAGTTCTTAGTTGAAGGATTCAATAAGCCTGTACCAAATTTAGTACGCTGAGTTCCATTGTAAAAGCAGTCATTTAGCCAACAGATTAAAGAAATGACACAGCCAAAAGACTAGATTTTGAAGAAGTAGAGAGCGGGGAACCGAATCAACTGCGGAGGAACAGTCGAGGAAAATACGTCGAACGGATTTTATGGAATAATTTAAGTTCTTTGAAATGAAATGACAAACCGAAAAAACCGCATCTTGAGTGCATCTATTGCCTTTGTACGCAAACTGATGATGGATCATTCGGAACAGAAAAAGCGGCACTCAACCGACTTAGGATAGCGCGCTCGGTCAACTTGAGCGTAAAAGAAGTGATAGCGATGGGACGAAAGCTTTTTGACGAAATGTTGGAAGCAGAGTTTGAGAACAGGTAAAACGGTCACGGGTTTCCAGGAGGCTGGAATAGCATCAGCATCAAAAGATTTATTAATGAGAGAAATTGTAGTTCCTGAAAATTTTCCTGCTCCAGATATGAGAACAGGAGGATAAACTGTCTGTACCCACAGCAGAAGCTGATCTTGAATTTCGGAGGAACGTTAAGACATCTTATGATAATAATGGCTCTATGTATGAGGGAACAGAAGGAAAATATGACAGTAGGGTACCCGAAGAAGAATGAATAAAAGCGGCTTTCAGGCTATCGGCATCTATGTCGTACTTTTTTGACCGGTCTCGTGGTTTACTTGGAAGCCTGGTTCCCGGCAAGGAGTTTGCTGTTGGTGGCACAGAAGAACTGGATGAGTTCAGCAGTCGTATTTCATGTATGATCAGGACTGAGTGCCATTTCACGGAAGCCTGGTTGTGTAGTTTATACGTGTGTTCGTTTTGCCTTCTCAGCGATTTCAGCAATGGAGAAGCTATTCTGCGTTGGTAAAAATGCAGTCTCCATGGGACAACACAAAATCAAATAAGGCACTCAGTGTCTTAGGAAATAAATCTAACGGGTAAAGAGAACAATAGAAAGAAAACTACGGAGAAGTTATGCACATGGATCTTTGGAGAAGGATAATTTTGGGGGGTCACAGGTTGTTAGAGGTGACCTTCATCTGTTTTGCCCTGACGAGTGAACAGTGTTCTGAAGGTGAATAAATTTTGGATTTGATAATAATCGGAGTGTGATCACTAGTTGAATCAAGAGCTTCAATTTGTGCGATTAATCACATATTGTGTACAATCTAATCACCTACTGATCACATATTTGCCAAGCTGCGTAGGTTGTTCAACGGAAAGCCTTCGTTGTACTTAGGCCCCTAAAGAGAAGCCGTCCAGAGTAGGAGTCGCCTGCCGCGCGGGAAACTCTCTGGTAACATTCGAAATTAGTGTCGGAAGGGAGCTGTATCACGCAGTGTATCAGTTCAATTAGGCTTTGAGAGCTAACCCGGATAGCTTTGTCGTTAAAGTGTTCGAGTGATAGAAGTCAACTCCGGGTTCGAGGCCCATTTGGGGTTCGTTGGACGTGCATTTCTGATGATTCCTAACAAGGATGAAACAGTTCTACAGTGCTTTCGTGGTTTTCAACTGTTTGAATGTGATTTTCATCTAAATTGAACTTGTGTCCTTCATGATCCCCGTGAACGGATATTAGGGAGAACGGGTGGACCCCTTCTGGATCAAGCAACAACGAGACACGCGAGGGAGTTCTTGGAAGCCTGGCATTCTTCATTGAATTCAATTAATGAGCACATTGAACTGGATCGGATTCACAACCTCCTGATGCACAAGAAACCCAACTAACATAAGTGGAAAACTACTGGACCTTGATACTATCTACCCATAATCAATAAACCCAGTTCTTCGTGTGCACACATTGGACCAAAAGAAACACAAAAACACAAAAGATGGAAAAGAACCTAGAAAAGAAACAAAAAAACAAGAAACACAGAAACAAATACAAAATACGCGCAAAAGACAAAAAGGACAAAAAACCGTGCAGCCAAACATCCCAACGTTTAAGTTTCCGAATACAGCCGGCGTCACAAAAGGTCAAAAGCCAAGGTACTAAATTTTGAAGTTCGCGCCTAGATGTCAAAAGGTAAAATTTCTATAGTTAGTAACTTCCTAAGGTCAAGGCCATCTGATAGGTTGAGGTCACATCCAGAGCAAGCTCTATATATATATACGGAAGAGTACGGGCAACCTCACCTGCGCACTGGTGATGTCACCTCGACTGGCGATGAAACGCTTGCGACCCTAAACGCCGAGCTCAACGATCACCAAAGAATATAAACCATCAACTTGATCTACAAACAACACTAATTTTCAAAAATCATTGGACACAGATTTTTTTCATTCTCTGTCTAAAGCCCACCCGATTTCCAGTGAATCGTTCCTTGTAGATTTCAATGAAGCTCTTTCAGACATGAATAAAAGAACAATCTTGAAGTAAATACTTTTTGACTTATGTTTTACGTGTACTGCACGCTTTCGGCGGTACCTAGGTTGTACGAAGTAACAAATACAAGCCCACAACGTAGAACAAGATCAGTTCGGCTGCGTTTGATTTAAATCCAGATGTATGTAAAAGTTCATGACTCTCCCGTGGAGTAACGAACAAAGTCGCGCCAAGGGGAGTCATAACCAGTTGAAAACTGATTTCCTAACGCACACAATAATATTGAAGGCAATCAGTCCATTCAGTAAAGATTTTTTTCCATTACAAATTTCAATAACCAAAGAAACCGTGTTCACAAGACTTAATAATGGAGTGGGGAGGAAAATCACATGAACCCGAAAGGCTGGTTGATACGTGTATTGACTTGTGATCCGTCAGCAGCTAATGCTTACATTCCCTGAGTAGGTAGATTCGAATGACTCGAAATTCGCAAGTCTGATAAACCGTACACAACAAAATTCACGTATAAGAACTTTGATTAGGTTCGCTAAGCATCGAACAGAATTCTGTCTGGAAAGAGGGTCACAATCAACTCGAAAATAATGTGAGTATTGGCAACTGAAAAATTGACGCAGTGATTTGTTTTGACTATCCAGTATCTATTCTTTTATTCTTTGGCTGTGGAGACTACTGTGGCATTAGATCAATGCGATAATCAAGCAGATAACATCGAAAGAAAAGTGATTCTTTCGGGAGCCTCAAGTGACAGATAAAAATCATCCCACTGACAAACAGGCGGATCTCAACATGAAATCAGGCTGGCATCTAGATGAATCCAGATTGACAGTTTCAGATCAAACTGCCAGTAGTGGAAATCGAATGAAAATATCAAGAAAGGTGTGCATAAGAGCAAGTTCACCGAGTGAACTTGACCGAAAAAGATCTGAAATACGCTGGTAGCCGGAAGATAAACCTTAGCGGAGTGCGAGCGAGAAAAAAACAGTTTGAGTGACTGCAAAGGCTTTGTCGTTTCAAATTGTCTGACTGGGAGAGAACACCTGGGTGCCTCTCTCATCCGCTTCGCCTTCCCACTGCATTGCCACTGCCAGTCTCTCTGATTGACATAATTCAATAAAAGCTGAAAATGAAACAATATATCGTTTTCCGTGAAAGTTCTCTGAACACTAGAGTTGTATGTTTGAGTGTTACCGGATAAACGGCCTGACTGTTTTTTGACATACCATCTGATTTTGACTATCAGGTAGTTGCCGAGTACCATGAACGGAAGACTATAGCTGACGAACATTAAGGTGCATGTAAAATAATTTCCATTAAACGATAGTCTTCATTGCATAGATTCCTAAGTGCAATAAGTTCTGGGCAGATTCAGAAGGTGAAATAGAGGTGTTTGGAACAGAATGGTCAATAGATAAGATTCTGATCGAACTAATGACTCGATTTCAGAACGATATCCTACGAAAATCAGTGGACCCCACGTTTAAATGACGGAAATGAGAATATATTTAGTCTTGTGATAATTCCATCTTTCTATAGTATTCCATGTGGAAAGTGATTTCAGGACCAATAACTTATGAGAAGCACTCACAGTTCAACACCGCGGAGTCATTCAACCTGGTTAAGCAGCGCTACAGTTCGGTTCTGTCAGGTCCACTAATAATCAGTTCCTCTGACTTTCCCCTTATTTCAGTGGTTCCTAGAGAATATTTATTTTGTGTAAAATGGAAATCAGAGTGCAAAAAATGTTCTTTGCGTTAGAAAATCTCTTTTCTGTCAGATCTGAGAACTGATTTTCCAAGTAATTGTTGATGTGCAGTGCAATGTTGGTATAACCGGCCTCCGTGGTCAATTAGAAAACTTATTGGCTGTATCGGTGATCCATGTATCAGTCAGTATCGTCCACCTGGGTAAGTTGATCTGCCTCAAGTGACCGATTTATACTAAACAGTGAATAGTCACTGTTTGAACGGCGAAGGCCAAATGGATATCATCGTGGACTTCGGACTATACCGACACGGGTTCGACTCTAGTCACAGCCGGTTACTTCCTATTTGGCAGCCTTTCATTGGCCCAGGCTTTCTTCCCGAATTATTGCGTACTGTTGCATAATATATGAAAAATGAGTTAAAAAGAGCACGTTTATATATTTTTATAATAGTTCTCCAATTATGAATTCCCGGTTTTAATCACTACGATCCGAAGGTCGAATTTCTTTCTCAGATAGTATTCATATTAATAACCCAACAAACTAAGCATCATATCCCACGGAATAGTACCGACGGCTGAGGAAGAAAACACGTGGATGTGGATGGGTGCATGTTGTGGCTCAGGTGCGAAGACTTTCGGGGTTACAAGAACAGCTCACGTGAAATGGCTGCCATCCGCCGAAGCCCACGGAAATGAATATTGCCCGACTACGTGCCTCGTGAGAAATCTGGTATTTATAGATGGTACCTCAGTGGCACCACTTGATTTACTGCTGAACGGAGCGTCCGATGACTTCAAATGAATAACAATGGATTCATAATTACTCCATCCACAAGCGACTTGGTTGGAATCACTGGTCCCTCCAGATGGAAAACCATAGTCACTGACCTCATTCGAAAATGTGTTCCACATTACTGTTGTTTTAGTTGAAATGCGACTGACTATTCTGCCACACTTTAAAATCTTTCCAGATTGCGGAAACTGCAATCATCATTTTGAAGGACTAACCAGGCAGTCATAGATCCGTACGTACTTCTAGAAATCAAAATTTGGAGACACCGACGTCATATATATTTCAAAGTCAGTCATACTGATCATAATTTACCACATACCATTCATTAGTTGAGTTGGTGTACACACTAGCAGAACTGATTCCTGCTTGACTGAAAGAGTACCGTTAGGTATAGCCGAATGTTTGTCGAAATCGGCAACACTACCAGTTGCGGTCACATCGAAAGACGAGAAGTCGCGGGCTCTTCCAATTGCACAATATTTAAGTAGATTGAGTCACAAGGTTAGCCTGATCAAATCTTTCAGAATTATGTTACGCAGATGACTATCGAAGCTATTGGCGTTCCGATAAGCGATATTTTATCCCGATGCACCAATCAGAGCTTTGTGCACAAAATCTATTTGTTTATCACGGCAGTAATCGAAAAGGACTTTCATGTTGCGTATGAACTGACATTTTACTTTTATGATCGAGAAGAGTAAATGAAATGCTTGCATTTCATGACATGCTTCCTTTCTGCTTCGATGAATTGAATGTTTTGAACCAGAAACCACACACGCACAAATATGAAGAAGAGCAATCGTTGTTGATAAAATCAGTTCATTAGTGATCCTCTTCGCATTGATGTAAACAACAAAAGCAAGAAAACATGAAATCATCGGCAAATAACATATTGATCAGTCACAATGAACCCCACGACAATTTGTTTTTGTTGTATTGACCATCAAGCTACTGGGGTCCGGATGTACCCGGTTCGTCGCAGTACCGTTGTCCTGATTGGCGGACAAACGTGAATTTATCGTGCGTCGAATACCTTCAGTGGTCATTCGCACTCTCAAGATTCTGTACCGCGAACGAACACAGTGCATCTTTGATCTCATTGAGACGAGTCCAGACTAAGAATGATAACAAATAGTCGCACTAATCAAGCCAGACAATTCAAACTGTCAAGACTTGTAAGATGGCTTCAAATAGTCCGTTTACTTAGCAGTACTCTATCTAAGGATTTAACTACGTGTATTGACGAAAACTTTTATCAAGACCCAGGAGGTAATAGTTTAATTATGATAAAGGTAATTATCTTTATCGTGCTGATTTTACAATTTTGGTAGTCTAGTCAGTGTCCTGGGAAAGTACCCATAGTCATCAATATAATCAGATCTTGATGAGAAAAACGAGCGTGAGTCTGAGACTCTTGAAGCTGAGCTTGAAGTTTCGCTAAGTTGGGTCTCTCAATTCATGAGCTTGGATAACATTTCCTGTTTTGCTTTGTTTCCTAAGGCTGCCGACGGATGACAACTGGTTTTTGGGAGTCGATTCTTTGCATGCTTCGGCGTTCAAAAGGAACAGAATGAAGTGCTTCCTGAAATTCTTACCATCACTAAATGTATATTAAATGCAAAATATCTCTCGTTGGATCTACCTTCCAGATTGTAACGAGTGACCTAGGGAATAAGCCAACTGTTCCAATGGTTTCTACGAGTCAGTAAAAATCAGTATATATTTTAAAGAAAATATATGCAACACAAACATAATTTATTGATAACGGTTTGATAATATAGCAGTATATGGATGTTAGAAGTAGAAGTTTATATTTGGCTTAACATAAATGATCATGTGATTTGAACATTCAGCTTGCCATTGAACAGCATGAGCACTGCTCAGTGGTGAGTTGGACGTCCGCACTGCATGACGAACCTTAATATGGCAGTAACGTGACACAGCTCAACTAAAAGAACCACGTTGCCAATTTTTCTCAAGCATGTCAGTTGAAACTATGTTTATTACTTAGCCCAGACCAGTTATCGTAGTAGCAGTTGGAATAAAAACAAACACGGCCATGCGAAATTGAACATCAGATTGGTTACATAGTGCATACAACTAATTTAGTGATTATGCACAGGAAACCTTCATTACGTCTAGGCCACTACAGTCAGTATCCTCTGGTATTTTTCAGTCTCTGTGGCACGGAAATAGTCGACTTTGTGATGAGGCTATTGACAACTACGTGACCGATCAACTAATTTGATTTTCATTCCAAGAGAGCTTTTTGAGAGAAAAAACTTACTTTTTCAGTGAAGGGGAAAAAATCCGGAGTGCTTGGTGAAACTTGAATGAAGTTAAGCTTTGGATAATCTAGACTGGCACAGAATTCTTCTGATAGAACTTTTGTTTTATTTCTGGACCTTTAGTTTGCTTTGTGTGTCGTACAACCAACCACGTGCGGTGTTGCGGAAAGGGAGCCGTGACAAATCAAGGGCCGGTAAACAGGGTGTTGATCAGCTCCGTGGTTAGATTCGCACCCGAGATGTCAAGGTCCACGACAACAACAGTTTGACCACAACCTTTTAGAGATGAACCACCCTGGCAGTGCTGGGTTTTATTGTTGATCGATTTATAAAATATTATACGAAACGGAAGTTTTTGTAATGTTGGTGATGAGACTGCTCGACGTAGTATAATCGTGTATTGTTTTTAAGTCGGCCTTCCAAGATTCGTCACACACGAAACATGTACCGGCAACATCATCAAACCACCAAAACAAAAAAGATTGACTGATCGGAATAAGTCAGTAAAATCTACAGGTAGTTGTTTGTGCTGTTGACTTTTCAGTGACAATTCAAGTTTAGATGCACACTAGTGCAGTTTTTTTCTCTGCACACCATATTTCTGCCTCGGTCAAAGACGATCAGTGAGTATGATCCAATGACTCTTTTTATTGTGATGCTCTTTTGCTCATTACCAAAAGGTGAACCCTACCGACTATGGTTCTGGAAACTGTTTTAGGTTTTACTACAGTGGGCCTAAAATGTGACATTCTTGGATTATTTTAGTAGTGTAAACCAACGGTACATTGCTTCATTATTATTAAATAACCGTCATTGAAAGGAGTTCCGTGAAGTAGCTTTGTCCATCACTTCCTGGCTTAAATAACAAGCCCGTCTCGACTTTGCATGCTGCGCCCAGAATATAATACATAGACCAATTAATCAAACTAGCCTTCCATTTAAACGTTAAAATACCACACAGAAGAAACACGGCATACAGCCAGAGCCCTCCAGACTCTCGCGCTTTTTATTATCCAGGTCCAAACAGTCATGTCACATTCTATCGCGCTTGTTCACTTTGCCTAACTATAGAAATCACCTATGAAACCAGTGTGTTTGGGGTTACATGAAGCAACTCGTCGTATATTTATGCTGTTCTATCATAGCCTGACAAGCAAGCAAACACTCACCTACTTACTCCTTAATTCCACCGACGCATACTATGCTTATTTGCTCCAAACTTCTCATCCAAATGAATCCAACAAGCCACATTTCTAATTTGGCAAAGATTCTTATTCAGTGATATTCGCATTCATTTTCAGTGTTTGTCATGTGCTTGAATAAAGTAATAAACTACTCATTTCACTTAGTGTGAGATTTAGTTCGTTTTGGTAAATAATTCAATCAGTAGTTTCAATTCTCGCTTCAGTCAAGTTGCTCAAGATGGACACTCAATATTTAAGTCAACCAGAGTTGAGTGACGCAAACATCGGTCAGTCATATCAGGAAGTACAGCGAATGGAATCAGAAATATGATAAAGTGCTAGATGTGGCATGCTACAAAAATAGGCAGGATATTTGATCAGTCTAACTCAGATCTCTTCAATTATTTTCGAACTTTGCTTCACCGTATACCTTCATGATTCGTTTTGTGAGGATTTTACAGACAGTCTTGTCAGGAGGGACTCTAAAGACAGAGGATGCAACAAATAGACCAACTTGGTTTCATACTACCATATTTGTAATCCAAACACTTCAATGGCCTGGTTGTTTTTTCCTTTGACTCACTCTGCTTCCGTAAACGCCCCTACGAATGAGACCAAGCGGAGCAGGGGGGGGGTGGCGGTAACTGTCCATCACTTGCAGGTAACCTGCATTTTTGGCGATCATTTGCGCAGGCTTCCAGTCTATGATTTCTTGGGTTGCGCAACTAACTTCTTCGAAAGTTCCTGAAGCTTTTCTCGTGAATAAGAAAACGTGGGTGCTTGTGTATGTGTTTGTGTGTTGCATTCAGGTTGCATCTCGAAATCGTACGAAGACAAATTTTCCTTATACAACTGATGCCAATTCCAAATTGGCAACGTGAATTAAATGCCTTACTTAATATTATTATTGTCACCATCACTACCACACCACCACTATCATCATCATCATCATCATCATCATCATCATCATCATCATCATCATCATCATCATCATCATCATCATCATCATCATCATCATCATCATCATCATCATCATCATCACCATCATCATCATCATCATCACCATCATCATCATCATCATCATCATCATCATCATCAGCAGCAGCAGCAGCCTCCGAATTGTTATCATCTTATCAGCTCACATTGGGCTACCAGAATGCGTGGAATGCGATTTATTAATCCCTCTCATTAGTAAAGCGAACCAAACAGGTAGTTACTACAACAATAAGAAAAGTCGGTCACCGAAACATGACTTGATATTGTACGAAATCACATTTTTATCAGACCGGCTCGATGAACTAACGTAGGGGGACCAGTGGGATTGTTGTGTACATTTTGACAGTTTGAAACGCGATAAAATAGTACTGCTGTAAGACCCTGATACCAAGTTATGCTCAAGAGGGAGAGATTTTGATGTAATTAGCAAGTTATTTTATCTACGACAGGACGGAATTTCCCCGGAACCACACGACCGGTTTCGCGTTTTTGCCGCTCATCAGGTGTGTGTACTCGGTACTCTCTTGCCCAATCATCCCCATGCTTGAGTACTCTAGTTTGGGTTCATCACTTAATGTCATTTGAATGCTGATACAATGCCATGCTACTTACATCCAAAATCCAAACTTGGGGCCATGTTTTCTCGTCCTGAAGTTTAGCTTTGTTAAAGGAAGAAATAACTTTGGAAGAACCACCTGGTGATTCTAATAGTGAATACTACTCTCACTTAAGTTCTTTACGGTCCAAATGAGGTTGAGTTGGAGGACAGATTCTGTTTGAAAAATTTCTTTTTTCGCGTATCACGTGAATCAGTGCGCAGTTAAATTATTGATAGCACTCTCGAACGGAATATGCTGGTGTATGTGCGCATGATTCACGGGAACATGTGACAGTCACTAGTTTCGGATCTTCATATGACTTGCGACTATTATCTAAAAAATATTTTGGAGAAACGAAAAATAAATACTAACGTAACAAAACAGAACACGGGTCCTACCTGAAGACCCGAGTTTCTGTATTTTGAACCACACAGAACACAGTTCTTTTCTCAAAATAGTCAGTTCTTTGTGCATTTCCAATTTTGTGAATCGGACAATGTGTCTGATGGAAAATGTCAACAGTAAAGGTTGCGGAATAACGTCTAACGCCGCAGGGTTCATCGTAGTCCATATTTAGGGTGAATACTGTTTCTACATAATACGATTCATCACGCAATGTGAACGTCCAAACCTTTGAAAACCATGGCTATTTCATCCTTGTTAGGAAACTTCAGCTTGATGAACTGTGTTGGGTGAAAGTTATATCTCCTACAAGTGACACTGAAATATCAAACAATTAAGTCTCGTGAGATAGACCAGGTATTTCCTCATGAGAGCCCTCTCGGATAGCTCGGTGGTTATGGTGTTTGTACAGGATAGTCGTCCTGTAATTGAGCGACTCACAGATAAATGAATCCCAAGTCCCAAAGCAGGAAACAGGCTCGGTTTAGTACGCGTACTACGGGACAAATTATCAAACAATAGTAATAATATAACTCAGATTGTGACCAAAGCAACCACAGAATTAAAACAGTCAACAGAGGCTTCAAAACGCCCAGGCTACAATAGACGGCAAACGCTCGATACAGCAATGCAGGAGCGAGTCAAGTGGTTTGCAAAGAAAGTCTTTATTTACGGAAAGCATGCTGACTAATCAGCGGTCAAAAGAGAAATAACTGTCAGAGGGTACACACGGACAAACGTGATGAAGAACAAACGGAATAGCATGGCTGTGAGAAAGTGCATGATCATAGAGGTGTAACCCATTTCAGATATGGGGAGCTTGTCAAGTAGCTTGTCAAGTAGCTTGGGCTTGTCAAGTAGCCCAAGGTCATGGGTACTAATGGATCAGTGGACTTACATTTCAAAACGGGGAAGAAAAGTTACATGAAATATCAAATCAACGATTATAAAGATGACAACCAAGGTCAGTTGACACGTGTTGTAGAAACAAGGCTAAAATAGCCTGCGGCAAATGGACTGAACAAAAGAATTTTCACGCGGGGGTGGGAGCTACGCTTGATAGATCGTGTAGAAACAAGTGGTCAGAATGCATGTTAAGCAAACAAACTGTTTAGTAAATACAAGAAAAGTTAATTAGATAGATAGTATGGGATCTGGATATGACAGAATGAATTCCCGTTAGCAATTTCAACAAATCTTTACAGTGTTCGACTTACAATCTTCCACCCCGGGTTCGAGTCCCAGTTGGAGCTCGATGAAAGTGCGATGATGATGATCCGTAACAATGATGAAACAGCTGTACTGAGCTTTTATGGTTTTCAATGGTTTGGGCGTTCACACTACATGATGAATCTCATATTAAGTAAAACTCCAATCTCCTACTACTGGCACAGAAATATTTGTTTTTATGATGACGGTCTAATGGATTCCTCAACTCTGTCATTTGTCCTGCTTGTTGGTACGAAATACAATGTGAAACCTCTATTCACATGAACGATAAGGAGCTGTTGTTCACGGGAAAATTATCTGTTTGAAAGTTAGTCTCGACAAAAGTTCAGCTATACAGAAGTGAACAACCTTTCAACGGCGAACAAATCTTTGGAATATTTATAATCTTTTCAATGGACAACTACGGGTACTATTTGGGGAGAATACCAAGAAAGTCCGAACGTACGGTTCTATTAAACAATAAACGATGAATAAAGTGATGAGTGGTACAATCCTCAAATCGTGAGGTAGCTCGGCTATGGCAGTCGCGTGAGGCATTCTCCAAACGGAGGTACGTCTTTCGATGGATGGATAATGAATGAAATTGAACACCACATCAAGGAGCAATAAGACAGCGCGCAGCTGTGTTCAAATGGTTTACCAGCAGTGGCGTAAGGCACCGTCAACTATGATGCACCATGCGAAGACAGTGGCTTCTGTGCCAAAGAACATATGGCATGACGCGCAACTGTTCAGAATAACCATGAATCCTGCCACTGGCATTCGTACGAAATGTGTTCGAGGTTAACACGAGATAAGGGTGAATAGAGCAGAGATGACAGTAAAGCCTCCCAATGGGGAACCAATCAAATGAGGAAGTCGGATGCACACAAATGAACTGGGGCAGAGAACAGAGGGTCCGTGGGTCACCAAGTCAATTGTGTGTGTGTGTGTGTGTGTGTGTGTGTGTGTGTGTGTGTGTTAGTGGTGTTAGGCTAGGCGGCCAGGTGAAGATAGTGATCCGGGTCAGACAGAATGAGTACAGGAAAGGTCGAATAGACAACTGCGAGACGGATCACCGACATGCTGGAACCAGTGATCAACACGCATCATAGACAGGTGAGAAAAATTTGGGAACAAAATCAAATTACCCGTTTGAGGCGTGAACCACATTTCCAACCATCAACTTGGAAATTCCTGACATCAATTCGATTCGTACGTCGTTATTTTTGACCACTTATGACCTAATGGAAAGTAATTAGCTGTGACTAATATTCGTGAAATAAAGCTTCCAGTGGCCTCAGAATAAGTCAACTTTAGCATTAGCTAGTTCGGTTGTCACTTGACCTACGGTCACACCTAAACCGTCGGGGCATAGTACATTTTGGTGCACAAAATGCGGATTACCGTACTGTACCATACTGTACTACGCTAGACTATACTATACTATAATGATTCCTATACATGGTAATTCAAAAAAGTGATTGGGTTTATTTACTGAACATTTCACTTGTCTGACGGAACCATTGCTCTCAGTGATCATGGCTATGAGACAGGTAGCTGCAAGTAGACAGTAAGTTTCCTTATTCGAGCCGATATACACCATGCTCATATAACTGTGTGCCATTTACCATCGAAAGCTTATCTAAATACCACAAAGCATTTAGGCATGGTATGGAAATTGGCCACTCAGAAAGATTCAATAAATGGACTGCATTGCAAAATTACTATAGCGTATTGATAAAAAGCAATAATCATGAATAATCAAGACACATTGTCTTCTGAAACTTTCTAAAAATTGGCACCACAAGATAGAATGCGGTCTCGATTGAGCCCATAGTCTAGGTTGAGAGTGCCCTCATAGTTTAGGCAGAGGTTTATGGAGTAACTGTGAAAAGTAGTACCTCCTAGTCGGAACACTTGGTGTATATTCCCTCTCCTTGGTCTCCATCGCTTACCTGAATTTCATCTGTGGCACCACGAAACCGGAGCGTGCATCGGCTGTGGCACCTAGGTAAGCAGCTCGACAGGCGAGCCAAACCAGGTTGCAGAGTAGCCGCGGCCTAGAAACCTCGGTGAGGCCTTTCCTGGCATGAAAACAAGGCCGCTCCTGAATAGGCAGACGAGGTCTACTGCTTAATCCAAGGGCCAAAAAAGAAAAAAATCCAACCAAAAGGGTCGAATGTGCCTCTGGGTCATGGTCACTTCTACCGCGTGGAGAAAAAGCTCTTAAAGAACCACCGGCAATCATTCGCCAAGATCACAGTGGATCCTTTGGGCTTCCAGGATTGGTAGACAACCATCCAGAAGGCATAAGGACCGCTCGATCGGTCACCGGCTCCCAACACACGGCCAGCCTTTTACCCACCAGATAGCATTAAGTAATCCATGGGTTGGAGATGCAACCTCAAACAAAGTCGACTGACGCTTAGGACGCCAAGTAGTACACTATTCCCAAGACTTTTCATGGATTTCGCCGCTACCATACAAAATGATCATACTACTGTGTCCCCGACAAGCCACTTGTCTCCTGTTGTTTCCATGGTCGAGGTGTCTAATGTACTGGTTTGGGACCTCAGTCTATGCACGCACATTCACACTGCCTTCTGAAAGGTGAAGAAGCCCAATGTAATCGATAATCAGGTCATTACGAAAAGTACGTTACCAAATAGATTTTATAAGTCTCTCTAAAATTCGTCCGCCCAATTTCTCGTGATAAAAGACTACTACCAGCTCCACCATAGTGGACCCACTGACAACTCCGGTCTTCACGGCGTCTCGATAGCCATCAGAAGCAGGGCTCATAAGGCGCTGCTTTCAAGGAGCCCGATATCCCCTAGAAATGCTACATCTGATTTTCCTTCCTCGCCACTGAACACATGGGGTTATTCACTGAATATCATATGTGACAAGGATAAATGCAGCTTCATAGCTACACACGATGATGAACCTAAATCAATGAGGATGGCCGATGACAGGTACTGCAAAAGCTCCCTGTGACTTGTCAACTTCCAACCTACCAAATATGTTTTTTATGTAACATATTCATATAAACCAGTTCCGCAATTCAGTTAGCGTGCTATTCCGCAGCCTTGGTGTTCTTGTTATTTTCGGTTTGTGTAGTTTCGGGTGGGAGCGATTTGGATACTCCCTATAAGTTCGGGTATTGCGAATATTACAACACACCACTTGTTGCAATCTACACCCCGACATTATCATACGAAGAGACAGCGAAAGACGGGTTCTACAACAGGTTGCAAGAAGTGGTCAACAATATCCCGAATCGAGATATACTTCTTGTCGCAGGGGACTGGAAAGCTCTCACTGGTCCTTTGAACCAGACAACTAGACTCATTTTAGGGAAATATGGCCCCGGACAACAATGAGACGATGGCATTTGTCTCGTCAGTTTCGCAGACTACAACAGAATAACGGTCTCTAACACTCGCTTCCAACATCCCAGGCGGCACCTGCTGCTGGGGTACTCAGACGACGGTTAAGCTGCACACCAGGTCGACTATATACTGGAACGATCTCACTTAGCGTCCTCGATAGAAGACTGCCGGTCATACAGAGAGGCACAGACAGGAAATAATAACGGGAAGGACCACTCCCTTGTCCGTACACGCCTGAAGGTTCTCTTAGCGAATCGCAGCAAATCCTGTGCCCCGAGAAGGATTGAAGTAGCTGTCCTAGGATCACGGACAAAACGACAAGCAATATTAGATGCTAGCACCACGCATCTAACCAATCACCAAATCAATGAAGAAACATCTGGAGGACAACAGTGGAATTCACTGGAATCGTCTAGCAAGCCATCTGTCTTCGAGTAACTGGAAACTATACGACAAAGAGTGAAGGGTTGGGTATCAGGGATGAACCCCCTTCTATCCAAAAAAGCTGGGGATGTCCGCCCAAATGGCCTCCCTAGCTTTCGGGAAGTTCGACGAAAAGCCACCCGCTCAGCAAGAAAAGACCGAAACAACTGTTGACCTGAGATCATGGACAGTATGAAGGCAGCAACCAAGAGTGGTGACCTCTCAAAGCTCTTCCTTCTCACTTGAAATGGATCTTGCTAGCAAAACCCAATCGAACCAATTCTTCGCGAAGCTACCGGACTACTGACCCCGGAATAACGGGAAAAGATACACAAATGGATCGAACACGGACAATCTACTGAATCATCTCACGGCAAGCTTCATCAGTTATATCCCCACAATCCGGAGTAGAATCTACGACATCAGTACCATCTATCAGTCCCTGGTGGACATTACTACTGTGATGCACAATCTAAAGAACCAAATGGCCTCTGGAGAAGATGGCATCGGACCGGAATTGCGTGGATCCTGGTTTTTGACGCTGGTGGATCCCTTCCACAGGCTGTTTCTCGGTTTTGGAAAAAAGAACAACTTCCTACGGACTGAGGAGCATTATTCCTGCTGCATCTCCCAAAAAGGGTAAAACAACTACCACGGAATCAGCCTGATCAGTGCGGCTGTAAAGATATTCCTCGTGCTTCTACTCTACCGTTTCTCAGTCGTGAGGGATGCACACACTCATTCCAATCAAAGAGTCTTCTACGGCGGCAGGGAATGCTTGGACCAGATATTCACCCCACGTCGAGTAAAAGAATATCGCTACAAATTCCAGGAACCGACTTGAGCTTGTTTCGCTGATTTCCACAGAGCATTTGACTCAATTGACAGTCAGCTTACTTGAAAAACTGGTCAGTCTCGTGACATCGTATTACTCAACTACGCGTTCAAGAATACGATTTTACGGAGAAGAACCCAGCGGATCCTCCCTCAGTTCCGGTGTCCGACAAGATTGCTCTTTGTTGCCAGTCCTATTCAACTGCGCCATTGACGGGATAATGCGACAGGCGCTCATCGGTTATCCTGGTGTACAGCTCAGCCTAGACGTTTCCTCAGCTGATTTGGAATTCGTGGATAATATCCGTACCCTGAGGGACAGTCTGATTACCCTAAAGCCTGTTCGGAATCGTGCAGCTTTCTTCACGAAAACCATTGGGCTAGAATTCAAAGTAACAAAGACCAAGGTCTTTTCCGCTTGCTCTGCAAGGTCCGAATAACCAATATACATCAACGGCATGCTAACTGAGCAAAGGCAGGCATTCAACTACCTGGGCTCCGTGATCCTACCAAACGGGCAAGCCAAGGACAAAGTCAAAGTGCGTACTGATAACACCAGAAGAGAGTTTTTTTCATCTATTCAGGAAATTCTGGGAGCAAAAGGAAATCAGTCTCCGGACCAAAATCCGCGTCTTCCGAAAAGCCATACTTCTTGTGTTGACCTTGGTATCTAATCGCATCCATATTCATGCGTAAAATTTTCTTCTAATGGTGGTTGATGACGATCGTTTGACAGCTACTGTACAAAGCAAAGGTCACTAGAAAAACCTAGATAAAATCATTTGAACGAGGTGCGGTTAGATTCCACCTATATGGACCAAAAAGAGCTAAAGTTTTGAACGAGTCTACGTCGGTATTAACCAGCAAAGATATCTTGGATCCGAGTGCAAGGCTGCGGAAGGTGGAAGATGATGCCAGCCGATGTGTGAGAAATTTGGCTGCTATTACAGAAAGGCTGTGTTCAGGCAAGTTGTATCTGATCAATACTAATGTTGGTTTCGTCAGCCAGAATGATGGACGGACCCACTCCGCCTTTTTCGTGCAGGAAATGAACTTGAGGGTACGTACCGGCAAAAACGACCATGATACCCATTACACGCTTCAAAACACAACAGCTAAGCCTCTTCGAGAAAACTGCTTTCTCTGAGAACATACAGAGATAGTGATGAACTACTTTTCGACTCACTTCCGTAACATGAGGAGAATCACTCCAATGAACTACACACCGTAGGCAGTTTACCGTGAACACAGATTCGACCTCCCAAACGATCATCACTCCAATATCGAACCAGAATATGTCTCTTGAAGCGTAAGCATTGCAGCGAGACCGAACTAGTGTTCGAGAATGGGGTTACTCCCGTTGAAAAGTGACCCCATAAGTAAGTCTTAGCCGTAGGGCTTTCAAGAGCCTAGACAATAGCGGGAAGTAGCACTGACAAGCTGATTTTGCGGGCTTTGGGTTTTATGTTCCATTATCAACAAAATCAATCCAGCGAAACAAAACTGCTTATTTGCATCCTTGGTAAGCAGTCTATGCAAAGCAGTTGTAATCCAGTCGGAGAAGGACCTCACTTGGTTTATACGCCTTCCTTCATCTGAATAATTTCAGACTGTATGACGTAATGGCCTTCGTTTTTATTTTGTGATTTATTTTTGAGCAATCAACTACTTACTTATTCAGTTAGAAACCTACGTACTCCACCACACTAAGACAGCGTTTGCAGGTGCCTCGAACAAGTTTTCGTCGGGGTTTTGGAATTCCTAGTATGGTATGCCTGAAATCTCTTGCATTCATCTGGAAAGATAATCTAATTACGTGTAAGAAAGTAGCCCAAAATGCCACTGAATTATTTTGGGCATATTACAAGTTCAAGCTAATAACACTGCAGTATGAATTCTGCAAGGAAATTTAGGCCGCCTTGTTGAGGGTGGAAACTCAGAACGGTCATGCAACGGAATCTCATGCTTTTTCTATAATACTTTCAACCGGCACTATCGACTCTACAGGCTGACGCACCAGACTTTGGTTTGTCACTGTAAAGTGAGAACGCAACCAACGTAATGATATAAGAAATCTTTCAGACCTACCAACATAGACCTATTGTCTGAGTTTTTCTTTTGTTTCCCATTTTTAGTGGTCAGGCCTTGCGTAGTTATATCGGCCTTTGATTATCGTAAGTGCTGGTACCTGATGAGAAATTTACTGAGCTGGGCTCTTGTGGTTTTCTGTTTTCGTAGTTTCACGTCGAACTTTATCAACCACCGCGAAATATCACTGGTCATTGCCTACTACGTGTTCAATGAGCGGTTCCGCCGGTCGTCGATCCGAAAGTTGTTCTGCCTTATCCTAGTCATCTGCAGTAAACCAATAGGTGTGGGCAAGGTGATCAGTGAGGTTGATGGTTCTCCACTACACAATCAGTACCATCATCTCGAACTCTGGGCGACCCAAGTCCAGGCACATCTCAGCTGGCCTTCTGCATCCGCTGCATAAATAATTATTCCGGCACTCGTCCCGTGGTCTGTTTCGATAGATCCATCTACTGAGGCAGAGAAATAAAAAGAAACTCAAACCTTAAGACATCACAAAGCTCTGGTCTCTTATGGTCTTCCCTTAGCCCTATCTGGAAATGCTGTAAAGTAGCTTTTTAAACAAATTTATGTGTAGTGCTTAAAGTTTGAAATTCTGAGCAGGTCTCCTCCTCACAGAGTGTTTTGGGGCGAGGGTAATTGGCTGTTGTCCTCACCTTCAAGAAAGACTCGTGCAGTGGCTGCGATAACCACACGAGTATCAGCTTTATCCCAATGGCTTGGCAGCTTTTAGCGTCTGTTATGCTTGGCAGGTTGTTCCAGACGCGTGAATGATAGACACACGAGTGGCGCGCTGGATTTCGCACCGGTCGCCGGTTCAATTTTATGTGTTGTGGGTAGAAGAACACAATCTGCTAGACGGGAAAAATGTGGAAAGAGCCGTATGTTTAAAACGGATACTTTCTTCGGAACTGATCAATTGTCATGGCTTCCTGCCGCCATTCGCTTTCTTTGATTCTCCGATTTCTTTTGGCCAAAAATGAGAATTTCTGTCTATCAGTGTGCCCGTTTCACTTGCAGTTACATACAGCTCCTAAATCTTTCGAACAAACCAAGACACTGCATGCCAAGGTTAATCGATCGGTGGGTCACTTAATTACAAACGCACTGCACATTTGAACTAGAATGCACAGATACATATAGAACACGCCCTGGTACACACCTACAAACATGTACGCTGATTGACAATTTCAGTGAGACACAAGAAAAAATGCGCATCTAAAAGCTAGGACGCCCAGTCAGCCAGTGGTGAAATGTGGGAATTATTCCTCTGGTGAATGAAAAAGAAGAAAGACAAGCAGCTTCTTGAGAAGTCCGCGAACACACACTTACGAACACTTACAAGAAGAAATTTATCCCATGAACAATAAATCCCAAGCTGTGGTGGCTGGGGTATGATTTATTATGAGATCCGACTGTGGGTTATTTTATCTCGACAACCACCATGATTCTGTAATCTGTAAATGGAAAAAGCTCACTGGTGCTAACGAAGAGTAAACGGAAGACAGTGCTTCGGTGGGCAAAAATGTTCAGACAATTTCGTATGACTGACTACCCAATAAAATGCAACCCATCAGGGTTCTAACTGAAATCCTAAATCTATTCAGTACTCCCTTTATTTCTTATTCATTGGGATCTGTCAGTCTCATTCATTGTTGAGGATGAGTGAACTATTGATCCTCGCGAAAAAAACGTACTGTTACGAGACGGCGACCAGCCTTTGGTTCTCGGCTTCACAGTGTGTACAGATTTACTGCGCACTTTCAAAGCGGAAGATCTGATGGCATCACAAATTGGTTTTCAACCAGAAACAGTTTATCAAGCAACGTTACACAAATTATCCCCGTATGGTTCTAAGAAAGCCACAAATAGGCAGAACCGGTGAAATTCAAAAGGGATCACCGAAATGTGTGCCGCTAGAAATATCACCAGCATACAAAATAACAGTGCTCCCTTCTCCATCGGAATTTCAATATCAAATTCCGAATATTCATTATCATCATCGACAGTATCAGAAACAGCAACATCAAACTTATCAACACCATACTCATATAAAAAAATCCGAAACACCTACATCATCAACACCAATAACACCGTCGTAAACAGAAAAATCTTCATCGACGTCTTTATACTAATCAACAAAAAGGTCACCAAAAAAGATCCAATAGAAAATCAACTTCAGATAATACATCATCACCATCTGAATCAACAACGTATTGGAAAATAGCAACACAATAATCGTTATAGTCCTCATAATCATCATAATCATCATCATCAACATCATCATCATCATCACCAAAATGATCGTGATACTGATCATCATCATCATCATCATCCTCATCCGAATCATCCGAATCATCATCATTATCATCATCACCATCAGCTCCATCGTCATCCGAATAGTCAACTTCATCATGATCAACATCAAAAGCATTGATAACTTCATCATAATTTTCACCATCACAATCCTACGCAACAACGACCAAACCAACAAAATTATCATCACTACCATCATAATCACCATCATGATCATTACCATCATCGTCACAATCATAATCACTACCCTAATATTCATTATCTACTTCATCAGAATCTTAATCATCAACAATATGATCACCAAAATCAACATCCTCATCATTTGCATCACCATCGTCATCAAAATCATTAACAATATTGTCCGAATGAATATCGTCCAAATCGGCTTATTCATTATCATCATCATCCTGATCGCCATATTCACCATTATCATCATCATCAATGTAGTATTTAATAAAACCTTAATCATCAATAGAATCATGATCATCAACATCAGCATTGTGAATATCATCATCAACATCATGATCATGATCTTCATCATCATCTAAATTATACTCTTCATTTTCTTGAATGCCAGCAAATTTATCTGAAAATATGTCATCATTCTCAGCATCAGCATCTTCATCATTGTTATTATCACCAACTTCAATATGATATTCTCCATCAGCATCAATATCATCATCATCATCATCATCATCGTCGACGTCATCATCAATAGTGCTATCCTCAACATCACCGTCGTCTTCTACACCATCATTTTTCTCGTCCTTTTCATCTTCGATATCTTCATCTTGATCAAATATTTCATCTCTTCGCATCATATCGATGACGATCAGTATCACTCCCAATATCTGGATCATTATCATTGGTATCATCATCATTATCATTAGCCGAAAAGTCAATATCAGTTTGTCCGACACAGTCAGCATTAAGCGAATCATTTTCATCAAAATTACCACCATCATCATCATCATCGTCATCCTTATCATTGTCCCTATCATGACTGATATCCCCAACATCACCGTCATCCTCTACTTTATCATTATTTTTGTCAACCTCACCATCATCACCATTCTCATGGTGTTCAAATTTTTCACCTCTTATTGCTTTATATCCATCACGATCAGTATCTTGCTTTATATCTTGATCATTTTCAGGGAAACCATCATCATCATCATCTTCGACACCATCGTCATTATCCGAATTATGGTCATCATCACCATCATCATCATCATCATCATCATCATCATCATCATCATCATCATCATCATCATCATCATCATCATCATCATCATCACCATTATCTCCATATTCATTATCAGCGTAATGAACTTCCGGCTCTTCATCATCATCATCTTTCTCTTCATCATGACATTCCTCGTCTTCACCTTCCTATAAATGACCCTTGTTTGCCGCTCTCCGCCGTCTTTCCCTCTATGGCAACCTTTTAATTTCAGTGAATGTCTTCACTGTCTGTACTTTGATTACACCTACAGCGGTGTGAATGTGAAAGAAAGATCTAGTAGGCAGCACATTCAGTACGCACTGTGACTTTAAAAATACACACCGATCAGTCATTCTGGTTCGGCAGAATCTGAAAACGCGATAGCTACTGTCCACCGTTGTCCTCCGTACCTTCAGTGTCTCTAGCCAGTTGGTTGGGGGATCTTTTAGATCTCAACCACGAAGATTTGAGACACCTCATTTTCTCTAATTGGATGTAAATTTTCTCATGCCCCATTGCCACTTCATCTAGTGAGCTTCCTGCTGCTCTTACACTCTGGAGAGGGAATAGGGCACTGTACGATGGACGTGCCACAACCAATGAAGTTTACTAAAGTCATGTCAACTTCGCAGTAATATTTATTATTATTATTATTATTATTATTATTATTCTCCGAACGACTAGTGTGAGCTGTACATAGAGGGATTCGTCACACAGTTCACGGATATTCGGCTCAACTTTCTAGTGGTAAATATACTTAAGTAACACTGGTACAGTCTATAAATCTCCTCTGACTGGCCAGTCGTACGTAATGAAATAACCCGAACCCGGACTACCCTCCCTGGCAGCTTTTCAGTGGCAGCGACCCCCTTCTTGAATTGTTGCAAATTGTTATGTGATAAAAAGGAAGTAGAAGGAGTGCTTTTGTATTTCATATTTTTTACCATGACAAACAGGCAGATCTCTTAATCGTTTAGGGACAGTATGCATGGAACTGACTGGTTTGAGTCATTCATAAAATGACATAATGACACTCTTAGCTTGAGGTTTCGTCAGAACTTTTCAAAGAAAAGAGATAAATGCTGTTGTCTCACTTTCATTTCGTATCTCATTTCATATAACCGGCCAGAATGACCTCACTGAGTGGTAAATTAGGCCAGTATTTTTATTGTTAAGACTTCGGAGAAGTAATGTTTTTACTGTTATTTGTACTTATTGGCAATGCTTTAGCCCCCACCTAAACTTTTAAATTCATAAATACAATTACTGATATTGTTAAAACATTTATTTTATACAAAAATGGACCGGAGTCGTCCCTTTTATGATAATGAATTGGTTAGGATGTTAGTTAGTCAGTTCATGAACTTGCTGTTCAATTACTTGTGGAATTAGTTTCTCACTAAGGTGGTGTTGCAAAACGCTGATCCCTTAGAGAAGAAGTACAACACTTACGTGACAATCATCTCGTGCGGCTTATCTTTTTCCGACAAGACCATCTCCGTGTCCCAACTAGATTACATCAGTTCGGAAGTCCGTTTGCATTTTCATCGGAAAAGCCGTCCACGGAAGATATTTTGAGAAGTTCCGTCTGGTTTGCATCGACTTATGTTACGCTAATTTGAAATCTCCTTCGCCAATCGATCAGATAGTCTAAAAACGGCCAAATAAAGCCTACGAGCCTGCGTAATTCTCGTTCGTGCCCGAATGGGATTCACACAACCGGATTGGATCTGTATGAATAATCAACATTCTGATAAAAACGACTAGGATATTCTCTTTCATCAGTTATATTGCTTCATCCAACGTGGCGCGGTGTAGTTTGTCTAACCAGTGGCTTCACTCTGCTGAATTTCAAAGTCATTGGAATATGCAAAAGAATCTTGGTCCCCAAATAGATGAGAAAAGATTCGTTGGCGTATTACGAACCAAAGCTTGGAAATAATAAATAATTTATAGACATGCGATAATCTCGGAGATAGGTGTGTGTTTCTGTGTGACTCTCGTTTGCTTGAATATGACAGAATGGATACTTAAAGGTAGTGAACGTTCTACAGGATTCCAAGTTGAGGTTGTTTGAAATTCCAAATCACGCTTAAAACCGTATCATGATTGATACCAATTTCTATATTCTCTCCTTTCATCTCATGCTGCAAAGATAGAATTCTAAGGTAATCCCATTCGAACTTCACAACTTATTCCAGTTAACTAAGTAATAAATTGATCAACCATTCTTGGTAGTAACATTCAAAAATCTTTTTCGTGTATTTATGTATAAAATGCTTAAATTCATATATTTCAATAATCTAAGGGGTAGGCGATTTGATTTATTTATGATTTCATTCATCACATGTTGATACAGCACCATATAGTCACTCGCCGGAGTCAGTAACGTAAGGGCGTTTGGATCGTAAACTTTTCATCACCAGTCGAGGTGACATCGTCAGTACAGAACATCATGGCAATCAACAACCTGAGCTACAACCAACACAAATATTTAAAGCCATTGAGTGTGTATTGGTAATAAGTCCTAACGGTTGCTAGTTACTTCCATTGTATTTCACGGTGAGTTGAGCTGTATCCGTTTCTATAACAGTTCCCATAAAGAATGAATACCAGATCGTCAGACGAGGCGTTGCTCATTCTGTGGGTTTTATCGTTACACAGCTGCAGGATACGAATGAAAGAGTTGACAAAGAGCAGTAACAGAACGTTAAAATGTTGAATGCACGAACTTTTTGAGCCGGGTGGTTCGTGTAAAGCTGTTGGGCTAGTATTTCACCACTGTGCAAAATAAGCTTCCTATTATCATTTTACTTGTACTGACCCTTTGGTATTTTCTCGATAACTGGGGTATTTCCGTGAGCAAAGAGCGAGAGCAAATAAAGTCCAAATATAGTTCACCTCTTTGGATAATATAGCATTGCTCACGTGGTGCTCCCCCATACGCGTTTACCTGTCTGTCAGCAGAACGTCATTAATCGTACGTGTTACCTTGACTGGGCATAGTTCGATTGATCAACTGCACACATTTGTTTCGTTGCCGTTCAGCATAAATATCACGTGCAAAAGTACCCTGATTGAATGCTCTGATTACATCCACACTTTCTATCGGCGATGTGTTTAAAACGGAAACATCACGGAAGCTTTTAAATCGATATTCTGTAAGCAGATGTAATGGTACTGCTAATAATTACAGTCTAACCTCGGTCATGTTATGGAGGGAAAGCTGTAGAGAAAGAACGATGCGAATATCAAACCGATCGAGAGCCACGGATAAAAGAACAAAAGGCGAATATGTCGGAAGCAATCTGCAGCAGACAAAAAGAGACATACGGACTAGCGGGTGGAGAGCAGTGGAATCTCAGGCAACTAGCAAGATAACCCATATGAGGGGCTGCCGATCAAGCCGTCAACTGGAGAAATCGAACCAGCCGAACGGAAACAACGCTAAAGCATCAAGCTAATGGCCACGGGCAACTGACCAGAACGCAGCGGAAATGCTCAGGTGGCCGGAGGATCAGTGTTGCTGCAGCGCGGTCTGGAAAATGGACTATATAAACGATTATCCATGTTTCACCGACTTGAATTGTTTGGCCGCCCAACTACAGGTGTTCCCCCCCCCCCCCCCCACGTCCTGACCTCTTCGTTTCCTTACCAATAACAAGGACCAATCATGTTTTCTGAAGGATTCCAAAAGGTTTTCATTTTGCACGCTATGAGAAGGTTTTTTTCCTGTCGAACACTAGTGATACGAAATAATCAATAAAACACCGAATGTTGTGATAAAACGTATTTTTCACGCTGCAAAAATATAACTATAACTTATCTATTCGTCCGAGCTGACATCTACTCAAAAGACAAGATTACCTGTACAGTTTGATGGAAAATAGCATTGAAAGTTGCGTGTTACTCGTCACCTGATGATCACAATTGGAAGTCCCTCTTCCTTTTTCCCGGTTACATCGGAAAAGAATTTCAGTGTACCACGGCACTGTCTACAGCTTTATATACGCAGTTCAATTTGCAACTACTGTGCATTCGAGCACAAAACTTGTGCAATCGGCCTACGAAGCTGTGCGGACCTAATGGTCTGCTCCTCTTAGGCCTTAGACAACAATTACCTATTGTGCTTCACTCTCCAAAATGTACATCAATCTCATCGCGTGACTCTTTTCTTAATCTCACGCACTTAATAGTTATCTCTTATCGCATGGTCCTGTGGTGAATGCGCCCAGTGTATAAGAGACAGAATGCGTCAATGGGTGGAGTCAAAAGTCTAGTAAAAACAGCCGTAATTTATTTCGTGGCAGTGAATTCGATAGACTAAATATGTCACACCTTTTTGATCTGTGTGGACTGACGTAACGTATGGACCAACGATGGATCAGTTGTCAGGACACGCCAGCATATGAATGAGGCTTGACGTGGTAGCTGAACCGCTTTGAAAACGCGTCTGCTGTCTGAAGCTCACCCAATACGAAGTCATTTATTTTAGAGCGGCTCTTACGACACCTCCACAGTGAAAACCGCTTGTTTATGAGCTGTGTTGCATCGAAACGGATCAGTCGACTTCAGGAAATGTCGTTATCCAAGACGAGGTTAGCTAAAATCCGGGAAAGATCAAGTTTAGTGAAGAGGCTGTGGATGCTTATACCACCATGAAACAATGAATAAAATGTTTTTCCGCCTTTTTTGGAACTTCGTCCATCCGATTCGAGAGGAGGAACGAGAAAGGCTGAGAATCTTCTAACAGGCCTTGGCCAATCACCATCAAGGGCACCCAGCAACCTCATCTAACGGCAAACAAATTACGATAACTAGCGTGCAAATGCACTCAAGGCCCAATACTTGAAATCAACCTGAGGCTTTGGTAATGCATTTGCCCCAGCGAGTTAGACGATAGGAAGACAAGAGTCCTCGTTAGATAGATGCTAGCAGTTAGGTCTTCGGTCACTCATTCATGTTTAGATCATTTTCTAGATCGATGTTACAGTCTGCGTAATTAGATCTCCACCATCCTCCTCAGTGACTTCGCAGATGGTCAAATTAATCAAAGAATAGCTACCTAGGTACCAACAACGTTCCGCATTAGCCATTTTTTCACGTTCATTCAAAGCGTTGGTGAAACGGCCCGTAAAATATCTCAGTCCCATAAAAATTGTCTGGATTCTGATTTTATTTGCTGTCTCTTGAATAGGGTGCATATAAACTAATCCCTAACATCCAACGGATGAATTCCCTAGGAAATTTGATGCCCAAAATACATTTAATTTTGTATATGAGAAAAAAGATTCAACTGTCTGCTTGAATCAAGTTCTGATTCGTAACCGGGTATGCTTCCTTTTTTGTTGCTTTTGCCAACTGGTAGGGTTTGCTAAATTTGACACTTTTCCAACTGCAGATAAGATTATGACCTTCTACGAGTTTTCATTTATTTATCAGAATCGTATGTTGGTTACCGTCACACAGCAGCAACCATAGATATGACCATGTCATGGAAGTTTAAGAATCTCATCGCTCTCTCTGGAATAGATCCACGTGGCCACTTTGAAAATTGGTAGGTTTTCAACGTGGCCCGTCCCTATCTTTTTAGAATCGGGAGTTGATAAGGACTCAGACTATGGATATGAATCTCACGTTCCAGTTTGTTGATGCGGTTATTCGGGGTCGAACCTGCCTGACGGCAACTCTAGTGAAATTTGGCTATAGTAGACTGGCCACTCGTGGTTCATTCAGCGTAACATTTTAATTCCATTCTGTTTGGTCCTGGATTGTTGATAACTTGCATTTACACTAACTGGATGCAGATATGTCAGCTGACTTCTTTATCTTTAGTTCGACTGGTTCTCTTTTGTCCGTCTGATCAAACATGTGCGAACCTAATGATCCGAAGAGAAAATCGAAAGAATCGCTGGCTATCAGAGTTACGGGAAACTATTTTCTCCCGAAAGTCTCCTCGAAGGTACCCCTCACTTGATTATCTTCATTCCATTATTGTCTATCCACCACATGACCGCGTACGTTTTGTTATCTAAAATTCAGGTTGTTGTGACGTCTCTGAAGTAGTGCCTTCTTCACCAAGAAATAAAAGAGTACAGTTTATCCATCCTGTAGAAGGGCAAGCGTCTCATGACCGACTGGCAGCCAAGGTTTTATTACTTCCACTTCGGCATATTTTAAATGGATTTGAGCTATCTGAACTATCCATCATAGACCAACTGCCCCTAATAAACACATCTTGTGTAAAACCTCAATGGCCAATAACACAGAGGACAGAAATCAAAGGTACTTTTCCAATGAATGATCGTCAGCTTCAAGCACACTTCCTGAATCAAGTCGGGCAATCGACGGTTCTGAATATGAATGCAAACGAACTTTGAGACGGGCCTAATCGTACAAACTTAAAACATCCGTCTTTCAGACTGCATTGCACCTACCGATGCCCGATTGCAAAAGCGCTCGCAGCGGCGGAAATGGATAGGAGGGATGGTGCCCAGTTGAAATTAACCCACCAGAAGAACATCAACAAGGTACCAGAAAGAATTAGTGGTCTCTGGAACACAAAGTAAAACGGACGAAACCAATTATAGCACTATATATATATATATATATATATATATATATATATATATATATATATATATATATATATATAATGCAGTGAGTTTATTCATGCCCTCGATGCCACTGTTTTGACTTTGGACACGGAAGAAGAAAAGACTTCCCGCTTTCTGGAGGTTCATTTCATAGGAGGGAACAGTGGAAAGCTACCCCGTCTCGTATATCGCGAACCATGGTGGATAGGTCAGTGCACAATTTTCCCAGGTCTGTGCCTGTGGAACGTTAAAGAAACTTGATTTGCTTCCCCGCAAAGCGCGTGCGAATGGTTTGCCCGGTTGAGATGGCAAGTAAAGAATTAGACGGACAAGGGTAAACACTTCGAAATAATGGATATTCCGAACGTTTCATTCAGAAGAACAATACAGAGAGAGCAACGAGACAAGCAGTGATAACAGTTAAGAAGAAAAAACTAAAGATTCAACTCAACTTTAAGGGAAATCACAAAGCCTGGAAAAGGCAACCGCTCGCACTTCTGCCGCTGCCCCAATGAATACCCAGCAATCAATCAGTGGCCCAAGTAAACCTTAACGACAAGTAATCTGCCCTTATCTCCTTCATGGTAGTCTATTCTTTTGTCTGCTCGTGTTCAATAACCTACGTAAGTAGAATTAAAAGGCAACTATCCCTTGACTGACGACAGGAAACAGAAAAGCCATCACAAGCGAAGAAGTAGCGAATATTGCAGACACCGCACATCCTATACATGAAGACGCATTCAAACTAGTTTACAGAGTCCCTACGAACTCACCCAACTACGGTAAAATTCCAACAACAGCAGAGTCTGTACCGACCAGACTACTCACTGTATCGCTTTCTCCTAAAAAGCTTTTTGGTAAATCACTTTAATTGCCCTAGTCACTATCCGAAACTGGCATTCAAACTCAGTGTAACTCAGACGTTTGTCCTTCGGTCGTAACCCGAAATGGACTGACAGTCGTTCCCCCGGGGTTCGAGTCAGCAGTGGGGGCTCGGTGGATGCTGGTTATTCCTAACTAGGATTAAACAGAGGAATAGAGTTCCCATGGTCCTCCATGGTGAGTTGGGTGTACGCACTGCATGGTGAATCATATTATGCAAAACGATAACTCGCGAAACCCACATCCATCATTTTCTAGCCCCTTTCCAACCACAGAACAACAACAGTTGCTCTCCTACCTTCTTTCAAACTTCGCGACACCAGCTGTCATGGCTACGCAGTCACATTTTGACATACAAGCTTGTTTTCAAGTCATGCATTTTTAATCTATGAATGTAACTTTTTTAGCCATGGGGATTACATTACCGAAAAGCAGCTTGTTCGCTTTTCGTATTTCGGTAATGAGTCATTGTTCTGTCGACCCTAGATTAATTTGAAAATGCGGACTGCTTGGGTTTCGCAAAGACAATGAAGCAGTGTGTGAATTTAGTTTCCAGCCATGTGTCACCCTTACCTCGGATCCTATCGTATTCCTTTGTGAGTTTGAGCTATATAATTCGTGCATATGTGATATTTAAAATCTACAACCTACAATCTAGTACCGGCTAGACATGATTTCCAACTGATTAGTAGCAAGTACTGGGACGAGCTCAGTGCGGTCTGCACAACATAAATTCCAATTTTCTCTACTTGACGAAATCAGATAATCCAAACAATATATATATATATATATATATATATATATATATATATATATATATATATATATATATATATATATATATATATATATATATATATATATATAGCAAATCCTGCTGAATTTAGGCAATACGTAATCTACAGAACAACCTAAGTCGAGGCACTAACTCAGGATCGATCTGACCCCCCTACCCTCACTCCAATTTATGAGATACGCGTAACGCAATCCAAAAAACGCCAAGCTTCCAATTGTGGTTTTCAATAAGCGTATCTCAACGACGGCTAGGAGTCCGTAACAGTTCTCAACGAGCTCGGAATCAAGAAGCCGGCCAAAAGAATGCCCGTTACTAACCGATCGCATATAATTGAACCCGAGGATCTGAGGCAAATCCAACCCCCTTTGTCCCATGCTTTTGATGAGGTTTCTTGTCCCGGCTCACGGGTTAGTTGTAAGTCAAAAGCGTCATCTAGTTTAAATTCTGTGTAGAATGTGCTTCTACTAGCCCAGCTGAAGGAAAAACAGCAAATTGAAGAAATTCGATTAGAGAAAGAGCTCCGTCTTTTGAAGGTAAGAAATGAGGTTCAGATGGCGCGACTGAATTTCGAACTTTCAAAACAAGATGAAGTTCGTGATCCTGTTAGAGCGGATGCGGTTAATCAGTCAGAAAAACTCGGAAGGTTCCTCAACGACTGTGAGAAACAGGATCACAATCTACTCCGTGAACCCCACTTTCCATTACCAGAGGAAACGCAAGATGTCTTATGCAAAATGCAGCTACCTAAGGTAGAACTAGCTGAGTTCGATGGTGACGCAACACGATACTGTAGGTTTGTGAAACTATTTGAGTATTATATCGAAGGCAGAATCAACGATGAAGGTCAAAGATTGCTGTATCTTCTGTACTACTGCAAAGTAAAAGCTAAAGAGGCAATAGAAGAATGCGTCATGTTGCCTCCGAACCAGAGCTGTCTAGAGGCTCGTGAAATCCTGATGGACCTTTTCGGTCACACTCATGTCGTTGCACGATCCCTGTTCAACAGTCTGCTGTCAGCCATGATGCCTAAGGCCGACGACGCCGAGTCAATGACAAAAATGGCGATAAAAATACAGAGCTGCGAAATTGCCCTATCTCAGCTTGAATACGATGCGGATCTTAACTCAGTAATCACATTAGAGTGGATCGTTCGCATGCTATCTCGACCGCTGCAACATCGATGGGCGCCACTTGTAGACAAAACATCCGAGATGTCAGGTGTGTCGAACTTCAAAGAACTAAGGAAATTCGTAGCAGCGGAAGCTCGAATAGCCGAAGTTAATTTGGGCAGATAGCTCTGTCAGCTACGGCAAAATCATTAGTCCCACCTCGTAACTCAGCGTGCAGGAGTGATCGTCAAGTAAACTTTACTTGTTCCAAATTCATGGGTAGAAAAGAACAAACACGTATTTATGCAAAGAGGGACATGACGCAGATAACTGCTCAAAATTTGCAGCAATGGAAGTTGGCGACAGATGGAATTCGCCTCGGAAAAACGGTGACTGTTTCGTATGCCTGCAGGAAGGAAATCGAGCAGCTGATTGTACCCTGGCCACGTTAGGAAATTCGGTGCACCTTTAGTCGCACGCATGATTTTCGGACTCGATTCCCGTCCAGCGAATGGAGTCTCAGGACGATAGCAATTGATGGGTTTAGTAATTATATTGGTTTCCCTGTATAAATGACAGGAGAAGGGAGACTGAACGAGCGAATGACCAGAGCTGATGAGCTGGAGCGCGCCTTGCCGTTTTCTTACGTAGCGTGACGTAAGTTTCCGGTGAGCTAGACCTTTCCGGTACCAGGTGGACTTAAACAAATCAGATTTCAAGCAACCAGTCGATTGAAGGAACCGATGCTAGACCGAATTCCTGACCTATTGAAAAGCCTAATCAACGTTTGCTAAGCCAGTTGCGTACCTCAATGGATGACTGGTGAGGATCACCCAAATGTCCTAGAGGGTTTCCATAATAGGCTGGTGTGTCCGAAAGAAGGAGATTATAATACCGCACTGGCTAAATCGGGTCTGGATGAGTGAAAGTACTTTGAAGCACTTTTGTCCTGATTATAAGCCACTTTATGTGACTGAGAAGAAAGATTCGAAAAGGAAGATTGCCTATAGCAAGAGGAGGGCCTGACACCGGATTTGGCCGCTTTGGGAGGGGGGTGGGGGGCAGTTGTCAATCCCGAGGAAGTCTAAGTGAAAATACCTATTTGCAAACAAGGCGCGCCTAAGCTCTATGCTCGCAATTGCATTTTAATGGGTTTGGTGTCTGCGAAGCCGCTACACAACTTTCCTCCACAGGTTCCGATGAGTATAGTGCTGTGTGCTTCGTACGCCGTCTGTGATTGGTTTGGAATCTAGGCTTAGCCTTCTCCTCTAGGATGAATATCAGCCAATCCGGTAGAGAGAATCAGAAGTTCGACCTCGTTCTCACACTTCGGTGAAAACATGTAATAGTCGTAATGAACTGAGTTGATAGTCCGTATCGAATTCGCCCCCACCCAGAACTACGCGAGCAGAAGTAACAAGAAGACCAAGGCCTCGAATTAGCACGTTTATTGCATTGCAGAGTGGGTTCATATAAATATGTTTAGTTAGAGAATATAATTGGTAGACTCAAAGATGACCAATCAAAGGGAGCTTATGTTGGACTTGTCCGGGGCGATCCTGATTGGTTGAGGCTTATCCGTGTACGTGGCTACGAAGCTGTACCTGGCCGTATCAAATGTGACGGCTGCTGAATCACCACAAAACACCTCCGCCACGAGAAGACAGTGTGCAAGACTTTCTCAGTTGAGGCTGTTTGAGACGCGGGGTCATTATGTAGCATTCTGAGAGGCTTTCAAGGCAAGTAGTCACCTTAGAGACAGGAGACACCCAGGCCCAAACACACTGAAGAATTTGTCATTTCCCAGTCCACCTTCATTGGTTCTATTTGGACAGTTGAAGAAACTTCTCCTGGATTGTGTCATACCGATTAATTTCCAAGGTGCAGAGCGTGCGAAAATCCAAATCTTGAGTGGCTGTCCAGACAAAAAGTTTTTCGAGATTTTGTGCTGACCCTGCAAAAGCAAGCAGCTAAATGCAGCTTCGCAGATCAGCTGAAAACACATCTTCATTGCTGTCATAAGTCATCACGAATTACAGATGAATCTGTTGTTGAGAAGTGACCTCACATGCAATGAAGTCCTTACCATTTGCGAACGGTTTGACGATATGACGGCCGCCACTACAGACAAGTTCTTTGTACATTATCTAAGAATTCAGGGCCAAGGCCAGCCAGTCACGTTCAGTGCCATCAAGTGGGCCCGAAAATTCGACAAGGTCGAAGGCCATATTCCGTGATCTTAATTCGTTTATCTTGTGGTGGGGTCTCAAGGCCATGCATCAAGCATGTGGGAAAGTGGGACACATAAGAAAGTACGTGGAGTAGGAAGTTGCCACTTTACCAATTTTGAGGTTTCCCGAAGTGAATCTTCATTAACTGCTTTGCATGTTGCATGTCGTGGTTAGCAGCTCATTCAGAAGCACTAGACATTTTCTTCTGGCATATACCATTCATATGTCACAGATGCTAGAAGTACTGTATCGATTAATTTTAAAACCGTTTTATTTAGAATTTCACCCGGGGCTTCTGTTCTCAGGACAGATACTAATGTGCTTGGTGTTACGGGACATCATTTTGACCTTCTTGGAGAGTGCGAACCGTTTTATATTGTCCCATCAGCTCCAATGAGAAGACCTTACGACCATCGAACGATCTCATTTTATTATACGAATATAAGCAGTTCATGTAGGATAGTAAGTGGCCGCAGTCAAAACCATGGTATGAAAGTTATGGGTCCGGAAAGCTTCCCACAAACAGGTCTTCTGACTGGTTCCTTTGATTACGTCCCCGATTGGCTAGTTTCTTCCCCGTCGGTTAAAATACCTGCTGGCGGCTCATTGATTAATTTCCTTTCGTGAGGTTAAAACCACTGTTGGCCGCTGATTGGTTGATTCCCCTCTGTTCAGTGAGGGTGGCTTTTGGTGGTTGATTGGGTGAGGTCGTTCCTTTTCATCAAGAACTGATTACGCCGTCCACCCGCTCCGCTGGCCTGAGCTTTGTCATCGGTTTTGGGCAGACAGTGACATACTGTCTGCTAATGGAACTAAGCTGTCTATTTATGCCTCAGGCTTTACCCTCACGCGAACTAAGTGTACCGAATAAAACAGGTGGTTGTACGTTTGTCAAATTCCTTGTATCAAGAGAAAGCCCTTGTATTCTCGGTTTGAATGATATTCGCAGTCTCGAGGTATCCTTTACACTCTCATTCAGTAAACAACAATGAAATTTGTGTGTTTGTTGACGAATGTGCTCGTACGCAACGTAGTATACGAAAGCACCAGTCAAATTAGTGATGAACGGTGGCCCATTTCCCCTCAAAATAAGAATGTTACCCTATGGGATGGATGAAAAGGTACTTTCGAAGATAAAGTCAGAGTGCAGTGAGGGATGGTTTCACCAATCAAATCGTCTGTTTTGGGCAACCCTTATCGTGGTCGTCACCAGGAGCGATGGAATACATCCAAGAATTTGTGATGGTTTTAGACTGACTATCAATCCCAAACTTCGAAAATGTGCAGCAATTACACCAGATCCTGGGGTCTTATTTAAGCGCTTGTGTGGAAGTTTAATGTTCTTCAAGATAGACCTCGCTAATGCGTATTTTGCAGAAACCATCGTCAAAACTGTACAAAACTATCACCGCGGAATGGGGACGGTATCAATTCAGTTTTATTCCGTTCGGTTTGTATGCGTCATCCGAAACGTTCCAGATCATCGCTAGACTGCAAGGTGTTAAAGAGTATCAAGACGATATTATCTCATTTGGGAAGAATGAATGGCTGTTGTAACTATTAGGACGATTCATGAATGAGAGTGTTACGATCAAATTATCTAAATGTATATTCAAGACAAATGAATTAGACCATTTGGGTTTCATTGTATTCACGAGTTATAAACCTTATCCAGAGCACTTCCAAGAGTTATCGAATGCCCCGTCACCGAGAAGCTTTACTGAATTCCGGGATGTGTCCAGTACTATTTCAGATTTATTTCAAACTTTTTTACGATTGTTCAACCATTTTTGTTTTACCATGTACAAAGCAGTGGGAATGGAACAGCCAGTATAAACAAGTGTTGAGAAATATGATTCGCGAATTGCAGAAAGACCGTCACTAATTAGGTTTCTGCGATTATGGGCGCCTCATCTAATGGAATCGCTGTTCTACTAGGACAAGACGGTTGTCGTGTTTTATGTATTACTCAACTGCTCACCGGGGCAGAGAAAGTACATTCACAGACCCGTGAAAAAGCTCTGACTGTTTTTTTGGCCGTGCAACGTTTGGTCAAATATCTGTTTGGCACTCATTTTACGATTGTCTGAACACGAAACATTTAGTTAAATTTTCAATCCCAAGTCCTACCTATTGAAAACCGTGGCAGTCATGGTGCAACGATAGGACCCTTGTCTTGGTGGATATGATTATAATGTCCAGTATCGCCAGGGTTTACGAATTACACAAGCCGATTTCTTACCCCGTTTTTCTACGTTGTACCGAGAACCGAAGTAGTATTTAATACGCGAGCCTATTCCAATCACTAGAAGTGACCTTGGTCGAGAAACTAGAAAGTATTGCGACAGGATATTCTCCACTCTTAAGCACGGATGGTATAACGATACAGGAAGGCCACTGCCAGTGTTACTTTGATGCAAAGTTAAATTGTCTCTCACTTTAGACAGTATTTTAAAAGTGAACGATAAGTTAGTTTTACCATCGAATTAGAGGGAAACAGTTTTACAGGAATTACATGAAGTTCATGTGGTTATTGATAAAATGAAACCACTGGCGCGGAGCACATGTCAGTGACCAGAAGTCGATGGTGATATAAGATCAACAACGTTAAACTGACAGAGTTGTACGCATAATTAGACCATCAGCCGAGAAAGTGGACCCCGTCGCCGGAGCGTTGCCTATCCTGGCAAAGGGTATACTCTGACTTATGTGGCCTCTTTTCTTGGAAGCAACTACTCTCTCGTTTAAAATGACTCATTCCACGTTGCCTGAAGTTTTTTTCTAAAGATGATATCAACCCAGGATTCGTAAACTAGCCCCAAGAAAATATTTCAATCCAGAAGGGATACTTCAGGTTTTGGGATTCGACAACAGACCTCAGTTTGCTCTGAGGATCTCTAAACTTGACTAGATGGAACTGGATATTGCCGTATAAGAACCCCTGCTCGGCACTTTCGTCCAAACAAACTGGTGGAAAATTTCATCCGAAAATCGTTATCCCATCACGACATATTTGTTGATAATTTTCTATTACAATCTGATGGAGTACAAGAGATGTTCCGGTCAATCCATCTGATCAGCAAGATTCGTTCCAGAAGGGTCATTTTTGTCGGTAGCGACGTCGAGTACAAATAGATTGAAAAATAAAACAATTTTATGTAAAAAAATAGCTCTCAAAATTCCCTAACCTGTCGTTGTTAGGTGTGCGAATCGCTTTCATTAGAAGCACGTGATACTCTATCAATGTTGTCGTCTTTACGATAATGGGGACGTCACCTGACCGTTCCTCCCATCACCTCTCACTCCATTTCACTACACGCCCGGACCATCGACAACTCTCCTAGTTCATTTATTTGTGTGACCGACTTCTTCAAGTCAACCATTAAACCAGTCAGAAAATATTTTGTATCTGGACGTGACCACCATTTTGTTCAATTTCAAGAGACCGATATTCGTCTATTTATGGAATGACTAAGTATGCAGTACCTACCCTTAACTGACTATTGAAAATCATTGAATCTCTTAATTTACGGTCAGATGATCCTTGTTAGGAATCATCAGCAGCGCGTATCCATCCGGCCCCTTACTGAAACTCAAACTCGGGCGTGTGACAGTGAGTTGCACACCTCTTTCTACTAGCCCGCCTATCTGGGATGGACCTCAATGATTCGTTTCGCACGAAGACTACATGATCTATCGCTCTTCTCTTTCTGACTTCGAACCGCAACGACCCATCACGCGCACAACAGTCGGCTCCCGTAATGGACGCCTTCTTTGTAATAAGCCTAAAAGAAAGGAAGACATTACTTCACTAACTATCTGCATAGCTTGGCAACTTAATCCGTTTCAGTTAAAGATTTCAACTGAGTGGGAAATGATTCATTACTCAGCATAAATGATGGAAGGATGATGTACCGTTTGCACCATGCCTCATCCTTTGTGTTTCGTTGAAAAATATGATAATTAATGAGATTCATTGACCATTGACTGCGAACATAAATTGCTAACTAATGTCCACTCAGTCCTAGTTGTTCTTTTTGCTCGGAATCACTGGTTTGCTTTAACAGAAAGTGACAGACAAGTCAAAAGAAAGCCAAATGCAAGTCAGTATTCCCTCATTTAAAATGGCCCCAGACAAACAAAACCGATTTTCCAACTGTTCAGTGCAGTAGGTCCAGTTCAAGAGATCCGAGGGTGGTTGTTATCCATTCATTAAAATCAAATATAGTAACTCTGATGGAGAGAGAGACTGGATCTGCGTTGGAACGTGGACATTCTGAACAGTGTTTAGATTGCTTATCGTCCCTATGAGCAATGTAACCTGATGGTACAACGGCTCTTATTTTCAGGTCATTCTGGTTACAGGAGGGATAAACAAACCGTGAACATAGCCCGAGAGCTCCAAAGATATACGATCAAACTTGGTGATTTGTATATACTGTAGAATGACGATTAGAGTATGCATGTCTCAGGTCATAAGAAATAATCACGTGGTCCGTGTACACGAGGATTTGGACTCTTCGGAATGATGAACCAATTCTTGCAATCACCGAATTCGCACACAGGTGCACCAACTATCGTACATTCGCATAATTTTAGTGGCAAGACAGCTGGATACAACTGGTTGCACTCATTTATGATTGAAAAGTAAAAACTGAAGGGATGCAGAGGTTCTGATCATTGATCATGTCGGACTAGACTTTTCCGTGTCCGAAAATACACGAGAAAAACAAAACACATCCGGTTTTGATTTAAGCCCGGATTACAATTGTTTTCTTCCCCTCCCCCACCCCTTTCATTATTAATTTTGTCACTTCCTATTTATCTAATTGGTTCAACTCTTTGACTTGTCGTAGTATATTGAGACTTAGAATTCGCACACCTTGCCCAGACTAATCATGCAGTAAACGTGGCTGAGGCCTTCCGTGCGCTGTATAAGGTTCGGGGTCGGCAATCAGGACCGGCAAAGTGTCGCATGCTAGCCACAGCTGAGGCCGTCAGCATCCGTCTCCACAACCCCCCTCTATGCGCTCAAAAACAATTTGTATGTGCCCTTAAGCTTCCCTGGCCCTCCATCCACCCTACAACAGGCCATAGACCAGATGAAAACTGAAAATACACGAGAAAAACAATACACATCCGGTTTTGATTTAAGCCCGGATTACAATTGTTTTCTTCCCCTCCCCCACCCCTTTCATTATTAATTTTGTCACTTCCCATTTATCTAATTGGTTCAACCCTTTGACTTGTCGTAATATATTGTGATGTAATGGCATGATTATGAATCACTGAAAACGAGCTTGTTCGCCAAATGTGTTCATTGGGAATTTTTCGACATTTTTAAGTTAACGTTTAGCATGTCTATGCACCGGGTTGCCTATATTTATGCGAATATACGTTCGTTAAATTACATCCGCCTTTTGGAATCACGTCTTACGTAACAGAACATTTTTCAGTTCCAGTGAGATTTCGACCGACGCCTCGAGATTCAGACAATTCCTTAGATTTAACATGGCTACTCGTGAGTAGCACAAAAACATAAGTACTGTGATTTATTTTCACTTATTTGGGTCAGATTTACAAATAACACTCTCACGTGACTGCACAGAGTAAATGAAATGCTCACAGTTTGTCATTTCAGTCGAAATCGTTAGACAGAAAAAGGTAAAACAAATTTGTAAGGGGCATTCGACCATAAAGTATATAGGAGATCTAAAGCCATGGTTCATCAAATGGTATGTGATCATCGAAAACAAACCATTTATTATTATTATGTGACAGACTTGCACGGGAAATATAATACCCAGAACTTCTTCTATTCGAGAAATATCTAAAGGGTAGGAATTAAGTGAAAAATAAAAAGTGACTTAAAACAAACCTAATTTAAGTCAAAATGCGGCTTCATTCATTCCGAGGGATGGATTTTCAGCAGCTGCAATCAACGACGCACTATGAGAAGTCCAGATCGAGTGACAACCGAATGTCGGCCATAGTCACCGCTGACGATGTCGAGAATAAGTCTGCCACTACTTCTTGTGGCCTGTTTGAGTTCTTACGTACCTCATGTGGATTGCAAAATGCTACTCAGACATTCCAGAGGTTCGTTCATGCCCACATCGATGATTTGCTAATCGCGTCGTCGGAGGTAGATGAACTTTTCTAACATTTGACGCTACCATTTCAACGTTTTCCAAACCTTGAACAGTAGTCAATCCCGATAAATTTGTGTTCCTCGTTCACAAGATCGCTCATCGGGGTAGTAAACCTTGTGAAGATAAAGCATGCACCATTCTAGATGACTCCGTCCCGTCCTCAAGCAAGGATGACGTTGTTTTTATTTATTACATTTGGGGGGGGAGGGGTCAGTAAGTTTTATTGTCGTTTCATACTCCGTCCGGCTGAACGCAAACTTCCAGTGCACGTACGATGACACTTACAGATGCCGCATGAGTAGCGTTTTGGGTGAGTAAAGCGAGACTGGTGCAGATCATGCGTCATATACGCCCATTTCCGTCATTCCTGCGGTTCATATCCGTGGATGAATTTAACTTCCCCGTTGACGCGGTTCTGAAGCAGTCAGTTTCTGGGATGTCTATCAGTAGAATTTTTCTCTCGACGCCTCAGTCCCACGGAAATCAAATAGTGCTTTCTGTCGAGAACTGTTCGCTGCATACAATGCCAACAAGCATTTCCTTAACGCAGTCGAGGGTCGTCCTTTCTTCTCTTTCACTGACCACAATCCTTTGAGGTAGGCATAGCATGCCAAATATGATCGTTACTCCATACGAGAAGTCAGACACCCGGACTATATCTCTCAGTTCACGACTGACCCATGACACGTTAAAGGTGAGTCGAAGCGCGTTGCAGATGCTTTGTCGAGTATTATGCTTGATGTTAATAAATCTCCTGTTTTAGACATTCCTGCCATGCCTGCAGCATAGAAACAAATTTGGTTGTGGCAACAACAAAACCCAGATCGGAAAGAGCAACGGCTTGGTGTTGGGGCGAATATACAGATTCGAAGTTGGCTATAAATAGACAACAAGGTCAATGGCTTTATGCTAGATGCGATTCAGAATAGAAAAGAAGAAGGATTGATCCCTACCCCAAATGTGACTACAGCAATCTAGGCTGGGGTATGTTCGGGTGCTGTATACAAAAATAAGTTTGGATGGCTTGTAGAAATGTCTCACGCCGAACAAGTACGGGTTTTTCCGTGGGGCACGTCAGTTGCATTCAGAACCTTTGAGGGAATGTCCAAATAGGAGTGACGAAATTTTGAGGTTTAGAAGTGAGATGGGACGAGTTATTATCGCCACTGAGAACTGGAGGGAAAATGCGCGCTTTCGGGAAACAGATATTCGAAAGATATTGGAAAAAATTAAGAATTACTCAGTTTCGGACTATCTTGAAAATGATTAAGTTTGCATTTATAGAGTTGTCGAGACTGCAGTGACAACAGAAAGCGGCAGCTATGGGTTCGATCATGTCAACCGATCAAGGGTCATAAAGAAGAAGACAACTATTTCCAGAGAAGCCCGTGGCATACGAAATGGATCCAGCTAAGAGCAAGAGAATCGAAGTAAAGTAACGGTCCAGACTGAAAGCGTTCAACCAAGAGAGTAATTGAGATAAATCAGTCAACACAGTAGGTGTGGCACGACGACAGGTTTTGCTGAAGTGCGGTTGTGAAAGTGGAAAACTCAAATTGTCTCACGTCTTGTTATTTTCATTTAGTTAACATGCTCAGTGCAGCCATTTTTTCATGCTTTACCTTTCAGCTACCACAGAGCCACTGTGGTGATTCACCCGCTGTCACACGTGATACTGCCAGGTACAGCTTCGTAGCTGAGTACGTGAATGAGCCTCGACCAGTCAAGATCACCGAAGACAGGTACGGCAAAAACTCCCTGTGACTGGTCGACTTCTAGTCTACCAATGATTTTATCCGATTTACCATATTTATACAAACCAGTTCTGCAAAACAATTACCGTGGTACTTGACAGCCTTGGTCTCCTTACTGCTTTCGTTCGTGTAGTTCTGGGTAGGAGCAATTTCAATACGTCCTATCAATTCGGGCATCGTGAATATTACAGTCGTACTGCGCGGTGATTGTTGAATATGGCGGTAAAGCAAGATGGGTATGAAGTGGATGAGTGCCTACGGCAAGAGTATGCATGACTATTTAAGCACTGGATCGAAGATCATTGGTAAAAGTGTGGAGTAGGGTAGGAGAAAGTATGGAATCTTAGGGAGTAATTGAATTCACTGGGAATGCTCTGGGAAGAGCATCTTCGACAAGCACGGGAACTGAGCTGTCCCTGAGGAGGTTTTGCATCCACGAGGCGAAGCCATTGGCGAGTACCAATCTGGGTACTTTCACTGAGAGCCCATCGCGCCAAACCTAGATCGGGGCTTTCAGGATGCCCACAAACATTAGGTGATACTTGCCACGGGAATCGACTGTTAAAAACTAAATGTGGTACACGTCTAACAATAAATCGACAGCAACTTAATCCGTATTGGTGGTTGTTCAACAAAGCATTGGTGTGAGCGAAGCAGCTTCATAATTGTTTGCTACATGACTTTCGAGAAACCAGAAGTAAAATGAATTGAACGGTTATCACTAGGGTTGGAAAACTCAACTCTTTTGAGAGCGGAAAATGTATGACTGAATTTCCAACTGTAGTGAAAAATACCGGAAGAAAGAGGCTTGCAAAATAGATTTCGTACAACGGGAAAGTGCAAGTTACTTCAGCGAGATTACTGAAATACCACAGGGATTAGTAGGTTTGCATGTTTAGCGAAATCCGTGTCATACAAGCAATACCGGTTGTAACAAAAGGCGAATATATTGGCTATGATGGAATTAGGATGATGGGTTGAATAAAGATGGAAGTCAAGAGGACTGTGGGCAACTCAGATTCTCGTAAGAGTTCTGGAAATTGGATACCGACTTCTTTTGAGATGATCAAAAGAAGGTACGAATGCTTGAAGAACCACCTCTTGCACGGAACCAGAATAATAACCACCGTTCGTTTTCACTACCACTTAATTAACTCCTTGACTGAAGATTGAGAAAAATAAAAGGCCCCTGAAGGGGCGACGTACTGGCCCCCTTAGGACAGCGGAATGAATGTACTGTATCACTCCAGGATAAACTGAAGATTGTGAAGCGCAACAATAATGGTAGTCTGTTGGAAGTATTGATACCGGCAGAACAGACTGAAATGGCAGTGATGTGCATTCGTTCTGATCCTAGCCGAGGATGATGGCTTACCCAATATATTTTTATTTAATTAGGGCGGTTGTGATTACAGGATGATAAACGAGTGCTTGTCATGACAACTAGAACTCAATTCATCTACTTCGATCTTTCCGTGTTTGGAACGACAGTCCGAGAGGTTTATGGCGAACATGTAGGTGTATCTTATGTTGACCGTTTATGTGTAGCTCCAAGTTTGTGAATACGTACTGATGAACCGGCTAGTTGTTTTACTGTGGACCACAATATAGTGGGTGATCAAAACTGATAACAGCTTATGCTCCAGTTGTTTCTCATCTAATCTAGGGTCTCGCTTCCCAATCGTTTTGCCTTTGAAGCAGATTTCTCTCTGATTGATTTAGCGGTGTATTGGCGAAAGTAATAATCTTTACTATGCATATAATGAGATAAATGGGTGTGGGCAATAGCTCATTCGACAATGTCTCCTAACTCCTGATCTGTGTCACTGCCGAACACGTTACATGTATACACCATACTGTTATCGATATGGTTGCATTAAAGAACTAAATGACTTTCTAATCCGGAAATCTAGGCGACTACGCGGTTTAGCAGAACTGCTTGCTTTTTCAGTTTTGTTACGTTAAGTCAGATTCTGGTATTGCTGCGCGGTTTGCCACATGAAACGAAGTGCTACTGTGTTAGGAAACTGAATAGTTTAGGGCAAGAAATACCACTGGATCGTGGTACAACTTTAATGGGCTTTCGCAAAGTGACAAAATCTTCATTAGGAAATGATAGGGTGACAATCAAGCTAAGTAGAATTTGTCGAGAATCAAGTGCAACTATGAAACACCACTTTAAACCCAATGCATTATTGCGTGAAACGACACACTTCAGCAACAATCGTAAATATTTTTAGCCTCTGAAGTTTAGCTGCCACTTGACTGAGTTGCAAGTTGAATCGACATTATAAGGTGACCCAAAGAGGTTTGGGGTTTGGTTGTCAGTCTCTATGAGGACAGAAAAGATGAAAAAAGCACCGCCAATATTCAAGTTAACACCTCGTGTTTGCGTCCTGGAAAGCCGCTGGCGTCTTCCTAGAGTGTGAACCGAATACCACATTTCAGCGAAAGTTTGGGGAAGTGCGCAAAGTGCATGATCAGGAATAGTAATGAAATTTCAGCGAACTGTTGGGAAAACAAAATTTGCTCAATTTTCATTACCAGCCACACTACCCGTTGGACTCGTTTGCCGTTATAGTGCTAATTACGGGGCAAAACGAGGTATGTCAAAAGTTACGCCATGCGTGCAAATGATCGTGCACACAATAATTGTTACACAACACAAGACACGGTGGTACACAACAGAAAATACAGAAAACACCTACATCCTCGTAGGGGTTGGATACACTTGACACAGATGATAGCCACGACAAAATTCGATTAGGTCTCCCTAGACCTGCATTCGCACAACTGAACGACTCGCGAATCAACACAGACTGCAAGACACGGCGCGCAATTCGACAAGGCTAGGCCGCCCGCTAGCTAGAGGATGAAAACGACACCGACACGATGAAATGTTGTCTCACAGAATCAACAGAAATAGTAATCCCGAAATGAAATGGGGTATGAACACAACCGATTTTTAAGCACGAATTGGCAGTACTAATTATTACAATTCAAGGTCACAGCTATCGAATGAAATCAGATACGTAACACAAATACAGTTCATGTACAATCACCACTCTTACCACAGCTAGAATGAGAATCATGGTGTTTTGTAATTCTGACGTCGTAGACTAGCCAAGCTTTCTGAACGTCTGCACACAGCAGTATCATCAGTTACCACATCCGTATTGGAATCATGCTCATTTCTTGTCTCAATGTTGGCGGGAAGTTCTGGAACATTGTGCCGAATTTTATCAACATGCCTGCGGTGTAGTGAACCATTATCAATATACACGATCCTCTCCATCCTTGCGCCGAGCTGACCTAGAACAATGCCAAAGGCTGGTCGTAGATCGTTGCATCGTTGATATAGTACCTCAGCTGATTCCAGGCATCTTAAATTTGGACGTAGTGTCCGAGACTTGAAGAGCTTTGCTGGACTTGAATGCTTGGTGCCATGAGCAGCATTCCTGTATTGAAAAAGAAAATTGGCCACTCCACCTTCGAGTTCTTGAAATGTGGACGGATTGATCGGTCTGACTGCGCTCTTGAGCGTGCGAACGAAGTTCTCCGCTAACCTACTAGATTGAGGATGTCTTGGTGCTGTCAATAAATGTCTGCATCCTAAACCCTGCAGCCACTGTGTCATCTTTTCAGCCATAAAATGACTGCCGTTGTCAGTAACCAACACTTTTGGCACATCTTCACGACTCAACATCTTACGCAGAGCTTTGATCGTAAAATCCGCGTCAACAGATGTACTGAAATACACTTCTGGCCAACCAGAGTATGAGTCAATAACCACAAGAGCCCGGTATCTGTTCAGAAATGGGCCACAATAGTCAGCATGTATTCTTCACAACACCTAGCACGATACAGGCCAGGGTGTCCACGATAGTTGTGAATGTACCTTACGTATGGACCGTTAACACTGACTTGAATGCCATGAAATAAGTTGATGAATTCCGGGCCACCAACAGGTAAGACGAGCTAGAGCTTTCACCTTTTCAATTCCCAAATAACCAGAATGTAAATCACGAAGGATAGGTAGACGATGGGGTGGGGGGATAACAACGCGATCATTTAGGTACAATATGCCATCAGGTGTTGCGGCAAACTCCTCTCTCCTAGATTAAAATACTGGAAATCGGCGTTCGGCAACTGGTGTCCATCCACGTTTTAATGACAACAAAACTGGACCAAAACGACGGCGAACCTCATGAATCAGTTGTTTGCGGCTAATGGGAAGTGGTTGAACTAGCAGACAGTCAGAACCACAGCCTACGGTAGAACATGCATATCGAGAAATGTAATCAACATGTGGAACATGCTTAGCATGACGTTGTTCAACGTCATGGTCAGATGCAGATAGGGAAATACACCAACGTTGCCCCATAGAACTAGTGGATTTATGCAATGATTGAGATGGATGGCAGATAAAAAGTAATGCTTCATGATCACAAACAATTGTGAATTTGGGCCCAAACAAATATTTATGTAGACGAGTAACTGATCAGTAAACAGACAACGCCACCCTCTGAGTTTAAGAATAACCCCTACCAGCGGCACTCAGTCTCCTTAAAACACACAACGGGGTAACCGTCTAGCTCCAGAACTGCGCCAATTCCAGTAGGAGACGTATCCGTAATAAATGTGGAGTGTTTTAAAGGTGAGAACGAACGCACAAATGCCTTGTTTTTTAAATAGTCTAAAATGGAATGCAACGTGTGATCATGTATAGAGAACCAATGAAAAGTGACAGCGGACAACAAATAAAAGATCGATTCCATTCCAGCAGTAAATTGGGGAATGAATCGGGAATAATATTGCAAATATCTAACTAAAGAACTCAGTTCACTCAGGTTTGTAGGAGCATGAACGGTAAGTAAAGTAGCTAAACGATCGGGATTCGGTTTAAAACCGTCTTTATCAATTAAATAACCAAGAAATTTGAGAGATACTGAAATGGAAACACACTGGGATGAGTTGATGGCAACATTGAATTCGCAAAATCGTTGCAATAACAAACGAAACCTCTCATCATGAATTGCTTTTGTGGGACCATGAATCACTACATCATCTAGGTAACATTCAACGCCCACCAATCCCTTAATAAGCGAGTTCATGACAGATTGGAAAATGGCCGGGGAAACGCTCAATCCGAACGGCAAAAATTTATACGAATACAAATCAAAAGAAGTGTTGACTGTAGTTAATTTATGAGAACCAGGATGAAGAGGAATTTTTAAATAGGCATCTTCAAGATCCGGACGCGAGAAATGACTTGATCCACTGAATCGGGATAATATATCTTCGGGCTCTTCTGTGGTATATGTCTGTTGACGAAGTTTGCCGTTTAGCGTGACACGGTGATCACCACAAATCCCAAGAATCTTGACATCTGATTTCAAAGGCGTAACAATGGGCGTGGCCAACTTCGATGAACTGACAGGTTCGAGCTCATGAGCAGAAACAAAAAAATTCAACACCTTTTTAACAGGTTCTTGCAAACCATAAGACAAAACACGACGCTTTAGAAATACAGAATCACCGTCTACTTCCATACCAGCAGTAGCTTTGTAACATCGCAAAATAAGATCAGTTAAAGACAAGCAATCAAAAGACTGGAGGGAAATGGAAATACCCATGTCTTTCATGGACTTTAGTCCTAATATGGAAGGTCCTGAGTGAATGACAAGAAAATCACAATTGAAGGAATTACCATCTGACTTTGGGAGGGGAAGTGTACAGGCGCCCAAAATTGGTAACGTATGTTCGGCAACACCTTTCACAACCGTGTGAACGGGATTAAGTTCTGAATCTGGAATAGCTTTTAGCACCACAGTTTCGGGAATGAATGATTCAACGCTACCAGTGTCAACAATGATATCATGCTGAATCTTACCACCGACCAGAAAGGAACGCAAAATATGATCCTGTGCTGGTGCACTCACAGCGAGGGAAAAACTATGGGAATCATCCGGGATTGAACTGTCTGCTGAACGGGAATAGTATGACCGGGAATTCCGACAGACTGACTGGTGACCAATTTTGCCACATCTGAAACAGTTAGCACCACGGAAACCACAGGTGAATCGAGATTGCAGCTTTCCACACGAATCATATTCGCCAAGTGTAGACATTTCTTTAAATGCATCATTTCGAGTCCCCGGGTATCGAGATTGACAGGTACTCATCTGTTTGAATCGGCGGGTAGTCACTGCGTGTCCTTTGGCTTGCCCGGAGCTGCGACCACACAACGTGATTCAAGGGGTGGATTCGGTAAGATCATTCACATCTTGATATTGCTCGCACACTTCCCGAACATGCTGAAAAGTAAGACTAGAAAACAGGAGTAGTTTTTGTTGCAACTGTTGGTTATTGATGCCAGCAATTAGACCGTCGCGAAGTTGCGTTTCTGGTTGGTCTTCAAAGTTACAACGTGCAGCTTGCGTCTGAAGCTGAAGGATACACTCCCGAATATCCCGAGAATCTTTTCGTTGAAATCGGTGGGATTTGACACGTTCAGAAACTTCGAAATTTACCGGTTGGGTATGACGGAGCAAAAGACTCTTGATTTCCTCACATTTAAGAGAGACAGGTTCCTGCGGGAATGACAAAGTCTTGATAACAGAATATGCTGATTTTCCAACAATATTCAAGAAAATAGTAGTTTTGCGTCCACCCGAAATTTCCTCCCAATACACCGTAGTTCGAATTTTTCGAAGTAATCCTCGATCTCACAAACAGCGGCATTTAAATCCAGAAATGTCATGCTACACGACTTCATGATTTAATTAAATACCACAACGCCAAATGTGTTGTCCCACAAAATCAACAGAAATAGTGATCCCGAAATGAAATGGAGTATGAACACAACTAGGTTCTAGGCATGAATCGGAACTATTTATTGTTATAATTCAAGGTCAAAGTTATCTAATGAAATTAGATAAGTACCACAAATACAGTTCATACACAATCACCACACCACACACGACGAAACGTCTATTGACGACCCGACAACACAGCGCGAAAAATGTTTCCAACTCTATCGCTTATATAATGTTTGCAGATAGCCTTGTAAAATTGCGAATTTGGACCAATGGAGGACGAGAAAAATACAATGGAACAAAGGTAAGACAATATATGGGGAGCGAATTAAGATATATTACAACTGGTGGGAACAAAATTTAAACTCTTGACAAAAGTAAGAATGTTGACTTTCTCCACAGTTCAATGTTTGTGAACAAATCTACGATATTGAACTGTGGAGGGAAATGATAGTCCCGCGCCCACAATAGGGCAGCCTTGTCGTACTCCACTGGAAGCGTCGAACAATGACGAAAGCTGGCCAGAAGTCCTAACCCGACCTGAGGTATGACGGTACAACTCGTTAAGGACTGACACGTACCTCTCAGGCACACCATTTTTCAACGAATTGTGTCGTGAAGCGGACCTATCGACGGAGCAGAAGACAGCTCGAATGTCCAGAAACACAGTTATTGTCAGCCTTTGAAAAGCGAAGCGGTGTTCCAATAGCAGTCAGAAGGTGAAGTTTGGATCGATGCATCCACAACTGGTACGAAACCCAGCCTGTTCCTCGAGAGTTCGCTCATTACGCGAGTTGTAAAACCTACTAAGAATGTAAGACGGTATCGAGATTAGACTTATACCTCTATGGTTGGCGCAATCACTGCGCGAGCCCTTCTTGAAGATGGGGGCAACGATTGATCCTCCCACAAGGAAGGGACTCCTTCAGAGAGCTAGACCTTGGAGAACAAAACAACAAACAACAAGCTCATTTCGCGGGGCTGAGGAAAGGCCACCGGCACCCGGTGCTCTGACATCCTAGGGCTTGGATTTCCTTGCACATCTCCGCCTCGGTAGGTGGATCTATCGAAACAGACCACAGGACATGTGCTAGAACAGTTACGAGAGGGGCTGACGCTTGGGACCAGCTAAAATGTATTTTAAAGTGCTCCACCCAGCATGCAAAACGTCGCTGCAAACTGTAGGTAAACGAACTGTCAGCTTCAAAGATCGTTTTCCTCACACGCAATGCCTTCCTACCGGTCATTCGGATGAGGTGAAACAACTTGTGGGACTTTCCCATAGTGGCAGCGTGTTCCATCTCTGGTGCTTTTTGAGGCCACCATACCTCGCCATTTCTACGCACAACTATTGTATAAGTTTCCCCACACTTACTCATTTTGTTTTACATGAACCATTCTCTTTTTACATTTCATCTGATGTGCTCCATTTGTTAGACGAGTAAAACGTTCTTCATTCTGACTCAGTCTTCTCAATCATACTGGTTTTACCGATTCTGCTTCGATTCTACGTTTCAAGACTTGCGTTCAGTTCACGTCTCGTTGTGAGCCCGGAATCGACTGGCGTCCATCAGGAAGGCGAAGACAGTCAGAAGAAATACAGGATGTCACGACACGACGAGTCAGTCAACAACTCCTACACCAGCAGAATACAAAGCATTCCCAATAAGCGATCAGTGCCGATCGATGTTATCTGGTGGCGTTGATACTTGCTATTCAGCTAGCGCGTTTCGGAAGTTTGAGAGGCGAGACGGATCAGACGGCATATTGCAGTCTAACCGCACATCGCATCAATGGAACAATCGACCTGGAGTCTTGGATTCCAGTCTCTTGGATAAGACACACTTTGGTCCCCAGTGTACAAGCTAAACATATCTATCGTTCTATACGCATCAGAGTTCACACAATAAATGTGACTACCTTAAAGGGACGCCGAGGGCGAAGAAGAACATCAGCTAGCGGAAGTGTATTCGGTGAGACTTGGATACTATATGAAGAAGAACGCGAAAGAACAGGAATAGCACTTCCCACACAGATACTACCGCAAGTACGACCGGCTGCAGTTTCCGAAGAATGTGATAATGTGCGTGGGGTAGGTGAGACGTGAGATTTGAACAACCAACGTGTGTAATGTGTGAGGGCATCAGCGCGAGTATGTCTTCGAAGAGCACAGCAATCGTTTTGTAAGGCGTCCACCATTTACATTGTTGTCGGCAGGAGTAGTAGGCTAGACGTCCTGGGTGCCCAGCACACCTTTTCGCCACAGATGTCAGTAGCATAGTGTTGTACGCCTCATAAACCACCCATGGTTGGTTTAGAATCAGGGTTTAGCTATCTCCCTTAGACTGACTATTATTCGATCAACCCGGTGGAAAGCGCTGAGCGTTCACCTTCGCCCTCAAACTTTGATGGAAACACATCCGCCTCGAGAGGGTAATGCGTAAAACTTCCTCGGCAGAAGCTATTTGGGATGCGAGGTCGTTTGGGAACACTTTGATAGACATTCGGGACGAGTAGTCATCTCAGGGCCCGAGACACCCACCCCCGACTATACTGAGGAACTTGAAGGCTCTAATGGGTAGAAGTAACGGAAGCCTAGCACGCCATACGGTTAGATTCACTGGTCATGCTTTTTTATATATTCATTCCACGTCACAGACTGATCACCTTCAATCAGCTTCCAACCACTCACCGACACAAAGAACAGTGCACATCGAAGAATTCTATCCGGGGACATGCACAACACAAGTCTCAGCTAGTAAAGTTCAATTTGAGCAACCAGTACTCATGCACTGAGTGCGGCGGCTCTGACCGGTATCTCAGCCATGCCAGTCAACTTTAGTGTTTCCCCTCATGATTTATTCCCCTTTTCTAATGCTGTAATCCTACCTATAGCATTACTGGTATGGTGTTACCACCAGATCCAACCAATGCTACGAAGACATCGGTGCTCAGGTACCGATAATCTTTGTATATCCTTCACTCACAGCTGTAACGTTTCAAAATCGTAAAGAAGAACTGACCGAAATGCTGAACCACATACTCAACCCTTGACGAACAAAAGGATGTCACATTACCGCCACAGACGACTGCGACTGGAAAAAGCCAAACGCACCTTCTGTATATGCGAGAGCACTGCATCCCATATCCGAATGAAAGGCAGATGCCTAGATAACAGAGCTGACCTACTGGGTTCATTGTTTCCTGACACCGTAAGATTCGGTGTTGGACCAATCCAGTTCGGCAACGGCACCTTACCCTTTGAACGCGCAAATCACATACCGAACATAGCTACGCAATTGTTCGAGCTGTTCAGAAAAGCCTATAAGTTACCTGGGTTTTCACTAAGACCAACAGTATCCCCGGTATACCTAAGGTTTCACAGTTACAAGTGGGAAGATTTGAATAATTCTCTGCTCATAAGAGGAAACAGCGGTTGCTAACATAAAGCCAATTATGGAGGTAAACAAAAGGAGAGGGAATAACATCGGTGAGCACCATTTCTCATGGTAAACTCGAGTGAAAGATTACCGCGATTCCGAATTCGACTTCAGCCGATTACTTCCAGAGATCTATTGCTGAAATTAAATTTCCCCGATACATCCTTCAACGAAAAACAATACCTAAGATCTGCACAATCAAAGGATTCGAACGTCGCTTTGAGATCGAAAACAACAGAAGTGATTGGCTCACAGAACGGGTGTTTAGGCTTCATCGTCTGTTAAGAAGTGAAAGACGGTCAGCACTACTCAGAAAGGATGGAAACCCAGCATTTTCATTCTCGCATGAGCACTAGACGAGCGATGGAGAATGATACCAGCTAGCTGTTTCGATGCCGTGCGAACAAGACTTACTTACCTAAGGTTTTCACGGCATCTGTGACCGTTCACATAAACGGACACAACCAGTGATTTACACAAGTTCTCGGGAACTTTCCCCTTTATTCACATCAAACCAACGAGTTTATATATATATATATATATATATATATATATATATATGGAATCACATTATGTAAAAATGATCTGCTGCTCACACACAAAAGTCAAACAATCAGGTTTCATATGATGGACCTGATTTTTCTTCATCAGTGCTTCGGTCACGTTGCTGTACTGGGTTAACGCCCAATTCCCTTGTGAGTCAGATCGTCGAGGCGAAGGTTCCGGTTAGGTTCCCCAAAGAAAAGCCCCTTCCGCGACGCGAGCAGCCGCGAAGTATGATCCGTGCAGAATTCTCCAGCGGCACGTCGGAAGTCTCGTCTCCTTCCCACTACCGTCCCTCCCCTTTCAAATTTAAACGGATGCACGAGGTCAAAAAGAGTCGTGACAAGACCAATGGCTTGAAGGTGGAAAAATAGGGGTCTGATTATCAGATCAAGGCAATACCTACACTTAGTTACTTTCACAGTCCACACACTTTGATGAACGAGTTAACAGATTGCATGTGCTCAAACTGTCGAGACTTTCAAAATAGATTTAATTTGTCAGGGGTATATTTGAGCTGGGAATTCAGTCGGCAAAATCAGCGAAAGAATAACTGACACAAGCAGATGGGCTTCCACTCACGAAGCCCCGCTGTCTTGCGGACAGGTTCGTGTTAGAACTAAAGGCTTTGCTTGAGAACCCTATTCATTCTCCTGCTTTGCGACTGGACACGCTAGCAGCAGCTGTTCGACATCTATCATGAACTGCACGAACAATGCATCGGTCGTCGGGCAGGATAATCAGGACCGCGCTGCCCACTGCATCGATCGAGGTGAGAAGTGATAAGTGGGCTACCGTTCAGAGTTCCCTTTTTTATTCAGCCTTTGTCTTCTGTCTCCAACTCCCTCTCTTTGCCTCTTCTATCCACATATAATGCTCCCACTAATAATACGCCCGATACCCGAAACGGTTCATTGTCAAATAGTTCCGTGAATAATCCTGTCTTGCACCTCACATTTTCTCAAGCCTCGTCAGCCTCTGAATCTGGGATCCTTTACCATGCGTACACTCATGCAGGCCGGTCAGCAGGCGTGCCTAGCCCTCACAATAAATTCTCTGAAGGTCTATGTATGCTGCGTAAGTGAAACGCGTATCCAGGATTCGGGCAGTGTAATTCAACTAACTGCTCCTGGTATCTCATCGAGATATTTTCTGCGCTCTTCAGGAGACGAAATAGCTCGAGCTACGGGTCAATGTGATGTAGGAATAGTCTTGACTGACAAGGCTGAGGCTGCCCTTTTAGACTGGATCCCTGTTAACAGTAGTTTGTGTGCTGTGAGACTCCAAGGGTCAGTCGGCGTTCGAAAGGATAGTTGTGTTAAGCGCAATTTGTTTGTGATCTTGGCGTACGCCCCAACGAACTGCAGCTCAGACTTACAGAAAGATGAGTTCTATGATGAACTCGCCACCCTCGTTCGCAGCAGTAAAGGTTCTGACATTGTAGTGCTAGCTGGTGACTTCAATGCACAAGTTGGCAAACTTGGTGTGTCAGAAGCCTGTTTAGGTGGGCGTTGTGCTTTACCTGCTGAACGTACAGATAACGGGGATAGACTTCTCCAGTTTTGTGCAGACAATCGATTGTTCTTGTCTAGCACCAATTTTCGACACAGCTCGCGTCGCACATCGACATGGCGCTCTAACTCTATAGGTAATCTGAGTCAGACCTTACAGCTGTTTCTTACTGTGCGGCAAATGCTCCGCTAACATTCAAAGCCCGTGTCGAAAAGACGCCATATCATGTAGTGTATGAATTCAATAAAGTGTTGAGAATAAACCCGGATGGCCTTGCTGTTATAGTATTCGATCCACAATCGTTTTACCCGGGTTCGAGTCCCACTTGGGGCCCTTTTCATGTGCACTGCTGATGATTCCTAACAAGGATGAAACAGTCCCACAGTGATCCCATGGTTTTCAACGGTTTGAACGTTCACACTGCATGATGAATCATATTATGTATGACTTCAGTTCTGACTTTGGTCCGTTTTCAGAATTAATCCTTCGACTTATGCACTGTGACGTGAGTGGCACGTAGATCAGGCAGTATCCTATGGGCCGGAGGCTGTCCATCCTAGGCAGGCAACAGCTAACTGATGAAGTGCGACGAATAGTCCCACCGTCGGGAGTGACTCCAGGTACTCCACTGCTAAGTCTCTCTAGTGATCCGCAAACTCAGTCTCTTACTCTCTGTCTATTCACTGGTGTCGTTTCTAAGGGCACAGTGGATGGTCGTAGTGTCATACTGTCCATACACGTTCTCAATGAGACTGGAATTCGCCCGGCCTCTATTTACTGACCTGCCGCGCATGATCACACTTCCGCACAGCTCCTTGGATCATGGAAGCACGCAAGTCAATAAACCAGATCAGAGTGCAGTCTCATTGTGAAGGCCCGATAAGCACACTGAGAACCGTATGATTCGCCACAGATTCGGATCGACTAACAGGATCTAGGCAAAAAGTAATCACTATAGTACGGAAACCAATTCCGACTAAAATAAGAGGCTTTCATAAAATAGACTACGGCGGCAAAAAGGAATGCCCGACAAGGGCTACTGTGGCAACCGAAGTGACAACGTTTAGGAGGGAACTAAGCATAGCTACCGCTACCGTTTTCATCATTCATTAGCTCAGATTATTCCGTTTAAATCGTTTGTTATTCCCAAATGAACCGTAGAATAGGAAATAAATAATGAGTTAACCGGCTTGGAAATAGAATATCTGCTAGTATTCGACCACCATCAGTTTGGCTCGATCGTCCTGGAAGGCTGTGCCAGGGCACTAAGCAAGATTAAAAGTAACTAGACAAATTAGGCTTCTACGCAATGTACTCCCTGAAATATATGGCCGGGAAATGGTTTCGAAAGAACAACCGCAACAGATGAATAATCTTTCACGGTCATTCCTTATGAGCTGCTGGACCCCACCCTCCGAGTTATGTTCTTGCGCGGTGAACCACCTACAAGATCAAAATTTCATAACAGGTAATTCGGCAAGAAGTCTGCTTCACACACTCAGCGGCCCGATGCCAAGCACACCACAGTGTCATAATTTATCTAACTCACTGAGCATTATTAGAATCTCGTTTACCTTCGGCAAATTTCCTGACTTGTTTGTTATACGTTTCGACGTATCGAAGGTTTTCACAGGAACACAGCCTAAATCATCCAGCACTATTTTCGCTTGCGTTGTCTTGTCTATTGAAAATAAACAACCGTCTTTGGTAACATTACGGCAAGTATAAAAGGAGTTTGAAAACCAATCACCGCATCTAATCTTCGTGAACGGTAATGCCCAATGCCATGTAGTTGCTCATTATGGTTGTGTGCACAACCTGAACTTTCAGTCTTGTATTGATAAAATCAATGATCGACATCTATCCACATGAATTTAATGACAAAAGCGAAAGGTAAGAAGTAGTAACGCTCGCCGCAGATGCCCCGATCCGAAACGAGAACGATTTTGTGACGACTCGGTCATCACTAAAAAGGACTCAGCAACCACAAGGTCACTAACTTCTTTAGCATTTCCGGTTACCTAACGGGCACCTTCGAGTGATCAAGCACGTCTACCACAGTAAAATCAGACTGGTTCTTCACAACTCTCCTCGCTTAAGCGCTACATAACACGATTTCTATCAACTTAGAGCAGACTTTAGATCTAATAGCTTCTAGTTGCAGTGGAAGAGCTCGTAAAAAACAATAATGTTGACACTTTGAAAATTTGAAGTATACTTATCCATGGAAAATGGAAGGCTGATGCGGACAGGGATAAGGACATGGTTACGGATCATTAATGAGTAGTAATGAAAAAGGAGACATTACGAAGAACGCCTTTTTGTTGTCAGTTTTATTCATTTTTAAGGCAACACCAGAAAGCTAGAACGGAAAAGATCGAAATCGAATACTAACAGAAGAGCTATGAATGGTTTCACTGAAACAAACAAAATTACGATGCTCTTGAAGAAGCAACCTAGGCAAGCCAGTCGTTCACCTTGCGCCGCTGGGCCATTCGTTCTGGTTCGGGCTGTTCTGAAAAATCAGGCAAATCGGGCAACGGCTTGGGCATAGGGGCTAATCCAGGTTCAGGTTTAGGTCGAGTAGTTTTGTGCAGACGGACTCGATTAAAGTATCCGGGCTCCGGTCGGTCCATGTTCAAATGCTCTTTGATGCAACTGTCGAAAGGATACTGCAAATTTCGGCACCTGACAAGGAATTGAGACAAGAATTCAACCACTGCCATGAATAATGCAGAAAAACCAAGGGAGTGTCGGAAAATTTTCAAATTACCACCAATAATCATCTATCACGGTATATGTTTGGTTAGAGTTTCGCATAGGTACACGTCTGCATCTCAGTTAAAAAAAATTAACACTTAGCACCTCAACGAATTGAGGAAATTGGTCAGTTTAGACTCGCGTTCGGTTTGTGAGGATTCACGCCAGATATGGAACAGCAGAATTCGTTTCGAACGTTGGTAATCGAGTGGTTCAGAAAACTTACCTACTCCCTCAGAAGTTCGAATCCCACCACCGACGATCCCTATGGTGGGAAGAGGACCGGTCACATTTCTTGCACATCGGCGCCATCACCGATTCATATCATTCCCTGGGAATCTGCTCGCTATCCCAGAATACCCGGAGGAGTCTCGTTAACTCCGAAACCAAAGCTTCGCCCCATCACTGAAAAAGATGGAAACAACCCGTCCGATTTACCATTTGTATATTTTTTCAGACGACCTACCTCCTGGGTAGCCTTCGTTACTAATGGAGTAACGAGATCTATCTGCAACGATTCTCATGCAGGTATATTCGGAAGGTCCATCGTAGAAATGGGCCAACTGAACTGTCCTTTAAAGAGCTCCACCCAACGACCCGGACGATGTCCCTGAGAGTGAATCGGTGAGTCGTTGGATTCCTTGATCAACTCACTTACACCAGGCTTCCATGGACCGATACTTCTAATCAAACGGTAAGGGTTGCTAGTACTGCCGATAGACGCAGTCTCCTCCATTTCCCAAAATTTTGAAATCCACAACCGTCCACGATCATTTCACAAACTCAGTTGGCGTCTCAGGGATTTGCGCACCTCACTGAATGTGGCATCATAGGGGGGGGGGGAGATCTGTGAATATCTAATAGAGCAACTGATGTCAAACATATTCATCGTGTATGAGACCTACTTGAACCGGAGTTTTGCGCAACATTGGAAGCGGCATGCGAGGCTTCATTAAGTTGCTGTTGATGTTCATTTGAGTCTTAAACATCCGGCTGCATCGATAACCGTGTAGACAGCTCTGCCTGAAAAACAGATCGTCGGTTATCGTCCGGAATTAACTGCTCAAGACGGGTGGCTTTAGCTTTGATGCAACCGCAGACGAGATGCAAAAACGAACACGTACCAAAGCGTGATCTGAATCTACAGGCGTGGACCGAAATTACTAAAAATCCCCAACTGATCCACGAAGGCTGTGGCCAATAAAAATATGGTCAATCTGAGTCCAACGTTGTGAAGGCGTCGGAGGATGCCATGTGAGTCTACGCCACTTATGGCAGAATTTCGCACAAGCCAGAAACGATCTGTGGTCAGAGCACAGCTGAATGAGACGATCGCCGTTGTCGGTGCGATCGGCTAGAATTGCAAACCGGCTTCTAATGTCTTTCAGAATCACTTAAACAGCCAACTTGGGTAATCACCACGACGTCCGTTGAGTGCATGCTTCGAAGTAGCTGTGACAAATCCCGATAAAATTCATCCTTGGACTAAGAGGAATTGCAGTAAGTGGGCGCACACACGGACACGACGAACGAGGATCACCGCTTTAGTCTATTGGTGTTGACACGTACAGAACCATCCAACTGAACTGCACATAAACGACTGCTGACTGGGATCCAGTCTAGTAATGCACGTTCAACTCTCATGCACTGGGCACCCAGGATGTGAAGTGAACATGTACGCTTAAGAAGTGTGTTTAATTCGTTCTACTTTTGAACTGCTGTTCTTCAGAGTCACTGTAACTCGCTGTTTATTGCATCGACCTTGAACTAAAGGAGGAAAAATTGGTAAAGACCTTTACGGGAAGAATGCCAGAGGTTCCTGGGTAAATCATACTTTACGGCTGACTACACCGCAGAAGTGGTTTTTCTTTACGAACCCTGACCGGGGTCTTTGACTTAAAAGTTTGATCGACAAGGTAGCTGGGCGTTAATCCGACACAGAAACGTGGCCGAAGAACCCGTGAAGGAACTTTTTCTGGTATATCACATGAATCTGTTTTTGTACACGCTTTATTTTGTTTTCGTTGATGCACTGTTGTTGATCCACCTTTCGGATTCAGTCCTTAGCTCCATACATTCAATGAAGCAAGCGGAACGTAGATGGGGTGACGGCTGCCTAGCTTAGGCGGGTGATAGCTGTCCAATGAAGTGCGATGACCAACCAAACGTCGAGAGAAATCTCAGGTGCTCCACTCCTACTGTTATAATCCACAAATGCGTGCCTTGGTGAATAGGTTGTTTATTGCCAATAGCTCGTTCGCACATCAACAAAACAAAACAAACGTTACAAACATGCTTGTTTGAAAAGTCACCGTTCCCCTTCACTTGAAGACAGTCACCATCCGACGGAGAAGCAGTTGTGTGGTTCGCCTGCTGTTGTTCACCTTCTTGCGTTCGGTCTCTTGGGCATAGCGGCGTTGGTACTCCACGAATGACGATAGTTCCGCTTTCAGCAATCAACTACTTAGTAAGTAGTATATACACTCACAACACTCCTCCCCCTGACAAAAAAAAGAAACTCCATATCCAGAGGACTGCCTTCAAGTCTTTCTCCACTCCGAGGTTCATACCTCCAATCCCGGTTCGTAATGCCAACGTTGTAGCTCACACCGGTGCACATACCGTTCTTCGTGGGCGCGCCCTATCTTATAGAGTGGGTGGTGGGCTTCCAAGATTGAATACGGCCCTCTCCACTTAGGAAGCAGCTTCCGTGATCCAGGGCCACTGCTGAGTCCCCCGAAGCGCTGCTTGTATTTTGCCCGAGTGCCCACCGCAAACGATTCTGGTTCGGTGACAATTTGCGTACGAGAGGCTTGCATTGAGCGTTCTTGAGTTTCTTTCAGGTTTTGCTGTGCTTCTGTTCTTGCTTGATGGAGTTCGACTGGTCCCATCTGAAAAGACGGCCATAAGCCCACTTCGAGATCAACGGGCAATCTCGCTATCCTGCCATACACCAATTGAAACGGGGAATATTTCGTGCTGGATTGCTTGGAGGCGTGATGTGACAGTAATAATAACGGTAGTGCCTGCTCCCAATCTCCCCCTTTTGTCGCCAACCATTCCTTGATAGTGCGATTGTTCCGTTCAGTAAGACCATTGGTTTGGGGATGATACGGGGTTGTGCGTATCCTTCGGATTCCAAGTTTCTCCAGACACGTTCGAAATTCATCGCTCTCAAAACACGGACCTTGGTCGGTGATGATCGATTGTGGAACCCCATGACTGGCTACGATACGTTCCATTACGACAGTGCTGACAGTATTGGCGCGTTGATCAGGGACGCCGACAGCCTCGATCCAGCGCGTGAAATGTTCGGTCATAACCACTATATATTGATTGCCTCGATGTGACTTCGGAAATGGCCCCATCAGATCAATGGACCACAATTCTCCTATCTCTGAAACTGGAATCGACTGTATCGGACACTGAGCTGCGCGGGAATCGGACTTGAAAAGTTGGCATCGCTCGCAGGCCAAGACCTGGTTCATCACATCGTTTCGCATATTTGGCCAATATGCTGTTTGCTGCAGTAAGTCAAACGTTCGGCTGTGGTCTGAGTGGGCCATCTCGTGACACTCTTTGATTAGTTGGTTGCGCATGTTTTCAGGCACGATGACTACCGACCCTTTTGACCCGGACCGCCGCTTCATGAGCACCCCTGCGGCGCTCAGGTGGAGCTGCTTCCAGGTTGGTCGCCACAGGCGCTGTTCATCTTTTGTTAGCAGGGTCTCCCCACTTGCCAATGCTTGCATTACTTTCGTCAGTTGCCGATCTTGTCGTTGTTGATCTACCAGTCTCTGAGGATCTTGCTCCAGTTGCAGCATGTTGACTCCAGTAAGAACGTTAATATCAGGATGTGTTTCTTCAGGACGGGACAGAACATCGGCCATGTGATTGTCTGTGCCCGCAACATGATTAATGGTAAAGTCAAATTCCTGGAGACGAATTGTCCATCGGGCCAGTTTGCCTCGAGGATCCTTTGTTGTCTTGATCCACTCCAACGGTTTGTGATCAGTCTCAATATGAAACCGTTGACCTAGCAGATATGGTCGCCATTTTTCCAACGCCCATACGATAGCTAAGCATTCCTTTTCAGTTGTAGAATATTTCCTCTCAGCTGGCGTGAGCACTCTGCTCGCGTATTCCACCACACCACTCATCTGCTTTAGCACTGCTCCGATACCTACGTCGCTGGCATCTGTACTGACCGTGAACGGTTCACCAACGACCGGCAGCTGCAGCGTGAGCTGTTCGTTCGACATGGTACGTTGGATTTGGCAGAAAGCCTGATTCGCCTCCGGGCTCCATTTAGATTTGTGCTCCCTCTTGAGAAGGGCGTATAGAGGCTCCACGATAGATGTGAAATTTTTCACAAATCGACTGTAGTATGCAGCGCAACCCAGGAACCATCTCAATGATCTTTTAGAGGTCGGTATTGGAAATTCCTTCAGTTTCAGGATTTTCTCGGGAAGAGGTCGTAGTTCCCCGTTGCCTACCTTGTGGCCCAGAAGAGTGACCATCGATCTTCCTATCTGAGACTTTGGTCCGTTTATTCTCAGCCCTGCTTCCTTCACACGCCTCAACAAGTTCTCCAAATGTACAATATGTTCGTTTACCGTCTGACTGTAGATCACGATATCATCTCCATAGACAGCGACGTTTGTTAGTCCTGCCAACAACTTAAGCATTAGAAGACGAAAGGTAAACGGCGCCCCTGATAGACCGAATGGCATCCTCAGAAAACGGTATTGCTTGTCCCCGACCGTGAATGCTGTTTTGTCTTGATCCTCCTTCTTTATTGGAACTTGCCAGTATCCTGACCGCAGGTCGATCACCGAAAATATTGTGGCTGCTTGTAATTTATCGAATATCTCTGCTACCGAAGGCACCGGCACCGGCTTGTGTATGGTTACATCGTTTACACGTCGAAAATCAACGCAAAAGCGGAATTTTCCATTGGGCTTTCTAACGAGTAGCACAGGGGAGTTATACATGCTCCGCGCTTCTTCGATAACTCCTTCTTCTAGCATATTGTTCACTTGTCGCTTTACCTCATCCTCCAGATGGACGGGAATACGACGAGGTCCATACGGTCGAAAGGCCTTAGGCTTTGTAGGTATTTCGTGTTCCACCCAGTCACAAAACCCGTGCGGGTCTTCATCCGTCGTAAACAGCTCCGAGAATTCTTGTATGGTCGGTTGAAACGCTGGGTTCACACTGCTGCATATTTGGTTTGTAATGGACCCGCATGTCTGTTTGGATGGTTGACGAACAATTGGTATTGAGCCAAACTTCGTGCTCAGCCGATATTCTTTTAGATCAATCACCGCATTCAATGTCCGCAAGAGATCGGCGCCCAGTATTGTTTCGTTGGTGTCGTGTGATATTATGAACGCATGCATCAGGGTCCTATCGTTTATTCGAACCGTCCTTCGGGCCGTTCCGTCTATATTCAGTGTGTGTCCTCCCACCGTCCTGACTTCCATGGCACATGACTGCACCTTCTCCCCTGGCAAACGCCTGGTCAACGAAACCGCCGCACCCGTATCTATCAAACAGACTTCACTAAGCCCGTTAATCTCGACCTGTGCTCGAACAGCCCCTCGATCTACCGCCCCGATAGCGACCTGCTTTCGAAAACACGGTAGGTAGGATTTCAGCTCTATTTCTTACGTCATGCTGCTGGCGTTTGCGGCATTGACGCCAAAAGTGTCCCACTTTTCCGCAGTAGAAACACCGAGCTTGACTCGGTTTGCTTCCAGTTGCCGGTCTCAACTTCTGCTGAAAAGCCATCCGTGATATTTCTTCAATGCACTCGTTCTCCGTTCTTGAGTCTTCTGCGTTTGACACATTCGCCACGGTCGTGTCGGGAGTGGGTAATTCACGGACGGACTCCGCCAACTGTAAAATATCTATCTTGCGCCCGACGCGTACGATACGTATTCGGTCTTGCATGGGCTCTGGCAAGCTGTCCACAAAGCGGTCCGCTAGCAGCTGAGCGCGTGCCTTTCGGTCCAGCGTGGGCATCGTGCGATCAAGGAGTGATCGGGGCGCGACGGCATGCACCAAGGGGTTCGCGCCAACTCCAAACTGGGCTGCCTTGAATTGCCGCATTGCCTCCTGACGGTCGGCCGGGGTATCGAATCCCGCAATCAGTGCGTCCTTGGCGGCCGCCCACTCCATCTTCTCCGGGCCCTTTCGCGCCTCATCCAGCACCGCCCGCGCCCTGCCCTTGAGAAGCGTTCGAAGGGCTGCCAACTTACCCCGGTCCGACCGAATCCCCGAGAGCTCCATCAAGTCCTCAAACTCCTCCAGGAAGCTCCGTATGTCCCCGTCTTCGAAGGGCTGCGGCCACGGGATCTTCATCCTGGTCACGGCACCAAATGTTATAATCCACAAATGCGTGCCTTGGTGAATAGGTTGTTTATTGCCAATAGCTCGTTCGCACATCAACAAAACAAAACAAACGTTACAAACATGCTTGTTTGAAAAGTCACCGTTCCCCTTCACTTGAAGACAGTCACCATCCGACGGAGAAGCAGTTGTGTGGTTCGCCTGCTGTTGTTCACCTTCTTGCGTTCGGTCTCTTGGGCATAGCGGCGTTGGTACTCCACGAATGACGATAGTTCCGCTTTCAGCAATCAACTACTTAATAAGTAGTATATACACTCACAACACTACGTCCATCTCGTGGAGGTCTTTGATTGGTAAACTGTTTTTCTTCGTGTTTATTCGCTGGAATGTCCTCTCCAGGGGCACAGTAGTTAGAACTGGAGGCAATCCATCAGAGGCTAGCCTTTGTTTGGCCTCTACCCATTGACCTGTTCGGCATGCTTGCACTTCCGGATAAAGGAAGCCGGGCTGCACAGCTCTTTGGGTCATAGAGGCACGCAAGCCACCACACCACGCTAAGGTGTGGTTTCGTTGTAATGATATCTTACATCGTTTTTCTGTCATATGCTTGCGCATGAGTGCAATGGAAGGGGTACAGTTTATAGCCTTAAATGCCTACTGCGCTACTAGGGATAGCCGGCAACCAGACCAGGAGGCTTGGAGTAAAGAACTACATAAGGTCTCAACAAGTCAGGTGTGGTAACGTCATCAACAGGCATCGTACCATTAGAGCTCCACGGGATCTTGTGCATTTCGGCGTAGTTCATTTGCTGCACTTTGTCAGATCATGTAACCTGACGTTCTTAATATAATATGCCAAAATAAAATCGCTCAGTGTGCGGTTCGTGCTGAAATGGAACCAAGATTCCGCCAGTTATCCATTAGAAAGTTTATCAAGCCTACGGTACCATTTCAACAGTTGAAAGTTATTTTAAGGAGCCACTACTACCAAACACAAATGTTTTCTCGACAAAATTGATGAATATTCACGACTTTTATCTGCATTTCCTTGTCCTGACACTACCACTGCTACTAGTTTTATTCATGTTTGCCAGTAATTATCTGTTTGACACGACTCCTACATTTATTCTCATGAAAGCTCTTCGTTCATGTCAAATAAGCCTAAACTTTTCCTACATGATTAGGAGTGATAGATAGCAGGACAACAGAATTCAATCTTTAATCAAATGGACGGACCGAATGGTTCCATGGTACACTGTGGAGCGCTATCTTTCTGCCCAAAAATCTAGATCCCTGTCTTCAAGATGTTTTACATTATCTACTCCCTTTTATCCACCGCTACTCATAACACGCCTAACGAATGCCTTCTCAAGTACGATCGCAAATCGATGTCCGGTAAATCACTATCAAGCTGGCTAACCGTCCCGGGTCCGGTGCTGTTTGATCGCATACCTCGAGCGCCAAAGTATGAGCCATTGCTCGAAAAAGTTCATGTAGCTGAATATATATATATATATATATATATATATATATATATATATATATATATATATATATATATATATATATATATATATATATATATATATATATACTAACCCGCAAATTCTGCTTCCTGGGAGGAATTAAACTCCACCGTTTAGTAGACCAGAGAATACATTCAATAGAATATTCTCTATAAATGAAGTGAACGTAATCCATACTGTGCAATGGAAGAGACTGTATCTATCTACATAGAAAAATGTCATACAGACAAACAAAATGGAAAAAATCAAAGTCTGCATTGTGAAAAACCAAAAAGATATCATCACCATCATCATTATCACCATCGTACAGCGGTAAACAGTAGGGCAAACCCCACTGACCACTGCCTTTCTCACCATGTTGCACGCTGAACTAGAAAGTATGAATATACAAGATGGACAGGGACCGGACCTACATGGGTGGGAAAAGGAAAGAATGCCCCAGTAGCCAACACACGGAATACACAGTATAACTGTACAAACAAACATTGATCAGTCATTCTGATTCGATAGAAAGTGACAACACGATCGCCACTATTCGCGGTTCGCAAACATATCCTTCAGTGTCTCCACTCAACTGGTAGACGGATCTTTTGGACCCCAACCACGAAGACGTGAAGCATATACTTTTCCTAAGTCTGCTGTACATTTCCTCATTCCTCGCTGCCACGTCATATGTTGCCCTCCATGTGGTCTTTTCCACTCCCTAGGAGGAACGGAGAATAGGACGCGATACGGTAGACGTATGTTTGACATACGTAACACATGCCCCAACCAACGAAGTCTACTAAGCTGGATACGCTGTGATAGAACGTTCTCAGAATTATTAACCAATACTCACTTCCTGACCTCAGTATTGCCTACTCGGCTAATCCACCCGATTTTAGCGATACTACGTTAACATCGGTGGTCCAAACCTCAAGACGACGAATATCTTCAGCACGCAGACTCCAAGTTTCGCAACTATACAACAAAACTGAACGCACAGTGGCACAGTATACACGACCTTTCAACTTCAGTGAAATATCAGGTCGGCGCCACAAGTGCTTCAGTCCAGTGTACGCCGCTCGAGCATTGGATATACACGTGCTCACCTCTACTACTGTGCTCCTATACGTCGTCACGCTGCTGCCGAGGTAGGTGAAGTGGTCGATAACTGCCAGCACCTCCTCATCGAGCATCAAGCTCGGAATCGTTCACGTCCAGTCTTGTAACATCACCTTGCACTCTGAAGGTGCAAAGCCCATGCCGAATGGAGCTACAGCTCTCTCAAGTCTATCTAGTGCACGTTGAGCATGTTCCGTGGATTCGAACAAGCAGACAACGTCGTCTGCGTAATCTAGGTCACACAGCTTTTCATTATTTCCTAGTTCGACGCCTACATCCTGAAGATTTTGCAGCACATTATTTCGTCCATGACGAAGTTGAACAGGAATGGAGACATGAGACATCCCTGTCGAACACCACTGGTCGTTTCGAACCGACCGGATAGTTCACCGTAGACTCTAACGCGGCCAGAAGTATGAGAATACAATGATCTCAGTAGGTTTACAAACTTCTGGGGCATACCTTTTCGATGAAGAGCATTTAAAAGCGCTGCTCGATCAACTGAATCGAAGACACCTTTCAAGTCTAAGAAAATCATTATTGTCGGTCGGTGGTGCGTGTGACGTGTTTCAAGTAGTCGGCGAAGAGTAAAAATCTGGTCAATGCATCCTCGACCTGGGCGGAATCCAGCCTGTTGTTCGCGGGCATTCCTCTCGCGAGCCGGTGTAAGACGGTGAAGTAGAATTGAGGCTAATACTTTGGTGATTAGCGGAATTAAGCTAATCCCACGATGGTTACTACAATCATTGCGTATTCCCTTCTTGAAGATGGGGACAATCAACGACTCACTCCATATCAACGAAATACGCTCCTCCTTCCAAATGTCACAGAGCAAAGCGGTAAGTGATTTTATCAAAACATTCCCACCCAGTTTGAAAAGAACTAAGGGAAGTTCGTCGGGACCTGCCGCTTTCCCTCGCTTTAGTGATCCAATGCATGACTCTACTTCTACTTCCGATGAAGGCTCAAGTGATACCACCCAAGGAGTAGCAGTTGTTGACACGGGAGTAACTACATTAGAGTGCGGCCAGCTAAACTGTTCCTTGAAGTATTCGGCCCAACGGCCAAGCCTTTGCTGTTTGCTATGGATGGGTTCCCCATTCCTATCGCAAATCGTTTCACTGACCTGGATGCGCCGTCCACCGGTGTCACGAATAAGTTTGAACAGTCTTTGACTGTTACCTGAAGCAGCGGCTATTTTCATTTCTTCGGCTACCTTGACCCACCAATTTTCGCGATCCTTCTTAAGGCTTCGCGTAACTTGTCTTTGCAGCTTTCTCCGCATCTTATTCATCTCCTTACAGTTCGAGAGCTGACGCTTTTGCTTCATTATACTCAGCGACTCTTGCGAAATCCAGTGTCTCTGATGGGCAACGGATCTAGGATCACAGGCAAAACCTGCTGCAACGTGCATCGCCTGTTTGATATGAGCCCAATGTTGATCTACATTACTGTTCGTCATAGATCCTAGCTCGTATGCTAACTTTTGTTCGTAACGGGTGCGTACTTCTGGATCACACAAACCTTGCACGGCTAATCGGGTTTGCGCTTTGCGACGATGACCATGGAGCTGGAGAGATAATCGCAATAAAACTAATGCATGGTCCGACTCAAAGTACGTGGACCAGTAAGATCTACAGTTCTGAACAGAACTGCGCCACCGGTAGCTTACGGCGATATGATCAATTTGACTCAAAGTACCTGTAGAGTTAGAGCGCCATGTCGATGTGCGACGCGAGCTGTGTCGAAAATTGGTGCTAGACAAGAACAATCGATTGTCTGCACAAAACTGGAGAAGTCTATCCCCGTTATCTGTACGTTCAGCAGGTAAAGCACAACGCCCACCTAAACAAGCTTCTGACACACCAAGTTTGCCAACTTGTGCATTAAAGTCACACTGGGTCATGTTCTCTCTTCATTGTACGTTTCCCCATTGCGTTGCTGTGATTCTTTCATTGACACTATGGTTGGGTTTAAGTTTATATATATATATATATATATATATATATATATATATATATATATATATATATATATATATATATATATATATATATAGCTACAAACAGCAGCATGATTCAGTGTGGCTGATTATCGATCGTAATAGGGTTGTTGAAAGCACGGTATGTGCGTGGGACGAAGAAAATCTACCGTCTACCGCTACTCCGTTCCCAATTGAAGCGCTGCTAGGCAAGAATGAAAGGGTTTCGTTGGTTTGTTTATTTATGGAGAATAAGCGGAGTACGGAAAGAGTGGTAGAGATTTTCAATTGAGAATATCCGGTAAGAAATCCAACAGCTGCATCGACTACCTGCAGACTGATGAGAAAGTTGAAGAAACGGGGTCGGTTGTAAACAGAAAGTGCGGTCGACCGAAATCGGCCACAGCGAAGTTGTGTCACATGAGATTCCGGAAAAGGTTTGCAGCGACTCACAAAAAAAATCCCAGCACTGGCAAGCCACTATCATCAGTCACGTTCGTCAATACATCGTATTTCTCGGGGAAACAACCTGAGGCCGTTTAAGGACCGTCATCTGCAACGGTTATGCTCAGAAGACGCAGCTCATCGCCTTGTTTTGCAACTGGTATACTTTAATCACAATATTGTGCAGTGCATTTCGTTAAGCGATGAGGCCATATTTCACCTACGGGGAATGCCAACCAGACGATTTTACTGGTCACAAGAGGATCCAACGCAATGTTGCTGATTGGTGTCAGTGTGTAACCAAAGCGATGGTCTGGACGGGAATCACAGGAGGAAAAACCATCGGTCCCTATTGTTTCAATGAAAGCGTCACAGGTACAAACAGATTTTATCACTCATTCTCAACAGGAAATTTATACTTGGATGTATTGCCCTTATTTTGGAGGCAATGAAACCAATCGTACGATCTTGTTTATGATTCCAACAATATGGAGCACCCGCACATTACGCTACATGCGTTTGCCAAAACAGTGACAGCCTCGTTGAAGGACGTTGGATGGGAAGGAATGGACCAGTTGAGCGACGTCCTAGGTCTCCGGATCTAAATCCGTTAGACTTCTATCTTCGGTCCTACTTGGAAAGAGGGGCATATGAAAGTAGACCCGAAACTATGAAGGACCTGAAAAGGTGTATCATGTTGCAATGCAGGAGGATAGTTGCGGATGCGCCGGAGAAAGTGGAGGCCTCTTGCTTGAGACAAATGTTATGCAGATAGAGATCTGGACAGCATTTTGAACACCAGTTAGAAATTTGTTACGTTCATTTGCTGTTTTCTACCTACCTTAGACTTATTACTATTGTTCCCCTGAATTTCTCCCTTTATTTTTCCAGCTACTACCGTTCAACTGTGTCGAATAAAGCCTAACTTCCAGGCCTCTGTCCTTTGCCTGTCTTAACCACTCGGATTTCGTAACCACATACGTATCAATTTGTTCTAAATATAATTCGCCTCAAAATGAAACGCTATCTACGTCCTGAACGATTCGACGCGGATCCAAACTCAACGACTTCGAAAATTTGGCGTCACCGGTTATGCACATTCGATAGGTTTCTCGCCAAACTTGGTGTAAACGATTCTGGGAAGCCTGACTTCCTGTAAAATTATATCTCTTCCACCGCGTACGATTATGTGGCTGAATGTGCTCCATATAACAATATTATTCAAACCCTCAAAAAAATGGTTTATCAAACCACCCAATAAGGTCTTCGCACGATATCTACCAGCAATATACAAACAGGAAATAGGGCACGATTTCAAACAGTTCCTCCGAAGGTCGGAATTCTTAGCTAGGGGCTGTAATTTCCAGGGCGCAACGGCCCAGAAAAACCAGAACGATGTTGTTCGAGACGTCTTCATAAGCGGGATGCAGTCGAACATTGTCCAGCAGCAACTTTTTGAGAACAAAACTCTGGATTTACAAACTGTTTTGGAATTAGCCCGATCACTCGAAATGGACCAACAGCAATCCAGTGCCTTCCAAGCACCATCGATATTGTATACGGCTTCAGCGTCAACACCCACCGAATCAACTGATAATTGTCCCTCTGCTCACAAGGAGGGTAGCAACTTACTCACGGAAATGACGTCAGCGGCGGCAAGAATTTTTATTTCTGTGAGAACGACAGACACTCTCGATTAAAATGTTCTTTCAAGGATACGGTTCATAGTAACTGCGGAACCGACATTTCATACGTGTTTGCTCCCCCTCCCCCATCATCAGAGAAACGAATAGCATCTGCCACAACACCTGTATTCTCTACCACCATTGATACCACTTCTCCGGATCGCCTCATAAATGCGCTAACAACGATTACTGCGAACAAGATCCCTATGGAAGCTCTGACAGATATCAAAAGTGCCGACATTTACATCACCCAATACGTGGTACAGCTTCACTGTCTTAAAACCATACAATCATCCAGCATTATCACCGTGGCTTTTACAAAACTAATAAGTCAAACGAAAGGTCACAGTTTTGCTAATAATTCTTAAGAGTAATTCGTACGACAACTTCACACTCTCCGTGCTCCCTCACCTGAGCACGGATGCATTACTGAGATATAATTTTTCTGAAATTTCGCAAAGCAATTGAGGTTCCATTTATTAGCAGAAAACCAACCCTCTCCTTTTGTAGTGTAACAGCTCCACGTACTGAACCTTCTTCCCTGTTTGGGGAATTGCTACCAGGTAGCAAGCTTATTGCAACTAAATCGACTCCACACTCCTGAAGATTAGAAATTCATTCCATCGGGAATCTAGCGACGTCTAACGGGTGAAATCACTGAGAAATCAACGTCACCCTAACGTGCTCAAATCCTTGTTACAACAAGTAAAAGACACGAAAGACGCATGGTAGTTGACTACAGTTAAACTATCAACCGATATAAGTTATTGCACGCCTACCCAGAATCGACGACACGGTATCTAAAATACCTCGATACTCTATTTTAGTCCGTTAGATCAGCGAAGCGCATATCACCAAATCTTCATAGGAAAACAAGATTGGACATACACTGGTTTTGAAGCCTGTGGTTATTTATGTCAATTCTGCCGGATACCTTTCAGAGTGACAACTGATGCTGCTTGGTTTACAGTGCTCTATCGACAAATTATTCGTGAGGAAAACTTAAAAGGAACCTTCGCCTACATCGGTAATACAACCGTGCGGTGTAAACGATGGTCACGATAAGAATCGTACTAACTTTCTTAATGCTGAGAAAATACGAACTTGCTCTGAACGGAAAGAAGAGTATCCCTGATACGAAAGAACTTCAACTGCTGGTTTATGAAGTTCACACGATCTGATGAAGCCTGACTCCGAGGAATCACGACCCCTCTAGGAACTCCCTCCTTAAAAAGATACGAAATCTCAACCACGAGCTATTAGTTTATTTTCATATTATTCTCACTTCTCGGATAGGGTTCATCCACAGGTCCATAACCACGTAATTCCCTTGCCAGACGATGTTAGAGTCATTTGAAACACGAAAAAGCGAGCTCAAACGTACCGTCGTCACTACTGTCAACCACGAGGTACCACTGGTCGCTGAAACGGATGCCGTGGATATAACTATTTCAGTCACACTCGCAAAATTATAGACCGGTCGCATTCTGTCCCCGAACTGTCACAAAGCGAAAAGCATCATTCTTCAGTAGAAAGAGGTCAACGCTATTGTGGAAGCTACCCGGAAGTGAAGACATTGTTTGCTGGGTATACATTCCCGACTTATCAAGGATTAAAAACCGGTCGTCTTTATATTCGACCCCCGACACCACAAAAAGATCAAAAATGATAAGATTCAGATGGGACAAATCGAATTATCGTGGTACAGCTTCGACGTCATGTACCGCCCCGACCACGAGAAAGTCGCGGCCGACACACTGTCTCGCAGCTTCTCCTCCGCGTCCACGTCACTCACATCACTCAGAGAACTACGCAAGTCACGCTTTCACCCGGGTGTAGTTCGTATGCTTCATTTCGTCAGAACAAAGAATCCCCCGTACTCAGTCGACGATATGAAATCTGTTACTGGTGGTTGTACATTTTGTACACACTGTATCATGTTGGTTTGTTATTATCTACCTATCCTAATTACTATTGTTCTCCTGAATTTCCCCCTTTATGTTTCCAGCCCCTACCACTCAACTGTGCGTCGAATAAAGCCTAAATTCTAGGCCTATCTTCTGTCTGTCTCAACCATTTGGATTTCGTAATCATATACGTATTACTTGTTAATCTGCATTTTCCCGTTTTGTATCGATGAGCGTGTCCGGGATTAGAGACTACACTCGACTGATCATTTCAGTAACAGCGAGCGCATAAAACTACCATTTGGTTAAGTGTCAGCCTGCGTAAAGTTAACAAAGCTACCCATATTCTAGCCGGGTATTCGAAGCACTGGGTACCCTTTATCCAAGTAGTCAGTACAGAAAAAAGACATTTACTGCGAGATGTTAACGTTTCCTTAACTATTCTTAACCAATTAGGTAAAACAACGTGAAATTTATACAAAGGATGTTTGCAATTACGATGAACGGAAATTAAGCGGTAAACTTATACTTCAAAGAGCTACGGTTATTCCTATGGTGAGCGGATTGATCGCGTTAGTAATTTCTTATGGCAAAGAAAAGAGCTATTCAATCTGATTAAACTAGCTTCGTTGAATGCTAACAGCTTCGGAGTGCAAACAAACAGCAGAAATGTCGAAGATGAAATCGAGTCATCTTTTTGTTCGGCTGTCATCAGACGCTTAGCCATGGAAGATCCCGGGTTTCGATCAGGATAACCTCTGGAGGTGCTTGGTGTCATCGATTTTATCAGCCACTTGGAGATAATGTTCTGAAATCCGTCATGAGAGTCGTTGGTTTGTTCCACCGATGTATTCGCCCCCGCAACTATAGGTAAACTGGTAAATTATATGTGAAGCACAATTCTACGGTTGACTAGGAGAACCTCAGCGATAGTCATCACGAAACACGTTTGTCCAAAAGCCTCAGTATCTACGGCGCCGAAAATGAGAAGGCTGCTCTCATTTGCCTCAACTCACATGTGAACGGCCCCCATGAACCTTTCCAGTTTGCATACAAACCAAATAGATGCACTGTAGACGATGCAGCTTCTCTCGTTCATCTTTTGAGTAAGTTACTGAAAGATAAACTGAAGTCAGTTAGGTTTCTTCGCACCTCCAACTGGGTTGAAAAACTGTGGGGCTCGCCTTGCCACATTTGTAGACTCACACAAATTCAGATCCTATAATCAACCGTATCTACTCAAGTCTAGCAATGCCCTGCCTACCTAAATTTATTGTTCTACTGCAATATTCCCCGGTTTTCTGAAACAACACTTCAACGTGTTATTGCACGGTCTCATGATAATCAGTCGGGTTTCCTTCATCTTTGTTTGGAAACTTATCTTTTAGCTTACTGACGAAAATATTGAGTCACACGTAACGTAACCTCAAGATACTTCTGAACAGTCGGTACCCACTGCACACCGAGTTGTCTTTTTGTCATTCCCACCCACGTTTCGGCTTTCCGTGTATCCCCTCCTGCATTAACATTCATAAAAATTCGTATACTACGCACTACGTTAATGAATCGCTGAACAAGGAGACAGTATTAACAGTTATGCACTAATTCCTGTGCATATACTTTAGTTCTTTGTTTTACATTTTATATCCTGTGGAACCCGAATGTGATAGTCTTATTGAGCGAACGTTTTGACTGTCATCCAAGCACATTAGTTTACAAAAGTCATTCAATGGAATACAGTTTTTCAAGTATACCAGCAACTCCCAACGAGCTTGACGGCTTTGATCTAGACATACTTCCATAAAAAGCTAGTGCTTTATGTCCATTCATTATGAGTGCAAGCATCATTTGTATACGTTCCAGATTATTTCACCCGGGACGATTCAGAAGAGTAAACGAAATGTTACCTTCGGTTTCGGATATTATCCACTAAAAAATCTTTGCAGTTTCCTTGTATTGCTCTGAACGCATAATCCGTGATTTGTCTCAGTCACCCATGCTCCTATACGCCCCGCATGACATGTTTGCAAAGTGATTGCGATGTGCAGCTTTCGAGCGCTACATATGAGGCGCACTGCATATCAGCTGGATACACACGAGTAGTCGCATTTGCCAATAGATTTTCCCTCCATGTCATGATTCGGTACCTCTCAGCCAACTATGAGACATCACTGACATTCAATCCCCGGCTAGTGACTTTTGATTACGCACTTGCGCAAGAGTGTAATGGAAGGAGTATACCCACAGCCACAAAGGCCCACTGCGTTACAGGAACAGTCGGCAACCAGACCCTGAGACTTGGAGTAACAGAGAACCACATAAGGTCCCAATAGACCATGTGTGGTAACGAGCCGCGCGACACTGGGTTACGCTCTACCACTCGACGCCGATCCTACATCTCACTGAATCCTCTTTTCAGGAAAACAGTATCTCGTAGACATGAGACAAAGAACTTGCCCATAAAATTTAGGAAATTTAGAGGTTCAAAGTAACCCCCTTATGTCCGGTATAAATGCTATTATTTAGTGCTCTCACCATTACATGTATATTTTACTTCAACAAAGATTTGACCCTCATATTTCAGCATCCATGTCCGAACTGTAAAAGTGAATAAATTCTTAACCTTGATTTTTTTTATTCAAATCACTGCTACCACTGCTGTTATCTCTTAACACTGTTCATTACACTAATTTAGTCATTTCCGTGGAAGTGATAAATGGGTCACAAAGATAAGCTAATCTAGAAAGGAAAGATATGCATCCAAAGCACTTGGACAAACTTAAGCTTAAATTACCTCAAAGAAAAATCTCAAATATGTGACGGATAAATGGGAAAATTATTTAAATCCTGGGTTTCAAAAATGACCCCACAAAGGACCACTTCAGCGGCATATTCAAATAACAGCTGGCTGACAAGTCACTAATACGGGCATAAAGCAAATGGGGGTAAGGTAGGTAGCTCCCTGAACCACTCCTGGATTGTTCGCCATGTCTGAATATTTTCAATCCCAATTCGGATACAGGACGGACTGGAGGAATGATAAAATCCATAGTGGACCGGAAGGGGGTCGTTCGGAGCACTTACAGAGAAAGTTAAGCGCTTTAGAATGGCATGTTTTGTCAACTTAGGACCAGCTGAAGATACAGCGGTGGGACGAAGGCGTGTGGATAAAACACTAGGGTTACTTTTCGGGTGCCAGAACGATGGTGACAAGTCTACAGCAGAACAGAATACAAGCACACATTTGTTGAATAGCGAGGTAATTAACTCAGTCACAGAAATACCACCATATCTCAAAATTGATGAAGACAGGTCATAAAGACCAACAACTGAAGTTATTTCAGTCGTACGAAGGAGCTTAACCACTTCTTCTTTAGAAGACGGGGTGGATGAAACTGGGGAGATGGTGGCTAGTAGGCCGAGTCCAGTATATGAAATAGCTGATCGCGAAACGCTTCTAAATGTGACATTAGCTCACAGAAAAGTCGATATCTTGTCGGACGAACACGTAAGTATTGTGGATTACAAGGAATATTAGGAGGCTTAAATAAACAGCTAGATGAATGCGAGAAAACGAAAATACTCGTTTTAACATTTTGTATATATATATATACATATATATATATATATATATATATATATATTCACTAACGCACAGTATCGTTCACTTTAGTTTAGTACTTTCAACCATTACCCCTGCACGTCTGTCCTCGTATTTGTTTCCGTCGCTACATCGCGGCACAGTGATCCTGTCGCCCAGCTCGTCACCAAGACTGACTTTTGGAACCATATTAAGCTTCCCATTCTTGACGTCCTGTACGTAGAGACCATGAGGGTGTGTGGTAAATGATACATGCGTCATACGCAGGGATTAAAAATACTACCGTGCCAGGATCAGAGATGAACATCTCGAAAAACTCGAAGCAGTGCGGCCGCCAAAAACTGGGGCGGAATCTGCATCACATGTTTGGCAATACCTATGGTTCCAGTGTACCTTCACACGATCTAATTGGTGCTCATATTTAGGGCATTGACCACACTTTGGATGTTGCATATATGTAACGGCAGGACACTGATCGTTACACCGATCTCTGGTTGATGTGTGGAAACCCACTGATATACTTATTGAGCTCCAGTTCATTGCGTTTATTTGCTGTCTTTACAGAACGAACAAGCACAACTTCAATCAGATTGCTGTTCCAATATACTACCGGCAGACTTTCGTATTCACATATGTTTCTGTAGTATTGAGTACGAAGTTAAGCACCCTACCCTTGTAGAACACACCACGTTCGAAACATCGGTTTTTGAACGGCTTCCGGCAGGATTTTTACTATCCATTTTTCACCTAGCAAAAGTGATTTTTTTATTGAGGAAATCGACAACCGGAGTAACATGCACTGTATTATGAGGATTTTTCGATTTACTGATTTGAATACGCTGAAATTCCTTCAATTGTCAAGTTACCGATTGTTCTACTTCATGCGCTTAAAATGGGTAGAATGAGGAAAACCATTAGCAAATCACGATGTAGGAGGTGAAAGTGAACAGGCAAGAACGTTGACTGGGGAAAGTGATAAGAGTTAATGACGCATATCACGTATTTCACACGACTGGCAGACGGTTCGGGGGCTGTTCAGAAACCGTTCCAAAAACCGTTCAGAAACCACTGAGAAAGCGCTTGAAAACCGGCCAGTCAAACAGCGCAAACCGCTCGAAAATCGACCATAGACCGATTGATTTTATTTACCTTTCCAGTTGGTAAGTCGGACCTCCGTATTTGTGCAGGCATGTAAAATACGAAGTGAACTCTTCGGCACAGTGCTTCTTAATCTGTCGGAAAAACGTTTGCGCACATGATGTTACCGCCTTCCCTTCATTGATACAAGCGCGAGGGTCATGAGTTTCGTAACGGCAAAGCATGAATTCCTTCAAGTTCGAAACTTGAGATAAGAAGTACCTTGCATTGTTCATCGCAGAACTTTCCCAAGTGCATTCCTGCAGCTATCAAAGGAACTGCCGTCAACTTTATCTCCTGAGTCTCCAGTTCATCATAGCCAGGAAGCGGCACATCCAGCGACACCATAGTCCAGAACTCGTACGTGGCGCAGTCAAGGACGGGTCAGTTCAGTTCAGTTCAGTTCAGTTTGCACAGGACAGGTAATGGCCACGGCCAATCGAGCGTCCAGAATTCCTTCGATGGTATGCACACCAGTTATGCACCCACCACTGCCGGGTGTATTTCGTCGAATCCCCGCTAAAAATGAGAGGGAAACGGAAAACCTCATCGCACACCAACTACGAGAGTGAACTGCGTTACACCGGGTGTCTACCGTTGTGCCTCGTGGATATATATTGTCCTGTGATATTTGTGGCTTCTCAGCGGATTTATAAACATTATGAGTTCAGTTACCTCTGAGGATCAATGTGCGTGTTTGGTGTGCAAGAAAAATATTGGCCCTCGGGTCAAAGCCCTGATGTGTGATTTTTGTGAGGGGTGGATTCACCTGAAGTGTACTAAAATCGACAAGGATAAGTATGAGTGGCTGAGTTCCTGCAGCTCCCCATTCCTGCAAATTCTATGCACAGATTGTACCACCGCAAATAAAAGAAAAAGAGATGAAGCTGATTCAGCGGCGAACCAGGCACCCGCGGTACCGTGTGCAACGAGCCCCAGGTCCCACGCGGAAGTAGCTTCAGGCGCTACGAACAACCCATTAAGAGCAGTGAAGAAGCAACGCCGAGAGAAATCCGTGGTCACAGACAAAGCCGAAGTAGCTGTACACTCGGAAGACAAAACTAATGTTCCGGAAGTATCGAATGCAGCCGGCGGAGACACAGGCCCCGATCCAGGGCAGACGGAAACCATGAGTCAATGGAAAACAGTAAAGCCACGTCAACGGATGGCGCCGCCACCTAGGACCCAATGCTTCCTAGTCGTTATTCTTTCGGAATCAACCGAGTCGGAGCCTCAAAGTAGATTAGAGCACGACGTTTCTCTACTACGGGACACATTTGCCAAAATATTCTCCACGAATGAGGAAAACTTAGCAAATAACGTAAAGCTCAAAGCCGTTTTTCGATTAGGGAAAATAAATTACAATGGTAACCCTCGTCCGCTCAAGGTGGCCTTGGGTTCCGATGAGGAATGCCGCTGGGTGCTACAGCGGTCCTACAGATTAAAAGGAGAAAAACAGCGACTCCTTCGAGATCTTGACCCCGAGGAAAGAGAGAGGCACCGGTTAGCCTTGAGAGAGCTCCGCGAACGCCAGGCCAATGGTGAATCAGGTCTTTTTATCCGGGATTTTCTTGTTCAGCGGAGGCGTCTTCAACTGAGATGGGATCCGTTCAATCTCACCGGCATCATCAACCAGGCGGCCCCTGCGGTGGAGGTGCAATGAGGGTCGGTAAGAAGAGGGAAGATAGAAGAGGGCATGCACTTATCATGTCGTCTAATGTCAGAAGTCTATTGAACAAGCGAGATGAGCTCGAGGCATGGGTGGTTCAGCACTCGCCAACATTGGTCGCCTTGACGGAGACGTGGCTTACCAGTGGGGTGCAGGACTCGGAAGTAGCTATCCCAGGATACACACTTTACCGTGCTGATAGGAGCCAAGCTAGACGAGGAGGCGGCATGGCGATGTACATTCGAGCTGACGTTTTTCGCTACAGTTGGATCGCCTGATAGACCCGGAGGGCCTTGAAGAATCGCTTCGGTGTCGCGTGAAGTTAACACCCAGTGGATTTGAGTCTGTCGGAGTCATTTATCGGTCACCAGAAGCAGACCCACGGGAAGTACTGACTGGAGTGAGACGTTGGGCGGGCGGTGGTCACTGTCTAATTTTGGGTGACTTCAACTCGCCGAATGTGGACTGGGAGAATTTGCGGTGCACTGCAGGAGCGGATTCATTTTCCCGCGAGCTTCTTTCAACGGTGGTGGAACTTTCCTTGTACCAACACGTCAGAAGGCCGACCTGAACCCAGGATCACCACACGTCTATCCTAGATCTGGTGATATCTCCAAGGCGGTCCGATGTTGATCAGATCGAGTACCTACCGCCACTATGGTACAGTGACCATGCAGTATTGACCATCAGCTGGAAGAGAGGAGAGACGTTTGTCCCCAGACCACATGGCGGACTCAACGTCTGGCGAATGTCGTTCCAACAAGTCAGGGAGGCTGCATCCTCAGTGATGTGGTAACCGCCAGAACCGTATGACATAGACCAGGCTTGGGAGGTAATCCGAGATGAAATCCTTCAGTTATGCCAGACTTTTGCTCCACCATCCAGACAGCGGCCGCATGCGAAGGGCCCACCTTGGTTTCACTCGCAACTTAGGCGTCTTTTGAAGCGTCGGAACCGAGCATGGAAACATTGTCAAGCGACTGGAGAAGGATATGATCGATACCGGAACATCCGGAACCAGTGTACCCAAATGAAACGAGAAAAGCGACGTATCTTCGAGGAGACGTTAGCAATGGACTCGGTACAAGCACCCAAACGACTGTTCGCATATCTGCGACGGAGAACGCGAACCACTACTGCAATCCCAGCCCTACAGGACGGACATTCGCTGGGAGTTACAGATGAACACAAGGCAGAGATACTGGCGAGACACTACTTGTCAGTCTATGCTCCCGAACAGAGGCACAATCGTCCCTCACACATTGCCGGGGGAGCCCCCCAAATGTCTTGTCAAGAACTCACCGAGGAAGAAGTGGCGGCAACCATGCGCACCATTAGAGTCAACCAATCCCCCGGACCTGATGGTGTTCATCCGTTGGTGGTAAGGGAACTGGCCGATGTGTTAACTCAACCAGTCACACGACTGTTCAACGCGTCTTCAGCAGCGGGAAAGCTACCCCAAGAATGGAAGAAAGCGGTCGTCGTGCCACTGTACAAAGGTGGGGCAAAAGCTGAGGCTGTCAACTACCGACCTGTCAGTCTAACACCGGTGATAGGAAAGGTTATAGAGCGCCTGCTGGCAACGCGAATCCGGGACCGTATTGGGGTATACGACCTACTTATCCGACAACAACACGGTTTTTGGAAAAGCAGGTCGTGCCTAACAAACTTGGTAATCGCACGAGAACACTGGACGATAGCCAAGGCCGAAGTACACCCTACGGACGTAATCTTCGTGGATTTTAGCAAAGCTTTTGACAAAGTTCCGCATGACCGTCTATTAGGTAAGCCTAAGGCTCTTGGTGTAGTAAATCCCTTGATTCTGTGGATAGAGGACTTTCTAAAAGGCCGAACCTTTGCAGTACGAGTAGCACAGTCACTGTCAACTTGGCAAGTGGCAGCTAGTGGTGTTACACAAGGATCGGTTCTGGGTCCGCTCCTCTTTCTGGCCTATATCAACGACCTACCACCAGTTTTTCAATCGCCGTGCCTCATTTACGCAGACGACCTAAAGATCCTGCGCACGATTACGTCATACGCTGACGAGCTCGTTCTTCAGGAGGACATCAGAGCCCTTGAGAGATGGCCAGATCTGTGGTCACTACCAGTCAACACGGACAAGTGTGCGCATATGCGAGTAGGAGCACCGTCCAGCAGTGGGATGTACAATATACACGGGGCACCCCTCCGGCGCTCTGTCTGTGAAAAAGATCTGGGAGTGATGGTGGCCTCGTCAATAAAAACGAAGCACAGTGCTGATAGAGTCTGTTCTTCAGCGTGGAGTATCCTGGGGCCGATAACTCGTTCATTCGGCCATCTCTCACTCAACGCCTTCAAGGTGCTGTATGCAACCCATGTGCGTCCCAGGCTGGAATACGGGGGGGTCAGCAGTTTTCCCTTGTACTAAGGCAGAGGTGGCAAAGTTGGAAAGAGTACAGAGAGGCGCAACCCGCCTTATCGGAGGGCTACGTGGGGTCAGCTCCGAAGAGCGGCTGAAGATCACAGGGCTGTTTCCAGTGGCCTATCGGAGAGTCCGGGGAGACCTGATCTTCACCAGGCGTGTCATCAGAGGCGACTTAGGTCCAGAACTAAGTGCAGAGCTCCCTCTCCGCGGACATGGCCGTACGAGGGGACACCCGCTTACTCTAAAGAAACTGCACTCGGTGGGCCTCCCTCTGGTGTACCGTCTATCTCGGAGGGTGACCAATCTATGGAACTCGCTGCCAGCCGAAGTGGTGGAAGAGCCCAACGACACATTGTTCAAGCGACTTCTGGACGTATTTCTAAAGAGGTGGTGGGAGACATACATGAGTCTACAACACTGAGCTGCGGTGAGGAGGCTTACATGGGAGAGATACTCTCTGCCTCTATAATGAAGAATGAGAATGGAGAGACATTATGCATCGTGAACTTTCACTGAGACTGAATGCAACGGGCGAAAAAGTCTATTAAAACATACTCCAGAAGGACCACAGTGCTACCCGTCATCCATCTGGCTGGTATACTCAAGGCTCACTACAAGGAAAGATCTCGTACCTCTTGCGATCTAGGGCACCTTTGAAGGGTTGGACGGTCTGCAGATCTACCATTTCATCAGGCAGACCGTTCCAACTGTTCACAACCCTGTTGCTGAAGAAGTGCGATCTAGCCATCAACCTAGATCGGGCTTTTATCAACTTCTTTTCGTGTCCCTTGTTCTGGAGTCTACGGCCACTTGGAATAGACTAGCTGGTCTAAGGCCAGAAAAGCCCTTCATTACCTCGAACGTTTCTATGAGATCCCCTCGAATTCTCCTCCTTTCCAACGAGAAGAGATTCAGGTCACAGAGTCTCTGCTCGTGCGTCTTGCCCCTCTGCCTCTCAACCATTCGCGTGGCGAGACGTTGGACTTTCTCGAGGCAGGCGGCGTCCTTTTTGTGGAAGGGTGACCAGGCCTGCACGCTACCTTCTAAGTGAGGTCGTACTATAGCCATGTAAATAGGTACGAATACCTCCGGCTTCCGGCAAGACAAAGCCGATCGCAGTCTAAAGAGCTCCTCACGGGCCCTTTGTGCAGCAGAGCTGCACTGCTGCGACCATCTGAAGTCACTGTTCATGATGATCCCCAGGTCTTTAACCCTACTGGCTGCTTCTATGGTAAATAGCCCTTGATCATGAGCGACAGTTAGGCTCCCTGTTGCCCTTGACAACAAATGGCTTTTTCCAGCGTTCATAAGTAAGTCCCATTTGTATGCCCAGTCCAGGACGGTAACTATTTCCCTGCCCAAGCCCGCCCTACTCTCAGATCCAACAATCTTCACATCATCCGCAAAAATAAAGCTAGGCGATTGAAGAGCGGATGCCAGGTCATTAATAAATAACAAGAGTAGGACCGGGCCTAAGGCGGATCCCTGAGGTACACCACCGGTGGCGTTCATCAAACTGGAGCATCTATCCCCCAATTTGACGTAAAAGGTCTTATGGGAGGAGAAGTCCGCCAGCCACCTACATGCTGGCCCACCTATACCGAACATCTCCCTCTTGCATAGCAAAAGACAATGATTAACGGAGTTGAACGTCTTGCCAAAGTCCAGGTAGCATACCTCATTTGCATACCTCCGTCCAGTCGTCGAGTTACTTCATCTAAGAAGCACAGGAGATTAGTCAGACAAGATCTATTTTTCAGAAATCCATGCTGCGCCGGACTTAACATGGAGTGCTTCAGTAAGTGCCGACAGGTGTTGGCGCGGATGATCTTCTCAAGGGCTTCTCGTAGGATGCTAGTTAGGCTAACAGGTCTGTAGTTATGCATAGCCGACTTGGGTGCCCACTTATGAATCGCCACGACGGCTCGGCCTTCCAGTCCCGAGGCAGCTCACTCTGGTCCAACGTGGACCTGTACAGCCTGCATACCGATGAGGCTGTGACATCCAGCGATGGCTCGGTGGCAGTTGGGTCGAAGCCATTTGGGCTCTCTGACTTGTGGCTGTTTGATTCCTGCAAGGACTTAAGCAAGCTTTCGCTCGAGAGATTAAGCCCGTTTTACTGGGGAGAGGGATGCGCCAGAGCTAGATCGAATCGTACTCCACTATCTATCCTATGCACGCTACCAGAGTATTCCTCCGGGGCGTCTGCTTTGCCCTGGTCATCAGTGACAATACCGTGGTCTCTAGTGGATAGCGGACCCACGGCATTCTTTGTTGAGCCTTTCGACTGCACGTGACTGTATAATTTTTTCGGCTGCTGTCTTGCGCATTGTACCAATCTGAGCCAAAGTTCTCACTTAGGGGTCCTCAGAAAGCTCGCAGTCTCGTTTCTAAGCCTTGTATAACGGTTGAAGACTAGCCGACTGCCTGGAGCCTCGTACTGGTTCCAGCTGCGGTTTCTACTTTTGACGGCCCTAGGTATTGCAGCCTTCCACCACGTAGATTTTCCCTCCCCACTCCTTCGTTTCAAGGGTGCGAACTCTTCCTGTAGGGCAGCCAGGGATCCCTTTACGGTCTGCCAGCGCTCCTCGACAGTAGCCCCATCTATCGTGTCCCAGGTCAAACCCATCGCCTTATTACGACGCCTATCTATGTCCATACTACCAAAATGTCAGACCAGCCTTCAGGGTACCTTGGGTTGCCGCATGCATAGGACTATTTTGACACAAACTTGGCCACTCTTGCCCAGCGGTGCACAATAACGCAGTCCAGACACGTCGTTGGTGAAGTTCGTTTTTGCTAGGTCCAGGAAGGATGGGAAGCGCCCAGTCCTATATCTGGTATTTTACTTAATGTGCTGGTGCAACGCATTGACGTGCAGCAATTCTAAGTGGGTTTGCTCCTCCGATCCCGGCAAGCAGACCTCAGCCGTCCAGTCGATGTGCGGAAGATTGGGGTCATTCACTACGAGAGTCTTTTGTGCGTCCTTAACTAGTTCAGTCAAAGTCCGCAGTAAACAAACATCCCATTCGCGGTTTGTGCTTGGTGCCCTGTAGACACAGACGACGTTAACCCTTCTGCCTGGAGGGATGATCGTAACGGCGCATAACTGGATATTACGAATGCACATCTTGGTCTGAGACTAAGGTGGTTCGTACTTGACCTAGTGAGGATGGCTACTCCCCCGGGGCGATCCTATTCTCTATCCCGCCTATAGACTGCATAACCGCTACTTATGAGGTTTGGCACATGGTCTCCTTCAGAAAGCCACTTTTCTGTGACGGCAACTATTGACGGCTTGTGCTCCCCAGCGGTTTTGGCAAGTTCCGCCCATTTGTTTCTAATACTGCACGCGTTAGTACACAAAACCGCTGCCTTTGCTCCGTCGCCTAGGTTTCTCTTGTTGTTCACTCCTGTCTATTTCTCAGGCTCGGAGCCTGAGAAGATGGCAATTTTTTGCTTCGGACTCCCCACTGGTCAGCATGACGCCGGCTGATGATCCAGAACTTCTGATGACTCCCGATCCATCTCTACAGGAGTTGCCACAACATCCAGACTGGCAGGGGTCTCACTGCCATCTATCTTCGGACAGTACTGCCAATTTTCCTCTTCCAGCGCGTCTTAAATTACAGCTGTTCCCGACCCTGCACACGGCTTCTTTACTGTTGTCGGGGTCAGGGCCTGAGAGCGGAGTACGGCGTTCTGCTGAACCTATTATTTTCTCACCAGCCCCTTGGCTGGTCGAGCCAGGTTACCCCTCGGAGCTAGACCACCAGGCCTTACCCTATGCTCGTCCGGCACAATTTGGTATCTGCCCTTGGTGGTGTCAGCCACTACTGCTGCCCTCGCTAGTAGTTTATCCCGGGTAGCCTCATCAGCGAACTCCACTAGTTTTGGTCTCACACAATGTTCGCCTTTGTTCCCGAGTGGTGACTTCCATGTTCCCACTCTGTGAGCCCTTCTTAGGATGGTAGGGCACGGAACACCTGCGATTCGCAGTGTATCGCAGACCCTCCTTCTGTCTATGCCTAGCTGACTTTCGATTCCCTTAAAAAGGGTTCTTCCTGGTTTAGGATCAGGAGCCTGTGGCTTGATACCCTGCCCATCGACAAGATTTGCCTCTGCAGATCCTTCACCTTGCTTTCCAATAACAGAAGAGCAGGGTCATCCACCCTAGCTAACCCACCCTTCGCGATATTACAGTCACTCTTCTTTTTGACCTGCCTTGCCCTTCTCGGCTTCTGTTCAGTCCACTGGCCCTCGTCGGTGTGCTTCAAAGGAGTTGAGACAACGACCTCATGGCAACCCCTCGGAACTGGTCCACTCGCCCTGATGATTGTCCTCTCGGGTGTGGATACTACCCCCGCAAACGACTTACTGCAACCTGCTTGCGGTGGTTTGGGGCTTATGCCTAAGGTACTTCTTTGTGGGCATTGGTCCTGCCCTTGGGCCTGCCGTTTAAAGGCCAGACTGGCCGCCTCCTTGCAAGGGGCACAGACCCACTCAGCCCATGGGCTCTGCCTATAAGGGACTTGGATGTCGTTTGATGTTCCTGAACACCCTGGGTGAGCCCATCTCTTGCATACCTCACACTCTATACCATTTACCACACGTTTTCCGAACTTGGATGCGAGACAAGGGTCAGAAACGCGTGTCATTGCGAAAATCACAAAAACGACGGCAAAAACAACTCAAGCGCTTTTTACCCAAACACAAACTACGCACTCTGACACTAACAGGTAAGGCCCGCTAAACGAAAAGAAAAGCTCCGAGCGAGAAAAGACCGCGTCAAAAAACACTTAACTCTACTCGGCAATACTACAAGGAGGATAAAAATATTCTCCGGATAAAACGAACCTTAAATGCTTTTCTTAAACTAGGTTAATTCACAAAACTATTCAAAAACTCAATTTAGGGGCAAGAGCACTATTAATTCAAACCGAGCGGCACTCACCACCAGTTCAGCTGTCCTGAAGTCTTGAGGCATCACCCGGGTTCGAGGCTTTGATCCCAGCTATCCCGGTTCTCGAGGGAATCTTTGATCGTTTTTCGGATTCACCGAGCCAAGGCCGGAGTAAATAGAATCGGGGGCGGGGGTGGTGCCGGGGTGGAGGCGGCAAAAGTACTGGTCAGTTCAGTTTGCACAGGATGATAGATCAGATCAGATCAGGTCACAGGACTTTTGGCTCTGGCCAGTGTGCGTCAGGATTCGTTCGCTCCAGAGCTGCAAAGCTCCCACTGTGCTTCGACTGCCTAGTGGTCCGAATGTTGTAATGGTCGAGTGGTGGACTGCGAGGAAGAGAATGAAAGGCAGATTCACTCTCAAATAACCGGCAGTCGAGTTGGATACAGAGGTTCACTGTCCCATCTAGCTGTCATGCTTACCCTCGAGAATCCCACGCGAGGAAAACTGAATAGATAAAAAAAGGCAGCACTTTGCTGTATTTTATTGCGTGACGGGTGAACATTTATTGTCTTAGAAAAAGAAGGGAGTGAAAGAGAGAGTTGTAACCTGGGGGTGTGCTCGCTTGGCCATTGATAGTCGGGGAAAACCTCCTCCCAGCAGTCATCCAGCCGTCGTTTAAGCATGACGATGCTGTTCGCTGCTACCACATGGGGTGGCAGTCTGTTCCACGAGTTCGTACCGCCATGAGAGAAGAAATGTGCTCTATCGCATCTGACGGCCCTGGGTTTCATAAATTTGTGTTCATGATCTTAGGGCGCCGGGTTTTTGCTCAGAACTAACAACGGCCTGTCAGTTTCAGGTAACCAGTGGAGCTGTTTGAACGCCTCTGCCAGATCCTTCCTTAGGCGTTGCCTTTTGAGTGAGAACAGGTCAAACTCTCTGAGGCTTTCTTTGTATGTCCTGTCCCTCAACCCACTGATCATCTTAGCAAACCGTCTTTTGGCGGTTCCCAACAGCCGTTTGCCCCTGAGCCAAGGCCAGGAGGCAATATTCCAGGTGAGGGGTATATGCTTCTTGCAAAGTGACAACGTTGTTTTGGCGTCCCGAGACATGACAGTCCAACACAGTTGAAACATAGACCTAGTACCGTTGGCTGTTTCCTCACGGCGCTGGTTGATGGGCTTAGAGTTTTCATCCACTTAAGCTCCAAGGTCTTCTATGACCTCAATAGCCTCAAGCATCCCGAGTGCTCCTTCATCGAAGTGCCGAGGTCCTGCTGCTGCCCAGCCATGCAGAAGCGGTCCGCACTTACCTCGGTTTAAATGTTGCTCCCATGTTTCGGTCCACTCTCGTATTCTTATCGGGTCTTCCGGCATCCAGTTCGGAGATGGTCCCCCGCAACCCTAAGGCCATCTACGAAAGGGAAACCAGGACACCTCAAGGTGTCGACCAGGCCATTTGTTTCGATCAATAACAACAGGGGCCCCAACAACTACCCCTGCGACACCCCACAGCATGCCCTAGCCGCGCTGGATGTTGCATCCTCAACTCGGACATGGAACATCCTTCCAGCGAGGTATGCTCTAATCCAGTTCGGCACCTCCTGTGCAATCCTCATGCGCTGCTTTTTGAGCACCAGCAATCCTTGGTTTACTTAGTCGAGGGCCCTCTGGAAATCCAGATAGCACACTTCATCTCGTTCGCCTTTGTCCAGTCTGCTGGTTACTTTACCCAGAAATGATAAGAGGTTCGTGATACACGATCCCCTCCTTACAAATCCGTGCCGCTTCACTGAAATCATCCCATGGTATACAACATGATTGCGGTCTTGTCTCTAACGATACCCCCAAGTATTCTTAGTGCCTCTGACAGCAGCTTGGTGGGCCCTCGTGGATGGGTACCACTTGGGCTTTTAGTCAGTTAGAAGGCAACCTGGCCGAGGCTAGTGACCCGGTGAACTAGTGCTCCAGCGCCCCGGACATTATGCTTGCTAACAGAAGTAGGACGGTGGGGTGAATCCCGCCTGGGCCGGCCGCCTTACCTCGCTCTAACCCGTTGATAGCCAGTTCCACTTCACGGGTTCTACAACAACTTCGTCCACTTGGAGAACGCCATGACGCTCTAGTAATGGAGGCTGGTTTCCAGCCTCTGCAGTGTCTACCAGCTCAGAGAATATTTTAAGTACTTCGGATTTTTTGCCGGTGTTGCTTACATGCCTCTTTTGCCCATACATAACATTTCCTACCGCCACTTGTGACTTTGCTTTAGACTGTACATAGCCGTAATAAGCCTTGGGGCATTTTTTGGTGTTTTGTGCCAATCTCGCCTCGTTTTCTATCTGTTGCTTCCGTTGTACCTGTATCTGTATCTGTTGCGTCTGTTCAAGCCTCCTCAAAAACTGCAGAAGGCGAAAATGTCCAGCCGCTCTGCGGAAGCGTCTCCAAGCCACTCGCCTGCCTGTCCTCGCTTTATCGGCTCTGCGGACCCACCAAGGTGATCGGCCCTTCATTCTCACCCACTTATTGGAGCGAACTCACCAGTGGGTCGCATCAAGCCGCCTCTTATGTGCAATCACCAATCGTGCATCCAGATCTCGGTGTTGTCGGCTAGTTTCTTTGGCCCTCAACACTGAGCACTAAAGGCATTTTCAGGAACGCAAAATAAGAGAGGCAGCATCACCCCCATAGACACGTTTCAAGTTCAAAGTTTTCGAAATTAGAGGCAGTCGAACACTTCCCCTATGAGCCTCATCACCATCCACCCTTGGATGTGCCCCACAACAGTGGATCAGACCAACTCTCCATCAGATGTGATTCAAGTTTCCGCTTGGGAAGTTTGCAGTTGTCCCCCTCCATTACGTCAGCGGCCAGTGAGCTGTCTTGAAGTCTTGAAGTAGTTCACAAGAACGAGGCTTGAGCCCAAATGCTCCCGGTTCCTGTATGTATCTTTTTACTCCCGGTGCCATCGACCTGGAATGGCAAAACTCGAAAGCAAGGGGCAACAAATTTCAAAGGAGCGACATAAGAGTAAAAATAAGCGTTTCCTGACAATACGAGTGTGGATACATGAAAACGTCACTAGTTTTGTCGTTTTAAAATTTACACATAAGAGCGATTTGCGTATGCATTCGCAAGAACAAAGAGGGTGGATCAATTTATGATTGCGTACATGTACAAGTAAATACGATTGAGACGGCACGTGAAAATATAGGGGGGAGTGATCTACGCGAGTGCGACCGCAGAATTGGCTTGAATTGGCGTTAGTCATAACCGTTTGTCTAGTCTGGCCTTAAATGCCTCTTTTGGGGAGGCATTCACTTCCTCCTGTGGAGAGCTATTCCACAGAAATATTATCCGGAACGAGAATAAGTGCTGTCTATTGAAGGTACGTGGATGGGGTTTGAAAAGATTTTTCGTGTGTAGTCGTCTTCCTGACCGAAATCTCCGGACAGCAGTGAATTGTCGGGGGCCGTCTCCAACGTCTATGAAAATCTGTCTCATTGTTTTCCGGGATGCAAAAATGCCATGGTGTATAACGAAACTCTTCTCTCCTGCGTATCACCAAACAACACTGGTGTTACAGGTAAAGATTAACAGCTGTCGAGAGCTCTTCCGGAGACCTCACTTGTTCCACAGTTTTCATACTTGCGAGTTTCCGTTGATGAAACAAACGCTGGTCCCAGGTTTGGAACCCCCCAGTTATTAATGACAAATGGGTGGGCATGTCTTTCGGCAGAGAGACTGGTCATACGCTTCCCCTTAAGGGAGCAACCACACTACCCAGGGTTGACCGGCACGAGGTGCTCGGTTTCTGGTTAGGTTGTAACTTGTCCTTCTCCCACCATCTCCAACTTGCGAGCAAGTCCGCCTTCCGAGTCCTAAATATGATTCGAAGGTCCTTCCTGCGCATCTCTAGAGATGATTTCCTCATAATTTTCGGCACGCATATCAGACCTCTGCTGGAGTACGGTAGCCAGATAGTGCACTCTGGTCTTGTCCGAGACCGTGAGATCCTAGGAAGAGTTCAGAGGGCCTGCACCAAAGCAGTATGGGGTCTGTCCCCTCTACCTTATCCCGTCCGCCTCTCACCCCTCAACCTCTATCCACTTGACTTAAGACGCGTAAGAGGTGATCTGTTTTTGATGTTTCACCTTTTTGAATAAGTCAAGGCGATTGCTTCCTCCCCACCTGTCTAGCCTCTTCTCTCCGTGGTCACTGCAGAAAGGTTGTTAAACCGAGACCACTCACTTCACTATGAATTGACTTTTTTTGGCTGTAGGGTTATTACTCTGTGGAAGGCACTTCCGGAAGATATTGGTCCCTAGAAGAACAAAACTATCCTCAAGAAAAAGTTAGACCTCTGCCTTGGTCTCTCCAAGTAATTCATTGTCCAAAAACGTGAAGTAGATGTCTTTTATTGCATTTCCATTCAGCTATATGTTCCTGAGTGTCGCACCCACATTCCGCTTAAGGCACTGTCCATGGTGAGAAACTGCATGAAGTTATGTAAATTTCGTTTTTGTTGCCGCCCCGCCGCGCCCCCGCTTCTCTTTACTCTCGTTTCAGCTCGGCGAATCCGACAGACGATCAAGGATTTTCTCGAAAACCGGGGCTACTAGGCTCAAAGCGTTGAACCCGTGTAATGCGGCAAGACTTCGAGAATTCCATGTTTTTAACCCAGCAGATCTTTTCATGACACAGCTAAATCCAGTCGCTTGTGCATAATTTCCATCGACAGATTGATGACAACCTTGTAAGTGTTTTCCTCAATTCTGTTTCATATAAAAGCTCTCGTATTTGTTCTTCTAATACGGATACAGCGATACTCATATTGCACACACCTAAAAACTATAAATCCCCTTTTTCAGAGGATACCTATCAATTATGTCTCCGTATGTGGCTGTTTGCCGGAAAGAGTGCCAGCATACGAATTCCATGAGATCTATCACATTCGTAACGTCTACAACGTCCAGCTCTCAGGTAATCACGGGAATGAAGAGATTCCCCTCCGAATTGGGGATTTCTGCTCCAAAGAGTGCTACACCCACCACGACTCGTTTTTGGCAAAGTCACACCGTTCCGCTGCGGGGAACTGCTACATATTGTATTATTTTGAAGTATACTAACACCCGACTCTCAAAAAGGGGACACAAGGTGACCCGGATAACTGCCGACCCAATAACCACACTCAAGTAGTCTGAAAAATCATGGAACGAACTACCAGAGAACACATTGTTCGGTATCTCTTATCTAACAACATAATTCACCCTCGTCAGCAAGGTTTTCAGAACCCCCGCTCTTGCTGCTCCTGTCAGCTGAACTCCCTCAATGTTCTGTCATCTGCAATTGATGCTGGCAACTCTGCGATTGTCCGGCACCTGGATATGTCTAAGGCTTTCCACCGTGTTCCCCATATGCGCCTGATAGCCAAAATCCGACCTCCTGGAGCAGCTGACCCTCTTCTCTCTTGGCTTTCCCCACATCTCCCTCACAGATCGCCAGCTGTGCTGGTTGATGACCACTTATCTTCTACCAAGCCAGTTGCTAGTGGCGTAATCCGTGGTAGCGTCTTAAGTCCATTATTTTTCCCTATTTACATCAACGACATTTTCTGCCCTATTTGCAACGATATCCCATTCCTCTTTGCTAACGATATAAAAATAGTTTACTCTTCCCGCCCTAATGGCTTATCGGCGACCCTGTGCACCCTGATGAGGTACTTATCCTCTCCCTAAACCTGGTGCACCTTGTGGTCAACGAACTTCTCTGCAGAGAAAAGCTTCCTCTTACTTACAGGTGCACCGTACCGCCCGGTCAAATTAATCTGGATGGCCTTGCAATCCTCCTTCACCCCACTGTTGTTGACCTTGGCGTAAGCTACTCCCGTTCCCTTAACTTCTCATACCAGCCCTCGTTTTAAGCCGCCAAAGCTAAGCAAACCCTGGGCTTGATACATCGATATTTCTTACCACCCGCCAGTCGCCTTTCCATATAACTTTCGCGTGTAAGCACACTTCTTGAACACTGCCCGATTACCCGCAGCCACTGGCCACGTTCTCCAACTGTGTTGTTCGAAAATGTTCAGCATACCTTCCCCAAAAAGCCCTTTGGCGTATCCGTAACTCTATCTTACTGCCAACGCTGTGAGCTCCTACACATTGGGCCCTTGTGGATTCGCCGCGCGAGGCCCAAATTGGTCCCCCTCTTTAGGCTAATTGATAACCAAGTCTGCTTTGTCCATCATATCTCATTCGCTGCTTCCCAATCCTACCCCCTTCGTCACCGTGTCTTTCCTCTCTCTGTCCCTCAACCTAATCTCAGCCTGAGGTGCCTGTTCTTCCCGTCAGCCTATTCCAAAATATAGAATAAGCTTCTCCTCAGTGTGCGCAGTGCCTCTTGATTGTGAGCCTCTGGGGGTGCACCTGTTATCTACTTGACTGTCCCCTGTGCTATAATAATAGTTAATAAGTGTGTCTCCAGCGGTCTAGCCTTTGAAAGAAGCCTCACGCTGTAACCTTATTACTTCTGAGCCCCAAGCCAATACCTAAGTTCCACGGCTAAACCTTTTCCTTCACTCGGTACCACCATCCTTGAGCTTTGCCACCCCTGACCCGCAGCGAATTTATCTCCTTTTTTCGGGGCTATAACTCAACCCCCGACCCATATTGGTCTGTGTGTCAATCCTAACCCCACCTCTCTTTCTATCTTGCCCCATTTGGTGGACCCCATCACCGTCCCCGCTGCCTACACTCATGCTAATGCAATAGGTTTTAGCCTTTCCCACGCCCTACTATGCCTCAACTAGACCTTAGAACCCACTAACTCGCTGAGCCCTATTTTAGCCATTTTTTAATCTTTTCTTTCTGATAACCGTTGATTCTCAGCTGGGGCATACCCAGATCGTCTTTTTATCCCATTTCCCTGTCCAGTGATCTTCAGTGACGGCCAGTCGCTTCTCCGGCAGAAGCATCCGGTCAACAATGGTACACGGCCCCGTTAGCTCCTTTATTCAAGGTCTGTCACCGTCCTGCAATCAAAGTCTCACACAACTTGGCCAGTCAATCCTGGATCATATGGCTTTATTGTGGCTACTTTGTCTAAATGCGTAACTATCACTGGTCGCTTGCACCAATGCAAATGGTGCGGGGCGCGGTCAGATCCACTGACTTGGCCGGCGCACTTATGGCGTGCACGCCGCCAGCAACCATGTGCTGGCGAAAATAGGTTGACCCCCCGTAAGATGCCTTTGAGCAATACGCAACCAAGTTCAAAACGCATCCCGAAACCAGAACGCGATTATCCTTGAAATATTACGATACTAGGTCATCAAATGAACACTGATATTAAACAGATACGAATCTCAGTTATGCGATCACAGGGACTCAGGAAACAAGAACCAAATTGCGGCGTGCGAGAAAGGAGCACGTGCGTTGCGTAGATTCCAAATAGGATATGGCAGTGTAGCGCGACGGCCGCGAACAAACAAATGCCAGTTCATGAAAACAGTGCACAGAAACAAGCCAATAGAGTAAATAAAAGAGTAATGTCAAGAGAACATGAAATTGTAGTGTTTCCTGGGAGAGATTTTCCACAACCGGCCTTTACACCTCCTGTCGCCACAAACGGTTTTTAGGTTGGGTGTAGTGCGCACGGCCAGCCCCGCCCATTAGAACCTTTAGCAGATCACTGAACACCATTTTGGGGCCGTATTGCTGCTGCTAACATGCCACTCATTCTGTGATCCACAAAGACCGTTTTTCCTCCGTCGAGCTCGCCCCCAATATTGACGTCATAACCTACATTTTCATGCCCGTCAAAGTTTGTCATTCCATGTATCCACTAAACAGCTTCCAGCTATCCTCGGCACCCACCAACCTCTCCTTCCCTTGGCACCCTATGATTACCCATAAGGATACTCATCAACCTCTTATGCTTACGCTCCCTTCTTTTTACCTCTCATTCCTCCTCTGTCCCTCCCGCAAGCCTGTCCTTTCCTAATATCATAATTCGCTGTTACTACTCACTTGCTGACTCTTTTATGGTCACTGTTCCTTTCCTCACCACATCCACCAAAAGGTGTTCTCCGCTGAAATGCATTCCGCGGTTTCCCATCAGTCAGCAATATGATTACTGACTAACTGCTCTCTCCGTCAACCTAACTGTTCTCCTACACAGTGTATTTTCACCTCATTATCCTGATCCTGAGGTGCACCAGGACTTTATCATGTTTGCATGCCGCAGATATATTTATCATTCAGCTCCCCCGTTGTTACTACATCAAGGCACCCGTCAAAATTGTCAGAAAAGGTCATTCACTTACCACCCACCCAACACACCAACACCTTTTCGTGCTATCGCCCATGAAATCACTTTTCAACGCGTCTCAGATAGTTTTATCATCCAGCTATCACCTTCATGCCGATGCTGATGTATCATTATCCATCTACCCAATAGTAAAATGCCAGCTGATCGCTTACCTCGCCTCCGTCTGCTGTTCTCTCACCTCTTTGACAGTCTTTCTTTCCATCAAGTTGAGCAATTCGTTTGGCTCGTTAATTATGTAAGTAACTCAATGAGCATCCAGCGTCCATGTTCCAGCACTATCTTCGATGCTTGGAACAATAAAAGCTGAAGCTGTTGTTACACCTCAGCCTCCTCCTTTATGTCATGCAGCTTTGTTTGCCTGTCATTCCGCATGGTAAACACGATATAACGTTCAATAAATGCTGCGCACTTGTCATCCACTCTGTCATCTCGTCTGCGGACTATTCGCCTTCATCATCACCGTAGATATGAGCACCCCTTTTGACTTATCCTCCATTTTTACTCTGACATTTCCCAACGGACACAACATAAGCAAACAATCCGCTTCAGGCTCCCCCTTCTCCTCCGGCCTTTCCTTCATCATCACTTTGATGATATCCTTATCCCTCCAGAGGAGTCACTAGCTTGCCTTACAACTGACCCCGCCAGTATCCGACCACCAACTTCTGCTGCGGCCTCCACCGAATGTTTCGCTATATTCTGAATCCGTTGTACCGTTCTCGTCTCTCGTACCAGACCAATTGATCACGCAGCTACAGCTCTGCGGTTGCCGCGAGATGTACATGTCAAAGCGGTCACCTGGTCGCCTATCTACCCTCTGCTGCATTATCGCTTCTGCACGCTATTCGCCTCTGCAATCGCCACGCACAGCATTTCACGTTGTTGCACTGCCATGATGCCATATCCTCTCTGTTACTTCGTGACATACCCATATCATTGAAAATAAACCGCTGAACGCTTACCGGCCTACCTCTGGCTACTTCTTCCATCAACGCTGTCGAAACCTCCCTCTCTGTCCACTGGATTTGTTGGTCTCTTTCCTTATGAGTGACTACTTTGGCATCTCACCACAAAATTTTACCACCACACCGGCCACCGATTTTTGGTATTTTGTCTCTGATGATCTATTCTTGCACATCATCCAGTTTCTTTATCCATATACTCTTCACTCCCTGCCGCGTGTAAACGACTCTTTGAACCCCCCTCGATGAACTCTTCTTTTTTCTCTTCCCCTTCGATTTTACCAAATTTCTTTTGATTTTGCTGAAGTTTCTAATGTTGCGGTTACTTCCGATACTACTTATGCGCACGATCTTCTTTTTTAATCCACCCGAACCACCTTCATCCAAATCGTCCACTTGACCCTGACCTTCAAATTTACCGGGCAATATTACCGTTTTAGTTCGCTTTACCAATATAAATGATACTCTGTGCATACATGTTGCACCCTTCTGAAAATTCCGATTCTGACACCACTTGAATCACCTGATCATGCCCTCTAGCATGTTTCGACCGCATCGGAAATATACCATCACTATCACACTAGGAACCTCTACAATTATGTGGTAACCTTTCAGGTAATCACGCGAACATACTGAAGTGAGAAAAATGAGTCCCCACCGAATTGGGGATTTCTGCTTCAACGAATGCTACACCCACTACGACTCGTTTTTGGCAACGTCACTCCGTTCCGCTGCGGGGAACTGCTACGTATTGTATTGTTTTGAAGAATAATAACACCCTTTATACCGAATGACAATTCTATTAGGTTTTCTCCATCAGAAAGGATTCGAACGGAATGTTCGATACATTCTCCCAAATCTCGCGCTGAATTTTCTTCACTGCCTCGTTCTTTAACAGGGAAAGTCCACGGCCCACTTTCTACATATATGCGTATATTAATCAAGCAATTGCTTGTGATTTGTGCGTGGTTGACGAATCTTTGTTTGGCTAACGGTTCTGGACTTCGCCTTTCAGGCAGGAACCTCGGAAGCACCCTTCTCCTGTTTTACTCTCGTTGGTGCTCATCGATGGCATATGCTCTCCCTCGGCCCTAGGGATTGAACCCGGGAGCCCCTCGCCTGGAAGGCGCATATGGTACGACTGTGCCTTCCAGCTCCAGTCTGGGCCGATCTAAGTCACCAGCTTGAGCTTATTGGATGGTGTCCTTTATAGTAGCCAGAAATGCCTCACAGCTTCGAAAATAGACACGGCAAGTACCCTGCCAGCTCTAAGCGAATCGTTCCATTCGAAGCTGTGATGCATTTCTGGCTAACATTCAAAAAAGCGTAAACTGGTGTTTTGGATCAGCCCAGGTAGGAGCTAGAAGAGGCAGCCGTAACATACACGCCTTCGAGATGAAAGGATATGGGTCCAACCCCCAGGCAGGGCGGAGTATACGCACCACTGGTGAGCTCAAAAGAGAGTAAAACTCGAGGCTGTTGCTTCCGAGAGCAGGTTTTCTTGGATGATATGAGGTCCTTACGCGAGAGGCGGAGTCCAAAACAGTCACCCAAACGATATTTTACCACTCGTTTTTCTTTGTCCACCAACTTTGACATCCCACAGGATGCAAATAGTTTTCATAAAGCCTCAAGTGGTTGATCCCAGTTAGGTACTGAGGAATTTGCTGTCACTTCTTAATTAGGACGTCACTGTCAGCGGCAAAGTGGTTGTCGCCACGGAATATACATCCTGTGTCAAAGGACTGCGAAATAGTTTCTTTATTACCGAGGCTTAAGGTTACAAGACTGATTCGATCTCACCGTGCATTAATGAGGCGGTATTGTTATTTACCCGATGTTGCTAAATGCCAAGTTGGACAAATTTCCTTGTGCCAAGGATGTGACAATTCCCTTGCCATACGAAGAGCCGCAGGCCAATCAAAGAAAACATCTTCCGAACTTGGAAGATCTCACGGTGTTTGTCCGACTTAACGGTGATTTAAGTGAAAAAGGAATTCTTATCACAGTCACTGATTAATACAGTCAGCCGGCATACATGCAAAAACCTTTGGTCTAGCACCCGTGGGAGGCCATCTTTATTGGTCGGGCAGAACCCGGCCCTCACCTGCAACGGGGCGGAGATGACTGGAGAAACAGACGTGGGCCGTTTTGGACCTCATGACTCCACGATAGGTAGGGCTACTGTAAAGTAACATCCGTTTGCTCACATGTGCGGTTGAATCAACCATTTTCTGGGAGTCATTCACGCTAGAGATTAGGTGTACCATATAACGATGGGGCACCAACCCGATAGTTTGTGAAGTAACTGGCAAAATCGCCAGGCCATTTTACGGACCATTCACCTATAGCCCCACTATGGTTTTCCAGTTATTTGTATAAATAGTGCTAACACATATATCATCTAAAACTCATATTTAGCTAAACGGGAACGGTTTCTGCCTCGACATTTCAAACAGACATGTTTGTTCTACCATTCATATAAATTCCGTGGGCCGCACTGCTAATTTCCCTTTAGGAGCTTAGCGTTAAACAACATGGTGGAGGGACTCTGCATTGAAAATACAAAACACAATCAGCTGGTAAACCTTTTATTCCGTTAAAAATTTCCGTGTGCTTATTGCAACGGAACGATGGCGCAGTCCGAGGTGCAACCTTCGGAATTCGGGGAGTGGGTAGAGGGTAAGGATAACTTAGTTACTTAATCACTGAGTTGCGTGAATGTGGGTTCAGAATGCAGTAGCAGTCAACTTGAAGGTTGCATTGATAATGTAGGATGTTCGTGAGAGTAAACCTAATAATTAACTGATTATCGGTGTATTTCAGTGGGAGTTGGACTAGCGTGGATAACGTGCCCATTTAAGATACGCTTGTGAATTCGTAAATTTTGTTTGAAAGTTAAAAATAGCACAAAAACATTCGTCGATTTTTGATTGATGTAAGTGTATCCTGCACTCGACGTGTATCTTTTCCGCAAATTTCCGGCAACCTGCCGGCTATTTCCCGTATAGCCTTAGGCAGGTTACTAGCATGCCGCCAGCACCAAGCTGGGTCAGGGCCGGAATCCATCTGCTACCAGGGTGGCTGTGGACGCGACCCTGGGGATTTTCAGTATTCCTGCGGGAGAAAAGTAAGTGGACAGTGTTGTCTCTTGAAATGCCATAACGTAGTTAGAAATTTGCCACCTTTATTTTTACTTGCACGAGCATCTAATATGTATTAGATAGGGACCATCGTTCAATTTTCAGGTCCTGGAATTGTACCGGCATATTCTCTACCCCACCCGAAGACTAGCACTCACATGGAAATTAATAATAGAAGTCTCTCGGGGGTTATTGCTGAATCTTATTTTGGATCACCCGATACTATAGATGGAAAACAGTGCTATATATGCAAATATTTTACTGACGGAGCCCAAGCTGCCATTTTCGAGTAACTAGCCACCACATAAGTGCAGGTAATACTATAAAAACGGCTCGGATCCATTAGTACCCTTCTTCTCCGTGAAACCACTCATTATGATTGACAGGATTTCCCAAAGACACTATAACTAACTTTCTAGAGAGCGTATTCTCCGTGTATGTGTGGATGCATACTCCAGACTCGGTGTTGCTTACCGCCCTTGCCTATCGTGCCCGATGTTGTCACAGGAAGACCCCACAAGACTCACGAAGGCGTAATATATCTGTCAGTTCGACAGAATTATTGGGCCTAATCATATAAAATATTTTCAAACCATGAATTTTAGAATTAGATTCATCCTGAAGCTCCAATCTAATGGGTCATAATAATTGGGCCTTGAGCGGTACATTCGCATTTTCAAGTCACCTCGCTGTCTCGATCGTATTCTCGTTTAGGTGGCATACTGTGTAGTTTTTCCTTATTTTGTGTTCTTTATCCTGCCCATTTTCACCGGTTAAATATCTTGAAAAGAAAAGTCAGAGTTGCAACATAGCACGATTTAGGTCCGGGGCGATTTCGCTGCATCTCAACATGGAGCATACTGCAGAACGATACTGTTTATATAAGTTCATGTAAAACACTTATGTTCGACAAATATAGGGAAAATACGATAGTCAAGTTACGTCACCATGGTAAAGACACATTAACAAATAGTTGTTTCTGCTGACACAATGTAGGCTTCCATCGATGTGTGGCAATCGCCTCAGCAAACCTCAAAAGCCTGGTATTTTTTGCCACGTAAATGACCCGAAAGCAGTGCTTCGGTCAGCTGGATGTTGCGTCATCAGAAGATGACGAGCGACGGCCGACAACGGGATCTTATGGTTTTGAACGTTGTCATTATGCCTTCGATCCGACCCTGATTGCATCACAAAACGTAGTACCCAATCTGGAATGTGTTCAATCACTCGGTTACGTAACTGCCGCTCTGTTCTACCTACGTAGGTTGCGCCGCAACCAAGCTCAAGTTGGTAAATCAGACTTGATTTGGTATACAGAGATGGACGTCGTTTCACCGAGGATGTGGGGGGCATCTCAATCGTTCGATGAACAATTCTGAGGTCAGCTGCATAATATGTTCGGGCAAGCGCTGATCCAAGTCGTCGTTTGAGCAAGCAATTGACGTCATCACCTTTGAATGGAAGACAAAGGGTGATTAGTAATTTTTCTACTGAACAATTCATTTGTCTGATGACTTGAGTCTTGCTGTGCCTTTCGATAGACGCATCGGGATAAGCGTTTTCAGTCAAGGCTTCTTTCAGCTGTCGTATTTCGTTGTCAATTATGTCTTCTGTGCAGATACGTCGTGCTCTTTCAAATAGTGTTCGGACCAGGCCACGTTTATATTACACAGGCAAAAAGCTGTCAAAGTGCAAGTATTGGCCTGTCCAAGTTTCTTTTCGGTAAACAGATTTGGCGATTGTTCCATCATTCCTTCTAGTCATATTCATGTCGAGAAAGTGCAGCGTGTCTTCTATTTCTGCCTCCATCGTAAATCGTATATTCGGATGCAGACGATTGAGTTCATCCATAATCCATGTAGTCTGTTCTAGACTTCTTGTGATGATAAGAGCGTCATCAACGTATCGTTTGTAAAGTTCTGAACGTTCCAGGATTTTGCTCGCCTTTTCCTCAAGATGAGCCATAAATATATCTGCCAGAATGGGACCCAATGGACTTCCCATTGCGACACCGTCAATTTGTCTGTAAGCCCGACCAAGGAAGGAAAATGACACGCTTGTTGTGCACAGTAGTAATTGTCGTTCCAGAACTGATACTGGTATACCGATTTTGAGTTGATTTTGCTCGACATGGTCACAGATGATGCGTATGACCTCCCGAACGGGAACATTCATAAACAGTGACTGGACATCAAATGAAGCCATGTGTTTCCCTTTCACATTAATCTGGTCCAAAAGCTTTACTGTTTCGAAACTGTCTTTGATAGTGTGTCTGACCATTGATTTATGAACTGGCTCAAGCAGTTTCACCAGCCATTTCGTCAATTCGTGTTGTGGTGAATTTGTCATAGACAGTATTGGTCGAAGTGGCACACCGGGTTTGTGTAGTTTCGGTAAACCATAGAGTTGTGGAGTTTGAGTTCCTTTTGGCTTCAGATGGTGAGCTGTGCTTTCATTGATGAAGTGTCCTTCTAGTAGAAACTGTACTTCTGTCGGTATCCGTTGTTCTAGTTCTTTGGGGTCATCACAGTTATCTTCGCGGACAAACTTGCTGGGATCGTCAAGAACACTTTCCATCTTCTCCTCATAGTCATTCCGATCCATCAGCACTGCTCCGGACCCCTTATCAGGGCTTAAAATTAACAAATCAGGTCGCAGCTTTAGCTCTTTATTGGCGGATATGTGCTCAGGTGTGAGGAATGACTTGTGTCTGGACGATGTCATCCGGTACTGTCGTTCCAAGTCAACCAGCTTTGCTTTGAACCAAGTCTCCGCATCTTTTGAAGTTGGTTTGACTATTTTTAGTTGTTCGAATAGATATTCGAATTGCGCCTGTGTCTCTATGCTGTTTATTTTACTCGGTGGTACGCGGAAACGTAGACCACAGGAAAAAGCCCGTAATTGAAGTTCATTCAGTGCAACCGATGACAAATTCCTCACAAACTTTTCTGGTTGTTTCGGAAAATTCGGTTCAGCTAACTTGTGAACGATGGATTTCTGAAGCTTGTTTAATGCACAAAGTGTGGCCTTTCGGATGTTTTCCATACAGAAGTTGGTAAATTTGATTCGGCTTACGAGGCTCAGTTCGTCAAGAATTATTGATCCTTCGATGCACTTTGTCTGAAGTGTCGTTAGTTTTTCTTTATAATCATCAATTTGACATCGCACCAAACGTCTCAAATTCCTGATAGAGGCAAAGATCTTATTCTTCCGTAAGCGTTTACAAAATGTAATCGGGTATCTGTTGCAACGGACACATTGTTCCAGAAAATCAATACGGACTCAAATCGTGGCAATTTTACATCTCAATCTGACTAGGTCATCGAAAGACCTAATGGTTGGTTTCGGGAGACGAGATTTGACGAAATTGAAACATGCTTTTCCCGAAATAATCTTGAAAAGAAAAGCCAGAGTTGCAACATAGCACGATTTATGTCCGGGACGATTTCGCTGCATCTCAACATAAAAATAAAATATCTGTCGTAACCGGGACCAATGAGACCCTACCCATGCACCTGATTGACAGTTCACCGGAGGGCGGGCCGTTTCCCAGCCCCATCCTGAGGGACTCTCCAGAGGCTATGGATATGGAAGGGCTTAGAACAAGGATACCATCCCTCCCGGCGGAGGTAGTCGGTCCTAAAACTTTAATCAAAATCAAATTCCCCATGTCAGCAGCTAACCAGGCTACAGCGGTATCAGAGCAACTCACTTCAAATACCACGAAGAGACTGTAAACCTCTGCAGCCAGAGCAAAACGGGTAATTACATCGAGTAGATATCGTAGCGGTGCAAACCCAAGGCAACTATCCCTAGAAGTGATCAGAATACTCGAGGAATTGCCTCCAAACCCTGTCGAATGCTCACTTCTGACCTCCAAAAAGCGCAAACAGATATCGGGTTTAGTTCTGAGGAACTATCAACCAACCTGATCGAGCAAAAAGCGATCAAAAAAGGTTATGTACCTGGGTGCTTGGAGTAGCACTTGACTGCCAAATGCACTCTGGTCAGGTGGTAAAACCGCGGATTGCTTCTTCCTTAGTGGAGGACCCCAAATTGCAAGTGTCTCCAGTGGCCTGCCTAACTGGACTTGAAACCACAGAACAAAAGAACTCCGAGGATCCCGGTGAATCGGATTTCGCGGCAGACACTACGGTTTACACAGTTGTTTTCAATCATTTCTCCACCTCAGTGCCTCCAGCTCAACCAATACTAATAGCCTTGTGGAAAGAAAGGATGCTCCTGAAGCAAGTATCCAAGTCAACTAAATTCTGAAAACAGAAAGGACAGAAGGAGAACGCCTCGGAAAAGGCCGCATTTTCAACCAACCTCTAAGCCCGACCAAAGGGAATGTATTCTTTAGTCACCTCAGTCCAGTTCCTACAGAATATCTGAAAAAGGAGCCCAGCCTATGGAGGATAAGAATTAGAAACAATTTGTTGGAAACTACCCCGCTCCATATGGCCTACACGGTAATCGACTCCCCAAGGTAGCCATTTTCGCAGGGAGCATCTCAGCCGTGCCCACCGCAGGGCAATTTCCTCTCTTGCCCGCTGAGCTGGGTATCTCAGACACCTCCGCTCATGCCCCCACCACCCGTTAGGTTGGCACCGCCCTTTGAGAGCACACCTGTTCAGACGATAAACCCCTTTCTATTAGAACTATTTTGTTTCTAGTGAGCGGGTACCAAAATGCCTTTACACATATAGCCTCATTCTACCGGAGAAAATGCCGCAGCTGAGGCCGTTAGCAACAGACGCGGAGCCCCACACCATTGCCTTCATGGGGCCCTGGCTCACACCAGAAAATCAAGATGGTGAACCAAGAATATCGGGTTTTCCGTCGTGATTCACGAAGAGAACTTTCTGGTGGAGTAGCTCTCTGCATTAGCGACCTCTTACCCCCTGGCGTCTCTCTATATATCTCATCAGCCATGATGGACTCCTTGCGGACAAACTTCCACTTCTGCCCCTCCACTGCTTTACTTCTGGGTGCGATTTACTGCTCCGTTCTGCCTCACAGACAGATTCACCTCTGATGGTGGGGTTTCTGAAAACCCTGAGAACATTTCGCTCTTTTAGGCACCTCATTCTTATAGAGAATTCAAAGACCCCGGAGGAGACCAGAAAAGCCCCAACACTGACAGCCAATATGGTAAAGAGTTAGTAAATCTACTGATTGAGCAACTCTGGACAGAGAACTTGGCCTGTCCCGCAGCGATCAGAACGGGTAGAAGCTCATCCCTTCTAGATCTGATTATAACCAGTTCCAAACACAGCACAGATGTTGTCAATCTTATACCGCCTCTGGGTAAGAGCTACTATGCAGCCTTCTCTTTCGACCACCTATTGGAGTGGTCAGCTATATTTTTTCTACAAAGACTAGCCCGCTCGTCAAAGCGAACGGATTTCCAAGTGATGATTTACTACATCAGAAGCGAACTAAGCGGCATAACTGACAACATGGACATAAAAGGATGCAACAGGTTACTAGAGCAATGTGTTCTGAAGGCTGACATTCTAAACGTGCCTGGAATCCAGTAGATCCCCAAAGGTCAGGCACATAAGCCACTATCATTTGGATACCTTCCCGAGAAACGCTCACGGCTGTTCGCCTAGTACCGAGGCACGTCCTCTCCGGCGGATACAGGGACTTTCTGATGCCTCCGGAATCTTTGTAATTCCAAGATAAAGGAACACTTCAAAAAAATACAGAAATGAATCATGGACCGGACACTTACGAACCGCTATTTTATCCTTAAACGCCCGGGCAGCAATCGTAAATCAGGGACCTCAGAGCTCGCCTTGTCGCCCTCTGGTAGCTATCCTGCCACCTCCCATTCTGGGGTAGAGGAAGCTTCCAGATCTCATTTCACGCCGGTTCCCAGCACAAACGTAGTGCTGGCCTAAGGTCATCCATCTCTCCGGCCAAAACAGTTAGTCTGCCCATCGAAGCACTCCAAGGTGTCTCACGTAGAGGGGGAGGATAGTTTAACAGACTTAACCCGTTCAGCTCAATGGGACGGTACCAAGTTCATCCTCGCATTCCCAAAGCATCCGTCTCTTTTCTTTCAGCATCACTCCACGCCCCTTCAGCACAGCATAAACAACTGAAGGTTTCCAAATTCATTGAAGCATACTGTAATTGTTCCAGTTTGTAAGAAAGGAGCTCGAAGCTTTCTCGGAAGTTATAGGCCAATAACCCTCGCTGGTGTCCCTAGCGAAGTGTTCAAGCGCATCACAAAACGCGAAATCTTGGCACACTTGCACGACAATAGTTCACCTCCCCCAACGCAGCATGTCTTCCTTCCTGGCCGGTCACCACCAACATGCTGACCATTATGGACAGCCTGACAGGCCCAAGATGGCGGCAGGATACTCCATGCCGCATTCATCGATTTTGACAGGACCTTCGGTAGTGTCCCGCATATTCCGCTTTTGTGCCAACTCAGGGTGTACGGCGTCTCCGCTAGCATACAGTCCCTGATTGCGAGCTTTTTAAAAAACAGAATCTTCTCGCTTTGTGTGTATACTTCTCGGTCTCAGCCTGCACCCAACGATATAGGAGTCCCCAGAGCTCTGCTCCTGGTACTCTCCTGCTCCTCGCCTACACCACCGACCTCCCTGATGTGGTTTCGGTTGGCATGACAATGTGCCCAGAAGAGGTCACAATCTGGGACAAGGAAGCAGATGCGGTGCAGTCAGCCACTGACTTGGTCAAACTTGAGCTAGCCGACTGGAGCCTCCCAATAAGTGATGACAAAATTACTACCATGTCATTTGGCACTGATTTGGCTCATCTCTTCGAGGTAAATGAGACCTCACAAACTCAAATAGTGGAGCAGTACAAGGTCCTTGGTTTCTGGCTGCTCAGCAATTTCTTGTTCTCCTCAGACCAAGAAGAAGCCAGTAAAACTGCCTTCCGGGTCCTAAGCCTCAACTGACGAACTTTTCCGACGATCTCCAAGGAGGACTCCCATCTTCTATTTGTAACCTATATTCCACCTATTTTAGAGTACGGCAGCCAGATAGCACACTATGGCCTCGTCAGAGATCTGGACATCTCGGAGCGGATTCGACGGGAAGCGACCAAAATGGCACATGCTTTATGTTTTACCCCCAACCCGGTTCGTCTAATATCACTTAATCTCTACCCTTTTGAGCCAAGCCGTATTAGGGGAGACATATTCCCGATGTATCATCTAAACTAGCTTAGTGGATCAGTTTTTCCCTCTTCCGAACTTAGAGACTCTGCGAGTACACCCCAGGAAACTCCTCAAGTCCCGTTCACGTACCTTCAATAGACAGCACTTATTCTCGTTCCGGATAATATTTCTGTGGAATAGATTTCCACAAGAGGAAGTGAATGCCTCCCCAAAAGAGGCATTTAAGGCCAGACTAGACAAACGGTTATGACTAACGCTAATTCAAGCCAATTCTGCGGTCGCACTCGCGTAGATCACTCCCCCCTATATTTTCACGTGCCGTCTCAATCGTATTTACTTGTACATGTACGCAATCATAAATTGATCCACCCTCTTTGTTCTTGCGAATGCATACGCAAATCGCTCTTACGTGTAAATTTTAAAACGACAAAACTAGTGACGTATTGATGTATCCATATTCATATCGTCGGACTCATGCACAAAACTACCGAAGTGGAGGATCTAGCTGGAGATCAATTCTACTCTCTACTTCTACCCCGAACCTTTCCCCGGTTAACCTTGTGTGTTACCCCTGCCCTGTCGATGAACTACTAATCGGACACTGGCTTAGTGTGGGAGCTGACCGGTAAGTTCATTAGTCTTTTCTATGAGTTTGACCCATATTATCCACAGACGTTTCGTTGGCTTGAAGGCTTGAACCTCCAGCGACCAGGAAATTCCCTGCATCTGCCCAACTGAGAATCACAAAGTGGTTACCACGGATGTTTTTACAGTTTCTGTCTAGTATTAACGATTGCTTATAAACACCGGTATTGAAAACGACAATTAGAGGCTTTTTTCGGATTGTGGTATCCGTGTCTCAGAGACTGCTAGAATTTCGCTACATTCCTTCCTGTATCCATCAACGTCTTCTTGAGCACCTTTATAGATTTTTACCGGTATGCCTGCTTCATAACTAACCGCTTCTTTTACTGATCTCCAGTAAGTATCTGCCGATAGCTTCCCACATCACCTTTGCGTACAATGTGTTCTCCACTTTCCAACAAAACATTCGCTTTAGCAACTTTGCGCCTGACCGTTTCTTTATAGTGCTGCGATTTAATTAAAGGCTGATTCGTATTTACTGTGCAGATCACCACCATTTAACTCCATTTAAACTCCAGCCCGGCTTCACCGTACCATTGCTCAAGTGTAGAGCCTTCTCTCAGAATTTGTGAACATTTCATCGAGTTCGGAGTTATTATTCACTCTGATCTCGCTTTTAGGCGTGCATCTTGACCAAGGCCGAGAAGTATAACACTTTCACTGTTGTTATTACTGTCTTTATTATTAATAATATCAATAATAATAATGGTTTATTTTGGATGACCTCGAGGCATGCTGCAAAGCAGGATCTAAAGGTACAATTGGAAGCGGAATTCGAACTCCAATATGGTGGTTCAAGTGTGTGCACTCGATATAACGCAGGGGAAAGTATTTAGGGTACTCTTTACTGTGGCGCCGGGGAAATTTGAACTCAAGGTCAGGTGGCTAAGCCTGCCGGGCCCAGGTGGAGCTGGCTAGAAGTGGTAGACTTTCACTCAAATATTACAAAAAAGTGAACTGCGAGACTAGAGAATCAAATAGGATTGGCGGAAAAGTTTTACCCTAATAAAGAAGAAGTTTTCAAGGGAGACGTCAACCAGTCATAGCGCTCCGCTGTGTATGGAACGGTTTAGGTTTGGAAACCAGACGAAGAGAGGAGTGAAGTTGCCGACAGAGGACAAGAAAAATCCTCTTAAGATTACCTTCGTAACGTTTAGCCACCGAATATCGGCTGAGTCGGTTAAATGACCAATGAAGGACCCTTCTCTAGATGCGGAATGCCTGGTTGGTGGTGAAAGAAGTGGCCGGGTTTAAACGGTTAGTCGCTGAGCTGATTGTTTATTTCAAGGAAAGTGGAATATTATGCACCAACAAGAAAATAGGAACTGAGTGACAGATAAGTCTGTGATGCGTAGCCATGATAGCAGCAGAGACAAGGTTTGCAAAGATGAGTATTTAAATGACAAGTAAGTGTCTACGTAACGAATGCGTTGTCTTCGGGCTGAACATGATAGCCAAACAGTTGCGAAGATCAAAAGTTTTTGATAGGTGGGTTGGTAGTTCGCGGGATTGAGAAAACCCTTTCGCCCAAGAGGAAGTTAGGTTGATGGCTCCATGAAAGCGGTATTACATCACAGGTCGCTGATTTGGTTGGGTTTTACCCCGTGTGTGAAATTTCAATCACTTCAAAGGCGATCAGACATTTCAGGTCTTCTGTATGAAGATGAATTGATAATCACCGTGAGAAGTAGAGCCTACCAAGACGCACCATATCTGACTTCAAAAGGCTCGAGTCAACAGGATAAAAGGCATCCGGGAATCAATTCAGGATAGAGTGACCCGTGGCTTCAGTTGCAGGATTCGTTCGATGGTCTAATGGGCAAAGACAGAGCCTTGAGAGCCCGAAGTAAATGGAGAGATTTACGGTCTGGAAGCTGTTCCAGTTGCGAGTTACTATAATGAACGATGAAAATATATAACGTACCGGGCGGCTTATTTAAATGCGGCAAGGGTAAAGCTTCGATTTAAAGGTCGGTGGAATAGTTCTTATGCAAAAATTAGGGATTTGGTTCACGATATTTCAAGAACAGAAGCTGGGGAGAGGGAAAAAGGACGGGAATTGAGCTTCACTGCTGCACTTTTGCGAGTTCGCCGAACACTGGTAGATGCTCTCTGTGTTCACTTAGAAAGACAATTTTTAAGGGGGCTATGATGGGGGAGCGCATTGCGCGGAGTGGTGAGATGTCATTTACATGGCCGGATCAGTGATGCTGTGGGAAACGTTTAGATGAAGGAACAGTTCACCGAGTTATGAAGAGAGACCAAGACTTAAAAAGGCTTCCCCTAGATTGTGGCCACAGACTGGTCATATTTAGGTGGTTGCTTAAGAGGGCTTGCTAAGTAGCGAGCTTGAGGCTATGGGAGAATTTTGGTTTGTGCTCCTCACATACAAGAATGCAATAGCGGCGCTTAAAGGCCTTCTAGTGAAAAAGATGGGAGCCTCCGGGCAAGCTAAGTAGTTTCCAGTTACTGGTATATATGCGGATAAGAGCGAATGAGGCATCAGTTTTCTTTCAGGATGTTTTGAGCTGAGGGTATGTTAGCGCGGTAGAGCCTCTGCACTCAAAGAACAAGTTATGCCTTCATGATGAAGTAGAAATTGTAACACTTTATACAGTTTAACTAAGCAGAGCAGGGACATGTGCTGAATAGGTGGGATAGGTTTGTAAGAATAGTTCCGATTCGAATTAGGCTGGAATTACGCTGACATAACGCTACACCTGTTACCATTTATTTTTTAGCACTAGTAAGTTTCTAATAATTGACAAAGTTCGATGAGCTTTAAAGAGGATGTATAAAAGAAACGGTTATAAAAAAGCCGCTATTGTTGATGTCTGTGAGAGGCTGTTGCCGACTACGGTATAATCATCCAGAATAAGTCGGGGGATTAACAGAATAGCCATGGCCAGCGGGTTGATGACATTGGGAATAAACAGACCATTAGAAAAGTCTCTTGGATCAAATGTTAGATGTCTTTGACCAATAGGTGGCAAAATTCGAAGCGGATCCTGAAATCCGAACGCGAATATGTGTGTATTTCTACGATACTAGACTATCAAGTGGACAGTGATATAAAACAGATATGAACCTCAATTATGCGATCACAGGGACTCAGAAAACAAGAACCAAATTGCAGCATACGAGAAAAGAGCACGTGCTTCATGCAAGTCCCAAATAGGGTATGACAGAATAGCGCGATGGCAGCGAACAAGCAAACTCTAGTTCATAAAATCGTGCAGTGCATAAAAAGGCGAAAATAGTATTTACGAGCCTGTGATGCCACGGAAACCGAGAATTATAGTGTTTCTGGGGGGAATTTTCCACAAATGACAATTACATTAATTGCCAAGCCAGTGCGAGGGTATTAGCAAGATTGCAAAGGATAGCAAGATGAGGTCAGGAAGTTACTTGGGAACCTAGGTACGTTACCATCCCTTATAAGCTTGGCGAAGAAATCAAAGGCATCGCCAGTCAACTGTTATCAGGCGAAATCGCGAAGGTTGTCATAACGAAGATTGATTTGGGCTGCCAAAGAACACCCGTCACCATTCGGGTGGAGGGAGGGAGGAGTCCTCACCGTTGCAGCCCGACCGTACAGTAATATAAAGCGGACTCTGCGGGCTGTCTTGAGGTGCACGTTTTCCGTCTTTTTCTTTTTCTTCCACAGGGTAGTCCAGCCCATCAAGGGCCATTATATCACCACTCCGCCGAAAATATTTGCAAGTTTTTGCATATTATGCTGGTGATATAGATAATAATCTTTCGTATGTTTCCTGAACGGTTCGAAAGGCATGCGTAAGTGCGTAATCAATGAGTAAAGCACCACTCACGGGATGAAGAAACCTACGTTACCAAAAACGGAGGTAATACGGTCATATTCAACTAGCAGCTGTTAGAAGATTGCTAAAATGGGGTAAAGTGCCTGGGGTTCCAGCGCAAAAATTGCTCGAATAAACAGTTTTCGATGAGAAGGATCAAAGTTCCAGGACAAGTCGGTGGAGTAGGCGAATAATAGTGCATCGGGAGATCAAAACCATCAAACAACGGGGACCGAATGTGGTTAACGAGTTTGCAGTTGTCCAGTACTCGTGAACTGTACGCACTAAGAGGATCAAAGGATGCAACTTGTGGGAGATTTTGAATGAACTGAAGAGGCAGAAGCCTCAACGAGTGACAGGAAAGCTGATAAGAAAATCGTTTTCATGGCATTGCGAGTGCGGAGCGTGGGAAAATGCAGGGCGGAGTGATCAAAGTATATGATGGATTAATAATGCAGGCTGTGAGTGCGAAAACCAAATATTCATTGGACGAATATTTGGACACAGTGGAATATGCAATGCATAAATTTATTATCATGGCAAGCCAGGATACTTCCATGGAGGATGGGTTGTGACTTTTCTTGTCTCAGTCGAAGAAGCGAGCAAGTACTGGGGAAATAACCCACGCAGGCGATAGCCGGCTCTTAGCAGAAAACGGAGGACAATCAGACTTTGGCGGTTTAGTTAGCAGTTGACTACGAGGGCGTTGGCGCTTGATTCAGTCCCGATTACCGGCTGGGTTTCTGGGTGGAAAACCACAACGGAGGGACGTGGTAGGTGAGAACAGGCTAAACAGCGGAACTCTACTGGCAGAAGCCTTTGGGCGCTTGCATTTATTTGTGATGTTCTTCTCTGTTCTCAAAGTCTATGGTGTAGAAGCTTCCCGACTGTCATGAGATAGAGGACTGGGGCCATGAAAGGCCTATTTTCGACGACGATTTACGAGAATGTCCAGATCCACGCTGTGGATACACCAGACCGTATGAGAACTTTATCTGGTGTAGGATCTTCGGTGCTTGGCTATAGTTTCTCTCCCTCATGCAATATTCTCCTGGTCTCTACCAAGAAGGAATAGAATGCCACGCCATGTTTGACCCTGACATTAACCGCGAGAACATTCGTAATATTCTGACGTAACTTTTCGGGCAACCTTCCGAAGTAGCACACGGACCGATTGATCGAGTGCACTTCGAGGCTAGACTCTTGAATAGTGGCAAGCGTTCCTCAGTTAGAGTATCGATGAAAAGGCGGAATGGCAGCACCTACTTCAATCACCTGAGGCACCGTTCCGATTTCAGTGGACTGCACATACTGGAATCAATTATTTGTTGCTTACTTGCGGGATTACGCAGTTGATGGCTAGGGGAAGCACGGAGGACAAGCAGTTATGGAGATGAGGCTGAGTTCGAAGACCTCGTTGGATATATTGACCGCCAGTGGCGGATTGCCAACAACGGATTTTTACCGATAGTTTTCGAGTGTAGGCCAGGTAGGCCATTGATACACATTTTTAAACCCGGACGGATGAACTACTCGAGAAACTAACCACTGCCAAGTACCCAGGCCATCATGCACAAGAACAGAATCGAAGAACTCTAAACTATGCAGGACGGATCACCTACGGACAGACAGCTCACCGCCACTTGGAGTAAGGCATTTCTGACAGATTGGAAGCGGTCATAAAAGCGGTACCTGTTTTGTGTATGGACAAATCAAATCGCGCCGATGAATATGGCTAGAAAGCCTAATGTCACTATCAAGCCTGCGGGTGAAATCATAGCCTACTTTTCCACACAATTCACAAATTTGGACCTAGAACCCTGGCTGAATGAAGGATTGTCTCCACTTTTACGAGCAACCCAGAAAAACCCGTGGGTTTGAGCCTGATGCCTTTCGAGGTTCCGACAAAGGGAGGAATTTTCAAGACTGCTGTTTTATTAGATAAATGATCCGATATGACAATAGTAACTGGAGAGTTCGAAAAATGAATTAACCCGGAGAGAGAGCCCACATCAGTAAAGATCGCTACCGCTGGAAGCACGCCTTCATATCGGTGGCACAAAACCAAACAAAAACTATCACCATGGGCGGAGATGGAAACGATCGATGTACCGCAGGCTTCCTCTGTTACTAGACTACCAACGACACAACAGACTCCACTCGTGGGCCTGCTGGGAAAGAGGTGGCCTTCATTCCCGCGCAGCAAACTGTTCTACCTCTCTGCGTGGGCCAATGCTCTCAGTGCCGTAGTATGGTGGACAAGATGAAAGTAGCAAATGCTGATACTTATGGACATCAGGCCCGGAAGTGGCCTCGATGTCCTCCCGGCACTCCCAACAAATCAAGCAAACAGAGACCGAGGCATTCATCTGAGGCGTATTTGGGCGTTTTCTGAGAATTTGCCACGTTAAGTAAACAAGACTAGCAGAGAAGAAAGGCCGGACTTGTTCCCAGTCTATTGAGGGTTCTAGGCCCATTTCTGCTCGCAGTTTTGCAAAAAAGGTCACAGACTGTGTAACGGTTGTTCTGATTAAGAGTAACACGTAGCCGGGTAAACGAATCCCAAAGTCATAAAAAGGTTAATTTGCTGATTATACGGTACTGAGTTATCAAATCATATGCATATAAATGATGCACAAGCCTCAAATGTACGACCGCAACTTCAAAAAATGAGAACCGGGGCTCGGAAAAAGTCACTGTAAATACTACCCCCACGGCAGTCAGGGTTCAGAGCAAAGGAATACCACGATACACTGGCAAAATGTAAACAAGAGCTCAAACGTAGTGGTTGATATGTGCTGTACTTGGTCGGAGTTAATAAAATAAATGGCATAGTCTCAAAAATGTGTGTATATGACAATGACGGGGGAAGATTTCCAAAAGTACACCTTGAGGACAGAATAACTCACATCCGAATTTTTACACCAAACGTCCAATACCATTACCTGATGAAAACCACAAGCCGTCCCTCCAATACGGCTCAGTCATGCTACAGAAGGACGCGCTGGAATAACCCGTCTAATGAAGAGCATCCGCCAACTGCTTTGGATAACGGCCGGGATAGCCGCGGTAAAAGGATCATAGCGAGCTTCGTCCGGATCCAACGATAGGAAGCAGCCGTGACAAAGCAGCTAATGTCACTTAATCAGCATTCAGAGTAGCAGACGATTAGTGGCCTCGCTAGAAGACGGTTATTGGCCACTTAGTCCCCCCTATAGTAAACAGAAGTAGGACTACTGAGAAGAGATACGGTTGACAATGAGGTGCCTGCAGGCCAGGGCAGCTCATTTAGAGGTGACACGTAAGATGAATATCCAGTGGCTTTTTATAGCTTTCCAAAATTTTGTTCGCAGGAGAGGTGTGCTATGAAACAGTTTTTCAGACAATGGGTTTACTTTCTCCGGATTCCGAAAGGTGCTTGAGAAATGGTAGTGGCGCTTGGGGAAGTCTCGGACTCAGGATAGAACTAATTGATAATTGCTAACTGTATATTTCTTGACCGTGGTCAATACACATGAACAAGGCAGAATCAGAGAATAAAACAGTACGTATCAGTGTAAGGCATTCAAAATTTCTAAATTTATGAATAACATAGTGACCGAAATACAACAGTAAATTCATTTAGTTTCTGAGTGAACTAAAGTGGCAATGGCTGAAACGGGAATCGTAAATCGGTTTCGAATTCCGGGAGAACTGTGTGGATAGCTAGACAAGCGTGATATTGCTGACATGAGCATTAATTGGACGGTCACTAATGAGTACCCAGGCGGAAGAGGTGCCAAAGAACAAGATTAAAAGTAGAGTACCCATTAGGCTATCTACGTGCAGTCAGAGATGCCAGCGAAATCTAGAACACTGATGCAGCATTGGGTAACTAGTTGTGCGGGAAGCATGTGAAATAAATGCAAGTGAGGCAAAGGTGACAATGAAACGGACCTTTTGTGCAGGTGATTTCAGTGTCATATGGAAACTCACATGAAGGCGAAAAGCTTCACAAGGATCGCGGTAAACCTTTGGAAAGCATGAATGGTGTATGGACGCAGAACGGACTTTCAAAGAAGAGCCGTCAAAGAAACGGATTATTGGGGACAAACGCTACTGGTGCGGCTAGCCAGAAGTTGGAAAAGTGTAATGTTAAAAAATTTTATGTGAGAAGAGTTATTAGCAAAATTCTGGTTGGCTGCAGATGGCTGGTATTCTGTTTCATACAGACCTTGATTGCAGGTGATGGCAGGTGGAATGTTGAAGGTAGCAAGCAAAAAGGGGCTGGTTTGACAAAGTGGACAGCGGCGAGGGCTGGGTTTCGGTAATTGGTTTCGTACTGCAACGCGGAAAGAATTGAAATGTTGGAGTGGATTATTGGGAATAGACGTTGATCGGATGTGGGTTGATGGTTGGTGTCAGGAACCACCTCTGCGATTCGGTGAGGCTTTTATGAGGGTTTGTTACTCCGTGTACGATGCCCCATGTAACGTCAGCAGGTGAGAGCGTAGGTTTAAGCCATTGATCAAATCGTCTAGTCCTTACGGTTATCCGGGATAAACGTCAAGTTGGCTGATGGCTATCTAAGTAACCAATGCGATCTGTAAGAGATCAGGAGTGCGGCAATCTGGAGAGTGTTCCAGCTGTGGGTTATGATTATCGTTTTAATGGAAACCAGAAAATGATTATTTTTCTACTCTAACAATTATTCATCATTCGGCTAGTGGGCCGGTATATTGGGGATCCCTAGATTGAGGCCGGTAGCTTTCTGGGGTAGTTGGGTGATAGAGGAGATTTGAGGAGATATCAGGTAGGTGGTGGATGAGGAGAGGGTGTCAATTTGGGAACCAGGAATAAGAGAATAGTACAGCGTATGATCTGGAAGAAGAACGAAAAAATGGCAAGATAGTGGTCTGGTCGGTTCATCAGCTGTGGTCGAGGGCGGCTAACAGTGAAAAGGAAGGAAAATACTTGGCGGTAATGTGAGGATTTTCATGTGGAGGCAAACGTGCCGGTATTCTGCGGGGTCACGAAAAATCAGAGGTATACGGATTTCGGTTGCAATGGGGTCTGATCCCACCATGAGCGTATGCGCAGAGAAGTGAGGCCTAGTTACTGAGTCATAGTAGTCTGTGTGGCAAGACTCCAGTGTACGAGAAAGGTGCAAGGAAAGCAGGATGAGGCGGCTGTGTTCTAGCGTGAGACAGGAATTAAGTTAAGGCGAGCACCTACCACTAAAGGACAAAACGGTTTTTTATTATACGTGTGCAAATTATGGTGTAAAATGGCGCGATCTAATAAGGGGGGAGGAGAAAAGTGAGTGGAGCATACCCAAGGTATATATATATATATATGTATATATGGGTGCGGTCATCAGACGGGTCATGAGAAAGCGGTCGGACGCGGAAGACTGCGGCACATAATAGTCCAATAATCAAGACCGTCTTCGTATGCTTCGTCTATGTTATCACGGGTCACGCTGATTACAGGAGATGCGTCTAGGATTCTGCATAGTGCTCCTTTAAATTGCATTAGCGTGCGACACGGTCGCAGTGAGTCAAAGAGCTTATTCCAGAGGCTGGAGTAGATAACCCAGAAATATCCGGATCTGATTGGGAGCCTAGATTGGGGGATTGTAATGGTGAATTGCCTAAGGCGGAGGGAGTAGGGAGTCTCACTAGTGAAACCGAGTGAGTTATCGGACGAGTGGGTTTTGAGTATAGGAGGTTGAAGAGAAATGGGAGATTGAGCTTGATACGGCGTAACCGTAGGAGTACAAGCCGGAGTATTTCGCACCTGGCCCTGTAGTTGAAGGTTGGAAGAGGTGCCATGTAATTTTTGGTGAAGGAGTGTTGCACTTTCTCCATGTTGACCCTGTCGGTCTCTCGCACCAAGGTAACGATCAGGGGGCAGTATTCCAGCAGCGACCTGGCGTGTGTCTTGAATATCAGGAGCTTGCTCTGCTGAGTACGGTATGTCCTGAGGATAAGTGCAATCATCCTTCTGGACTCCCCAATTCGGGTCAATGCTTGTTCATGAAAGTTGAGGGAACGTGAATAATGCAGGCCCAGATCTCTCACCACATGAGTAGTGGGAATCAACGGACCATTTATTGTGAGGGAGCGGGGTGGAACGCGGCATTTGCAAGTTAGAAGAGAGCTCCCAGCTGCCGAAAACTTCATCAGCCATCGAGTACACCATTTGTCAAGGAACTTCAGGTCTGGCAGAATATTACCGACAGCTGAGTGCAGGGCGTTTGCCTCAAAAGTATAGACTAGTTTTATGTCGTAAGCAAAGAGGAATGTCGTGCCATGATGCACTACTTGGAAGACGTCATTTATGTACATGAGGAATAAGAGAGGACCTAGAAAGCTATCCCGTACGACCTCGCTAGTAATTCATTTGGGCCGAGAGGATGTTCCCTTGACGATGGCTGTTTAAGAGCGTCCGGGGAGGTATGATAGCCAAGACAGAAGGGGGTCGGAGACTCCATAGGATTTAATTTTTGGCAGGAAGCTATCATGAGATACACGGTCGTATAGAGAAAGATGACGATGATAGACTTGTTGCTGTCTGCTTTAGAAGCCATTAAATTGAGGAAGTCCACCTGACACGTAAGGCACGAGCGAAACTTTAGGATTCCGTGCATAGCTGGGCTGATGAAATTTCGAGAAGTCAGGAAATTTGCAAGCTGGTCCTTTACTATCCTCTCCATGAGCCTGGAAACAATCGAAGTTTGGTTTATGGGGCCCATTTTTTGTGGTGGGGAATTATCCAGGACGCTTTCCATTGAGCCGGGTAGATTCCGGACAATATGGATAATGTAAATAGGTTCAGCGGTAGGAGCACTAGGTCAGGTCTCCCAAATCGAAGTAGGGCAGGTGGAAATTCATCAGGCCCTGGATGATAGGAGGGTTTATAGTTGGCTAGGAGTTTCCTCATGTTAGCCGCGGTATATGTTATGGTTAATATCGTGTCCTGTGTGAGCATCGGATAGCAGAATGGTGGAGGGTTAATGTCCGTAGTAAGAGCTGAGGCGAAATAGCAGTTGAAAGCCTCAGCCATATCTTCTGGCGAGTCAAGGTGGGTGCCAATTTGGATAGAAAATGGGATACTGTTTTCATTACTGCGCGAGTTGCGAGATTTTAGCGGTCTTGAAAGAAGCTTCACACCATGAGGCTGTTGTAGTGCAGTTCATTCTTGTTTTTTGAGTTTTTTGTCAGTCGTTGCTTAGAGATCACAGCAGAGTCGTCTTATTTTGAGTGTCAGAGGGAAGTCTAGATTCCTGTGGAACGAGTTCTGGAGCTTACGAATCTCTTGTCGAAGTCTGCCAATTTTGGTAATCTTGGCTCTAATATGCCTAACGGTTGAGGTAAGACAATTTATGGAGGAAAACAACTTGACGTAGAACACATCAGCTTCTCTTTGGGGATCAAATATGAGGAAGAAGTCAGACCAGTCAATGCCCCGGAGGGAGTTAGGCAACTGGGCCCATTTGGTCAACTTGTAGGTGTTTTGGTTTTTCATTTCGACAACTTCTGGTAGGCATGATTCTTGTGTAACAGTGAAGTGACATATGATCATTTTGTGGTCACTACCGGGAAGGTTTTGTGTGACGGAGACGTTCACTTCAGGGAGGCCATGAGTGAACACCAAGTTGAGGACATTTTTATGCCTTGTTGGGGTGGAGACATGCTATGTCCTTCCTGCAGTGTAGGTGTCCAGAGGGAAATCGGATAAATGGGAGGGGGCAGTCATAGTATTCCAACAAATACCCGGAGTGTTCAAGTCTCCTGCTATGATCTTCGGACCTAAGGATAGAGTGGAAATGTACTCGAAAGCCCTAATTATATGCGGGGAACCAGAGTAGATAGAAGTAGGTGCTTGGTAGACGCACCCAATATGCAACACGTTTCCAGGAATTAGGACAGAGAGCCAAAGGGAGTTAGGAATGCAGTCAATCACTGGGTGATGGAGGAGGGTGGTGGTAAATTTATGTTTAAAGTATGCAGGAAAACCACCGCCTCGGCGGTTCACTCTGCTTATTCAAAGGAAGTTATAGTCTACCAACGAGACAACGTCAGTTGGGATGTGATCGGCTAACCATGTTTCTGTAACCAGAACAATATCAAAGCTAGAAGCAAGTACACGTTTCCTCAAGTGATTAATTTTGTTCAACAGCAAACGGGAACTCAGCAGTAGGAGAGAGACTCTGTCTGTAAATTTGATGTTACAAAGCACCAGGGCTCCGCGTGAGGGCAGCGGAAGACTATTAGGTCCGAGTAGGCTTCCGACAGCCGGGTTGTCAACCAGGAGGGTGTCACCAGGGGGAGTAGTAACTGGGCTGGGGAGATTAGCAGGTGGGTTTCGTGGCAGTAGTTTGTAGGGTATGGTGTGGTCGCTATATAAGACGCCTGATTGATGGGTGTCAAGTCTATGGAGACATCAGGAGGGTGACTGCCGCAGGATGCAAGTTGGGTGAGACACTCTGGAAGACTAATGGGGAGTAGCGTTGGATTCGGCAGCTGGTGAGTAGCTCCAGGTAAACGATCAAGAAATACAAAGACGGTGTCTAGTGGGGCTTCTGGAGGGAAGCTAAGAAAAAATCGGGGGAATGTTATTAGTGGCGATAGTGGGCAGGTATGGGGGCGAAAGGTTTCATTAGGAATACCGTCTGTGACCGATAAACACTCACGAAGCCCAGTAAAGATTAATACTGGATGGTGGGGTGATTTGGTAAGGTGGGACAATAGATATGAGGGAGGACATGGTGACTCTAGGTGGGATCTTCGGTCAAATCATGTATAAATCGAGGGAGAGTTAATAGTGTTGTTAGGGGTCATTTTGGGGGTGGGGACAGGGGTGGATGGGCAACCATGGTTATGCTAGCGGCTTAGTGAAGAGGGTAACTAATGGAAGGGTAATTGGGACTGGAGTGAGACGGGAATAGCGTTATGGGTAGAGTTTCTGGGAGCGGCAGGCATCTCACAGGGTCCCATGAAATGAGTGTGAGGGGGTGGAGTAGTAGCGAAAGTGCTGCTGATGAAAGAGGCATTGGTATGTGGGGTCAGTTGGCATTGTGTGTAGTGGGGTCAGAGTAGAATACGGCAGTGTTGGGTGGTGAGGGGCAGAGGATGATGAAGCTGCAGAGGGGTAAAATGGGGCATACGTTGAGGTAGAAAAGTGTCAGGCGCGGGCCACATATTTTGGTACCGGTTAGCATCCATACTGTTAACCCGTCGTGCGTGCCTCGGGTTCGGTAGGGCTAGCGATGGAGACAGTAAACCTAATGGAAAGTTTGTTAGGTAGTGCTGCGTCTGTAGGCCCGATGGCGGCGGCATCTGAGTTGATGTGTGCGGTATGTAGCATTTGGGCAAGCGGATCTCCGTGGTACCAAATAGATGCGCTAGTAGGCTAGCGCCAGGGGGAGCGATGCTGTTTCGTGTGTAATGCGGTGGAGGAAGACGGTGATGGGTAACAGGCAGGTTAGCTAGAGCGCGGGAGGTCATAGGTCGACTGACGATTGGAGACGGGGGCTCGGTGATGTCATTGCAGTAGGGGATTGGACCATTAATAGCAACGGGTAATGGATGTGTCGTTGTGACCGGAGCACTAGGAGACGACGTCGCCGCTGGCTCTTTGGAGCTGGTTGGCGCGTTGGAATCTGGCTATTTGTTGGCCCGTTTGGCGGATGGAACTGAGCGTGAGTGGCTGCTGGCTGAGAGGAGGGGCTGTGTTGCTCGCCTGTGGGTAGGCAGTGTTGGAAATTGGAGTGCAACGGAAAGCCTTTTAGAGGGACGTTGCGGTGTTGGATGCGAACGGGACAAATCTAGGTCCATATTTTGCACTGGCGCACTGGTCATCTGGAGTGGTGGTGAGTTATTGACGGGGTGAAATTGTTCACGATTATTGGGTGGCACCGGATCACTTGGTGGCGGGAGTACCTGGTTGCCGGCAATTGATCTAAGAACCCCCTCTGGAGCGGGGTTTTGTCAGAAGTAATTTTTACATTTTTGAATGAGGTGGACTTTGCGATGGACCCTCTCTTTCCAACGAATTCCACGGCAGCGCTCTCTTCCTGAAACTGAAACAGTAGCGGGCACTTGTTTAGATGTGGCCATTTTCTGAGTCTTTTGCAGGAGCGCTCGCGGTGCGACATACCACAGGCCATGATCATGGACTGTTTGACCGAGGGACAGTGTAAGCTATCTGGAACATTGAAGACTACGGCATTTTCGGAATTTTTTATTCTCCTATGGACTTCGGAAGCAACTGAGTCCAGGAAGTGGCTAGCTGATGGGAGACTTTCAGTGTTCGGATGTTTTGAGGGATCGACGATATGTGCGAGCGGCAACGGCATGGTCAGTGCATCATCCATGGATATTCACCTTTTCTCTAAGGACAATAGGTTTTTCTGAAAAGCATTATATTTGATGCCGGCTTCACTGCATATATCGACCGGTGGTACTGAACAGGGCACGGAGGAGGTAGGGAGTCAAAGGCGTTTAGTGCTTCTAGGTTGAACCCGGTTGGCCACCGGTGAACGTGGCGACCGGTGGAGGATATCGTCATGGTATTACAAATAAATCTGATCGGGGCGGATGTGTAGCTCCGGCGCTAACCTCAGATTTTATTGTTCAGAAAAAACACCCTGATTTATATATAAGTTTGAGGGATATCTTGATAAGGTGTTTTGAGTTATTTACCTAGATACCTTAGTGGAAACTGTACCAATAACGGCGCGATTTACGACATGGTGTAACGCAGGGTTTTTTTCTAGCACTAAAGTTGTTTGCCTTTACTTCAACCCTATGCAAGACAGCCATTGTGGGGGCGTATAGGAAAGGCTAATACGGTCCGTAATGGGGATGCTACCAGCACTGATGAAACGACAGCTCCTGAATGACTAGAAGCGGAGTACTTTCCTTTTTGAAGTAGAGGAAATTTTGAGTAAATGGCCTTTGGTGCTTTTTACTTTAAACCTCACCCATAAGGTCACTCTGACTCCAGAAAACCTATTATCAGTTAGGCCAGATAAAGGCAGCGAACAACCATTGACACTAAACCTAGCTTACCTTTACGGTCGAAAAAAGGCCTTTTGCCTCTGTGTTTGGGAGTTATGGACACCGGAATATCGACCCAAGCTGCAGTTCAACCAGAAGTGGATCATCATGGACAGGTTCTTCACGATAAGCTGCTTTGTACTCTTGGCCAATAGGGAAACTGAATGCGAGGGCTGGCCGCCCGAAGCTGTCAAGGTGTGCCTTGTTGACTCCAATGGACTTATACGCAATTTGTCAGTTAAAGCAGGGAACGGATAGTAGATTTTTGTGGTCTGGAGGGCATACCTGCTTGAAGGAGATGCTTGCAGCTGCAACGCCGACACAAGCACACTTTGAAAGGAGATGCCTCTGACATATTTATATCGTTTTCTCGGCATCTATCTCATCTCCTTCAAATACTTTATTCTGTACTCAACCTTCTAAGTAGTTTCACTTTTAACCTTCGGCATAAGAGGAATTTGTGGGAACTTCGGATGAGCCGGCGGTTCAAAAATGAATAATAAAGGAGCTTGAACAAGGTAACAATTATTTATTAACAGCCTGTAGCAAGACCTGAACCTCAGAATTTTTCCTTGATGCATTAGTCTTATGACCAATGTTCACACCTCTAAGTCTCATCACTCACCCGTTGTTGTAGCAGTCCCGTCAATAAAAACCAACATCCTTACATTGGGATATACAGTAGCCACTCCCAATGCTCTGTGAAGTTTCATTTTCCCACCATGGCCGACTTACCGTCTTGATGAAGGCTTTTGTTTGTTCTGTTTTCAAAAACTGTCCACTTGTTCCAATTAGGCATCCAGGTACGCTCCTGCGTATCGATGGAGGAGCACCATATGGTTATCAAGCAAAATTTCGCCACTGTACTTTGTAGCGGGTTCTTAAGAAATATCCTATGCTGAATCGGCAGCTGACATGAGTACAAGTTAAGCAGAGGACCTAAAGCCACTGTCGTATAGCTAAATAGGTGCGGCAAGGATCGTGAACTTTTCCCAAACCTTATACCTTAAAATCCATGGTGGGCTTTGGACTGCGCAGTGTCATTCGCCCATAGAAAATCCTCACCGAATATTTATCTTTCGTCCCCTTTCCTCAATTGCGAATTCTTCAATAAAAGTCGCACATTTTTCATTGCACGTCATTCTGTTTAGCATAAACATGCTAGTTTATCTCTCACTTTTTCCTTAACTGTGACTCACTCTCACTTGTCTTTCGAGCCTATTCGTTTTGATGGCTCTTGTTAATGAACATTTTCCGAGTTTGGTTCTCATTTAGCAGTCGTTTTCACAGCGTAAATGAGGTTCGTAAAGCTTTGGTACCCTTGTGTTTCGCTAATTTAGTACCGAAGAATACTCGGGATAATCTTATTCGGCTTTGAGTCCCCTCATCCAGCAAAGTGGTTACTCTGACACGACTTACTAGCAGTTCGTTGCAGTACCCCTGACTGGCAGCATATTCCAGTTTATTCTGGCTCACCGTGTTCCGTAGTCCCGGGCATACCCGGGTTACTATAATTGCCCATAAAGTAAAGTATACCGGTGAAAACATTTCGTCCCACTTGTTCTAGCATTGAATAGCGAGTTCTGTTCATCTAAAGAGAAGATCCTAAGCCTTTTGTTTTAGTCATGGTTTGATAAGTGAGTAATCCGTCCTCTCCCTTTTGGAGCTTGGCAAGAATCCCTGAAGAGATGGTTCCATTACTAGAAGGAAGACCGTCATCTTGCGTTTCTTCTCCAAGATGTGTACGGAGGCAGCCAAAATTTGATCGTTAATACTGGTTACACGTAACTTACAGGGGCCGAGTATTCAGTACACGGGTTGACAGCTTGCATCCAGTGCCACCGGCGCTTGTGTTCAAACGAAGCTCTGGAGTTTGGGGGCAATGCAAGATGACACGTACATGGAAAGCCTACGGTCTGACAACCAGCTGGAGCTGATAACACAGCATTTCCTCCTTCTCATGAAAGACCGAAATTACGGTAACCATTTCCACAGACATCCAGATTTACTGGTATTTTACGGAAGCTATTTCTTATCAAAAAACGAAATGATAACCGAAGTCTTTCTGGAAGCCTTTATCGAATGAGGTAGAAGAAGGAAGCAATGACCGTTTGCTTCTTCCATCGAAAAGCTTTTGCAGTCAAGGTCTCAAGTTGGTATAATTTCACATTCACTTCCACGCCCCTGACAAAAGCAACATGTAACTGCTCAGAATAAATGGGTGTAATGGACAGACTGTGAACAAATATTTGATGTGTGATGAGCGGTTGTAAGTAAACCACCGCTGCTTTTGTGACTTCGTTGGTATAAACAGGCTCCCGTGTAGTTATGACCGCATTATCAGGAAGTGTATCTCTTAGAACATATTTGCCTTTGAAAGGTGAATACCCATTATTCCTAAATCTGTATCAAGGGTTAGTTTTAGTATCAGCGTATTGTGTTAAATGCCTTCGTTCAGAACAACCACGTGAGTTTGTGAACTTAGTCTAGTAGTGTCTCGTATCATTTTCTCCCCCTGGCAAAGAATAACTGGAAAGGAAAAGCACTACAATCATCCAACTTGCCATGTTCACGAACATCATTAGTTATGTGTACTTGGGAATGCACGTTCAATGACATTCCTTCAAGCCCTTGCAGCACACGACGATTACGTGCTAATGTAGTCATTAACTCCTCCACCAAATCTACGCTGTTCTAGACTTGACAAGTTGACAACAAACTGCTGTCTATTGGCGAACGCAGAAAGTGCTCATACACGTTAAGTTCGACGTTATTACGCAATGCGACAGTGCCGAAATATAATGACTGACGAAATTCGACCTTCTTCCAAGGTGGGCACTCTTCCAGCCTTTGCATTTTTTAGGAAATTCACGTGGTAGTGACTCGCGCAGTTTTACGATGCATTCGTTCACACAACTTATCTGTTGCCTATCCAGCCGAGTTCGGTTGGTCAAGAGTGGGTTGGTCTACCATTTAGTCAGACGACGGGCAATCCCAAGGCATATACAAAGCAAATAATCAATTGGGCGTTCCTAGCTGTATTCATTCCTAAGCTTTCAGGCAGGGAAGGTGTTGTATGTTCCCCACGAAACATAACATCCCTAACCAAAGGTGAATGCGTTTCAGGAAGTGTTACCCTGTGTTGATAATACATACGTTCTTGCATGCGCCTGTCACAGCTAAATTAGCCGGAGTGGGATTTCTTCTGCTTCACAAAGGATCTAGCTGGACGGTTGCAGACTACCAGGATGACTGCCAAATGAGCCCTTCACCCCTGTATATTCACACCGTTACTTTGGAGTTGTCCGAGTTCTTCTATAGTGCCTTCCAGAAACATACTAGTACTACTTGATTGTTTTATACCACTGTATATTCCAACAACAAACGAGGTTGATCATGCTGCAGAAGTGATTCGGGCAAGAACTATCCATATGCGGGCTCTTGATGATCTGAAGTGGGACATGCCATCTACGTGTAACTGGACCCTTAAACTATATCGTCGCACTGGAACTGTATTGGTTGGCGGTCTGTTAATTGCATTTCGAAGCCCATTGTGGCGGGACAAACCAGGACATACTGTTCTGACTGTTGTTGTTCTAGGCGTCGTTACCAGCACGTTTGCATTTCCCGATAATTGTGGAGAAACATGTCTCATCAGACGTAAGAACAAGTTGATTGTTGCCATGGGCGTGTTGGTCATTGTGAAATAATATCTGAGTGTTGGCATGATCACAAAATTAGAGACCGATCCGCATGAGTGTTAACCGTTGCCGAGCTCCCGGCCTGCCTCTGTGCGCACTGGTGATTCGATACATGTATCAGCTGAAGGCCAGTGACGGCAAGATTGAGCCAAATCTGAGACTCTGTTTTATTCTCTTTTTCGCAATCGGACCCATCTAGACTGAAGCGCTTGGAGCAGTCGACGTTCATTGCGACCGCAGGCTCTGTTTATAAACATTTTCGGTAGCCAGTGGTGAACGGCACTTTTGGCACAGTATTTCTTAGTGTTCCTTTCAGTCCATAGGACTCATCTATTGCACTGAATTCCATAGCACTGCGGCCTTTCAGATTTTTCCTGCTTTCAGTTGAAAATCACGTCCCATTGCCACCATCGCAAGGCGTCAACCTGGTACGCGATACTACTGCAGCCTTTGTAGGGTATGTGTGGGAACGGAATATCCCAGTGCCTCATAACATACAGGCTTCAAAAACAATTTCAACCTCGGACTGCTGTGAGATTGGGCAAAAAATGAAATCAAAGTGATGCCTCTCATCAAGAGGACCCGCGAATGCTTCCCATTCTGTTCCCGTGACTTCCCCGAACACACATATCCACAGTCCTGTGTGCGTTCCTGGAGTTTCTAACTGCTTACGCTCACGAAAGCACGCACACACGGAAAGCTGACGGCTTTCCTTAGGTATCCAGATGTGCGATGTGCCACAGACACCGTGACCTCAATACACGACAGACATGTCTCGTCTTATGCCATGAAACATTTCACACCGCTCAGCTTTTCGACCCCCGGCCTTTGAAGTATGACCCCGTGGATAGCTGGGGCAGTCAAGCACGCACGTAAGGCTGGGGCGAATAGTGTGCAAGGACAAGTCTGTTGAGGGAGTTCATGGACTGTGAAATGCGTGAAAGTACGCTACAATCAACCCATGTGGTCGGAGGTACATCTTCCACTACGGTGTTTAAGTGAGTGTATCTGTATATGTACGGTTATGACTGTCAGCATGGTATTCGGCAGAAGAACAGATTAGGATAAGTGACAGCCCAGAAGAGCCATGTTCTTCTTTTCCATCCCCGCTCGCACACGGATTACGAAAGCAGGGATATCCTAGAGAGTGTCTATTATAAGGCACGTCCTCTGTTCTGTTTTGTCTACAGTGGAACAAGATGCTATATGTTAGGCATTAGGTGGAAGTATACACTAAGTGCGATTCCACTTCAGCTCTCATTGGCAGCATAAAATAAAATAAAATTTCTACTAAAAACCAAGGTGACATTTCGTTACATTCCTGAGATGCTCACGTACAGTTCTTCCCAAAAGGATAATGGTGATTGCTAATCGTTCCAAACTTCGCAATGCTCATCATACGTGGTACGCTAGAAGGATATTTAATAAATCGGTTCTTGTTACCTCCATTGGTTAAGCAAACTACAAAACTGGATGGAATGGTATTGACGGTAAGGTTTTATGATTGGAAAAGTTCCGTTTGGGTCACAGACCGTCGTGCTAATTAATATCACTTTATTCGCGTTGTATTTCTTAACTGAAAATTGAATATCGCATTCATTTAACCTGTTGTTTCTCATCCTCGCTACTATCCGGTCCACGAAATGGTACTTACCCTCCCTCGAGTACGATACTTCCCAAGCCTTGCTGTGTTCCTTTGGAGGGAGCTAAGTACTCAATGGATTTGTTATTCTGTTGTTTTCCATGTGGGAGAACCTCATTTGTCAGAGAAGAAGCCCATTAAAAGCAACTAATTTCCCATCTGTATTTAGCCAAATAAAGTTAAATAACAACAGTGCTTCGCATTTTTTGTTGTTATCTTACAAGTATTGGAGTATTGCACATTTCGGTGCCATTTCAAATTACTACCTAAAACACCGGTTGGTTGTAAACTAAGGACCTGCAGATCACGAACACTCAGAAAAATGACGGCGTAGGAAGCTTTCTGGGGCCGCTTTTATAATTGTGTCTTCCCTAAAATACATCACTCTACCCCGTTCCTATTTGCGAACGACTTAAAAACTGTGTATATGTTTTCATCCCAGAACCTCAAGGACGCAATTCCCAATACGCAGTTTTGTCTGGAACGCCATGAACGATGGTATCACCCCTGGAAAATGGAATTCCCTGTTGAGAAGTGTAATTTTATGGCCCTGCGCTGTCAGGCCCTTCCGAACTCTTTTCCTATACACAACTCCCTTATTACCCATAGCCCATCAGTACGAGATATGGAATTACATTACTCGTGCACCCTAAACTTCTCGGAACACTTATATTTTGAAGCTGCCAAGACTGACACGTCCTTGGGATTTCTATGCAGATCTCTCTTCTTGCGCGATGCAAAACTCTTATGGTATTTGTCCTGAGTCCGACTCTGCCTGGAGCACCATCCTATCATCTTCACCAATACTAGTAAAATCGGCAGAACAAATTTGGAGAATGTACAACGCTCACTCCCGAAACAGCTGCTCGGTTATTCCAAAACTCAATTATAAAGAGTGCTGTGATTTCCTCTACCCTGAACCTCTGTGGTTGCTCCGTATGAGACTTAACCTTTGCTTCACCTATAGGCTTATTCATAGCCTGCAACTTTCCTTCACCGATACACCATGTGTTCAATCGACTGCTCCCTACTCTTTCCGTCACACGGATCTGCTTCCTGCTTTTCTGAGTGCTAGGCTGACCATGAAATATAATTTTCTCCTTTTAAAATATTCCAGACTTTGAAATAAACTCTTCACTGAAATTCGCCGATGTGCTTTATCCCTTCTACTTCGATATATCGATAGCACGTCATCCCAACGTGGATAATATCCCGATCTTAACTGCCACCAACAAGTCTGAGGCTCGAGCTTATGAGGTAGGACCTGACTTCTAGCTAATCTTTAAAGCCTCACTTTATAAGCTTCTCCCTGCTGAGAATCCACCCACGCCCTGTAAGTTCTTAAACCTCACAGTCCCCTCCTTATACAAGCTCTCCCCATAACCCTATCTGCTATTTCCACTCGCTCTCCATCGCAAATTATTGTCCTTCCCTTTTAGTTCATAACTGTCCCTCGACCCTGCACTCTGCTCCATTGCATCCTCGGTCGATCTGCTTTTATCTATTTGCACTTAGGCTAGCCCGTTTCTCATTTGTCTCATCACTAATTCACGATAAGACTCAGGATAGTCCGATGGTAGATACTTTGCAAACTTTCTTCTAGGTCTGTTGCTCAATTCTAAGACCTAAACTTTACCGCTCCTATGTCTTTGTTCCCTTCTTTGTCATTCTGTCTTCCATCTAGGCTATTCCATGACATTGTTTTTACATCTTTCCCGAACTACACAGCTGGCACGAATGTCAGACTGCAGTCCCTTTCACTTTTATTTCAGAACTAACCGACCGAGGATGTTTTAGCCGGTCCTGTCCGACGAGAACCAACTCCGTACATTTTCTTCGGTGGATATAAAAATTGGACCGTTGACATGATGCAATCTTTGCTCCTCCTTCGACTGCTCTTCTACTAGCTTTGATTTTTGAATCCCCGCAACTCAGCCGCTAGATTATTGACTACTCCACTGTAAGCACTGCTACAACTCATCCCTATCCCAACGGTGCGGGACGCGGTCAGGTCCACTGCTTTGGCCGATGCACATCGGGTGTGCGGGAAGTCTGCAACGATGCGCGGGCGCAACTAGGTTGGTGTATCCCAGGCCCTGCCACAGAAAACGGATTTTAGTTTAGGCTTTCAGCGCGCGGTCAGTTCCGTCCACTAGCACAGTTTGTGAATTACGGAGCTTCACCGTCACGCTGTTACTGCTGCCGCTAACACGTCGTTCGCTCCGTCGTCTCCAGAGACTGGTAATCCATCCAGCCCGCACTCAATACTAAGATTGCAACCATCCTTTCCAAGCCCTGCAAACTTTCTACTCCAGTTATGGGCTAAATGACGTATAGCTTTCATTCCCACCAACCAACCATCTCCTCTCCTTGGGGCATCGTAATTTCCCGTGCAGCCAATTATCTATTCTGGCAATCACCTCACCGCCTAAGTTCTCTGCATCTCACGTATGGTTACTTTTCCGTCCCTTCCAGGAACCTGCAGATTTACCATGTCAGAACTCGCGGCTACTATTCATTCAGTGGCACATTTACTATCACTGTCTATTCCCTAACAAAAAGCGACGAACGATGACCGTCGCAGAAACATATTTCGCAGCTCTCCAGAAGTCAAATCTGTGATTAGGGATTATTTGCTCTCTCCACCAGTCCATATGCTCGTTTTTACACTGCCCTTCGATCTCTTTATCCAGATCTCTTTGCACCGCTTCACCCCTTCATATTTGTACGTCGCACATATATTTATCATGCAGTTTTGCTGCTGTTGTACCTCAAGGCACCTGTCAAAACGGCCAGCGAGTTGTACACTCACCGTCCACCTGCAAAAACCTCACCGTTGCGTGATATGTGTACACGCAACGACTTTCCAACAGATCCAAGGAAGGTTCATCACCCAATTATCCGCCCGTTATGCAATGTAAACTGCCGAATACCTTCATATCCTCCTTCGGACTTTCTTTCTTATTTTGTCTGTCGCTCTCAACCACAAGATATGCCGCTCGTTTGATCCCTTTGACTCACTTTATCTGACTTTATTTACACATAATTCATTAGGTGGCCAGCATCCATATGTCATTTTGCTACACCTTAGCCTTCTCAGTTACTAGCCATGCAGATTCAGTCACACATCACTGTAACATGGTACACCTATTGCAGTGTTCAATAAAGGGTCTGTACCTACCATCCATCCATTGTACCATCTCCTCGGAGAACTACCGATCTTCGAAATCGCTGTTACTTCTCCGCAATTCATATCGACTTATCTTTTATTTTTACATTGTTATTTATCGGCCAACGCAAATTACACAGAAAATTCACGTGCCACCACCTGTAATCCTCTGGCATTCCCTTCAAAATCACCTTGATTTCCCCCCGCCCCTCCGAGGTTGTCGCTCGTTCGCTATACAACTGATTCCACCAGCATCGAACCCCCAATTTCTACTGCTGTATCCACCGATTGTTTCTACTTTATTCCAAGTCCTGTGCTTCGATCTCTTTTTCGTGTCGAAGCCATTAATTCCGTAGCTCCCTTCGCCTTCATTGTGTGGTCCGTTGTTCAGAACGGTCACCCGGACAGTTATCTGCTCCACACTCTATAACGGCCTTTGTAGGCTGACCGCCTCCGCAATCGCGCTTCACGTCGATTCACAACCATTATTCTATCTTCTTTTTGCTACTTCGTAATGTCCTTGTATTGTTGTAAAAAATTCGGCTTGCACAGGGCAGATAATGGCCGAGGCCAATCAAACCTCCAGAATTCCTTCGATGTTGTGCACACTAGGTAGGCACTCATTACTGCGCAGTTTAATTCTTCGAGTACCCGCTCAAAATGATAGGGAAACTTAAAAACTGATCGCGCATCAACTACAAGGATCATTACTCACTGTTAGCCTTCACCAGCCGTCAAGTGGCAAATGGAAACGTTCAATAATTAAACACACCACACATTCTGTCCAGCAGCATGCTGAAACTTCCCTGTCAGAAGTGGTCCCATCCCACTGACGATCTAGAGAAACCTTGAGTGCCGGGACAGCCCTCAAATATACTACCTCTTCCGGCAGTCTATTCCAGTACTTAACCACCCTATTGCTAGGGGAGTGAGATCTAGCTATCATCCTGGATTGAATTTTCGCCAGCTTCTTCCCATGCCTCCTTGTTCTGGAGTCTGTCGCATATGGAATATATTTTCCATTCTAAGCCCGGAAAAGCCTTTTATTATCTTAAATGTCTCTATGAGATCCGCTTGTAGTCTCCTCCTTTCCTCACAGAAAAGTCTAAGGCCCTGTAGTCTCTGCTCGTAGGCCTTTCCCCCTGACCTCAGCAATAAGCTTCGCAAGACGTTGTAAGTTCTCCAAACAGGTGGCTCCGCTTTTATAGAAGGGCTACCATGCCTGAACACAGTTTTATAAAAGAGGTCTACACTTGCATGAAAAAGTTGGGTTGTCTGCAAGAAAACGCTGATCTCAACCTGAAAAGCGCACCGCGTGCCTCTTTTGCAGATGCCTCACACTGATCCGACCACCACATATCCGAAGTCACCACAACCCCAAGGTCTTTTACCCTGTTCACTGTCCCCGTAATAGATGGACCTTGGTCGTGTGCGACCCTTAGGCTTGTCGCTGTCCGAGACATTAAGTGGCTTTTCCCAGCACTGAGAGATAAGTCCTACTTCTGAGCCCAGTTAGGAAGGGCAAGTACGTCTCTGCCTTGCCCCTCTCTCCCCTGAGCTCCCAATTACTTCATATCATCCGCGGAAGACAAGCCTGGTGACTGTAGGACTGGGGCCAAATTGTTAATAAACAGAAGTAATGGTGGGCTTAGTAAGGAACCCTGCGGAACTCCACGGGTGACTTTCTCTAGTTTGTAGATCTTGTCCCCCATATGAGACCTTTTTGAGCGACACGTAGCCAAATTCGAAACGGATCCCGAAATCAGAACGCGATTATCCCTGAAATTTTGCCGCACTAGATTATCAAATGAACAAAGACGTAAAACAGATACGAGCACCAATTATGCGATCACAGGGACCTAAAAAACGGGAACCAAGTAGCAACTTTCGAGAAGGGAGCACGCGCCTCAAGCAGGCCCAAAATAGGATATGACGGGGTAGTGCGTTGAACGCGAACAAACAAACTTTGCTTCGTAAAAGCTTGCAGTGCGTAAAAAGAAGCAAATAGTATATATGAGCGAGTGGTGTCACGGAGGCAGGGAATTGCAGTGTTTCTGTTTGGGTTTCCACTATCGGCCGTTACAACCTACTCTCACGTAAAGCTTTCTAACGGTAAGAAGGTCCCTCAAACGTTCCTCAACCTGCCCATTTATACCAAGCGACCCCAACCTGATTAGTAGAAGCCGATGGTTCACCGAGTCAAATGCCCTGCTGAAGTCAAGGTAACATACTTCTACCTGTTTACGTTCATCCACTCTTCAAGTGACTTCATCTAGGAAGCCCAAGAGATCATTCATGCACGATCTGTTTTTAGAATTCCTAGCTGAGCGGGGCAAAGCGTACAGTTTTGTATTAGATATTCGCAGATATGCGCCCGGATGATATTCCCTAGCACTTTTCATGGACTACATGTAAGGCAGTTGGTCTGTAATTTCCCATTTCAGAGTAGGGTCCCCTTTTATGTATAACCACCACGGCTGCTTTTTCCCAGTCCTGTGGCAACCCTCCAATGTCCGGGGGTTGCCTTATGTAACTTGCACACAGGACGGGATAGGGAATCAGCAAACTGTTTTACATAGTAGGGCGAAAGTCACCTGGCCCGGCAGACTTATGGATATCCAATCCTTTTAGGTGCTTGCGTAAGATTTCCTCTGAAAGAATTCAGTCTGCTATCCCCGTTGATGAAGTCACCCCCTCAAAACTTAACTGTACTCCGCTATCTATTCTGTGCACACTACAAAAATACCAACACAGGGCCTGTGCTCTGCTCTGGTTGTCCGCTGTCACTCCATGATCGTTGGTCGTCAGTGGTCCTACTGCATCTCTCAACGAAACCTTAGACCGCAAGAAGCTAAGATACCTCTTTTGTTGCGTTCTGACAAAATGGGCCTACTTCATTTCATAAACGCGCCTAGCAGATCATAGGAGATCCAGCTTCTCATTTCCATGATTGGTATTTAGCAAATCCAAGCCTGTTAACTCCCGCCCGTCTCAAAGAGAGCTCAACTACAGTTTCTACGCTTGGCTGACCTGCCCCTTGAAGCCCTCTGCTGCAACGGCTTGCCTTCACTCCTCCTACGCTTCAAGGCAGCAAACTTGTTTTGTGGAGCAAGTAGCGATTCCTTATTCATTTGCTAACGTTCCTTCGAAAAAGCATCTTACTCTGTCCCATATTAGATCGACCGCTTTGGTTCGAAGCCCAGGAATCTCCATATTTGAGAGGCCTCTAATCAACCTCGAGAATACATTGGGTTTTCGCATACTGAGTGATCAAGACACTCACATGGCCGCTCTCACCCAACAGAGAGGGAAACTGGAACTCCGCTACATAGTTCTCATGGTTCGTTATCACTAGATCCAACAAGAACGGTGTACAGCCAGTCCTATATCCGGTATCCTCCCTCACATGTTGGAATAGAGCATTTAAGTGCCGCCTTTGTATATAACCCTCCTGTTGGGTTCCCGATTTAGACGCCTGGACCACCCAGCCTAAGTGCGGCGGGCTGAAGTCCTTAACTATGAAGGTTTGTTATCTTCTTTAGTCAGCATGGTAAGTACGTGGAGGAGTTGAGCGCCCTCATCTCGCTTTGTACCTGGAGCCCTTTACACACGGGCCACCTTTATCCTTCTGTTTGGAAGTGTAAGCGTAACCGTACACAGCCGTATATTTGGAGTACAATCCACGGTTCGAGACTCCAGAGGGATTGTGCCTGCCCCCTACACAGCCATGCTCCCTGTCCTGCCTATAGACAGCAAACTCATCAAGTACTATCACCGGTGCATGGTCACCTTTAGAAAGCCATGTTTTCGTTGAGGCAAATATGGAGGCATTTTACTCCTCTGCTGCCTTGAAGAGCTTCATCCATTTGTTTCTATCATTACTAACGTTAGAACACAACACCACCGTGTTCGCCCCGTCGCTAAGATGTCTCTTGTTATTCACTCCTGTCTGGTTCTCAGACGCAAAGCCTGAGATGATGACAAATTTTTCGTATCGGTCATCCCCACTGGTGTGCATGACACCGGCTGATGGTCCAGAACTTCTGACGACTCCTAATCCATATCTGCGGGTGTTGCTATAACATCCAGACTGGCAAAGATCAAGCCATCCTCCACCTTCGGACCGTATTGCCAATTTTCATCTCCCAGCAAGTCTTCAAATAAGGCCAATTCCGACCCCGCACGCGGCTTCTTTACTGCTGTCAGGGCGGGGGTCCGAGGGCCGAGTGCGGCACTCTGCTGTTCTTGGTGGTTTCTTACGAGTGCCCTGGGGGGTCTAGCCAGGTTTCCACCCGGTGCTAGACCACCAAGCCTTAGTCTATACTTGTCTGGCGCAATTTGATATCTACCCTTGGTGGTGAAAGCCACCACTGCTGCCCTCGCCAGCAGTCTATCTCCAGTGACCTCATCAGCGAACTCCACTGGTATCGGCCTCACAGGATGTTTGCGTTTGTTCGCAGGTGGGGACTTCCATTTCCCCACTCTGTGCGCCCTTCTTAGGGCAGTAGGGTGTAAAACACCTGCAATTCGCAGTATGTCATAGACCGTCCTCCTACCTATGTCCCGCCCAGCCTTCGATTCTCTTCTGAAAGTTTCTTCCTGACGTAGGATCAGGAGCCGGCGGCTTGAGACCTTGCCCATCGACGAGATCTGCCTTCGCAGATACGTCACTTCGTCTTCCAACACCAGGAGCGCAGGATCGTCCTCCCTAACCGGCCCATCCTTCACTATACTACACTCTTTTTTCTGGCCCGCCTTGCCCTTCCAGGCCTCTGCGCGGTCCACTGACCCTCGTCCGTCTGCTTTCAGGGAGTTGAGGCAACGACCGCATGGCAAGCTGTCGGAACTGGCCCACTCGTTCTAGCGACTGTCCTCTTACACGTGCCTGCTACTTCCGAAAACGACTTCCTTCTACCTGACTGCGGTGTTTTGGGGCTCATTCCTGTGGCACTACCTAGTGTGCATTGTTCCTGCCCTTGGGCCCGCGTTTTGATGGCTAAACCGGCCGCCTCCTTGCAAGGAGCACGGACCTACTCAGCCTATGGGTTTTGTCTATAAAGGATAAAGGTGTCCTCTGCTATTCCTGGACACTTTGAATGCGCCCACCACATGCGCACCTCATACTCCGTACCGCCTACCGCAAGGTTTTCCTCACTTATATGAGAGCCATGAATCAGAAGCGCGTGGCGCACCGAAAATCCCAAAATGCAGCGGGAAACAACTCACATGCTCATTAACCAAGTGAAAAACGTTTTGACACTCGCAAATTCAGCCGTTTACCACAGAAGCGCAAAAACTCTAAGCGAGGATAGATTGTCTCACAAAATCGACCACTACCGGCAGTACTATGAGGAGAATAAAAAAATGTTCGCATGAAAAGCACCTTAAATGCAACTCTCGCATGCTGAGTAATCTGAACCAACCTGGGCCGATTCACAAAACTATTCAAAAACCCGATTTAAAAGCGAGAGCCCTGCGAATTTTAGCCGCGCGGCACTCACTAGTTCAGTTCATGAAGAGAAAGGCCTAGCGGAAATCCTTGGATTCCGCTTGAATTCTCAGTGGTTGTGTTCACCTCCGGCGTTATTTATGTAGATGCTCCATCCTGCTAACCAACTTTAGCAGCCATAAGCCGAATCGACCTTTTGCCCTTCACCTTCAAAATTTGCCGGGCATTAGCCTCATCTAGGTCCACGTACACAATCTCCGTCAACCCTCTGTGTACATATTTTCTACTGCCCTGCAAACTCCTGTTTTCACATGGCCTGGATCATCTGATCTTGCACTGTAACATACTTCGGGCTAATCCGAAATACACCACTAATAATAATATTATCACACTTTGCTGAATATCACAACCATTGAGCCTTTCCCGTTATTCACGTAAATTGCCGTGTTAACGCTCCTAAAGGACAAACCTTGGTAACTTTTTCTTAGACATTTAGCATTTTTGACCGTCCTCGTGCCGTTATGAGAACGACCAGGATATGGGATAAATGACTTAATAATAAAGACCATGAAGCTGTACAGGATTCACGTTTTATTAAACGCGCAAGGCAACACTAAACGACGCATTGTAGATAAAGATCTAGTTTGTTGATAGGTTAATAACGCACCTCGAATTAAGATGCTGTATAAAACATGAAGATTATTTAACTTGTGAACCGAGAGTCTCTGAAGGATTAGTATATAGTCCTGAAAGGCTTAGCGTTATCTAAAAAATTATCCTCTACAAACTAAATTTTTAATTCATCAACTGCTGAATTTCCTTCTTTAAAACTCACGGAGTGATTCCGTCAGGGGTTAAAATAAGCTTTCCTTGTTGTAAACCTAAAAGAGAAACTTCAGCTAGGTAGGGCCACAGTTTCGTCAACAACTCTCATCCATATGGTTGGCCAGAATTGAGTACGTATTCTATTCCTGGCACCTCGATTTAACTTGAATCCCGAGCATGATCTTTTCTCTCGGTCGTCCCAAGTCCCTCTCAAGCCACCATAAGTAACCCAATACTTCCAGAAGCGCGAACAGGTTCCGCTTATTTTCGACCACGGACGCCAATATCCCCTACCCCTATCCGATTAGTCTGTTGGACTGTTTGACTTCACAAAGGCTGCCAGAGGCTCTTTCTCTGTGTACTATTGTGCTCCGTGACGACGTAAATTATCATATTTACATGTGCTTACGCCAACAGCCAGAATGAGAAGGTATAATCCAAAATGGAAATTATCAGATTACTGTGAAAGCGCTCATTTTTGGGGTCCGTCAGAGAATAATAATAATCATAATATTAGTTTATTTCGGAGACGCCCGAAGCATGCAATGTGCATGATCTTGTTGATACAGGTGATGGAATGGACAAATACAATCCATGAAAATGTAGAAACTTGCGTAAAAATGAAGGATAAAAGGCTCAGAAGGGGGAAACTATGGGGTGAAAATAGGGTAAAGGTATGCCCACCATAGAGATTTTGGGGAACATAAATGAACTCAAGTGAGGATTTGAATGGAGGTCCGGTGGGTATGAAAGTCAAGGTCAGATGGGGAGTGTGACTGGTCCGGGTGGAAACATCTGAAGACTGACTGATAAATGAGATGGGCTAGAAATCGGTGTAAGGAACTGCGGTAGCGAGGGACGATGGATAAAAAGTGAGGTGCACCTGCCGTGGATTAGATATCAATAAACCATTGGTACTCTGCAGTGGATTGTCGGCGGATAGGGCACAAAACTCATCGTAAAACAGGGAGCGATCAATACAAGATGTAGAGGGTTGATCAGATAACAAAAACGACTTAGAAGGATAGGATACGGTAGATGTGAGGCACAGATGTAGAACTGATGGATGCATATCACGACGGTCGGGGGATGACAGCAGGAGAAATGGTTGGTGAGGAACTGTGAGATGCAGAGGGCGTGCACATATACATATATGCGCAAGTTTATATATATATCCGTATTTTATATATATATGTGCATGCACATAAGAGGAGCAGCAGCAATAACAATGGGATTCTAGAAAGAAATTATCAATCATTGAGAAGAGTAGGCACGGTTGGATCAAATGGTTGTAGAATTACTTTTGGAATATCGCGGTGGATTATCTGCATGACAGGTGCACATGGCAGCCTAACGGAGAGAGAAACAGGATGCGGAGGCACAGAAGTGATGAAGATTGTGAGGAGCAGTTCATGGAAGAGTGAAGGTGAAGGATAGGATCGAAGAGAACAGATAATGATTGGTCTAATTACTTGATCAATGCAGGTGCGACAAGTGGTGTCGGACCAGAGGAATCGGGTAGTGACTGATCAAGTGGTTTGGAACTGTAAAAAACGTTATGGCTTAACTTTGTCTCTACAATCGGTGGAACATGGAAAAGCTGACCACACTGGAAGGCACAGGAAAATGCCTGTAGCGAGCAATAAACGGATAAAGGGATGAAAGCAATGACCGAGGAGACACAGGTAAGAAATCACCAATCAGATCATTCTACTGCAGGTGAAACACGAAGGGGGTAGACAAGGAAGCTGGAAGCCCCGAGATAAGTGAACCAGTAATAGAACTAAAAGGCCACAAAAAATGAATGCGCAACGGAGTTGGGTCAATGGAGCTGGAGAGCCGTTTGCCGGCAGACAATTGAACAGGTGGATGCTAATCGGGACACTGCCTAATGGAAGAACCACAGAGGGATCGCGGAGCCAAGAAGGGAAAATATGGTGGTAGTGATTAGATAATAAATGCAACTGTGATAGAAGCAAAGCTTGGAGCGGCAAGTTCCAATATGCGGATTGGTCATGGGTGCGGGTGTAATTGGTGCATAATGGCATTGGGCATGAGGAGGAGAACAAAGGGGGATTTGCCAGAAAGACAGGTATAAAATGCTATCATTGGTCATTCTGAGCAGAGGGTAATACCAAGTGCATAGAGAATGGAAGCCAGCAATGACAGCAGGCGGACAAAGAGATATTGGCAAGCGTCAGCAGAGAAGAGCGGTTAGGATGTTGGTGACTCAGTGCAATGAAAATTGATGCAGAGAGAGGCGATAGGAGGAAGGATAGAACGGGTAGGTGTGCATACCGTGGTAGGGCGACAAAAATGAGAAGTGGTAACAGATGATAAGAACTATAGGTGAACAAATTGTGACGGAAGAAGGATGGGGAGCATGCAGTTTTCCCCCGACAGCATTGGGCTCGGTAGTCCGAGGAAGGTTAGAGCGTGCTATCCGCAACCGGTGCCAGTGGGTGGGAATGGCCGTGCGCTGGGCACCCAACCTGAAAAACACTCCGTAAAGTGAACACAGGATGTGTGATCCACCAGTCTAATTGCGCTAGCACATCGTTGCAGACGGCCTGCACGCCCGATGTGCGCCGAACAGAGCAGTGGATCTGATCGCGCTCCTCACCGTTGGGAGCGGCAAGTGTGGTCATTGATAACTGTACAGGGGACAACACGGCCGCGATAGGGGCGCGTGATCCAGGAACAATTGACCAAGACGTGAGACCATGGACAGGAGAGCCAACGGAAACGACGAGTGGTAGGCGACCGTGTAGCAATATTATCCAGGCGCATCTGCCAGGGAGATGGTAAGTACAGTGCCCGAAGTGGTTGGCCGTCATTGAGGATCACTGGAAAGGGAAAAGGGATAGAGAAGCGCAGTCTGGGTGTGCCCCAGCGGAGGAGGAACGTATACTGATGAGATAAAAATAAAAGCACCGGATAACATGAACGTGGATGAGCAACGGGGTTACCCTACGATGGCGGGAGATAAGCTCGCTGTGGCTCATGGATGGCAATGGCCGTAGTTTGCGGCATCAGAGAGAGGAGCTGTGTCGGGCGTGGAGTGTACCTATTGGCCTGTGGCGCAGAGGTAGTAGAGTTGCAGTGTAAGGCCTCTTTCAAAGACCAGATCGGTGAAGACGAACTCATTTGTGAGCAACACAACATTGAGAACTGTTAAGTATAACACAAGTGCGCGCTTAAAAGCGAGCATTGAGGAGGCACTGTGTAAGCTAAGGTGGAGCTTATTCCAGATTTTGGAATAGGCTGACAGAAAGAATCGGGACTTCCGACTGAGATTAGACTGGGGGACAGGGAGAGAGAAGGCACGATGTCCGACGGGGAGGGAGCAGGGGGCGGCGAATGAGATAGTTTAAGAGGTGTAGGCCTGGTTATGGATTAGCTTAAAGAAAAAAATCAGGTCGAGCCTCGTGCGACTAATCCATAGAGGCTCAATTTGCAGGAGCTCACAGCGCTGGTGGTATGTTAGGGCTAGAGATACGCCCAACAGCGTTTCGGTGAAAGCATGCTGAACTTTCTCATGAGATACAATGAAGAAACATTTCCAGAGGCTGGGGGTAATGGGACAATATTCTAGGAGCGGCCTTACGTGTGAGAGATACAAGGAGAGGCGACGGGCCGGTATTAGGGAACATTGACTGATCAGGCCTAGGGTTCGCTTAGCTTTAGTGATTTGGAAAGGCGCCTGTTCTGAGAAGTTAAAGGAACAAGAGTAGCCTACTCCAAGATCGGTAAACGTGAGGCGTATGGGGATGGGCAGGCCTTCCAGACCAGTTCAGCCGGGTGTTACAGTGCATTTGTAAGGTAGAGGGAAGTTTTTCTCCGCAGAGATGTTGCATGGGCTATGAGAAGCACCAAGTTTGGAGAGAGGGTAGGTCGTGCGACATGTTGCGCAGGGTCACGAATAGGTCATTAAGGAGGGAGGAGTACACCATTTTTTTATCTTCGGCAAAGAGGAAAGAGGTACCGTGGCGAATAGAAGGGAAAATGTCGTTGATATAAATAAGAAATAGTATTTGGCATAAGATACTGCCCTCGATGAAGCTGCTATTAAAGGGTATGGCGGAAGATAAGTGGCCGCCAACTAGCATAGCTTGTGATCTGTGAGAGAGATAAGATGATAGCCGGGAGAGGAGAGGAGAGGTTCAGTAATACCAAGGGACCGGATTTTGGCTAACAGATGCATATGGGGAACACGGTCAAAAGCCTTAGACATGTCGAGTTACAGGACGACTACAGAGTTGCCGGCGTCTGAAGCAGACGATAGGAAATTGAGAAAGTCAAGCCGGCAGGGAGAGCAGGAACGGGAGTTCAAGTAACCATGTCGACCAGGGTTCAGCAGGTTGTTGGAAACGGGGTACTGAACAAAGTGTTTTTGATAATACTCTCCATGATTTTGCAGACTACTGGGGTGTGATTAATGGACCAATAGTTATCTGGGTCTTCTAGTGCACTCTTTTCGAAGCGCGAAATTATAACAGAGGATTTCCATCGAGGTGGAACGAAACTGTGAAGCTCGGAGGTGGTGTACACATTAAGTAACAATGAAGGGAGGTCAGGACTCCGAAACGAAGGAAGGCCGGTGGGAGGTCATCTGGTCCCGGTTTCGAGGAAAGTTTAATAGATGAAACTGATTTCTCAGTTTCTAGATGGGTGGATAAAATCGATGAAAGAGAGGCAGAGGTCGGGGAAGGATTGTAAGAGGGGGAATACCAGGACGGTTTATACAGGAGGAAGAGAAATGCTCGTTGGAGGCCTCAGAAATAGATGCTGGAGTATTAGCGGTAGATGAGCCACGGATGAGGAATTTGGGCGAGGTATGATTGGAACGATTGGACCTTTGACTAGACAGGTTGGACAGGTAGCCAGTTTTGTTTGGGTGTGTTAGGGCGATGGCCTCTTGCCTTCTCAGATGCGAATGGGCCATTCAATGCAGCTTCAGTTGTAGCTGGTTTATGCGCAGAAGAATTGTAAAGTCGTATGATCTAGTAAGAATAAGTTGCAGCCTAGACAGCTTACGCTCTAAAAGTGACAGGCGTGAGTTGTTGGACTTGAGGAGTGGATGGGCATATGGGTTGGTGGTACTTAAGCAGTATAGGAGGTTGGGGTAGAGTGAGTTCACAACAGTGAGGGGATCGGAGGAAAGGAAAAACGTGTCCCAGCTAAGGGAGCGGATTATCATTGGCACTAGGGGCCAATAACAGGAACGGTTGGAAGTCGGAAAAGGGGGGAGGATTGCATCGTATGAGAACAGCTAAAGCAGCTGAGCATGCACCGGACAATACGGTGGTCACTACCCGGGAAGTGATCAGTGATCCGGGTGATAATATCGGGAACATCAATGGAGAGTACTGGGTCCAAGATGTTGTTTCCCTTGCAGAGCAGGAGACGTGTTGGTTCCATCCACCAAGACGGACAAAAGAAAGGAAGGTGGAGAGGGCGGGAGGGCTAGTATAGGAGGACCAGCAAATTGAAGGAAGGTTAAAGTCACCGGCAATAAATTTTGCACTGACAGGATAGTCAGGCGCAGCATTAAAGACATCCAAGGCAGAGTCAACTTTTGCAGGCTCCAGACCCGGGGGGAAGCAGAAGCATCCAAGAGGGGGTTTTCCGGCTGGAGGCATGAACAGATAGCCATAACGAATCCTCAATAAGGAGAACAGAAGTTTGGTCAATAACACTAGCGTGGATAGTGCATTTGACAAAGGCTAAACAACACCCTCCACACCTAGACTGGCGGGTGTTCGGGAAGCACTGATACCAAGCTTTGCGAACAAGGTCAAGCGAGGCATCATCTGACAGCCAGGATTCAGTTACTGGTACAATGTCGGCGTTTGAGTTAAATGCTAGGGATCGCAGATGCGATGTGTCTCTAATTACTGACCGAGCGTTAATAAGAACTAGTGGGAAGGAGTTCAGTGTCGGTGTGCGCAAAGCTTTGACACCAGGAGCAAGACTAGTGGGATTGTTGTGGCGATGAGATTCGGGTCTCAGTGGGGACAGAGCGTCAATAGAAGTGGGAGGCCAGCCTTGTTGGATGGGGGGCAGGAAGTGGGCAATGCCTTAAAATGAGGCGCCGCCGATCGCTGTGGGTGATCATTACGGTGGGTGCGCAACGGACCGCTGATGCGGGCTGGAGGAGTGTCACGTGGTACAGAGGGAGGGGGTACGATATGGCAAAGTGAGAGGTTAAAAATATCTGTCGAATTTAGGTGGACAGGAGGGAGTGCAGGGTGTAAGGTACTAAAGGACATGACATCGAGCGGGGAGCGGCCAGTGACATAGGTCTGTGAAAGTCTGTCGATATGATCCGTAGGGCGACTTGCAATAAGGCCACATGTATGGAGGGAACCGGTCGAGATAAAAAAGAGATCTTGACATCAGGTAACCTACCTGTTGGGCAAAATCAGTATAAGGCCGCCTTGGGGGTAGATGTATGTACGAGAGTAACTGGGAAGTAGTGTGGGCATGGGGAGGGAGAGGAGTGGAGAAATTTGGAAAGTTTTGAGGCTCATGAGGGGTACAAGTGATGGTCAATGGGGGGGAGGAAGCGGGATACAGGTACAAACCTGGAGTATCTGCCAAGGTACATAAGTGGTAATTCAAGGCTAGATGGGGGTTGGTGTATGGGAGCAGCTGAGGCAAGCTGGGGCTATAGTATGGAGGGTTGGTGTTTGGGGGAAGGGGGGATATAGGGTAGCAGCGGAAGTTGCGGGACTGGTTTGACCCCTTCTATCAGAGAGAGGGAAAGACATTGGAAGTGGGTGCGAGGCAGTGGAAGGGTGAGTGGCAATAGCATGGCTCTGAAAGTCACCTTTACTCATGGGGACGATGGCGTTAGACTGATCTGGATGGTCGCCCAACTGGTTTCCGCCTGGAGGGTCCGAGATTACGCTATAAGCGAATGCCGATCGGGAGCAGGGAGTAATGGGTGGCGTGATTAGTTGAACAATTGCGGACCTGGTATGAGTGCCAGGTAGACTCGTGGGAGGATTAGAGCGACACTTATGTGGATAGCAGCGAGGTGTCGCGGCTGAGCTAGCAGTTGGTGGGTAGTTGGTGGAGTCGTTGGAGCGAGTAGGTATCTGTACATTTCCGACTTTTTCCATGGTTCTCAACGTACCTTGGTGCAAAACTCCTTTGTTGTACCGACGTTTTAATGTAAAAAGCACACACCTTTTAGATCATCATCACCGCGCAATACAAAAAGGCTGTCAATAAATCTTTCATTCTGGCACGGCCTCATCTTCCGATTTGAAGTGTCTCGGAATTATATCGATCGGAATTAACTGTGAGAAACAAACATTTTAGAAGCCTCCACGGCGTCTCTTGACACTTCTTCCAGTGCCATCCTGTTCTGTTCAACGGATGGCTGTCAGACCGAACTCAACTGAAGACACTGGCGGATGTTAGCTCTTCGGCGCTCATTTCCTGATCACAAGAACACTGAACAACGGTGAGTTTGTGTCACACCTTTTGTTTCATTTTATTTCCTAATGTACATGCCCATTTGGCCTTTTTATCACGGCACGCTCCTCCGCTTATCTTAGTTTGCTAGTGTTGTCCTAGATATTGTTGACAATAATTCAGTGTACCGCATAGATAAAGTAGTACGCTACAGGCACTACACATTGTGGGCATTCAACGAGAGCTGCGGTTGATAACACTTTCAACGGGTCTGAGGATGGATGGGAAGTAGTACGGCGAGGGCTGATGGTTGTACCAGGGTCTTGTCTTGGCTGTGTGGCTATGATGGGGGAGCGCGGGTTTATACCGAAGTGGAATGTCGCCTGGGGCCTGTGGTCGGCGGGCGAGAGCTACTGGAGTTAGAGCCCACTGGGGGAGATGGTAGAAAAGGGCGTTTGTGTGGAAGGGGAACCCGGGAGGTGGGGAGTCAGAATGTCCAGGTCGACAGTTTGCAGGTGAGCAGGGTGAGGTTCTGGGCTTGCCTTCGACTTCTAGATAGAGGGCCATTGGGTAGCCTTCATGTCGGTTTCAGTGGGGTCAGCCTGCATGGGCAAGGCAGAGTTGCTTCTAAGCGAGCAAACAATTTCTCACTGGAGGGGGGTTTTATCAGGGAATATATTATTATCCTTGTACGACGGAGGCAGCAATTTTCTACTTGTTGCTAATGAACTCTCTAGCTGTTAGGTCGTCCAAGAATTGGAATAGCAGGGGGCAACTATGTCGCTGGGACTTTTTACGTAGCCTCCTGCGACGGCATCTATAGTGAGCCATATTGCACGAACTGTGTTTGTTGCTTTTCACTAAGGAAAGCGGTAAGCGGTCTGGAGCCATAAAAACCACTGCCTTCTTGGAGTTGGTAGTGCGGTAGTATATTTCGGTCGATGCAGATTCGAGGAGGTGCCCCACCGATCCAAGTCCTTGAGGGATGTGGTGACTACAGGATCGAGGACAGTAGCAAGGGGTGAAACCCTTGAAAGGATTTCATCAACAAGCTCGACCTTGTTTCTAAGTTTGATCAAACTCTGCCTGGGGCCATTTGGACTATTAGAAGCTTCACCGTCGACGTTAACGAGGTTGAGAGAGCACGGCCCGGTTTTTGAGAGGGGTTGGGTGTGTTTACCAACTTCTTCCTGCCTAACTGTACATATGGATTCACGATTCGTTATGAAAACCTTAAAATTTCCGAGAACAAGGCGGAGCCCGGGACAGACTTCAAGCTATCTGTTAATTTCAAGTCGGCTGCTCCCATCTCATTATCCCGAGGTTTGATTCTCAGCATAAGATCCGCGGTTCAGAGCGCTCCCAGTGGATACTGAGGCCTAAGTTTCTATCCTAGTTCCCACACATGCCTTTTGCTTTCATAAATGCCGCTGAAAAATTCCGGAGGTTTATCAGCAGCATTACACGAGACTTGGAATTCGTCCATATTTGTATCGGCGAATTGCCCATTATATCGCCGAGAGTAGGCGAACATTTTCAAAATTTGACTTCAGTACTTCATAGTTCGTCGGAGCCCCAAATATTAACCAACCCCGATAAATCTGAACTTGACAAAGCGGAGCACGTGCTATTTGGCGACAAGATCACTCGAGGATGCATTGAACATTGCCAAGATAGAGTACTTTTGATTGTAGAAAGCCCCAAGTCATCCTCCACCGTGGGCTAAAAGCCTTTTAGAGCTTAGTTAACTTCCATCTTTTTTCCATGCCCCGAGCCAGGGAAAGCTCGCTCCTGCTAACTGAACCAGTTCATGGTGATCCAAGTAAGTTGTGGCTAAGTTCATCGCACGAGAAGCGCTCCCAGAGGTTAAAGCGACAGAGGCGCAGACCACGCTCTTCATGCACGCAGTTCCGTCTGCCACGCTTGGCACAGCAGTGGATGCGCTTCAATATGTAGTCGCCACCACCCGGAAACCGTTCCTTTCTGGATAGGGCAACCACTGGAGCTCTCTGGGCGCCTCATTCTCACGGAAGCGAAAGAGTGTTAGCAGTCGACGGCTAGTAGTTGCATATGACGCTGTGAAACATTTCCGCCGCGCGGTCGAAGGTCGTCCTTTTCTCCCTTTCACCGGTGGCAGGCCTCTGGAGTATGCATCGCATGATAAGCTTGACCGTTATTTTATACTAGAAGCCAGGTTTTCGGACCATACTTCTTGGTTTACGACTAACCTGTGAAATTTCAAATGTGAGTCAAACTGCGTTGCAGATGCTTCGTCCAGTATTCCATTTAGTTTTGTTAATTTTCTAGTTTTAGAAATTCGTGCCGCGGCCGCAGCACAGGTTTAGGAAGTGCCACGGCGAAAGCTGTTCATTCGCTATCCCTACTGTGTCAGTAAAGACTACTGGCCATCAGACCCGGTACCGTGCTCTGGGATGTGTCTGCTGGCTCATCATTTCCCCATGTCGGCGTTCTGTGTTTGACATCTTGCATGGACATTCACTTCCAAGCATCGAAGCCAGTCTCTGACTTGCCGTTTCACGATAAGTTTGGCAGCCCATAAAACAGATTTTCGTAAACGGGGGAAACAGTATCAGAGATATAGAGATCACGGGCGAGTAGCTTGGCCCATTGGTACTTTGGCTACTCCTGGTGCTCGCTTTGATCATATCCGTGTAGACATTTTGAGTCCATTGACGCCATCCCACGAGTATCCCCTTTCGGTAATGTGCTTTCCTAGATTTACGAGGTGGCTCGAGGCCACTTTGATCTCCATCGTTAAGGCCAAATCACTGCCTAGACATCCGATGGAATGATATAGAATTTTATATGGTTATTCTGCTGCAGTAATTGCCAATCTGCGGTAACTATTTACGTGCCGTCTATTCTCCTTGCTGACCAAAAAGCTGGACAGCGAACAATTTCGCTCAACCACTTACAGTCCACCATCGGTTTATTTAGCACAACGTACAACTCAAGGCTCTTTTCAAAGGGTAAGCGAGCCCCGACTGGTGCAAAAAGTTACCGTCAGTCCTGCTTGGTGTTAGGGCCTGCTTCAAAGCAGATACGCAATGCTGTGCCACAAAACATGTCTACTGTATGACATTACGACTCGGTTAGGAATTCTTCGCACCACGGACTACAGATTCACTTGCCACGCAGACTATCGCTTATTGTTTGTCTGTGCACATGAAAATCTAGCTCCGGAGCAGTCTCAGAAGCAGCGATCAGGGGTTTTCCTTCGGAAGTACCCGAAACTATTTTGCACAAATAAACCTGTGTTGAATCGCTGTACAAACCACTACAACAGCTTTGCGAAGGTTCATTGCCCTTGATTTGCTATCACCATAAGAATTTGAGATCGATCGAAACGTCAGTGTTGGTACCGTCAGCATCTATCATCATAAAGTCGTATAGGTTGATGAGAGTGTTGCCCACTGGCATGCGATTCTACGGTCACCACGCACTGCCTACTGATTACTCTTTCTAGTCACATCAGGCCTCTTAGTCAGCACAGCTTGCTACGAACTTAATTGAGATTATCATCTCATGTCTGAGTTAGCGGTCCATTGGCTCTTCCAAGTCCTCGAATGGCGATACCTTCCCACTTTCAAGACACCAGCTAGCGCCGATATTTTCATCCGTGAAAGAGACCTTCGCCCCATATTCTCGTCGGAAATCGTTTGCCCGGCAGTTTTTCGCACCTGGGTCAAACATCATCTCTTCCACTGAACTTCGCGGTGATAACATTCGTGTTTACAGTTTCAACATTATTTAACACACAACACTAGCATCACTGCATATCTGTCACGCACACCGCGGTTCGTTACGCCAGTTTTTCGTCCCCTTTCGTTTCTTGGTACCTCGCCATATGACACGCTTCTCAAGTACATGAAGTTTGGGGAACTGTGACACTAAAGTTCACCCTCTGGTTCAGACATATTGCTGCTGTTTGTTGTCACTGGATAGCCCACCCATTTGGTTTCCTGGTGTAAAAAGGTAACGATAATCCGAAGCTGGGCGATTCTGGTGAGGCATACTTGGATGAAGATTCACTCAACCGACATCCTTGATAGCGAGCGTGATTTATACCGGGCCAACATTGTACGGTCATTAGATACCACAGAACTTGCCCGTTGGCATCCCAAGTCAGAGATACATTCACGTATTCTGCAAGCATTCACTCTCAGGCTTGTCTGTTTTGCGCCCATCTCCCTAATATTTCTCCAGGGCATTCCACTTCTTCAAGCCGGAGGCTGCTGTAAACTTTACTGACGGCGATCGTTCTAAGAAAATGGCCATTTTATGGGTAACGTTTTCGATTTATCCCCTCCAAAATCTTCTCTGGAGCTTGATTTTGACCTCACCGCTTTCTTCCATTGCGTACTTCTAAATGAGTTCGCCTTCGACAGGTTTCCATCAACCCGTCTTTCGGACTTTTCCGATCTTCGGTCGACTAGACATTCGCTTGGTTTGCTTTTCGCTGGGCCGTAGCTTCGGACTGCCTTCATGTATTAATTTTGTCGGAACTGTTGTTGTGCAATGATATACATGAGGCTCCCCCGCATCCGTCTAACGGTTTAAGCCCTATACATTCATTTAACGGAGATTTCTTGGATAAGTAGCTGAGACCTTGTGGAATTCAGCATCATAGGTCACACTTTAAAGCCTTCTATAAGCCAACCCAAGGCTTTGACAACAGCCTTGGCTGCTTCATTCAAAAGCGAGCTGAAAGCCATTGAAGAAGAGGTCACCTAGTTTACGTCTCTCTGTCGTATCTGAACCTCTACAGAGTCTTCTACATGTCTGTTAATCGCTGTTAGTAAGTTTCACCGCTTGAAATCTCGGGATGTGCCTCGTCATGGGGTGGGAGCGTGTTCGGGAGCTGAACCAATCCTTCTGAGAGGTCGTGAGGTTGAGCTGCACTGCTGTTCCCGAGTGCCAACCTGATTCCTCCTCTTACTAGTGGTAGACAGGCTATCGGCAATTTGCATGGAATACCTGAAAATAGGAGCATTTCGGGAAGCTCCGGAGCCCGCAGTGGAGCAGGCTGGAAGTTCATTGTTTAAAGCTGCTATCCCAGAGACTTGGTGCAACGTGGTGGCTTGCACGTGATCATCAAATCGAACACGGTGCTAAATTCCTGCTAGAATTTCTTGGGGTAAAATCGTTCCAGGCAATAAACCTAAAAGATATGGAGGTCACAGGTGCCCAAAAACAATGCCTCAATCTATATGTGGATATAGATAAGCGCCATTGCATGAAAGCATGATTGGCCTTGTCCGTACAAAGTAACGTAGAAGCTGAAACAGACGGACCTGGCCTACTGGTTCGTACCACCTCACATGAGCTCCACAGTAGCGTCAGGCGCCTTCCCGGATACTCCATTTGCATAATTACGGGGGCAAAAACTTGGAAGCATGCCACCGAAGGAATTCGGTGGCCGGATCTCCCGTGGCTGTTATCTATCTTAAGCCGACTGAACTGAGCCTACTGAATGCTGTCCGCTTCGAAAGTTTTCATCCATTGCGGGTTCATTCCACCTTTTTCCAATTCTGAATTGAATCTCGAAATAAAGTTAGCGAAGTCCCAAAAAGCTTCTGATGACGAAGTATTGCCAGTGCTTCCGGGGAAAAGCGATATGCGGCTCCCCTTACTTAGATACTGCGACTCTGTTGGTGGTAAAGCAGACGACAGAACCGGTTATTCGGACGAACTAGCTAAAAACAGGTGCAGGGGAACTGTGCATGAAAATGAAACCCTCGAGGGCGAGCTTTTAAGAAGAAACAAATTATTAAGCAAGCCGCCGCATCCGGAGGTAGCAAAACGGGCCACGATGGTATGATGTTAGGTGATAACGGACACTCCAGTTAGGCTTCATGCTGCTGTAGCTGGCATCAGAATGGTATCAAATTGAGGTGGCTTTCAAAGGATGACATCCTTGTCGAAATAGCTCTAAAAGTAGCAAGCAACCTGACAGAAAAATTCGTCCTCCTCGCGGCCGAATTCCAGTTGCTAGTCTCCAAGGAAACCGGAAGAGCAGTAGCGATACGGAGATACACTAGCCCGAGTCGACTCACCGAGAGCCATGCCGATTGGGTTATTCTATACTTTGAAGACATCCTCGAAGCGGTGAACTCCCCTGTTGCTTGCTCCTCACTACTGACAGAGGCTTCAAGGGGATACCTACATCTGTCTAGGGCAACTGCGGTACTAACTGGCTTGATTGTCGCCTTCCTTCGTCCCCTTCTTACGACCCGAAGCTCCCTATGAACCAGATAAAAACCCTCAAAAGTCCCATTCCCTCTTCTTACCTCCTCTCAAGGGGGTCCTTCGGAAGTGGGATGGGATGGTTTGTCATTCAACAGCCCCTCCGGTAAGACTTTTGCAAATCTCTCAGCTAATTTGTCGTGGCCCCACCATGTTCGCAGTTCCAATGTATATCGTGAAGGCCACAGTCCGTCTCTGTCGGACCCAGTTACCACGAAAAAGGTCCACTGGATCGATGAGTTCAATCATTTTATTGCGCTTGGACAGCAGTCACGCGGCCCTGTCTTTAGACTTTATCCCTCAGTGGGTAAGTACAGTCCCAGGGGCGGTTTTATATGCACATTTAGGCTTAAATACTTGAGACAAATCTTCGGCGCAGTGGGATCCCCGGAGATTGTGAGGGAAGAAAATAAAGTTCCGTAAAATGACTATCAAGAGGTTCATCCAGAGGGTTGGTATGCTTTTCTTGATCAAGGTCCTACAAAAACAAGCAACAAACCCATTTTTCAGTGCATAGTCGCCTTTTGCTGGACGACTAAAGTGTACTCTTTGCAAGAGTCCCGGCCGCTTCTCTTCCAAAAGGTGGAATCCCCCTCAAACATAAGCGCAGTTTAAGCAAGGCAAAGATCAGGAAAGACTTTTAAAGAGCACAGAGGGATATTTCGTCCTGGCCTGATAAGACAAATCCCTTCCTTTTAAGCTTGAGACAAGAATAAACGTCTTTCTCCATTGGCTCTGACATTTTGGAGCGACAGCCTTGCCTCGCAGTCACAATTTACCGAGTTCATTAATACCCCATTTCTAGTCCATCTGGTCACATTGTTTAGCTCATCCTATCCCCCAGCCAAGCCCCCGAGATGTTCTCACGGCATGTTTTCATTACTATGATGAGGACAGATGCAATTGTGAAGAGGGGCACCCCTTTCGGCAGGATAGGGACAGGTGCTATTCACCTTAGAACTCTGCAGACGGTTGCCACTGTTCTTCTTTACCCTTACACAGTGAAAATACAGAAGCGCCTAGACACAAAATAATTTCCAGAAGATTGAAAAAACGATCATCAACCCCCTCTCAAAAATATGGCTGTCACATACAAGTCGGTGTCAGGCAAATCAGCCTTACCAACATCCTCGGTGGAGATTTCGAAAGCATCAACAAGGGTGTGACTCTTGAGCAAGCGCGCGAAAATAAGCTGGTTTTCACATCTCACCACGACCCTCTCACCGGCGAATCGTGCACCGCCAGTATGCACTACGCCTAGAATAGCTTAATGCAAGCCTGTGATAAAGATGAGGTGCCGCTTGAAGTTTTCATCCACAACTCAAAAGCCTTTGCCAGGGCTTTCCAAGCTCTGATCTCCAAATTCTGAACGGACGGGATTATTGAGTGGCTACAATCTCCTCTCGAAGACCTTGTAACCGACGGCACCAACACCCTCCAAGTGGGCTGCTCAATACCCTGGTGCCCCTCAGGGCTCAGCTCTTGCCCGCCTCTCTTCCAGCTTTATGTTAAAGACCTCTCAGGAAGCATTCCCGTTTGCACTGCAATGCAGGCTGATAACATGACCATCCGAGACGCTGATGCCAATGCAGTTTAATCAACTTTTGATCCAAGAGCCGGTCAACGGGCCGAGACTACCAATCAGCGACGACAATTGCACGAACATTTCATTTGGTAACGCTCCAGATCAGCCATTCTGGATCAAAGCTATTAACCAGATCCAAAAGATGAATAGGCTCAAGGTGCTTGGACTCTGGCCCTGCGGCAACTTTCTCTCTCTGCCGGGAAAAACCAGTGGACTGGCCTTTTCGGTCGCTGGAGCTGATAAGACGAGGCTTCACAAGGACCTCCAAAACAGATTTTCATCTTCCATTTGGAAATTTCATTCACCCATGACTGGAATACGCAGCCAGTGAGTGTACGCTGAACCCATCGGAAAATGCGGCTTGTTAGAACGGGCCTAAGTGAAAGCCAAAGAGGCTGTACGAGTTCCACCCTGCACACAGCATCCATCGTGGATCCCGAATCCAAGTCTCTACCCTATAGAAAAGCTCCGGTTCAGAGAAGGTATGTTCCTCATGAATAATCTCTTCTCTTCAGAACTGGCTAGCCAGTTCTTCTGGCGCTCCAACGTGGAAAACTTAGGAAGACACAACAAGAAATTGTTCGTGCCAAGTCCTTAAACGTTAAACAGACTGCAATTCTTCCTGGCTTGTGCAACACCTTTGTGAAACTGCCCACCAGGAGAAATGGTGGAGTCCACTTCAAAAGAGGCCTTCAAATGAAGCCTAGCAAAGACTAGGTGTAATATATCGTTCGAGATTCTCATCTCTTTAATTTCCTATCCTACCCCTTTACAACTACTATTACTGACCAACGCGAATACAATTTGGTTACCCGATTTCACGTTTCATTCCTCTATGAAGATTACGGGGAATTTCATGCAGCGAGACCACTTCTACAGGGAGGCCATGGTGCATGAAGCAGAAAGCCACAACCAACTACCATCACTTCACACCTCCGGCCAACTCGGCCCGGCTGTTTCACCGGCTTTTACCCACCATGGCTCCCACTTGTGTTCTTCCATCCGGTAACCCAGCTGTTTACGAATACCACAGTATCAGCCAAGGGTCAGCATCCTCAAGGTTAGCTGCTGACCGAACAGTCACATCCGACCGTTCTCTCCAATCCTCCCCTAGGAGTCCACTACGGTATGCCCAAATTACTTTCACGATGAGTGGCAACCCCTCCGATTGAGACAAGAAGCAGTAAAACCATCCCTCAGGGTGCACGTAATAGCGTGCCTAGATGATGCACCTACTCATCACACACCATATCCACCATATATTCTGTCAGTGGTGACTTGGTTCCCATTCCTGCTGCCTCCACCTTCAATTGGCCAAACATATAGATTAATTTTTCCCGCTTTTGCTCAAGCCTTACACTTGCAAGCGCTTCATGCCAACTTCCTCATCAGCACTTCTGACAATTGCCGATGCTTCAGCACTTTGGATTTATACCGATCCTCGCAAAAGTTACTAATATTTATCCTTCCCTTGCACGTTAATGGCCTGGAAACTGTCCAGTCGAATATGGTCCTTGGTAATCAACAGTCTCGACCTTCTACGGCATTCTTTGATTTTTTATATTGCTTGCTCCACAGTTTTGTTTTCGAACCTCTGATACTTCTTCTAGCGTCACTGTTCAATTCAGTTGTATTTCTCAAACAAACCTTAGTCATTTCAGTGCACTTTAAAAAATGACCACCATAGATTTATGTCAACTTTTATTAATGCAAGGCCTTTCACTTTTAAATGAGGCTTTGCCCACTGATCGCGAGCTTGTGCACGCTTCTCCGTTCATTTGGGGAATGCACCAGTATTGGTTATATCGCCCTACGCATTGATTTTTCTCATGGACCTTAACTTTTCGTCTGCCTACCCTTCATGCTACCCTTTCGCAATTATTTCAGCCGGTAACCGTCCTTTATTTATTCTGCGGAACACATAACTATATATACGCGTAAAGTGTAAAAGGTTCTACGTTACTGTATGTTCGTATAACGTAGCTACATTTTGACCATCCCAATCGGCTCCATCTTCTAAGGACAAGCCCACTTTGTCATGGTTTCGCATAGCAATATCGGCGTCCTGCAACTTAGAAAGATTCAGAAACATTATTTACGGGGTGTTTGCTTCCCTGTGTCTGTCTTCAACCCAGCCATTAGTGAAACATTTCTTAGAGCATGTTTCAGCCTTTTGTGATGTTTAGTCTTCTCCTTTTCAGCGGGCAAAAAGTCACTTGGATGAGCAGTACTTCCGAAGGGCTCGGAAAGTTTGGCTCCAGGCCCGAAAGGCATGAACCGCTTCAAGAACTTTAAGAACTGAACTAACTACGGGGGCCATTTCAGGGGATCGGTCTTGAGAATGGTGTTTGTGTGGCAGAGATGGGCGAAACTAACACCGTGATACCAAGACACGCGCCGGAGGGCAAGGTCATTGGCGAACTCAAACTGCAATGTTTAAATGAAAAAATCGCGTGGTTGAACTACCGCCGTTTTGGTTTACATCTAGTAAAAGGTTAAAGTTTGTAATGAAAAGCATACCTCTGTGAACAGGGAAAGTAACGGTGTATGAGAATTTTTAAAATTGGCGATAGATTTTAAAAAAGAAAAAAGGCCGATCTACAAGCATTTTTAAGCATGTCCGGTAAAATGTTCCCTTGTTTTACTGTAGGTAGACAGTCTCGGAAACGGATAAACTGAATTACACGATAAAACTTAAATACCGCTGGTTTTGAAAGACATTTTTGTGCCTATGTAAATACCTTCATCGGTTTTATAAAACTGCCCTTTTTGAGACTGGTGAAGAAAATCTATTCTGTGGGGATCATATGTTGACTTCCTCACCTTATTCCGTATAATGAAAGCTGGAAATATTCTGAAGTTCATTCTGTAGTTGTGGCCCTCCTTTAGGGCTGAAGGTAGCCGAAAGTGTACCAAACATGCTTCAGACGGTGGTAATACTTGAACTCTTCAAGAGCCAATATGTGACGGCTCACTTACTTACCTTTCTCAGGCATAATGACCTTTTCGCTGAGGCCAAAATACCAAGCCCACGTGAAAGTGATTGCCGGAAGTTGGACTTATAAATAGGCACCTTAAGTTTAGCCTGACATCGCAATAAAAGCCATTGCTCACTATTTTATTCAGTTCGGGCCTCAGGTGCTCAACCTACTGCAACGGAACCTACACCGCTGGCTCCTCCTCCCATTGTGTTATTTACGGAGAACGCTCGATAGAGTCATGCATATGATACTGCGCTTCATCTCGTGACATAGAACCTCCTTGCTCTTGTCACTAACACTTTTACCCATTTCGGAATATACACCTTCTGGACCACTTGGTCATGTAAGTCCTCGCATCCTTAATCGTATCACTTAACATAGATTCCAAAATTGTGTATTTCACCTTTCTGTCTACTACAGCTGCACAGTAACAGACGCACGATTTGTGTTTATACAGCCGAAGGAATTCGGGAAGCCCTATTGCTCGTGGTCACTACTTATCACGAGCCGGCAGAAATGAACATACTAAACAATTCACCCCAGCCCAGATTACTGCGCCATATTGTTTTTTCAATCTCCGTGGCGGAAGCTACGTCAGAGGAACGCTTTACCACCAAACGTGGCCTCCCACCAGACCTGGGTTTGCGCTAACGCGGATCCAGAAGCAAGCGCCAGAGATTGTGGCAGCACAGCCCCTACTTTTTGCAGCAATCTAGCCTAGGTCCTGCGGAACAAAGCAGATAAACTTGAACGAACATAAAGACGCCACCTTTTTGGAACTGGAAGCTCGGACCTGTCTACCGAAGGATACAACAAAGCCCAAAAGCCACGCTCAGGGGTAGCTTGGGGGCATACCATTCTTCGCAAACTAGCCACTCTGTCGATTACACCAAATCCGGGCCACCCTCATGTAATGACACCACGGCAATTGAAGCTGGGAGCTGCGTCGGCGTCAGCAATCGGATTTTGTACCCAAAAAATGCTAGGGTTGCGCCCTCCTACAGTTCAGTACCCTAAAGACTGACGTTGCTGAGACCTGTACCAGCAAAGTCTCTCGAACTTGATACCACGTGAACACACCACGCGGAGGGCATGGAAGGGTGTGTAAGTCAATTCTCGCAGATCGAGCCCCCCGTGGCCATTGATTTGTAGATTCTACGGTACTAAACTGAAGTTCACAGAAAGTACAAATATATACAGACACCCAAATACGCTGCCAAATAGACTCAACGGTAAGACCCAAACCCTCGAAGCCCCGTGGTCCAGGCGTGACAGTCAGAAGCGGTTTAAGGCCAAATTCGAAAGTCTCGCACGAATAAACAAAAGTGCAAAAGTGTGATGCATGGACGAGCTTTTTAAAGTAATGTGAATATGGTCACATCCACGAAGCACTTGGAATATTCAGGAGGATTCTCGATATTTCTCCTTTACAGGGGGCTTTTCTTGTACTTCAGGTGAAGATTAAGGGCCTCACGCCTCACAATAACTGTCTTGGACCTCGTTCCAGAGGGTGTTTGAGCGTTCACACAACGAGCAGACAAGAAGAACGTGTCTTATGGAAGTGATCAGCAGACCACCGAACTGTTCAGAGACGACAAAAGGACACATCATCATAGCGCCCGAACAAGCACCAAAGCTGCAACAATTCCTTATTCTTGTTAAGGGGGGCATTAACCTTCCCGATGCATTCGCTTTCCGTCTGCCATTCCGGGTTTGATCTGGGCCTACTTCTTTGGCCCTCTTTAGCACGGTGGTTAAGTAAGGCTTGTATTAGCAAGTAAGGCAGATCCCCGGAGAGGGTGGGACTATCACTCCCTGGGCGCTGAACTTAGTACTCTCTAAAATGCAGTACGCCGTCGACCGGCTAGAGGTAACTGCAACCATGGAGCTTGGAAACCACGGGGTGATCACCTTCCGCCTAGCCCACACCAAGGTCCTATTTTGAAATGAGTGGACCACCCGCAGGAACTTCACTGGATCCAACTTCCAGGCGGTGAGGAACCTACCAGCCACTGCTCCGTGGCCCTGCTACTCATAGGGCAATGGCGTGAACCAGAGTGATTTTGAGGTTTCAACTGGGAAGCTACCGATTCGGGTCCCGGTCGTTGACGGGTACCTTTAATTACAGACCGAGACTGCCAGGACGGAAAACAAGGTACTCAAAAAGTGAAAATTTGCTTGGGACCGTTACCAGCTATCACAATGCACTCAGGATAGAGCTCACCACACCCTTATCAGAGTGAGACCGCCAACCAGTCCGATTCAGCCGCTGACGTCCGTTCATGTTCATCAGGTCAAGGGTGACTGGCCAGCCTCAGCGTCGTCTTAGCAAGCGCCAGCAAATCATGTTTTCCTATTGATTTGTACGCTTATCATCTTGCCCTGTAAAACCGCTTTGCAACGAAACACCTTTACACCGTCCTAGTCCGGAGGCTAGTGTTCTCTTTCTAACTGGGGTAATCAGGCGAGGGCCTAACTTTGTAACACTTACAAAGATCTGTGTGATACTTGGCGAAAACAATAAGTCGCGGGCTACCGGAAGCAGTTCCTCAAAGGGATCTGGGGGATCCCGGGAACTTCCAGAGGCAGCTCCTTCAGATAGCTTAGGCCAAGCCAGTTATTTCAGATATGACTAAAGTAGAAGGTGTAAGACACCTATGAGCAATACGTAGCCAAATTCGCAACGGACCCCGGAATCAGAACTGGATTATCCGTGAAATTCTACGATACTAGATTATCAAATGAACAATGACAAGAAACAGATAGAAACCTCATTTATGCGATCAAAAGGACTCGGAAACGAGAACCGAATTGCTGCTTGCGAGGAAGGGGCCAGAGCGTCACGCAGGTCCGTAACAAGGTTATGAAAGAGCAGCGTGCTGAACACGAACCAACAAACCTTGGTTTGTAAAAACATACAGTGCATAAAACAAGTCAGTAGTGTAAATAAGTGAGTGATGTTAAGGAAACATGGAGCTGCAGTGATTTTTTTTTGGGGGGGGGGTTTTCCACGACCGGTCGTTACAGACGGTGAATGACGGGGAGCAACACGGACGCTCCCATTACCCTGGCAACAAGCTGCTCTTCGGTACTCTCTCAGCACAAACCGGGCCATTGAGCTTCTGTCATCAGGTAACCGCAGGGGGCTCCCTCCACGGCAGGATCGAATGGACCAGAGACTCGACTGTGCAGGTCCGGCGAGGGCTCGGCAGGTTGAAAGCAAGGAAATCCCCCGGCGTCAGTGAGATTTCGTCTCTTTTATCTCAGTGAGCTTTAACCAACGGGTCTATCCGCCGCATGAGCTGTTCAACCGCTCGAAAGGAGCTTACCTAGTACCCGAGGAGTGGTGCTGTACGTGGTCTCCGCAATTTTCCACTCTGGCAAAAATATCCGAACCCGTAAGTTGCCACCCAGTAACATTACTGTCGGTATACTTGAAATTAAAAGAAAGTATGAGTGATGAGGCCCCTACGAACCTATTGAAGAATGTCACTTGCTTAACTCCAAACATGGATTTTTGGGGGTGCAGATGGTGCCAAATAAACCTCATCGACGCGATAGAGTGATACTTTAGGGTCAAGTTTAAAAGGGTTCAGGACGTCATTTTACCAGACTTCACGAGGGCCTTCTATCATGTTTTCTTTTCTCTGCCACCTGAACGACTAAGCAACCTGGGGCTTTACTAGTCGTTCATAACCCGAAAACTGCACCATCTGCTTGGCCGAACATTCGAGATGCGAGTAAATAGGGCCCTCTGACAAATTTTGTGCCCCAAGAGAATTCTCACAAAGGGCCAAGTTAGGCCCAGGGCTGTTCATTACATTGGTCGAAGGTCTTTCGTGGCAGATAGATTCCAACCTCCTGCTGTGCGCCGACGAATTCAAACAATGTCGCGGGGTTGGATGCGTACTGGACAAAGATGCAATGCAAGCAGAGCAGACCAGCCCACGCAGAAAGCCGGTCATAAGCCACTTACTATTGAACACAGGCAAATTGGAAGTAGTTTTAACTGGGAAGACCGAGCCAAATAGCACTGATCAGTACATTACAGAGGGGGATGCAAGAGGAATCTGGGTTCGGTGGCTCCGGTCAATCTATCTGACTCAGCTGACTTTAACACCCTGGCTTGCAGGGCGACGCTCAGACTCAGTCGACTTCTTGGTAAGTTCACTCCCAAGCCGCTTTCCAAGAACTTTCCCAAACCCAACAAGCAGAAACGGCCGATAAACTTCCAGGCACGCCAGCCAGCAATAGGACGAGATAGAAACACAATCGAGAAGGTAGAAGGGAGGGCCACGAGAAAAGCACGAGTTCTGCGGGATATGATTCATCCCGACAGATTTCGAGCCCTGAATCTTTAAAGTAAGGAGCACGCACAGTCAAGAGGTGACCTCATACTGCCGAGGGAAGCAATAACCACTCAAGGCACCCAAAACGGCACCTGTTCTGATCAGCATAGTTTCCCTCGCTGTCTGGTAACTCCTTCAAAGTGGAGCGCCAAGGTCTGTGGCTGAGAGTCGTGGAACAATGTTTCTCGGCAAGCTTCCGCTGCCCATGGTGCTTTCCATCAGCGCCTGTAGAAGAAGCGACTTGCAGATGGATTTTCAAAGGGCAACTCGGCAAGCACGTGGTCGGGCAGATTCGGGTGCCTCATTCGAAAGTCCAATTACAGCAGTCGGACCAAGGCCACCCATACAAAGTCGCGGTCATCCTCCTGTAAAACTCCCAGGCTCAGTTCTCCCCCCACTTGGCTCAACAAGCTGCTGCATCTGACCTTGGCCCTTAAATCCACCAGGCCTGTATTTGAATTCATCTCCAGGTTCGCTTAAACTCCCTAAATGACCCCCCCCGGTGTTCATACATTTCTCTCCCTCTTATCTACCCTCCATTTCTTCCTATCCCCTTTTGTGTTACGTAATTCTAAATTTTTCATGAAATTTGTCAGTCAGTTTTGTCGCTCGTAAAATTTTGATCATGCGTAAGGCATGCTTCGGGAGTCTCCGAAATACACTAGTATATTATATGTTGTATATTATAGTCAATAGCACATACTCGTATATTGCACTCTAGGCGGAGGTTCAGTCACAGGGACACCGCAGCACACCACAGACTCCCATCACTCACTAGAATCCGTACCCACATGGGCAAGCAAGCTGAACACAATTCTTCGTGCCTTTATTGCAACGCGCCCGAGAGGACCAGAAAAGGGGAAGGGAAGTGGGCTCAGCTTTATACCCTTTAGAAGGCTAGAAGTAAGATAAGATTGAAGCAAAAGACGAAGCAAAGACACGCGAAACGATGAGAAATGACGTGAAAGGAGAAACTAACGACGAGAAAAAACGAAAGGATGAGAAAGAGAAACAAAGACGGAAGAAAGGGAAAGTGTGAGTTTCGGGAGGCAGTGAAGAGGTATGAAAAAGCAAAAAGGAAAGAAGAAGCAAAACCATGAGGAAAAGGAGGAAACTTTTGTGGAGAGAGAAAAAGGAAAGTTGAGGAGCCACGTGGATGAGATGGGCGGGGGAATTAAAAAAAGGGACAGGGACCCAAAATGCACTAAGTAACTGTGAAACAGAAGAAAATCGACGTCATAGGTCACCGAGTGTGGGGATCCTGTCTCCGCAGCATTATTCGGCGGGCACCCACGCTTGCATACCAACTTACGAGTCGACAGCCTGCAGAGCTCCGGTATGCCAGTGCTTCTCAACCTGGTGGTTTAAAGTCAGTTTTGTAGCAAAGACAGGTCCTGTGACGCGGTTCTGACGGGGTCCCCAACCATTTCCCCCCTCTGCATGTCCATCGTGGGTAGACTGTATGCAAAGGGTGTCTTAGTTGTTGCCGTGGACTGAACTGTATAGTGACGTTGCGTTTATTTCCGGCTGTCGCCACCTTCTTTGTCACCCCATTTACACAATTTGTTCTATCTCTCCAAACTGGGCTGCTCCTGGTTCTTCCGCCGGTAAGTCGCACGCTCTTGTGAGTCCTCTCCGATCGTTGAGCTCTCGGTACTCTCTGCTCGGCGGGTTCGCAGACACACCTCTGCGGCTCGACTTCAATCTCCTGACCACTAGCGAAGCATCATTTGATTCGTGAAAGTAATTGTCCACCCCATTCTGACTCCATTCGTCTCTTTAGTCTTGTGGGCAACAGCGGCCCCCTAGTTAAACCACAAGCCAAGTGCCGGGGAGTCCTTTGAACGGATCCAGGGTATTGATGACACTCAGTACATGTGTTCCTTCCCCAATCACAGATAGAAGTGGAAACGGGTGGATTCCGAGCCTAAAAATTGCGATTGTTGCACTCAGTACCAGCAAGCGGAGTTTTCGCCACGCTTTCCAACTCCGTTTCTTCTATCGATTTCCGCGAACAGAACAGAAAACACAAAGTTCTCAACCAAAGCTGGACGCTACACCGTATAGAACTGGCTCCAGAGCTGAAGGAAATATGGCAGCTTCCGGGGACTCCTGTCTAAAACTGAGCAGCGAACCCGGCGACACAATCCGAGCCTCCCGGAGATTACGAATAATGGGTCCGTCAGTCCCCGTGAATAATTGTGAAGGAACTACGCGGCCATGTAAGTTTCAAAAGCTCAACAAAGGATGCTGTATGCTCGGCTTCCACTAAGGACCACGGTGTCGTCACTGACAGGCAGAGCAAGGCGGATGCAAATGGTGAATACTTTGGTAGTGTGTATATGGTAGATAGTGGGGTACAAGTCGATCTGACGCCAGTGCAACCTGCGCGGGGTAAAAATAATTAAGTTTTTCGGAGGTAGTCATGCGTAAGTATCTACAGGAATTATTTGTCCATAAGTCGACGGGTCAGGGTGGCTCTCATCCATCTATCTCCAAGTGATTTTGAGATAACACGGCCCCATTGGTATGTTAGCTGTCCATGTCCAATTTGTACCACAGTATTCTGCGTCAGGGCTGGAAAAGCTCGGCCGTCGTGGCAATACATAAGAGTGGACCTGAGTCAGCTACGGATAGCTACAGGCCAGTAGGCCTAACTAGCATCCTATGTGAGGTTCTTCAGAAGACCATCCGAGTTCACGTCTGTCAGAACTTAAGGGCGCATTGCATGCTTATCCGAGCCCAGCATGGATCATTAAAAAGTGGATCTAGTCTGACAAAATCTTCTGTGCTTCCTAGACGGAGACTCGGTGACTAGATAAAGGTGGACAAGTTGGGGTATGTTACCTTGACTTCAGTAAGGCGATGGGCTCCGTTAATGATCGTCTTTTCCGTGCAGTATAGGAACGTTCGCTATAGGCATGCCAGCATACGGGTGGCTGGTGGACTTCCTTTCCTGCAAGAAGTTTAACTTCAAATTAATAGGTAGGTGCTCTAGTCTGGTGGGCGTTACCGGTGGCCTGCCTCAAGGATCCATCTTGGGCCCGGCACTATCTTTGTTGTTTATTATTGACATGGAATCCACCCTTTAGTCATCTAGTTTTGTTTTTGTGAATGACTTGAAAATTTAAAACAAGGGCAACCGAAAGCCTAACTATAGCCCATGGCCAAAAGCTGCTCGCATTGCAAGCAGTCAGAAGGGTTAAAGAATTCGGGGTCATCATAAACAGTGAAATGAAATGGACGGACCGGTGTGATAATGACGCAAAAAGGGCTCGTGGTGAGCCCTTCAGATTGCGATCAGCATTTCTATAGGTGTTGACTGCCTCAGGAGAGTGCAACGTCTCGAAGCGCACGTGGTCGAAGGGCAGAGGGGAGGGAACCATTATGGAGACTCTGCTGCCTGAATCTTTTCTCACTGGTAATGAGGAGACTTCGAGGGGACTCCATGGAAGCTTTCAAGGTATTGGGAGGTTTTTCTAGTCTGGGGCCGGATAGTCTATTCCTAGCGGCTTTGAAGCTCCGAACAAGGGAATACGAGAACAAGCCGACGGAAGATCGGAATACAGTGATAAACCAATTGCACTACTTCAGCAACAGGGAAGTGAACAATTTGAACAGCCTGCCCTGTGAAACGATAGACATCAGACCGTCCAGCCATTCAGGGGAGCTCTAGACAGCAAGTGGTACAAGATTACCCTCGGCAGTGTGTTTAGAATAAATTCGTTAGAAGGATAAAGGATAACACTGTGATCAATCTGAGGAGGATTGTAATTGATGTCTTCTTTTTGCATTCCGTATTAGTGAAAGCTCAAGATGCATAACGTCTCTCGCAGCTGAAGTGCGAAGCGAAATAACAAAGGATATCTATATCCTCTATAAACAGAACCCATAGGCTGAGTAGGTCTGTGCTCCTTGCAAGGAGGCGGCCGGTTCAGCCATCAAAACGCGAGCCCAAGGGCAGGAACAATGCACACTAGGTAGTGCCACAGGAATGAGCCCCAAAACACCGCAGTCAGGTAGAAGGAAGTCGTTTTCGGAAGTAGCAGGCACGTGTAAGAGGACAGTCGCTAGAACGAGTGGGCCAGTTCCGACAGCTTGCCATGCGGTCGTTGCCTCAACTCCCTGAAAGCAGACGGACGAGGGTCAGTGGACCGCGCAGAGGCCTGGAAGGGCAAGGCGGGCCAGAAAAAAGAGTGTAGTATAGTGAAGGATGGGCCGGTTAGGGAGGACGATCCTGCGCTCCTGGTGTTGGAAGACGAAGTGACGTATCTGCGAAGGCAGATCTCGTCGATGGGCAAGGTCTCAAGCCGCCGGCTCCTGATCCTACGTCAGGAAGAAACTTTCAGAAGAGAATCGAAGGCTGGGCGGGACATAGGTAGGAGGACGGTCTATGACATACTGCGAATTGCAGGTGTTTTACACCCTACTGCCCTAAGAAGGGCGCACAGAGTGGGGAAATGGAAGTCCCCACCTGCGAACAAACGCAAACATCCTGTGAGGCCGATACCAGTGGAGTTCGCTGATGAGGTCACTGGAGATAGACTGCTGGCGAGGGCAGCAGTGGTGGCTTTCACCACCAAGGGTAGATATCAAATTGCGCCAGACAAGTATAGACTAAGGCTTGGTGGTCTAGCACCGGGTGGAAACCTGGCTAGACCCCCCAGGGCACTCGTAAGAAACCACCAAGAACAGCAGAGTGCCGCACTCGGCCCTCGGACCCCCGCCCTGACAGCAGTAAAGAAGCCGCGTGCGGGGTCGGAATTGGCCTTATTTGAAGACTTGCTGGGAGATGAAAATTGGCAATACGGTCCGAAGGTGGAGGATGGCTTGATCTTTGCCAGTCTGGATGTTATAGCAACACCCGCAGATATGGATTAGGAGTCGTCAGAAGTTCTGGGCCATCAGCCGGTGTCATGCACACCAGTGGGGATGACCGATACGAAAAATTTGTCATCATCTCAGGCTTTGCGTCTGAGAACCAGACAGGAGTGAATAACAAGAGACATCTTAGCGACGGGGCGAACACGGTGGTGTTATGTACCAATGTGTGTATTATTATAAACAAATGGATGGAACTCACCGTAGCCACTGGGAACCACGAAGCATCAATAGTCCCCGTTACGGAACATGGCTTTCTAAAGAAGACCATGGACCAGGACAGTTAGGGAACTGTTTTGAAATCTGTAGGCAGGGTAGAGAACATGATCGCCTCGGAGGTGGGGTAGCCATCCTCATTAGGGCAGGTGCAAGTCATCTTGAATCTCAGACCAAGAAGTGCACTCGCAAGGTCCAGTTACGATCATCCTTCCAGGCAGAGGTGTTAACGTTGTCCGTGTCTACGGGGCACCAAGCACAAACAGAGACGAGGATGTTTGTTTAATGCGGATCAGAATTGAACTAGTCAGGGACGCACGAAAGGCCCTCATTGTGGGTGACTCCGACCCTCCGCACATCGCCTGGACGGATGAAGTCTGCTTGCGACGATCGTAGGAGGAAACCCACTTAGAATGGCTGCAAGTCAATGCTTTGCGTCAGCATGTTATGAAAAATACCAGGTATAGGGCCGGGTGCCTTCCATCTTTGCTGGATCCGGCAGTGACAAGCCTCCTCAAGGACGTGACTGTCCTCTGTGGGCAGCTGGGCAACAATGACCACATGTGTGTCAAAATCATCCAGTGCGTGTGGCAACCCAAAGTTTCCTCAAGACCGGTTGGACATTTCAGTAGTATGGACATAGATAGGCTTCGGAATAGGGCGATTGGGCTGACGTGGGGCACGGTAGAGCAGGCTAGTGTCGGGGATGGCTGGTAGGTCATAGAGGGATCCCTGATTGCCCCACAGGAAGAGTTCGCACCCTTGAAACGAAGGAGTGGGGAGGGAAAATCTACGTGGTGGAAGGCTGCAATACCCAGGGCCCTCAAAAGTAGAAACCGCAGCTGGAACCAGTACGAGGCTCCAGGCAGTCGGCTAGTCTTCAACCGTTATACAAGGCTTAGAAACGAGACTGCGAGCTTTCTGAGGACCCCTAAGTGAGAACTTGGGCTCAGATTGGTACAGTGCGCAAGACAGCAGCCGAAAAAATTATACAGTCACGTGCAGTCGAAAGGCTCAACAAAGAATGCCGTAGGTCCGCTATCCACTAGAGACCACGGTATTGTCACTGATGACCAGGGCAAAGCAGACGCCCCGGGGGAATACCCTGGTAGCGTGCATAGGATAGATAGTGAAGTACGATTCGATCTGGCTCTGGTGCATCCCTCTCCCCAGTAAAACGGGCTAAATCTCTCGGGCGAAAGCTTGCTTAAGTCCCTACAGGAATCAAACAGCCACAAGTCAGAGAGCCCAAATGGCTTCGACCCAGCTGTCATCGAGCCATCGCTGGATGTCACAGCCTCATCGGTATGCAGGCTGTGCAGGTCCACGTTGGACCAGAGTGAGCTGCCTCGGGACTGGAAGGCCGAGCCGTCGTGGCGATTCATAAGTGTGCACCCAAGTCGGCTATGCATAACTACAGACCTGTAAGCCTAACTAGCATCCTACGAAAAGCCCTTGAGAAGATCATCCGCGCCAACACCTGTCGGCACTTACTGAAGCACTCCATGTTAAGTCCGTCGCAGCATGGATTTCTGAAAAATGGATCTTGTCCGGCCAATCTCTTGTGCTTCTTAGATGAAGTAACTCGACGACTGGACGAAGGCAAGCAAGTTGAGGTATGCTACCTCGACTTTAGCAAGGAGTTTGATCCTAATAATAATTGTCTTTGCTATGCAAAAGGGAGATGTTCGGTATAGGTGGGCCAGTATATAGGTGGCTGGAGGACTTCCTCGCTTACAGGAAGTCTTACGTCGAATTGGGGGATAGATGCTCCAGTTTGGTGAACGTCACCTGTGGCGTACCTCAGGGATCCGTCCTAGGCCCTGGTCCTATTCTTGTTATTTATTAATGACCTGGCATCCACTCTTCAATCGCCTAGCTTTATTTTTGCGGATGATGTGAAGATTGTTGGACCTGAGAGTAGGGCGGACTTGGGCAGGGAAATAGGTACCGTCCTGGACTGGGCATACAAATGGGACTTACTTATGAACGCTGGAAAAAGCCATTTGTTGTCAAGGGCAACAGGGAGCCTAACTGTCGCTCATGATCAAGGGCTATTTACCAAAGAAGCAGTCAGTAGGGTGAATGCCCTTGGAGTCATCACGAGTTGTGACTTTAAATTGTAGGACCTGTGCAGCGCTGCTGCACAAGGGGCTGGCAATGAGCTCCGTGGACAGCGATCAGCATTGTCTTGCAGGCAGCCGGAAATATTTATACCTATTTACATGGCTGTAGTACGACCTCACTTAAGAGGAAGCTTGCAGTCTTGGTCACCCCTGTACAAAAAGGACGCAGCCTGCCTCGAGAAAGTCCAAAGCCTTGCCACGCGAACAGATGAAGGGCAAGGGGGTAAGAAGCACGAACACGGACTCTGTGATCTAAGTCTTTTTTCTCTGGGAAGGAGAAGACTTCGAGGAGATCTCACAGAAACGTTCAATTTAATGAAGGGCTTTTCTGGCGTTGGACCGGATGGCCTATTCCAAGCGTATTTACGTTCCGGAACGAGGGGGCACGAGAAGAAGCTGACGAAAGTTCGAGCTAGGTCGTTGGTTAGATTACACCTCTTCAGCTACAGGGTAGTGAGCAGCTGGACCGGCCTGTCTGCTGGAATGGTAGACCTGCAGACCGTCCATTCCTTCAAAGGATCCCTACATCGCAAGTGGTGCGGGATATTTCCTAGTAGTGAGCGTTGAGCATGTTAACTAGATGGATGACGGGTCCCATTGTGGTCTGTCTATGGTGTTTTATTCGACTTTTTCCTTACGCTTACTGCCTCAGTAGGAGTCTACGATGCAGCTGACGTGCGATGAGGTTTTGCACTTCCCTCTCACTTTTAGCGGGGATTCAACGAAGTACCCTGTGCAATGGGTATTCATTTTCGGTCCACCGGCGGGAAAATCTGCAAGAGGCGCTCGGTTTGACTGTAGTGCGCTATAACTCATACCTGTTTTGCGGAATTGTTCAGCTCGCGATAACTGCTAAAAGTACAACTGACGTTGCCGCTGTTGGAACAGCTGACTGTTGTAAACATAAGATTCTGTTGTTAAGATTGGTACTACGTAGCCAATATATGATGATAAAAGAGCAAGACGTGTAAGCTGAGCTTTGGCTTACTTTATAGGTCGACTTAAAGGCCACGTGTTGACGCCTCTACCTACGGAACGTGGCTATATTTTCAGTTATTGGGTGGGAAATGCATTAGTACCCTTGAAAAGAAAATGATCAGGAGAAGCCCTTAAGGCTGACTATAGGACGTGGAATAAGGAGTGATCTTATCTGCTGCATTTCTGAATGAAGCCGTAAATGAACGCACGCCGGTTAGTATGATTAATTCCCGTGGTTTGGTGAAAAACTGTGTTCCCTGTTATGCAGGCGGTTACTCGTAAACTGGGAACGTTTGCACGCACGACTATGGATGCTACCTGAGGACTGCCTTCTAACTTCTCAACATGGGAACTGTTGATTAGTACACGCAGTACACGGAATCAGTTGACGATTAACGTAATCCCACCCCTCTGTAAGTTGGCCTATGGAACGGGCAACAAGCCGTAAGTTCCGACGTTAGCCATAAGTCAGTGAAAAGACGTTGTTATAGTTTAATTTTATTCATTCTAAAAAGAGAATCACGAGCTATTTTGGACACCGTTGTCGGGATCAGAGGCTGGACCTTCTCATCAGACATCGCCAATCATACAGGAAAATGAAATCACGAATAATATCATGAATGTCTGAACAGAAACGGATAAAAAAGTCAACAAACTTGATATTACAATGCCATTTGTATAACATAGATGAAAAATATGGTATGATAACGAAATAAAATTAACAAACTTATGTAAAAGGGCCCATGTGAACAAAAAAAGGGAACTTATATATGACATAATCAATATATATGTAAATTAAATAAGTGTCAACAGTAGAGAAGGACAACGGTTATCGCAGATTTCACCCGTTGCATCGCGGGCCATACAGGCAGCCTAAGACTATGTACGGGGAAATCTATATTTTAACATGATTTTACACAAGCACGCCGTGACATCTCCAGATCTCCTTGTCCATCCTCTTCCCAGAAGAGAACAACTTTGGGGACCTTCGATCTAAATGAGGGTGCACCGTGCGCAGGCCACCCTTGGCCAAACGAATTTCGGGTGATACCGGTCATCTAGGGAACCATTTGGCGATGTCATCATCCACCCGTGCCGCCGGTGGAGGAGAACCATGCACACGGTACTTAGCGATCTCCTGGTCGACCCTCACCTAGAGGCCCGTGTTCCGTCATTTTTGTAACCGGTCGTCATCTGAAATGAGAGAAAAAGTTTGCCGTTAGTTGCAGTTGATTACGGATGTCGTTGTTGTACGTTGGGGTTCTTCACAGCGAAACGTACCTCCACTTCGATAAACATTGGACGCATACGTAATCCTCCTGGTTGTTGTAGTTTGCGCACTGGTAGTGCGTCCATTGGCCACATGCGCAGCATTTGACCCAGTTTGTGTTCTCGCCCAGATCTACCGATGCTTCCTCCATGCGGCAAACGCTGCACGCGTCTTCTCTGACGGGTGAATCCGCCAGTTCCAGATGCCTTCTTTTTTCCTTGTTCTTGTACGCGGCTGACGTCATGGTTCGGAATCGCCGGAACTGTACTAGTTGCATTTTGTCCCATATAATTTCTGTCCTTCTCATCGGTGTTTATAATATCAATGGCAGCCTTCCGTTTTGAGGACGCAGGCCTCATCAGTTTGTTTGTCGTGCTGAGGACAGATTGTGAAATTTGGGTTGGAAGCATTATCCTAAGTTCAGCGACAAGTTTGCCTAAATACTGTGACGTTATATTGCCATTCGACAAATCGACAGTTGTTCCGGAAGATCTATCGTAGAAACGAATGTCGATATCCCTACCGGAACCAATTAGGGCAGCAACATTTCTTAACTGCGGCAAAAACTGCATGAACTTACTGTACCCCAAACTGTCTAAAGCCGTGGCAATATCCTTCGAAACTTCGTCACATAACGCTAATTTCTTACTGGGGCTTATAGCAGAGGCTTCCTGAACCACTTCCGGCTCCATCGCCGAAGGCCGTATACCTTTCCATAGGCCTTCATCCGGGAGAGCCCAACGACCCGCAGGTAGCCTGCGGGTGTCGTAATTGATTACTTCGCATACCTTCAGGATATTCCAGCAGACGAGGAGCCACCGTTTGTTGAAGCTACACGAACACTGCGGGTTAGCACCCATTTTAACCCTAGTCGTGTGCGACCGCCTACAATGAACAACCCAGAAACCGTCCACAGCGGCTACTGCAGTGACCACGTGCGTACGAATGTGCTCCACAGAGGCAGAACGCGTGTACAAGCTAAGCCGACTGAGGAAACCATTATACTTCTCCATCCCTTCACTAGCCTTAAAGGGGCCCACCATCAGCTTACCCAGCCGACGGCGCCTGCCCTCACCCAAATTTTCCGTCCGCTTTATAATACGAGAAAACACATCAACTAACGACGATCTGTTAGATAAACCCACTTTCAAATACCTGTTCTCTATCTCAGCCCGATTAGTAGTAAATACTCCCAGATTGACAACAGATCTAACGGCGTAACCTGCCCACATATTCTCGAAAGGTAACCAGGCCCGATCGAGATAGTACTTCGCAGCAATACATCGACCAGCTATGGCCACCTTAAACCTATCAAACTGTTCCTTTGTAGGTGAATAAACTAAAGATCTCATCCAACGACACGGAACCCGTTTGTCATATAATGACAAACCACTGAACTGAAAACAATGCCGTCTCATGTCTTGCAGAACATGAAGCCGGCAAAAAACTACTGCGCAGTTAGGATAATACTCCCTGAAGGCATTGTACTGCGCCGAACTCCTATCTACGACCATGGTCTTAGCATTTGAAGAACCGGGTAGCCGGTCCCTCATTTCCCTAATGGCATGCTGATAACTTAAGCCGCCCTCGTTCGGGAGAATGGCATAAAAAATAGACCTACCTAACCCACTTTCGTCTATGACCATAGAGTGCCAAAAGACGTAGCCCCCGCAGTTTAGCTGATGGGTGGCATCGGCTAGCAAAATTTCGCCAAACTTATCCACCAACGGAACAACCGTTCGTGGAATAAAGAATGCGTACCGCACTACTGATTCCCGGCACACCAGGTGGAGGAAACCCCCGCCACTAACTAACTGCTTCACCTGCAGCGCATCTGTTCGACTGTCCAAATTGGTAGCCCTGATTCTGATGGACTGCAGATCCGCAGCCGTAAACACTCTGTTAAACTTATCCCGAGCATAAGAACAAATTTCCTGCGAGTTGTGAAACGTCTTCATTAACTCGCGGATGTGAGACTCCTGATCAGGAGTCAGGCGTCTATTCCTAACGTACAGCTGGTAGTTAAATAAGCGAAACCTATGATTATATCTCAAACAATGGGACACAACCTAGTACTGGGTCCCGACAGCCCGAACCATGGCTAACGCCCGGCAATGAATGTTCTTGTATCTGAAATGTCAATTAGCCATTCAACAACAATACTTACCTAGTGGCGGGCCGCTGAGGGCATCTGTTGTGCGCGCAGCCATGTTTCACTCGATAATACTGAAAGGACTTCGGGAATGCTGCTGGGTGGGTGCGAACCCAATTCCCCGCAATAACACTTGCGTAAAAGTAGAAGGACGTCAAACTATTCCTTTGGAATAGTAGAAAATCCTCCCCAAACGTTTTGAAACAGGGGTACTTTGTCCGAACAGTCCGACAGAAAAGTTCCGTATCATCGACCATCGCAGCAGAACCAGTAGAGGCAGCCATGACAACCAGCAAGGAAGAATGGGTATAACCTTGATCGCAGTTACTTATATGCTGCTGTGGGCCTGACTCAGACAAAAATCCAACTAACATTCTATATGCGATTCTCATTTTTTTACGCGACAGCAACAATCTGTTAAACCAGTTTCCCAATGTATGCATCCATAACGGCAGTATGACAAAACTTAAGGGTGGACCGTACATGACTAAATGTGCAATGATTGGTGCATAAATGGTGTGTATATCATCGCACGAATTATGGACACATGACTGGCCATGGCGATTACCTGTCCTGTGCAAACCGAAACCCCCGTATTCTCAAGGAAGCCGAGGATACATTATCTGCTCCTTATGCCTCGCTTTTTCAGCAATGTGTTTAGATGGAGTTTTCCCTCGTGACTGGAAAAAAGCAGTGATCGCACCCATCTATAAGAAAGGTAGTAGACACCTTGCTTCTAGTTACAGACCCATAAGCCTCACTGGCATCCCCAGCAAATTTTTTGAGGGAATTCTCAAGATCGACATTCTTTCCCATCTTCATAGAAATAAGATCCTCTCCCCGTCCCAACATGGGTTTCTTCCTGGTAGATCATGCATCATCAATAAGCTTACTGTCATGGATAGTCTAACGAAAGCTTATGATGATGGCCAGCTCTCACACGCTGTATTCATCGATTATGCTAAGGCCTTCGATAAGGTCCCCCATGCCCCTCTTCTTTATAAGCTGCAGACACGGGATCACAGGCCCCATGTTGGCCATCCTACGTAGCTTCCTTACCGACCGCACCTTTGTGGTTAAAGTCGGGAATGTTTTATCTCAACCCTCCCCAGTAACAACTGGGGTCCCCCAAGGGTCGGTCTTAGGTCCTCTTCTTTTCCTGATCTATATAAACGATCTAACGACAGCCCTTCCTGCGAAAATTGCCATGTACGCAGATGATGTAACCCTCTGGAGTTCAAGCGTTGAAGACCTGCAAATTGCAGTTTATGAAACAAAACGCTGGTCCGAGGATTGGAACCTCCCAGTTAATGATGACAAATGCGTGAGCATGTATTTCGGCAGAGAGACTGGTCACACGTTTTCCATTAATGGAGCAACCACACTGCCAAGGGTTGACCGACACAAGGTGCTCGGTTTCTGGTTAGATTGTAACTTATCCTTCTCTCACCATCACGAACTTGCTAGCAAGTCTGCCTTTCGGGTCCTAAACATGATTCGAAGGTCCTTCCCGCGCATATCTAAGGGTGATTTTCCCATAATTTTCGGCGCGTATATCCGACCTCTGCTGGAGTACGGTAGTCAGATAGTGCACTCTGGTCTTGTCCGAGACCGTGAGATCCTAGAAAGAGTTCAGCGGGCCTCCACCAAGGCAGTAAGGGGTCTATCCCATCTACCTTATCCCGTCCGCCTCTCACGCCTCAACCTCTATCCCCTTGACGTAAGACGCGTAAGAGGTGATCTGTTTTTGATGTTCCACCTTTTTGAAACAAGTCAAGGCGATTGCTTCCTCCCCACCTGTCCAGCCTCTTCTCTCCGTGGTCACAGCAGAAAAGTTTTCAAACCGAGGCCACGCACTTCATTAAGGATTAACTTTTTCAGCTATAGGGTTATTACTATGTGGAATGCACTTCCGGAAGATATTGTCCTCTCGCAGAACAAAACTATCTTCAAGAAAAAGCTAGACCTCTACCTGGGTCTCTCCCAATAATGCCCTTTGTGAAAAAACAAACAAAATATTTGTCTTTTATCGCATATATGTTCATGAGTGCCGCACCCCCACTCAGCTTAAGGCACTGTCCACAGTGTGACACTGCATGCTGTTATGTGCATCTTGTTTTCGCTGCCACCCCGCTCCCCCCCCCCCGCTTCTTTTTACTCTCGTTTCAGCTCGGTGAATCCGATAGAAGACCAAAGATTTCCTCAAGAACTGGGACAATTGGGCTCAAAGCCTCGAACCCGTGTAGTACTTCAAGACGTTCAAGACAAACGAAATGAACTGAACTGACTGAATTTAATAGCAAGCCGGGCTGACCCCGACAAAAGTAAAGAAGCCACGTGCGAGGTCGCTAATAGTTGTAATTGAAGATGCGCTGTAAGACGAGAATTGGCAGTACTGTTCGAAGATAGATGACAGCGCGACCCCTGCCAGTCTGGATGTTGTGGCCACTCCTATAGAGATGGATTGGGAGTCGTCGGAAATTCTGGACCATCAGCCGGCTTCATGCACACCAGTGGGGACATCCGAAGCAAAAAACGTGTCATCATCTCAGGCGTTGCGCCTGAGAAACAGTCAGGAATGAATAACAAAGGACACCTGGGCGACGGAGCAAACGCGGTGGTGTTATATACTAACGCGTGTAGTATTAGAAACAAATGGGCGGAACTTGCCAAAACCGCTGACGAACAGAAAGAGTCAATAGTTGCCGTCGCGGAAACGTGGCTTTCTGAAGAAGACCGTGTGCCAGGCCTAATAAGTAACGGTTTTGCAGTCTACAGGCAGGATCGGGAACAAGATCGCCTTGGTGGTGGAGTAGCCATCCTCGTTCGGTCAGGTGCAAACCACCTTGAGTCCCAGACCAAGATATGCACTCGCAATATCCAGCTATGCGCCGTAACGATCATCCCTCCAGGCAGAAGGGCTAACGTCGTCTGTGTCTACAGGGCACCAAGCACTAACCACGAAGAGGACGTTGGTTTGCTGCGGACTTTGACTGAACTAGTTAAGGACACACAAAAGACCCTCATAGTGGGTGACTTCAATCTTCCGCACATCGACTGGGTGGCTGAGGTCTGCGTGCCGGGATTGGAGGAGCAAACCTACTTAGAATGGCTGCATGATAGTGCGTCGCATCAGCATATTAGGGAGAATACCAGATATAGGACTGGATGCTTTCCATCTTTGCTGGATCTAGCTATAACGAACTTTCCCAACGATGTGGCTGGACTGCATTATTGTGCACCGCTGGGAAAGAGTGACCACGTGTGTGTCAAAATAGTTCTATGCATGCGGCAACCGAAGGTACCCTCAAGGCTGATTGGGAATTTCGGTAGTATGGACATAGATAGGCTTCGTAATAGGGTTTGACCTGGGACGCGCCAGAGGAGGCTACTGTGGAGGAGCGCTGGCAGGCCATAAAGGGATCCCTGACTGCCCTACAGGAAGAGTTCGCACCCTTAAAAAGAAGGAGTGGGGAGGGCAAACCCATGTGGTGGAAGGCTTCAATAGCCAATGCCATCAGACGTATGAACCGCTCATGGAACCAGTACAAAGCTTCCGGCAGCCAGCTAGCCTGGAACCGCTATACGAAGCTGAGAAACGAGACTGTAAGCCTTTTGAGAACTTCTAAGCGGGAATTTGAGCTTAAATTGGCCCAGTCTGTAAGACAACAGCCGAAGAAGTTCTACAGCTATGTACAGTCTAAAGGATCAACAAGAAATGCCGTAGGTCCGCTATCCACTAGAGGCTATGGTATTGTCACTGATGACCAGGGCAAAGCAGACGCCTTGGGGGATACTTTGGTAGTGTACATAGGATAGATGGTGGGGTACGAGTAGATCTGGCTCTGGTGCATCCTCCTCAGTTAAACGAGCTAGATCTCTCAGAGGAATGCGTGCGTAAGTACCTACAGGAGTTAAACAGCCACAAGTCAGCGGGCCCAGATGGCATTCATCCAGCTATCATCAAACCGTTGGCGGATATCATAGCTCCATCGGTATGCAGACTGTACAGATCCACGTTGGACCAGGGTAAGCTGCCTCAGGACTGGAAAGTCGCAGCAGTCGTGGCAATACATAAGAGTGGGCCTAAGTCGGATGTGCAGAACTACAGGCCGTGAAGCCTAACTAGCATTCTCTGTAAAGTCCTCGAGAAGATCATCCGTGCCCATATCTGCCAGCACTTACTGCAGCACTCCATGCTAAGCCCGGCGCAGCATGGATTCCTGAAAAATAGATCTTGCCTGACCAATCTCCTGTGCTTCTTAGATGAAGTAACTCGACGAATGGACGAAGGTAAGCAAGTTGAGGTATGCTACCTCGACTTTAGCAAGGCGTTCGACCCCGTTAATCATCGTCTTCTGCTACGCAGGATGGAGACTTTCGGTATAGGTGGGCCAGTACATAGGTGGCTGGAGGACTTCCTCTCCTACAGGACGTTTTACGTCAAAGTGGGGGACAGGTGCTCCAGTTTGGTGAACGTCACCTGTGGCGTACCTCAGGGATCCGTCCTAGGCCCTGGTCCTATTCTTGTTATTTATTAATGACCTGGCATCCACTCTTCAATCGCCTAGCCTTATTTTTGCGGATGATGTGAAGATTGTTGGACCTGAGAGTAGAGCGGACTTGGGCAGGGAAATAGGTACCGTCCTGGACTGGGCATACAAATGGGACTTACTTATGAACGCTGGAAAAAGCCATTTGTTGTCAAGGGCAACAGGGAGCCTAACTGTCGCTCATGACCAAGGGCTGTTCACCGCAGAGGCAGCCAGTAGGGTTAAAGACCTGGGGATCATCATGAAAAGTGACTTCAAATGGTCGGAGCAGTGCAACGCTGCTGCGCATAAGGCTCGTGGGGAGCTCTTTAGACTGCGATCAGCTTTGTCTTGCCGGAAGCTGGAGGTATTCGTACCTATTTACATGGCTATAGTACGACCTCACTTAGAAGGTAGCGTGCAGGCTTGGTCACCCTTCTACAAAAAGACGCCGCCTGCCTCGAGAAAGTCCAACGTCTAGCCACGCGAATGGTTGAAGGGCAGATGGGTAAGACTTACGAGCAGAGACTCTGTGACCTGAATCTTTTCTCGTTGGAAAGGAGCAGACGTCGAGGGGATCTCATAGAAACGTTCAAGGTAATGAAGGGCTTTTCTGGCCTTAGACCAGATAGTCTATTTCAAGTGGCCGTAGACTCCAGAACAAGGGGACACTAAAAGAAGTTGATAAAAGCCCGATCTAGGTTGATGGCTAGATCGCACTTCTTCAGCAACAGGGTTGTGAACAGTTGGAACGGTCTGCCTGGTGAAATGGTAGATCTGCAGACCGTCCAACCCTTCAAAGGTGCCCTTGATCGCAAGAGGTACGAGATCTTTCCTTGTAGTGAGCCTTGAGTATATCAACTAGGTGGATGACGGGTAGCACTGTGGTCCTTCTGGAGTATGTTTGAGCAGACTTTTTCCCTCACTGCATACTGTCTCAGTGAACGCTCACGATGCACAATGTCTCTCGCAGTTGATGTGCGATGAGGTTTTCCGTTTCCCTCTCATTTTAGCGGGGATTCGACGAAATACACTCGGCAGTGGTGGGTGCATAACTGGTGTGCCTACCATCGAAGGAATTCTGGACGCTCGATTGGCCGTGGCCATTACCTGTCCTGTGCAGACTGAACTGAACTGAACTGAGTTCAAGCGCCATTTCGAAGGTGCGGCCTTGAGAATGGTGGGTGTCGCGTTTGTGGTGCTGTTCATTTTCTTAGTTATTTCTTTTACGCACCGGATTCATACCGGTCATTACCATACTTTTGGTGCTGCAAAATTGCCAAGTGTATGTTCTCAGCCAAATTGCGAGCCAAAATGTTCCTCACGGAAACGTGGTCCCTCCCGCAGCGGCACCTAACCATGTCGGTAACGTTCCAAGTGAGCCTAATGTAGTTGGAGTAGATCCGAGATTCTCAGATGGAGCAAACGTTAACAAAAATAAGGATATCCCGCCGAACCAAGCGTCCGGTGCAGCCGCACCGGGCCTTGATGTCCCTAATGCAATTCCTAACCAACCTGTTCACACTCAACAGCATATAGTTCCAGATGCTTCTGTTCAGAATTCAGGCAATGTTATGCCAGCTCAAGCTGAGGGGATGTCGAATCAAGTACCCGCAGACCAGGGTGTCAGTCCTGGTATGATGAGTGCAAATCAAATACATCCTTCACAAGTTAATGACAATTTCGCCAATCAACCTTCACCACCGAACGTGAATGTACGGAACCTTCCGAGTGATCATGTGGTTGTCCAACCTCCAAACTCTCACCCAGGTGGCGGCCAACCGCAGGCACCTGTGAGCTTTCAAGGCCACCCCAATCAGCTTCCAGCTGCTCACACGCCAGCGCATATTCCACGGCCCGTAGAAAGCGTCCCACACCCAGGTCACTTGCCGGTACATCAGTCTATGGGTGGCAACGGTCCAGTACACGAGGGTGTACCAATAGCTCCAGTGCCTCAGCAATTCGGTTTCCATCCGGACCCGAGCATACCCCAGTTTCAGGGAGTACCTCATCATGGTGAAGCCCCGGATGTATACAACCAGTTTCGACACGCTCATGAAACGAATGAACCACCCAGGTCACGCTCACATGATGAGAACCCACCAGACGAGTTTGTGTCGATGGCAATTATTGTTCCTTCTGGCTCGAAAAACTGTTATTTTTACACTCCAATGCTAGACTTCATCGTTTACCACCAGGTAACTGTATATAATATTACCCACTAACAACAGGTTATCCGCGGTGGTGGAATGGACATTGGTTTGCGAGTTGTGGATCCGGAGGGACGAAATGTTATAAGTCAGCGTCCTTCAGAGGATGGAAAATTCTCGTAAGTGACTTGAAATTTCGGTTTTCATATGCTCTTTTTTACTACATGCTCGTACAGTAGAAGGGCTTCACTCCTTATTCCCAAAGGTCCACTGTATGATTAGAGATTGTTGGCAACCAGATCACAAAACTTGGGTTGGAGATCCATATAAGGTTCCAGTAGGTCGAGTGAGATATTAAGCATGACAACAATGGATTACTGTCTACCACCAAAGTGACTGGTGGTAACAGGACTCGAGTGCCATCTGAGATGGAAAGCGAACGCTTTAAGCCATTAACCACCACCGGTATTCATGAAAACCTTTGGTACTGCTGTTTTCTCTCTAGAGTTTTTCCATTTTTCATGTATCGGTTAAGTGGACTGCTTAATTATTCCCAACTCGGATGGGCTTGGTACTTTTGCCTTGTAATTGGTAGCATGAAATAACCGGCCGAAGGTGGAGTAGGAAAATCAACAAAGCTGCACCAAACGAAGCCTTGGTCCTCTTGAACCACAGTGAGAATGATATATATATATATATATATATATATATATATATATATATATATATATATATATATATATATATATATGCAGTTTCTTAAATGACGAATGATGCCTATCAATAATCTGAAAAGAGTGCATTTGTTAAACCAGCGCCGTTTATAAATAAGATCCCGTCACGTTACGTACATTTCAGAATTGCAGTTCCTAGTCACTTCCGAATGCGACCGTACGCCATTTGCTTTGACAATCGTAAAGCTACTTTCGGAGAAAAGTATGTGTCCGTGATGGTAGACGTTGACGTCAACTGGGACAATCCGTCAGAAGAGGATAAGAAAGCTCTGGATATCCTAAGGAAGCGGTCATTTGCAGGAGCACACATTCCTAAGATGAAGCGGGAGTACATTGAAAGTTGGAGAACCATTGATGTGAGTACCCAGTTTCCCATAATAAAAGTAAACTGCCTCTGCTTTGTTAACCAAACTTTTCATATAATCAGCCTCGATGTAAAGCACGAACATCAGAGGTAACTTTTAACTTCGAATCGGTAGACCTTGCGTCTCGTAAAATGTCTTTGTTCGGTGAATTTTTAACACTAGGGTTATTCTTCCGTACTTGGTGCATCGTAAACCACGAAGCTTTATATATATATATATATATATATATATATATATATATATATATATATATATATATGCGGCTGTCTTGACCAGAAAACTTTGTGGTGCCTGATGCACCATTTCAGTTCAGTTCAATTTTTCATGCACCGAGTGCATTAGCTTTGACTGCCATCTCTCAGCGGGAGCCTCAGTCGAGAACAAATAAAGAAGCAAAAGCGACGAAAGCACCACAAATAGTGGTATCGAACCGATAAATGTTTGTAAATGCAAGACCGCCACTGCTCGCAAACACCAAGCCATATCTTCCAGTATATCTAACGATGGAGGAATTTCTTGGACCCCACGCAGGAAGCCTAACAAGGCTTATATGGTCAAGTCCACTGGGTAGGCTTCTCATAACTTACTTCCATGTCATGGACTGACCACTCTTACTCATTTCCCAATCATTACCCGCCTCAGCGGACATTGCACGCCGGGGAATCCTATTCAGTGACATGCGCAGTGCATATTCTGTCCACCTTACTCTGGCGAGCTTGTGTTTCATTTAATGCTTTGATTCGTGCGACTGCGACTCTGTGCCGAGCCTTGACATTGCTGATACGTTGTACCTACCAGACTCAAACAAATACTGCGAAGACATCGGTGTTCAAGTACCGACAATTTTCCTAAATCGTCCACCCATAGGGGCCACAGAAAAACTGGCCTGACGGCTGCAGCATACACCCAACCGTTGATGGGTAAACGGATGTTATGTCGACACCACAGATGACTGAGGTTACGAAATGCCAAACGTACCTTCTGCATACGCGAAAACTTCGTTCAATATCCGACCTTCGAGTGAAATGTAACTTGTTCCTTTGATCGGCAGTCATCCCAGATATCACAAAGTATGATGTCGGACCAATCCAGTCATGCAACAGTATCTTGCACTTTGAAGGTGTAAAACGCCTCCTGAACATTGCTGCGCAGTTATTCAAGCTGTCCAGAAAGGCTTGCAACTTACCTGGATCTTCATTTAGAAGAGCTCTGTTGTCCGCATATTCAAGGGCTGACGCTTTTCACCCAGGAAAGGTTCAGTACCACTATCTTCACATGGCCTAAGGGCGGTCTCCAGGGCCATTCCAATTAAAAGGTTAAAGAGAAAAGAGGAAAGAGGGCAATTCTGACGCACACCACTCCTCGTGGTAAATTCGGGTGAAAGATAACCATAAGCTCAGACTCGGTTTCGAATGTTCGTGTACAGAAATTTCATGATAGAAATGAATTTCCAAGGTAAACGCTTCAACAACAGACAACACCGGAGAGCTGCAATTGAATGAGTCGAAGGCCGCTTTAAGATGAAGAAAAACGATAGTGAGCCTTAAAAAAGGCCTGCCTGTGTTCTTAAACTTGTCGAAGAGTGAAGATATGGTCAACACAACCTCGGCCGGGTATAAGCTCAGTCTGATTTACGCGCGAGCACTGTTCGCGAGCGTTAGGTAAGCGATTGAAAGAAATGCCGGCGAACACGTGGTCTTCACAAGAGCGCTTGTTGCCCTTCTCGTAAATCAGTACATTCACCGATTCGCTCTAACCCCTGGGAACTTGTTCATTCTTTCATATCAAACCGAGGAATTTTGTCATTTCCAATGACGATGCTGAGCCACCGTCTTTGAAAATAGACGGAGGCAACCCATCCGGTCCAACAAGCTTACTTCGTTCAAGGTAACCTTTCTGACAGAGAAACTCCGCTTCTGTAACCATTGTGCTGCTCATTACAGTTGTTCATGAGGTCGAGCTCAGCTGTTCCTCGAAATGCCTTGCCCAACGATCTAGACGACACTTCTTAGTCTGTATAAATGGGCCTCTCGTCTCGGATCAACTCGCTACCGACTTACTTTCGTGGACCGGTATTTCTAATTAAACGGAAGAGGTTGACACTGTTGCCGATCACCACAGCATTTTCCATCTCCTTACACTCTTTATTACTGCTGACGGTCGTTTTTCAGGCTTGGAATCAGTTGGTGTTTAAGGCATCTCCATCATATGATGTGTCTGGTAGGAGTAGCACCTCTGAGTTGGCAGATTGTGGTGCCATTGAGGTATCCCCCAGGTGCCCAGCCCTAACCTGAGGCTCCACGAAGCTGAATCATGCATCATAGGCCCCACCTCGGCAAGCTAATCGGCATGCGGGCTAAACCAAGTTGAGGACAACCGAGGTTCCAAAAATTATCGGTAAGACGATGTTCGACATGCGAAGACGGTTACTCCTGAAAGGGGGGGGGGGATTTTCTGTATAATCCAACGGCTATAAAGGGAATCTGCCTATCTAACAGGGCTGCGTTGGCCCCCGGATTGGATTCAGTTCAATCGAATGGCGAACGAACTTCTGAGGAGCCACCGACAACCGTGCATCAACGCGTTTCTGCCTTGCAGCTTGCACTTGTTTGTGCCGAGGCTAGAGACGTGCCCTCGGCAAACAACCGAGTGACGTTGAAAACGTCTCCTGTGCCAAACACTTGTGAAAGTTGTTATCATTTGATCTACATGCTGTGTTACCCACGTTAGGGTTGCGGCCAACCGCCCAGCATGGGCAGCGGCGATCGAAGACATCCATGAAGCCGTCTCATTCTCTCCAAGGAGCCATCTGCAGTAAAGTATGCCCACAATATCTTTCTTGATCCGAAAGCAGTTTTCCATTCAGTTGACCTCACAGTTCTTTGGCGCTGCCTCTCATTGAAGGGTGTACCAGAGAAATTTTTCTCTTTCAGTGCTTGTACGCGAACAGGTGAAGCCGAGTTCGTGCTCACGGCGATCTTTCACCCGAGTTCACCACGGAAAGTGGTGTTCTTCAAGGTTGCTCTCTTTCGCCGTTCCTCTTCAGCTTTGTTATGGAATTGATTCTCGAGATAGCCCTATCCTCGTGGTAAAGTAGCGGCGTCGATCTTTGCCCAAGCAGTAAACTGCCATAATTGAAATATGCGAACGATATTGTTCTTCTGAGTGAAGACCCGGGTAAGTTGCAAGTTCTCTTACGTAACCCTAACAACAGTGTAACAATGTTTGGGATGCGTTTTGCGCCTTCAAAGTGTAAAATGCTGTTGAAGGATTGGGCTGGCTCAACACTGAATCTCGTCTTGGCAGGGGAAGCTCTGGCTGAAGTGGATAAATTTTGTTACCTGGGTGGTTATATCTCACCAAGTGGACAGATATCGGATGAAGTGTGATCACGTGTATAGAGGGCGCGTTTGGCTTTCACCAACCTCCGTCATCTGTGGCATCGACGTGACATCCGATTGTCTGTTAAGGGTAGAGTGTACCATGCGATGGTTAGGTCCGTTCTTTTATGCGGTTCAGGAACATGGCCGTTGAGGGTAGAAGATAGGCGAAGACTGTCGGTGTTCGAACGCCGATGTTTCCGTAGCAATGTCCGAGTATGGTGGGAACACTGGTGGTGAGGTTAGGCTTAAGGTGTTGGGAACCAGAGGTCAGTTTCTGGATCAGGTACTGAATCTAAACCAGGTGAGGTGGTTAGGACATGTGTTACGCATGCCCACCGATACTTTTCCTCGGTGGTAACTCGAGGTGGTCAGTCCGTGACATGGCAAAAAGGTATGAAAACCTTGACCAGTAAACTTGGCCGAGTAGGACGTGTTAGACTTCCACGTTGGGGTCTACGTGATCCGCCTAGTAAATGGTTGGAGACATTAAGTGATATGGCTAGGTATCGCGGTCATTGACGTAGTTGCATTCGAGCTCTTTCTTTTTCCACTTGACTTCCGCTTATTACTTTGATTTTTCGGATCCTTTTCACTCTATGCTTCTATTCTTTTCGCCCTTTACTCGACGATTCTGGAAGGAAGCAACCGAAACCAGAGCACAGAAGTGTGAGGTTAATAGTTGAATAAACTGAACTGATCTGAACTTTTTGGATTCAGTCCTTAGTCCCATACACTCAGTGAAGCAAGCGGGGTACCATCCTTTGGACTAGGGCTGCTCAGCTTAGACAGGCGATAACGTTCACTGAAGTGCAATGAATTCTCCCATCATCGAGAGGAACCTCGGGTAACTCATTCCTACGTCTATCTGGTGAATGTGTTTAGACCGCTAGATCGCTTTCCGTGTTTGTTCGCTGGAGTGTCCCCTCCAGGGACATTTTGGTTAGAACCAGATGTTGCCGATCAACTGGTTCAAAGAGTGGACTTCGTCCAGACTCCGCCAATCAACGTGTCAGACATTATTGCATCTTCGGCTTAAGGAAGCCACCCTGCATAGCTCTTTGGGTCAAGGAGGCGCGCATGCCAGTACACTACGCCAAGGCGCGTGCTCGTCGGGATGGTGATGCACCAGTTACTATGGCATGGTTTGGTGTTTATGCTATAAACTCAGTTTTAACCTAAACAACTATGAAAATAGTGATTTCTGCTAGAACCTACCACACATCTGTCCGTTTATTCCTAAATTTTAAATGGGATCTGTTTTTCGTTTACCTTTAGTTTGACTATGGGTTTTTGCGTAAAACGAACAGTTTTTCTTATTGTAATTTGCAGGAACGTGTGGAGGGTCTTTACGGGCGGCTACATCGAATCAAACTACTGCAGCAACGCTCCAATAATTTCGCTGCCGCTGATAAAGCTTTGATGGAATCCAACTTATCGCGCGTTTCTAGTCGTTCGATTGTACAAGTCATTCTAATGTTTGGTGTTGCCACTTTCCAAGTCATTTTAATCAGGGCGTTTTTCGACCCAAATAGCCGATTTTATCGGATATGGTTCGGGAAACGGTCCGTCGCCGGTGCACGTTGTTGAAAAAATACAACTAACGTGTTTAAGCCTTGCGTCCACTAACTCTCCGAAGTTTTTGCTTTGAATCCGAAGACGTTATCTGTGTTCCAGTCGTCTACTGCCAAACCCTTCCCCGTGGTCGAGTCATCCCCGTGTGTAGAATGATTCTCGTTTGCTTTTTTGAGTCTGCTTTTTTCTGCCCCTGTATCCATGTGGATCGTTTTTTTTCTCATCCACCGTCCAGTTTCATCAAATCCAGCAATATTAGCACAATCATGCACTACTGCCCTTCTGTATTGCAGTCTCCTGTTATTGGAGAAAGATTTGAAAATGTATTAGTTTGTCTTTTCGTTCGTGCTCTTCTGTCCTCATTGTTCGTGAATTATTTGCCTTTGTTATTTTCAATCTCCACGGAGTGTTTATTCAGAAAAATACATTCTCGTCATGTACACTTTATGTTCTACCTGTTCTGGAATTCTTATGACCACCAAACGAAAGTTCTCTATGTGATTTGTGAGCATGTTCATTTTCATGCAGAAGGTGTGTAAAGTCTTTGATTCCGTAATGAGCAGTGGTATCTCTTCGTAGATGCTTCCGAGATTCACTCAAGAAAACGCACGAACCGCCAGGCCCCATGATTTGATGCTTATTTAAAAAGAGTGTTACCATTTTTGGCAGGAGGTACTTTATACTTCTGGATGTCATCGTGATGAATTTTAGGGTTAAGACCTACGTGTACCAAATTGTCGTCTTGTAATTGAGTGGATCGCAGAGACTGGCCCGCTTTACTACGAGTGCTGTGGGGCAAATAATCACACAATGACACTAACGCACCTCGGATTGTGGGCGAGCCGACCGCGGAATCAAGACAGTCAAAAAAGCTTCAAAACGTCCGGGTAACAATGGACAGGAAACGCTCGAGACGGCGATCCAGGAGTGAGTCAAGTGGTTCACGAAGAAAGTCAGTGTTTATGGGAAGCGTTTTGACTAATCAACGGTCAGAAGAGAAGTAATTGCTCGAGGGAACGCACACACACACACACAAGCTTGGTGAAGAACAAAAGGAATAGCAGTGGCTGTAAGAAAAAGTGGCATGGCCATGAAGGGATGGCCAAAGTTCAGTCATTGACAGAGACAAGGCGAAGAGGGTTAATTGCGTCAAGTAATCCTAGAAATCATGATGTCATAACAGAACGGGTTGTGAGTACCAATGGGTCAGTGCACATAGATACAAAAAGGAGGGAGAAAGGATGCGTTAGAGATAAAATCCGTCAGAAATCGAAGTTCGACACGAACAGATAGGGCCGACAAATAGACCGCCGAACAGTACCGGTTAAGCTCAGCCAACGCGTCATAGAAACAAAGCCAATCGAGAATGCTGAGCGCGTCCTAGTTAGTCTTACCCCACTCAGGATAGCTAAAATGCAAGAGGCAATGGTCTTATTTAATAGCAGGCCACATCGGTACATGCCAGGTTGCTGTCCATGGGTTTTTGTGCAGAGTTCGCTGCCAGGCGAAAAACCACCACGCCCTCTAACAACGTCGCCTCGCATTTGTCTGGCTACTCGCCACCGGCCTGTCCGATATAAGTGACCGTGAATAAGCGCTTTGTGCTCCATGCGGTATAGCTCGCGGGGTCATTGTAACACGCAAACCCGATCACCACGGTAGGATAGCAATATCGATCAGGTCTGTTTATCACCATATGAATTCATATCACAAATTGCAGTATAGGTTGCTTTATTTGCGGTTCGGGTTACGAAAGTTTGTGTCCTAGCTCTTAAGAAACTTATTTACCATATTCTTTACGTATGTGGTCCGGTCCGTACTTTGCGTAGCACTACGGCTCAGTAAGTGTATATAAGGGTTACTGAGCTTTCTCAACAAATTCGCTGGGCACCGGTTACTATAACTGCAAATCCGATTGAAGGATTGAGCTCACTCAACCCCCATATTCTCATTCTGTTTCGGGGATCAGTGGCCTAAGGGGTAGTTCCGTGAATAAATTGGTAATCATTTGGGCGACGGTTTACATCACTTGCCAACCTTATGTAGTACATTATTCTAAGTCTGTCGTTTGATCATGCTTTATCGTGAGCTATGGTGACGTTCTGTTTGAGTAATTAGCGATGCTATCTCGCATTTGAGTTTCCAAACTGGGCGAACGAACCGACGGTAAAAAAATTTCACGTTGTAGAATAAGAGAGTGGAAAAATTCTGATTACAGAACAAGTAACCCCGACCAAAGGAATTTCTAACGTTCTTTTTCAGCACACGACCCTATGAGTCAGTCTTGCAAACTAGACGAGGCGGAAGTGGAACAGTGGAAGGTTGCGAGTGAAGCGGGTGAAAAATTCAGCACATTGTACTATTGTGCCTTCGACAAACCTAACCGGCCAGACCTACCGGGTTTTTTCATGGATAATGTTGTGCTGATATGGAACGGGAATCGCGTTGAGACACAGCCATCTGTTGTAGAATTTCTCAACAAACTGCCACGCTGTACAACTAACCTACACTCGTTGTCCGCCCAACCAGTTCACAGTAAGCTAATTTCGTTATTTAAGCTGTTTACGCTTTAGATTGTCTTTACATACCATTTCGCATTTCGACCTTGTTGACTCAGTTTTCGTAGAAAAAACACAAAATAAGAATTAATTAACATAATGAATCCCTTAATAACGTAACCCCCGTCTGGCGATGATTCCGACGATTAACCCATTTGCAGAACACTTCATGCCTTCTCTCTGAGCTTGAATGGCAGTGAGTAATAAACAAGTGATTAACCAATAAATAACTAGATGGCTAAGAATAATCAGTTCACGTGATAGAAAAGTGTTGTAACCTTGACCGCTGGTCGTATAATGATTCCCGGTTGGAGCCGAGGAAATCTGTCTACACAACAACAAAGAACACCGGGGAATGTATTATTTCGTTACCGATGGCTCTTCATCCATGTGACCCTTAAGTCTTCAATAACATTTCCGTATTTTATTCAACATATCTAATTAGCTTTTAATCACAAATTTCAAAAGGAAAACGTCTGTTTTTTAAGATTACTTCCAAGGTGAAACGGTGACTGATGTAATGCCAGCCAATTCTGAAACTGGCTCGACTCTCTTGCATACACCGTTCGAATGCACTATTACATTATTAGGAATGCCAGTTATCAGTTTAGATGCAATACTAATCATGCCAATTTTTCCGGGGTTTCGCAGGATGGCTTTTCATCTTTAGAGTCCGTACGGCCACCAAGTCACACCACAAAACAGTCATCTGCTACGTCCCTCATTTCTTCCCACACTTATCGCGGCTGTGCCACACCGATCTGACTCATTTTCATTTGATTTCAGAAAGCGTCAGCGGAGAACGGTTACTTATCCTGGTGAATACCCTCGGGACGATCAAATTTGAGCAGCATCCAGTTCGCTTATTCTCCGAAACATTTTTCCTCACGCAAGACAACTCCCTTTGGAGGGTTCAGTCTGTAACTTTCCGGTTCATGGATTGAGTGTCCAACTCCCCTTTGTGAACTTCTCCCATCTTCTGCACAGTTTCAACCCTCTTGTGGATATCCTAAGAAGTAAAACCAGCTCTCAATGGTGTTACCTTTATATATACATCTTTTTATATGTACATATATATGTGTATGTATATACGCAGGCTTGCTATCGCGACAACAACGACAAAAAAAAGTACAGTACAACACGTGGGAAGAAGCGGTTAGTGAGAAGACTGAGGTTTTTGTTTTTCCTGCGTACACTCGATGTTATTTTTGGTTTAATGGTATAGTACGCTTACTAGAAACCCCTCGTTCCTAGGGTTCAGCGGATAGGCCGTACATTCGCACTATTGACTTTTATTCTAAACTGTATCCATTTACTAATCTAAACGACAATCCTTGGGCTCCGACCAGAACGATGGAAGGCATGAACCAGGCCAGCGCCGTTGCTGGCTTCATCACATCCCTGCGCCAAGTCACAGATTGGTCGCCACGCTGCATATTCCATTCCTAACCAGTACGTGCAAATAGAGCACGGGAAAATCAATAATGGCGTATGAAAAACAGCCGGGCTGTCGGAGGCAGTGTAGAGCGATTACTTTGGTCAGAGGGAGGTCATCCGCATCCAACACATAACGGACACGCCATTACTCATCCGATATTCCCGCCAGACGCGATAAGTGTTTCAAAGACGTCTGTTGACAGGTAAAGCTGCCGAGTATCATCAATGCGGAGTCACCAGGTCTCGCAAACGGGAAGGAAAACGCTACAAACCGCGACCTTGTACATCCGCTCCTTAAAGGAAAGTCGTGGAGGCACCACAGGTGTCGTAGTTTGGCGAAAGCTGTTATGACTCGCTATTCATGATGCGAATCCCTCCTCAACCATATCTCCGGTCGTAATAAAGCTCCTAATGGACTTAAGACACCGAATATTTCCAGCTGGTCACTCCATAGTGATTGCAGCCACACGCTCCTGCCAGTCTAGCCAAACTACTTTGCATATGGAAGGCGCAAAATGCATGCCGTATTTGGATGCCTAAATCACCAAGCAATTCAGAGCGTGACACTTGTGCATTGCCACTCAACAAGGCGATGCCATCAGCGTATTCCAAGTCGTACACTGCTCCTTGGCAAGAATTCGACTCCACCGTTTAGTAGACGAAACAAAGCATTCCGTATTACATCCTACGTGGAACATTTAAGAAGAAATGGGAGTATAGGACGTCGCTGCCGTATTCCACTGGATAAGGAAAATGCTGGCGAAATCTGGTGGTAGGTTCGAACCGGATCTGATGTACAGCTCTTGAGGACCGACACTTACTTCCCTGTACTCGGCGAGCACTTCCATCGCGCAGTGCTATCAGCAGAGTTGAAGGTCGTGCAAACGCTTGAGGACACATTGATCATTGATCTTCGTAAGATCTAAGTACTCTAGCAGTTGTCGAACTGTGAATATTTGACCGATGCAGCGATGACCAATGCGGAACAATCTGCTCCTCAAGCGTTTGGTACGTCATGCGAAGTATGATAGGCGCGGTCAGAATCAGGCCTATATCCTCATGGTTGGCGCAGTCACTGCGTGGGCCCATCTTAAAGGTGGGACAAACAATGCATTCCTCATGGAAGGGGACCTTTTCAGAACTCCAGGCAATGAAGAACAGGATTCGAAGTTCCCTAAAAAGCTTCATCCCGCCATCTTTGAACTGCTGAGGGAATGCCGTCGGAGCCCAGTGTTTTTGACGTCCTAAGGCTGGGGTTTCCTTGTAGATCTCCGCCGCAGTAGGTGCATCTGCCGAAACACGGGACGTTCTCCCGGAAAGCTGATGTTGTAGGCCATCTGAACCGTATCTTAAAGTGCCCCGTCCAGCATTCAAGATGCCACTGCTCATTGTGAACTGGCGAGCCGCCAACACCACTGATTGTCTTGCTCACCTATTGGTTTCCTAACGATGAATCGGATAGTGCGAAACAGCTAACGAGTTTCCCACGGCGGCAGCACACTCCTATCCTGATAAGTTCACGAATCACCGAATTTAGAGATCCCTACGAAAACTTGCGCCCAGTTCACGTCTTGTCACTAGCCATGTTTTATTATGCTCGCTCCCAGGCGTGCACCTTGGTGCAGTGTAACACCAACCCGCTAAGTCAGCAGAATTCGAGCATTCTCGATAAGCGACTCGTCCTGGTTGATGTTTCGAAAGACGAGTGGGAGAATTGTCGCAGTCTAGCCGTCGCCGCCCACAGAAGCACACTGGCAGCTTAATGTACAGTCGTAGTCAAGGGAATTGCTGCAGTACGATCGGCAGTCTTGTATGGCACCCCAAAATTTGTGGCTTACTGCGATGTGCTCGATCTGGGCTCACGCCAACTCAAAGAGGGCGGATTTTAGGTTGTGCATTGGTGATTAGAGCGTCTGAAGTTCATACTGGCGTTGGTTAGAACAACAGGACTCCAACCCGGGTTCCTTATTCGATAACAGCCGGCCTACTGTAGCATCCACGCCCCCGTCTGCTAGAGCATTGTCGGCCTTATTTGCTGTACGTAAGAGGTCATGTTGGTACTAGTAAGTTATCCCTGATTGCATTTTGACTCAAATAGGCGGAGCTTATGCCGAAAAAGGAGAAAACCCTTCGGGTTCGCATAACGAGCGAACAATTGCGCACTTATCTCGTTGATTTACCTCAAAAAGCCTTGTATGGAGCTATCATTCTCAAGGGATAATCGCTCATCTAAATGTAAACGCGCCAGATTAAAGTGGTGTCTCAGACTTTCCGGTCAAATGAATGGGATAAAAGACCAGATTAAATACATTTGGTCGGCCAGCTCCTTTATGTAGGCGGACCCAAAGGCCACTACGGATCGCGATGACATTGTTGGGATTACCAAGTGACCAGCGATAAGGCAACGTACTGAGCGACGCGGTGTACCCTATTCTACTGTCGTGGTGTTATCAGCGAAGAGTCTCCCGGTTCAGATTTGCGGTATTTGCTATTTGTCGGGAACCATCCTCGACCGGCGGGTATTGTGCTGCAGATCGAAACCCCTGCTTTTTACAACAGTCAACATAATCGGGAAGAAATTGTTTGAGTGTCCGGTGGCTGTAGTAAGTAGCGCTTCTAGCCGGAAAAATCCAGCTTCATTCCCAGCGTTCTGTGACCCAAACTTGAACTTTTCCCTTTCTTGAAAGCGGAGGTAGTTAATCGTTTGCTTCGAAACTAGACTAAGTGTCGCTGCAGCAAAATGATCTGCTGATACTGGAATTAAGTCAACCACTACCCTACCTAACAATGTATTCCAATTTCAGTATAGGATTTCCAATACTTTATAATCCAAAAAGAGGAAAAACTGGGCGGCTTTGCGTGTATGCGGATGGATGATTTATTTGACAGAACAGCGCTCAAGTCGGGTGTCAGAATATCCAACAGGTCCGTAAATGCTTGAGTTATCGGGGCTGGGGTGTGTGGGATCTTACAAACAATTAAATGGCAGTGAAACAAGAGCAAGACTGGATAATTTGTACGACACGCGAGAAGCAGTGATAGGTGCAAAAGAAAGGCGTGGCGGTCAAAAGAATCTGGAGATTTGTGTGGTGCTATTTTGCCATTGTCTCTTTCCCTAATCTGGGTCGTTTTCTATCAGATACCGGAGGGCTTGCGATTGAAGAGGCTGGTCGTTTGCGCACCTCATCGTTAGACGGATCGGATTTCAACCCCACGCTTTCCATGGCGGCCATTTCTGCCTTCAATCTGCGTTTCAATGTGACTTTGAGTGGCTCAACACGTCTAGGTTCGTTCGACGCAGCACGCGACCCACTGACTGGCTTGGGTGACGATGATGCTTTTTGGACAGGTTCAACATTTTCCAGCTCTTCGTGTTTTTTCTGAAGTTGACTTTCCAGGGATTCGCTAGTGCGCACACTTTCTTGCGAGGCCGTAGATGCTTTGTTACTCGTTTTCGACTGTCGCGAACTGGATGATTTTGAGCCGGACCCATTAGACTGCGGTTCGGGTGGGACAAGACACGGTCGATGTCCAGGTCCGTGAATACGCATCCCGCTGTGATCAGCACAAATCCACCGAAAACTGGACACAAGTGCGGAACTTGTCACAGTGTTTAAGCCCTCTCGAGCCAAATTCCACCGTTCCTTGTCCAACTCGTCTACCTGAATGAGTGTCTCTATGGCATGTTCTGTACAGTAAGAATTGGGACACCTCCAACAAAGGTGCGTGGATGGGTGACCGCAATGATCACAGTAGTGCCAGGGGCAATACCAGATTCCTGCAGGAGGACTGGAAAGGCCCAGACAACTGAGATGAAATGCTTTTGGACAGGAGGCTTTATCGCATAGCAGCAGTTCACCACCATCGCCGCAGCTATTTTCCAAAGAGAGAAAGATGAAAAATGAAGCGATTGCTTTTAGACTTTTTAGTGCAGAATTATCCGGACGGATTACACCATATTACAAGATCAAAATTAAAATTAAATAAAAGGAATTAGAAAGCATCAAATATCTGAATGTCGGATGACAGCAAATTACAGACCGACAGCGATTCTAGTCGCTATTATTGCAACCATAAGTTCGAGTGTCCTATTGCCAACCGGAACCCCTGAAGAGGGCGATCCGCTCATAATCCGGGAACCGTGAAGAACGATGACAGTTCAGTGGATTCGTGAATACTATATATATATATATATATATATATATATATATATATATATATATATATATATATATATATATATATATATATATATATATATATATATATATATATATATATATATATATATATATATATATATATATATATATATATATATACCCAAATCAGTGCACGAATCGTCTTAGCTTCAGGCGGTATAAGTGTAGAATTGGCACTATTGGTTATCTCAGTTCAGCTAGAACAACCACTGATCATGTCCTAATTGTTTTTACCTCAAGAAGAACATAATTCGAAAACCAAAAGAAAAAAATAAAGATAGGTAAATTGACAGGTTTAAGATAACCCTCTTCTACGTCATGGACTGGTCACACTTACCATCCAATCACTGCCCGTTTCAGCGACAAAGTGTATTCAGGGAAACGTGCCCAAACCAAGCCAAGTGGGGAAAGTGGTTTCTACGAATAAATTGAAGCTAGTTGGATTCCATATACATGAAGCTTGTAGGGATGCCGGTGATCACGGAGAATAAATGTCTAAGTATTCCGTTCACAGACTTGGTTTACATCTCCACAGCTTTGAGTGACGATGTCAAACCACGAATAGAATCTTAATATAATGGCGCAATCTACAATTCCATATTGTTCTTTTCACGCTTGCTTATGAGTGCAGTGAAAGGGGCATAACCCCTGACTCCGAAGCCATGTGCACTGTCAAAGATAACCGACAACCAGGTCCTTAAGCCAGAATGGAGAATCACAAGGTCCCAGTACTGTTTTTGCGTCAAATAAAAGTTACCGATTCGAACATTTGCACACAAAGATAATGATAACTAACCGGTAACAAAAATCTTCGTGAGGAGGGGGTCGAAGAGCCAGATTACTCTCTGTGCTCATCTGTTCTGATTTGATCGAAGCCGCGTCGGATGCGCCCGTTCCCCCAGATGCATTGTGTTTCCCCGTGGACGGGTCCTTCGAGGCACGAGCAGCCGCTGTGCTGGGCTGGATCAATGCACGCTCACGTCGAGCGGCCGACCGGTTGGAGGCAGCCGCAGCGAGTAAGTTGACCACTGACAGTACTTGTTCGCTTCGATCGTTTTTCTCCGGTTGCGGTTTATTATCCGGGGTTTGTGCGTGGGCTGAGTCGGTGCGTTTCGATCTACGACGATCCGGGGCTGACGGAGACACGGGTCCTAACTGGGATGACACCTCGGGTTCGGTCGCATTGTTGACTACAGGAGGAAAGCTTGAAGGTAAGTGTAGTGTGCTCACACAAGTGTCTGTGCCGCAAAGGCAAAGACAATGCGAACCCATTAGCCCAGTGGAAAGAAAGTCAGCTAGAACATAGTCCAAAGTCAACTCCTCATTTGGATCGATCGTCCTAGTGGCAAAAAGTCCTAGACGGATAGGAAGGGACACGAGCAAAAAATGCGTGAAAAGCTGACTGCATCCAGGTGTGAATCACGAAACAGACACAATATGGCTCAGTACCTGATAAAGTAGAAATCATCGATGGAATGAATCACACTTAGTAAACTGAACAGCAAAACAAGCAGCATGAAATCTATCTGCATACCCATACCCCTAGAGTAAAACCAAATACACCGGTCAGAGCATTAAGTGGAACTGATACACGAGGTGTAGATAGGATGGAGTGGAAACTAAGCAAAAATATACACGTGTAAACAGCATAAACTGCTGTCACTTTTCTGAACTGGCTAACGATGTTTCATACATTAGCCAGTGAGATTCGAGACAACCGCTTCCTATGCTTCCATTCGCATAGCCACTTTCAGCGATCACATCTTTCTTAATACATGCTTGCGCGTGAGTGCAATGGAAGGGGTATACACCATAGCCACAAAGCCCCATTGCACTAACAGGGATAACCGGTGACCTAATTCTGAGGCTCGGAGTTAAGAACCACATAAGATCTTAATAGATCAAGCATAGACAACGATGGATTACTGTCTACAACTACAGTGCTACTGGAATTGCGATACGTTGCGCCAAACAGTCACTCGTAGAACAGATAGGGTCTTTTCACCAGCGATACCACTAAAATATACTGTGAGGCTAAAAAATGTGATCGATGAGTCCCAAACTGCGCAAACGTTATGTCGTTAGTATCTTGCATCTGTTTACATGAGAGCCATTAAGGTGTGGAAGTCACGGGTACAGTGAGATAGAGAATAGAAAACGTTCAGCGATTAGATATGTTTCTTTACCCCTTTCCCTCTAGCTTACTCTATGGAGTTATTTGTCAGACAACACCGATAAGATTTCAAGTTTAAATGGTGTCGAATAACATCAAATCTATATGCACTTATAAGTTACCCCTGGCATTTTAAGCCTAACTACCATTACTACGACACAGTTACTGTCTTTTCTGCACTAAATCAATTGGCAAAACAGAAGATACAAACATTGGTAGCGATATTTACTTTGCGTAAGGGACGAAAAAAAGCGATGTCAGTCACGATTGATGCACATTTGCTTTGACGGAACAGCTTGTTTCAATGCACATCCGTTGCACTGATCTGACCTTCATCAATACTAGACGCATTACCTAGACAGTTTCTAAGTATTTCAGTAGCGGAGTCTATTTATTTATCATGGTATCAGAGCAGAAAATAAAGTTGTTCTGAATACGTGGCACTGGATTGAAAAGTGTTCTGTCGGACACGTGTTATAACTCAGATCGCACGCCGACATCGATCCACATTTAGTCCAGGTGGGATTAATCTCAAACTTACTTTCAGGTGTGATTAGAACCAGTGTACAACAATACACTCAGTTACTGTAAAGCGTCACAGTTGGAAATCGATGAGGACTAACCGGATGTATAAGAGTAGCTGAATGAATTGCTGACTGAATGAGTATCACAACTTATCAACGTAGGCCCTTTCAGTGATCAAATAAAACCTTAGGATATAAAAGTCCAGCGGTTTTACATGTTTATCAGAATCAGAATATTAGAGCGAGAGGATAGAGTCACGTGAAACATTTGGGAGCGGTTGGCAATTTTCTAATGTTTGTGAGATGAAATGGTCATTTTGATGTGCATCACGCGTTGGTTAAAATGCCCAATCGCAAATTACATGTTGACTTTGTCAGCACAAGCTGAAAGTGAGTCCGAAACATACTGCGTAACTACGGTATTTTCATTGTTTTGGAGCCAGACGCCATGTAGTTTGTCAGCTTTGCATTGCAGTTCAAAACGCATGCAACACTCAGCGATACAGACAAAACGCCGTAAAAAAATCTGGATGACGTTTGACTATGAACGTTCTGTGAAGGCTGCCTTGAAAACTAACCGTAATACGCGCAGTAAACAAATTACATTTTCACAGTTATTATTGGGCCCTTCGCCAGTTTGGAACTGATGCCATGACACTGGTTGGGTGAACCATTTGGCTGATACAGCTCCCGACATTTAAACCAAACAGAATGGGACGTTTTGACACAACCAAGGACAAACGAGCGTTAATTAGAATCTGTCCTACATCAAAGAATGCTAACAGGTCGATCGCAAACCTCAATAAGACGGCGTTGGTTTGTTGTCTCAGCGATCCGTGAGCCAAACTAAATTAAGTTGTTACGGTACGACTTTATCATTCGATTGAGACAGTAATAGCTCTGTTATGATTTGAGCACATACAAACGAATGAAAAATCACTAACAGACCAACAAAAAGATCGTTCGGTACATATCTGTACAATCATAATAAAGCCAATATAGATTCTGCTTTAGTTGACAGAGTATACCATAAGATTCTAGCACAGAGAGTGCTCAGTGAAAAGCAAAACTGGGCAACTGTTATATGGGGGGGGGGGGGGGGTGATAAAAACAGTTCGATGCACGCATAGATACATCAGATCGATTGCGTTCTGGTCTGCGATGTTTGCACAGGGTGGCGAGACTGTTCTGAGTGATGGGCGGTTACGGTAACGCAGGATGGCGCATAAACACGGAACCACTGGAAAATGGTACTGGGAGAAATAGTTTGACAAAATGAACCGCATACGTGTACAAAATTAAAACGAACTTACAAAGCATAATAGGAGGACGAATTCTGTCCTAGTCAGAAAGCGGCTAACGATTTTCGACTTAGGTAGTATATACCAATGGGTGGACAAAATTTCATGAAAGCATACCGAGAATCCTTGTCCATTCATCTGTACACACGTCTTGAATCAAAAATGCCAACTCGCGACCACAGTGTCTAACTCACATGGAACTATAAGCGAATCACCGTTGAGCTTCCTCAGTGGACTCTTAAGAGGAGCATCCACCCACACTCCTGATGCACAAATCATCCTGTTGTGAGGACATAGCTAACGATATTAACTCCGCAGTGCGAATGCATAAACTGACATCGTCAGCTGCCCGCTCGTTAACCCCTCGCATGCTAGACAAACTTGCTCAAATGTGGCCCACAGTCCGCTCTTAAAATGACCTAATTAAATATAGATGTGCGCATGAACGAGCCAGGAGCTTCGGTTAAATAAATCGACCGTAGTGTCGATGTAACTCGGTGGTCCTCAGGTCAACTGGGCTTATCATGTAGACGAGCGTGATTGCATATGAAACTCGCAACGGCTGGGACAGGCTTATTTACGGTCGCACTGCAAGATAAGATGATGATTCGGTGGTGGGGCGCGTCAAAACCAGGCCGGTTCTGAAGCAAACAAGTTCTGTATCTGCCACTTCCAGCCGAGTGGGGAAGCAATCGGACCCAGGCCAAAGAAGTGCGTGATCAGTTACTGAGATGAGCCGAAACAGGAGTCTGTTATAGATTACAGACACGCTGAAAATGACAAACAATCTAGAGACTGGTGTTTGCTTAATTACACTGCTTGAAAAATCACTCATGCGACAACTTGGCAGCACAAGATTGGAGTGTTCAGGAATAAAATGACTAAGCGAAGGCTTTGTGTCCATTACTCCCTGCGCGAATGGCTATTCACAATACGCGCTGCAACCTGAAACCTATGGCATATGGAAGCTGAGACGCAGCGATTTGAACAGGATGGTACAATGACCCGCACACAGCCCGCGTGACAGTCACATCAGGATGCACCTACACTTATAAGTAATTTTGGGGTCGAGTCTCAAACAAACTCCACAAAAATCCAGATTTATACGCGTCAATGATGTGATACGAAGCTGGTAAAACAGAGAAATGGATCAAGCTATCAAAAGGCTTACCTAGCCGAGGACAGCCATCCACGACCCAACATTCAGCCGCTAAATTCGGTTCACATGAATGATTGATGAAGCGAGCTAAATTACCGCGGCAGGCAGCGTCCAAGGCAAGATCTCGATCCGGTCCGAGACGAATCATGTACGATTCGTTCAATGGTTGACAGCCCTTACGGGAAGAATTCAGGTTAGCTAACGCAGAGGGACCCAAAGCTTCGACTAGGCGACGATTAGCCTCATCCAAATCAACAACCTCTCCGCGGAATTCCATGACCAATGCGTGCTATAAACGAGATTTATGGTCAAGATAAGCAAAGTATATATATATATATATATATATATATATATATATATATATATATATATATATACTTGAGATGAAGCATGGCTCCAGCACAGCAATAACAGTTACAAAACCAGGAGAGGGAGCACGGCACAAAACAGAAACAGTAAAAAAATGTAATGCTGTGACTTTTTTCATCGTACACCTTTTAGATCAAAATGGAAATGGGAAGCTACAAGATACAGTAGGAGTCAAAGCACGGATCGATAACTTTTACACATACATAAGCTGCATGTGCTTTAAATAACTGTAAGCAAATTTAGGGGCGGTTTAAGGAATGTTAGACCAGAACTGCTCGTAGAGTGGTGCAGACAGTATGAGCCACCAATACATCATTGCATACCATGGAAACACTGAGCAGCTGCTTAATCCTAGTGAAAAATCATCATCAGTTCAGACAATCACGTGGCTGATTACAATACCAAACTTACTGAGACATGTAATTTCCCACTCCAACTCTGAAAATCAGATTGCCGGTTGTCTCTACTAGTGTAGGGGGTCTTTTGGGCTTTGGGGTATGCCCTTTTCACGTCATTCGTGCGCAAGCAGGTGGAATTCGTAAAAGAGCGTAAAGCACTGAAAGTCTCACACATGAACCGTTGAGCTATCCGAAATAATTCTCAATGGCATGTTTTATGCAAACACAACACGATAGAGCGGCCAATCCGTCACCGGCAATGAACGTTAACCACACATCACTGAACAAGTACGTAGCTATTTCTGGAGGAAACGACATACTATGGTCACTGAGTTGAGAACGGGCGAATTTCCGCAGGACTAATTGTGCCTCTTACGAAGATAAAATGCAGCACATTTGGTGAAGATACATACTTCCGTGACACTGAGCTGCCGGCAACATTATTGAGATGAAATAACTGAGATAATTGTGAGGAATGTGTCAAGGAGTCAGAAATCTCCCTGAAAACACGTCACCTGCAAGGCTGCAGTCCGCATCCCTCCAATCCACGGACAGGGTGCTTTGTGAACACTAACTAATGACAAAGCCCGCATATCCGACATAGCAGTGCAGCCGCGACGCGTGTGCCCATAAACTAATCAGTCTATCACACGTCGCTGTCCACACCAACCACTGACTGACAACTGCATACCTATCATACCAACCTGCCAACCAATCAGGCTTCTGACATACCGTGATTCGACGCAACCAATCACGTCTGAGCATCACGCTTGGTAACCAATAACGACGCCACATGTGTCCATCCGTCCCTTGCCTCATCCTATATAGTGTTAATTTTTGGTTACAATTGAATACAGTTCCCGCACGTGTTCGTGGTCACTTTCCTGTTGGGATTGGACGATCGAGCAATCACTGGCCGGGGATAATCCAGAGGTTTTCACACCGATACAACAGAACAGATCAATGAACGGTGGTTTTGTCAGTGAGATAAATTGCTCAGAATTCGCTGCTTTGGGTGTCTAGCAAATTTCTGCGCTATGAACAGATGTGACATTTTAATTCTAAAACGGTCGAATCTGGGTTATGCGCACACCAAACGTTTATATCCGACCTAAACATTATCTTCATGTCTGCATGCTCACTGCTTCATACAGGACCGATTCTATTTATTTCCCTCACTTTCGAGCAAGTTATCATAGACGCTTCTATTGTGCTACAATAGTCATCCAAACAAAGGAGTACTGGTCGTTTTTGAGCCGGGAAGATATACTGAAGATGTTCCCTATATGTGTTGGTGAATTATGTCTGTTTGATTAGTTAGACGGATCGGTTTTATTCCTGCTAAGGATTCTTGTGCACCGCAGACGAATCACGTTTGGGTCGCAGCAACGAAAAATATTTTTTCTATAACATGCTTGTGCATGTGTAAGGTGGAAGGGTACACCCCACATCCACAAAGACCCACTATATTATTAGGGATAGCTGGTCACCAGACTCTTAGAATTGGAGTGCATAAATACAAGGTCCGAACGGGTACCCGAGGCATAGGAGGTGAATTTGGAACAATTTTATACGATAGGATAGAGAATCAGGGCACAAGCATTGACCAAAGACCATTTATTTTTACAGTCCTTAGCGCACTATAAATTCTCATTTTACCGTACTCCCTAGTTTGTCTAAACGACATGTGGTGCATGAATTCCCACTACCAATCCGTTTGCATTGATCGCAGCCGTGTATGCGAACCATATGGGAGTGTCTGTATGACATCGAACACGATAAAGTTATGCGCCACTAACTATGTGAACGTCTTCACTGACAAAGGATTTTTGGGTCCTGAGATCGAATTTCAACATCGCGGATCAACTTACCCCTTTGGAAGCCTCCAAGTGCCTCAGGCTCCGACACAGCTACTCGTCCTGAACGCCTGCCCAAATGCTTCCAAGTGACCGTGCGTCTAACGCAGCCTCTCCTGAGGAAGCCCTACTCATTGCCTTCTCGTGGCGGAGGTGTTCCCACTAAAGTGAGAGGACGAATGAGAAGGCTCGGCGCCCTCCACCGGGTTGGCTGACTAATAGTCAGTCTAAGGTAGATGGCTGAACCCTGATTCCAAACCAACCACGGGTGGCGTACGAGGCGTACAACAGTATGCTCACCGGCATCTGTGGCGGAGAGGTGCACTGAGCACCCAGGATGTTTGGCCTCATCCGAAGGGCGAATGAACCGAGGAATCAGTCACCGGCCCCCAGTGGGTTACGGACCCCACGTTTCATCCCGCTACCTTGCGGATGAAGCTCTGGATAGCTAAGGGCTCCGGTTGTGGATCCCTGAGAAAACCACGTGCCTTGGCTTGGGCAACCTGGCAGTATCGCGCACACAAACAAATCATGGATTCGGATTATCAAACCCCCACCCGAATGTGCCGTATTTCGTTTGGCACAGTCTGAAACCAGACAAGTGTGATATATATATATTGGAAGCATACTTTGGTCGAACCCCAGGGTGTTTAAAATATTATCACTGACACATAAAGTTCCAGATGGTGCAGCGTGCACTGATTTCATGGCCGTGGCGTCAGTTAAATCGCTATGAAGGGGTATTACGCCAGCGACAAAACCAACAGAAATCCCGAAAAATTACCGTAACTGGAGTGTTTGAACAGGACTCATCATCGTTGGGAGTTCTAAGGCGACTACTATCTTAAAACTCAGTTGTACTGGTTCCAACGCGGGTACATTTAGCCGTTTTAAAAGGGCTCAGAAGTCCGTAGAGCGATTAGCAACATCTGTTCAAGATAGAAGACGTTTTTCCGACTCACGATAGAATGAGCTCTTGTATCTGCTTATATTCTAAGCCTGACTATCTATAAGAGTCACATATCGTACTTAGTTCCCGAAAAAGGATATGGTTTACTGATACGGCCAATGACTTGAGAAACAAACTAGGAAGAATGTTTGAACGTTTTATGAAGCCTGAAGGACACTATCATCAGAAAGCTACATAAATTAAGATGCCGCAATAAGACCGAACTGCTGGTAAAAGTGTGTACATTCATTGCTAGACCGTTCATACCGCCTGATGGTCAAACAGTCAGAAATATACCTCTTCTTTGTTGCATGGAGCTGGAACCATACCTCAAAAACCTCGAAAAATAATTCCTTCCGGGAATAGGTGACTAATGGGGTTCAATTGATTGTTCGTTATTGTAAGGGCAAGAATGGTTGTGGTGAGGACGGATAAAGTAGAAGCCACTGTGTTGCTCTCACCTGACTGAACGATATCGTCGTTTTAACTCCATAGCCTCGGTTGACAGTTCGAACGACATTGAACAGATCGTGCTCGGATTTTTGGCTCAACTTGCAGAATCGACGATTCCCACAATCTTTATCTCCGAAAGAACAACGCTGTCGTGTGCATTCAACTGAGGCCATTATATTGAGACACTGGGTTTCTTGGGTGCATTTTTTGACCACACTGGAATCGCCAGATGATTTACACGTACAACATGATCCCAAGGACGCAATTTTTGAAGCCTCGGCTTTTTGCACCTGGTGATTTGGAAATAATTTTGAAAAATCATTCTGTGGAAAGCTGACATGATCTGTAAAACGGAGATGAAAAATATGAATGCCCGAACATTTAGCACTTAGCTCAAGCGCAATTGGAAGGCCAAAAGGAGAAAAGAATTGGGATCTGTGAGTGTAAATCCTATCAAATAATACAGACCAAGTGAGAAATCTACGGAAGTTCACAACCTAAATTCGATGTTTATAGACGCCGTGAATGTGGACAGATAATACGATGCTGGAAAAGCGACTCTCTTCAAATGAACTTCCTCTTGTTCGATAGCTGTATTCATCCACTCAAAACCCGTTTCTCGCTCTATCCTCTAGAAAAGACAACGAAGCAATTGCATTAAGCTCTACAAACCGAGGTCAACTGTCTTTGATGCACATCAAATACATCGGCGACCACGATTAGTACAACTAATTCAATCATTAACCTCGCACTGCTGTGTCCCGGTTTCGATTGCCACCTTCCAGCGTCGTCGAGTAAAGGGCGAAAAGAATTGAACCATAAAGCGAAAGAGCCGAAAGCAAGGTACGAAGCGAAAATCACGAAGACAAAGAGAGAGTTGGAACCCAACTACGCCACCGGCCGCGACACCCAGCCTTATCACTTAATGTCACAAACCATTTGGTAGGTAAGTCGCGTGAACTCCAACCCAGAAGTCTCATACATTTTACTTGTCCAAGGCCACTGGTCACTGGATTACGACACAAAAAGATGAGGGAGAGTTGAGCGAACCGAAAACATCATTCTGTACAGGACCTGATGGGTGCGCAGAGGATGGCTGACGCTTACAGCCACCATGTCAAGAGGAAAACAACCTGCGCAAAACATAGTTGGTACTGTCAAGATAAAATGAAGACCTAGTACTTCGTATCGGATGCAGTAGAAGCAACACACACAGATTTTGTAGACATAAAAGGATAGGATTGTTTGGGACATATGAAAATTTAGATCAGCAGTCCCCCTACGATATCAGGTAAATTGAGGTGAGGAAAAAAAGATTCATTCGATAAAACGGTTTATCTTGAAACAGAAAACTGGTACAACAGGGCTTGGTAACGAAGACCCTAACCAATGATCTGACGGTGGGACCAGCTCTCAGCCAATACCACCACATAGTAGTAATACGAGAAATCTGATAGGATTTTCACCAGTGCTCTGCACCTGAAAAATCGGTTGCAGCCAAATGAAAGAAATAGAAAAATAGTAGAATGCAGAATAAATCAAAAGTATGATGCAATAAAAGCATGTTGTGAGTGTTGTCATTCCCTTCAAAGAACGATGGTCGTCTTGTCTCCGAATATTCTTGCGTTCTTCGACTTCGTCAATTGGACGACATTGTGGAACTGTTGGTCGAGAAATGGAACACTTGAACAGTGTGCTTTATTCCCAGTTTGAACTTGCGGTAATGCAAGTTCAGGGTTTCCGTCTTTTAATTTTGTGCCTGATATGATCCTAGCGACCACCCTCTTTGTCATATGAGGACAGTGGTATTAAAATTTTTCTCAGCTGGCGTGAGTAAAATTATGGGTTTTTCTTAAGAGTGTGAATGCGTAGCAATATTTGTTAGACAGTAATCCACTGTTTTCCAGCTCGTGAATGAGCATGGCACGGAAAGACCCTATGTGGTTTTCTACCCCAAGTCTCAGGGCCAGATTAGTGGTTATTCCCTATAGTGCAATAAGGCTGAGGTGAGCCCCTTGTACTGCACATGAGCATAACGACAAGGCTGAACTTTGACGTGCTGTAATGGCTGATGTGCCTGTATGATCCAAACGGCTACGCAGGATGACTTCCTCGAGCCGGAGATGTAGTCACGCCTACCAGATCATTATGTAGAGGCCAGACGAAATCCAGTTGGGGGGCAACATTTAGTTCCGGCCACTACGCCCCTCTAGAGGGCATTCTAGCGAATAAGCACGAGGAAGCAGCTTGTGGTTTATCGATAATGAAGAAGTGGTCGCTCTTCTTTAGTAGCCATCGCCTGCCTCAACTGGGTATTCATCAGCCCAAGGAATGCTGCCCCGTCCACGTTCCGTTAGCTCCACTGGGTTTATGGAACTAAAAACTGAATCCGAAAAGCGCATCGAATACTGGAGCATCAGCGAAGACTGCAGGAGAGGAACCACAAAAAGGTCTCGCGACAGAAAGATGCATTCACCAGTGCTTTGGTCACTTTCCCATGCTAGTTTGACGGCCTGCTGCCTTGGGCGTCAGACTTTTGAGTGAAAAGCTCTGGTTATGGTCCCCAAGCAAAACGCCTTCTGTGGTGAGCAGCAACGAATTGTTAGTCGCCCAGAAATCTCCAGTGACCCCTTAAAAACCGCTTTTTGTTTCACCCTCCATCTTATCCCAAATCGTCTAGTTCACTGGGTGGAGAATCTTCAGAAGTTTAATTGGCCTTTACCACGACAGGTTTGCAAACCAGCACGATGATTACAGCTCTAGTTGTAGATACTAATCCTCCGCCATAAGCGGGGGCTGCCGGACCGGATGAGTTGCCTCCGTCTATTTTCATAGACGGTGGTTCAGCACTGTCACGGGGGCTGACAAAACTCGGCTCGATATGGAAGAAGGAACAAGTTCTAAAGAGTTGGTGCGAATCGGTGATCGGACCGATTCATAAGGCGACAGGTCTTCCTGTGAAAACTACGGGAATAAAGACATCGATGTTTGCGTACTATCACCAAGGTTCGACGGAATGACCGGGTAAGCAATGGTGAGATTAGAAAGAGAGCACTGAGTACCAGTTCAGAGAATATTATATCATAGAGTGCCTAGCTTAGTAGAATTCGTTAGTTGAGGCGTGTTGCTTATGCCAAACACGTCCGTCGTACCGTGTCCTGTTTTTCTGTATCACAACACAACCACATTTAACAGATGGATTACCTTTTGCAGTAACTCATCACTGTGGTACACATTGGATTCGATCAGCACCATATTGGCGGTCGCAGTTGTTTTGAGGTCCTCATCCAAATTCCGATGAACCACGATATCCGCATCCATAGCAGCAGGCGGGAGAAGTTCCTCATCGGGCAACAGTTCCGCGTGCATTGAGGTTAGTGGCAACTGACGTTTCAACACGTGATTCACGTAGAGCTGATGAGCTCGAGGTGCACGCTCGAGGGCTGCCAAAAGAAGATATATGGGACGAAAGGAGATTACAAATGGTCAGAAGATTTTACCAGGCTTATGAGCACGAGGTTGGGGGTAAAAAAGTATTACAACGGGATGACAAATCTTAGTTGTACTGCTAAAGTGAGTAGATGATTGAGGTGCACTGAAAGGGTCAGTTAAACTGCTGAAGAAAATCCACGGGTCACGTTAGGTTAGTGAAAGTCAAAATTATTCGCCTCTATTATCGAAGATTAAATATCAAGGATTACAATATGATGTAAATGAAACACTACATTGCCGTTATCGACTTAAGAAGCACAGTTCAACAGCAGTCGTATTTCAGCAATTTTCCTCTCTCTCAGCCAAACACGGATCTCGAACAGAAAAGTAAACTGACCTCTTGATACGCAAACTACATTTTGTCGGTAAAGTTATTTTACTCATAGATTCCAAGTGAACTGTGGATAAAACAAGTGAGAGCTAGACAAACAAGAAAAAGAATGATTCCAAAATGAACATCAAGTGAGCGCTGATCGCGACAAATGTACACCCTTTCATTCCATGCTCGAATTCGGAACCGATGCACGATAATTGGACTGGAGCAATGATAAATCGATTGAAATGGAAAAAATGATTTAGCCGGAGAGAAATACGAGGTGCATGAAGTACGTATTTAGGTTTGTATGCCACGTGGCTGAGAATTCGACGGAAATGGTGCGGTCGTGACCGCTTAATCATGTGTTGGAGATACGCGAACATGTTTGGACTCCCAAACGCGCACATCCATGAATGAAGGCACACATACGCATGTGCAAATGTCTCAAACGACGGCTGACTGGTTTACACGTAATAGTTGTCCATTGGTTCCATTGGCCCTGCGGAAAAAATGAGACACCTAGCAATTTTCGACAGTTCGTGATTGCCTTCCCCCTCTCTTTCGTGAAATGCGCTACGCTGCTGCATCAGTAAAAGAATGTGAAAAGATCACTACGAAAAGTGTTTAATATCTTCAACGGAGCACACGACTCAGTTCATCCGCTCATTGCACTCTGCATTAGAAGCACGCGTACGAACTATTTGGGATGACCAGATATTTGTCGCGTGGCGCAAGTTGTAAACAAGTTTTGATCGGATGGTACGGACAACTTTTGGTTTTTTCATTATCATCTAATTTATACAACATGGGAGTATCGTAACAGCAATTAGCACTAGGAATGACGAGCGCTCTGCAGATAGTAAATTGCGTAAATCCTAAAACAATTGTGTGACCACTGACGACGAAACGCTCAATATGAGGGGACGGTGGACGATACATAGAGCTGGTTTCAAGTCTCACCACCGATGATCGTTTTCATTCCTAAAAAACCTTTGGTCTGTAATCCGATTTGATACAGTTTGACAAATGTTGGATTGATTCGAACGTTAAGAATCCTTCGCGGAATTCAAACGGACACTATATAGCTTTAATACCATTTGCGCTCCAACAGTTGAGCTACGAGGTTCGACCAAGAGATTCGAACGCTTTATCCGCCAAAAATGTGTGGCACCCGAACATCTCATCGAGGGCAACAATATTTTACCACTTGGATCAGATGAGTTTTTGTTCCATTGGAAAGAGAACAGAACACTAAACATTAGGCTAAGGCTTCGTAAACTTGACCATCGATGGTCGATGGCGGCAAATGGTGAGGGGCAGCATTGCGATGTCACGTGGTGCAGTGCTGTATCTTAGCTTATAAGGTTCAAACAGTTCTGGAGAATAGCTACACAATGTTAAACCACTGTGGCCGCGGAGATCAGAATCAACACATCAATCGGGTATGATGATTTGACAAGCCATCAGAAGAAAAAGTGGGAGTAAATAACGTGCGGTCACCAAAGCAGTCATCAGACACCTGGGCGCGTGCGTACACCTCGGAGAGGTTCTATTCATCAAATGGGGGGCGTTATCAAAATATATTCGGCGGGGCGCCTGATTACAAATACACACTGACAGAGAAGCACGGAGAAAATGTAACGAGATGGCGGTGGCGACAATGATAAAAGCGAATGCGGTGGAAATTCACCCACTCAAACACAGAGCATTTTTAGAGTAATGGTTATTTAGTTAGGAATGTTCAAGATATATGGAGTAGCTGACAATATGAATTCCTTACGAAATGACAGACACATTATTGCTCAAACCATCGCTGAGAGTTGATGGACGCAATGCAAAGCGGCTGTTTCATTTGGCTTGTTAGGAGCATCGCAATTTTAAAATGTACTCTTAGTAATGGGTAGGGCTCTGATACTGCATGATGAATGATATCCTAATTCAGTGGTCCGAGAACGATAATGATACACTTATTGAATTCATCCCATTAATGGATAGAGTCGGACACACGGATAGCGTCGCACCATGCGCCAGTCTGTATTACTCGCGTTTCCTATCACAAGCAATTAGAGAAGTTGGAAGTATAATCAGCCCCCTCCTTCAATTCTCGACCCGTCCTCCTACCTCCATTCATAAAAAGTAGATGATCTGACCTCGAGTGAATGCACGTTCCACGCTTTTTGTCCCACGGCTATCTTTTGCGGCATTTGTTTTAAGTCCGATCTCGTAGGGCAGGATACATCCTCGAGCGATCCACTGATATTCGTCAGAGCCAAGGAAATGAATTGGAAATGTGCCTTCGGGACGGACCATGTTCAAAATGTTTATTGGGGCATTTCGCGCGTGAATAATCTCGCATGGCCACCACCGGAAGTGTTGAATTTTGGCCCAAACGATCTGTGCGTATCGGGGGAACACACCACGCCTAGAGGATGAAAGAATGATATTAAGCGGCTCGGTTAGGAGCAAGTTCCAGCTTATTAAATCAAAGAATTCGACCTGGTGCGAAACTCAATCACGAGGAATCAATTGGCTGAAAAATTATAATGAAATTGTGAAGCATACAAAAGGCTTCGAAGTCCAAGGCGTTGAGTAGGATTACCAGGGAGAACTTTTTCCGCGGTTTTAGAAACCCAGCAGTGTGATTCAGCCATAGGCGTTCAATAACCTGTGTAAAAAAATTTCGAATTACTCTCTTCGAAATTGACGCAATATGTCACGTCTAACCGTTGTTCGCAAGACATCATAATTCCAAAGCCTCATTAGCAGGTTTCAAACCGGGCATAAATCTCAAACCTAATTATTCGCAATGCTTATCTCTGTACAACGTTTGAGCATTGTGATGTGGGACTAGTTCTGACTAAATGCTCAAAACGTCCGCACTGTACTCCCATGAAGCACGTGCAATATACAGCTTCAGCAATTCCATTTTGTCACTCCAGTTTACTATCAGTATCAGGTTTTATTCCTCGCATGCCGGACGATCTGATGCGGTCTTTAAAGACAGGCTCTAGTAGGACCACGTTGATTGTGACTTGGATGCCAGTCAGCAGTCGAATGCGTGAATCGGTCGAACGGTTTTGTGTGTCAACGGCAGTGTATGCTTGCTACTGCTGACTGAGAACCTTCCGCATCTAAAGTTTGCATTCAACAAGGGCCATGGTCACTTCTGGCAAACTGAAAACCCCAGTATGATTTCTAAATGAGAATTAGAGAAACAAGAGAGGTCAGTTTACCAATACAGCCGATGGAACGAACATTGAATCGCAACAGTGCCCCAACAACAGAACAACTTCTAGAAGTAGAAATTTCTGTCGCAAAAAAGCAGTATCATCTCACCTGGCTTTCTCCCACTCGTTCACAGCGTTGAACATCAACTAACCGCATCGTAACTGTTTACTGTTGGTATAGATAGATCATTCCAAGGTTGTCCCTCAATTTAGTTGGCGCGTGTAACCCCAGAAGATACGTTGATGAGTGCGCAGGTTTTATTTGTGGTCGCGTCAATGCCAAAGCTACATGATCCTCAAAGGGTGCATTCAGACAAATTTCGGAGGGCTACTTTTCAGGCAAATCATCTTGCACGGTTTTCGACGAAACCAGATTTTCAAGGCCAAATGGACATTGGCTGCAGATCAAGGAAGTACTGTTTGTGCGTAAGAATGACACACAGTTTTAGCCTTTTACAGGGAAAACAGATATCGTCTATATCAGCCGAGTTGCCGGGTACTCGTAGATATGTTATTACGGATGACGAACACGATGGTTACAAACAATCAGACATTTACCGTCTACGAGACGGATAAATGAATTCAAGTTTTCGAGGATTGTCAAATGTAAAGAGATGGTCGGCAATCGTTGTAATATTTTCCGCCTCTAAGCCATACGCAATTAAGGACATCAAGGTTACGCACAGGAACGTCGTCTCAGACATTCGGCGGAAGGCTCCAAGGAACAGTTCAGTTGATCCACCTTCATCGCAGACTGGCCGATTACACCCACAAGTGTGGCGTAACAATCAGATGACATATCTACATCGGAAGTGGAGATCCCCAACGAATTGCGTTTATCAAGACGACGAGCACCTGCGCTGACTTTTATCCACTATCCAAAATACAAGCCAACCTTTGAAAATAAAGTTGATCAAATTCTTCGGCACTATACGGGAAAGTAGACAGGTACCGAGACTTGAAAGGCAAAAAACCCAAGAATCCAATGACTTAGGAGTGGTAGCGAGCCGAGCCAAAACGGATTGTCGTCGCACACCAAAGTCGAAGGATAACCCCAGTTCTACTAATCAGCGACTGATATCATTCGATCAGTGATGCGTACAAAAAATCCAAGTTATGCACTGATGCTTGAAATGAACTAAAGTGAACATTCAGTATTTTCATACGACAAGTTTCGTTGAAATAGTAACCTAATAAACAACAAATGTCTTCTGAGAGAGGCAACATACAAACTATATGATAGAACTAGAACAACCGGTGCTTAAGGGTTTTAGATAAAACTGTTTCAAATCGAATGGAGGGACCATAATAAAGTTCTTTGGGGGAGCGTACAGCAGAAGAACAAGCGTTACGGAAATCAAATTTCCGATGGAACTTTTTGTGGCTGAAGTTGACGTAGGAAGATCACAAACTAAGGACTGAACTCCAAAGCATCAAGGTATTCGGACAAGCTATATTGTGTTAAGTGAGATCCCTCTAGGATTATCTGACAACATGTGTCCCACGTACACTCCGATTTAACAAAAGAACCAATAGAAATGGATCAACCGCGGCACAGCTAGACAATTAGACAGTGAAATGACACCAATTGGCGATTAAAATGCATCTAACTATTCTCTTTACCGTAGCCCATTTGATATATCAAAACAGTCTGGATACCAACGACCCCATACGAATAAAACAGAGATAGGACAAACGAATTCAAACTGGAAATCCTACGCTACAACAACTCCGTGTCATTGATGTCGTTACGTTCGGTGACGAAAGGTATACAACCGAATTGTCCTGCACAGCAAACAAACGATCATCAGACAAGACTTATCTCCGGATAAATAGGTGGCTGCTTGACAGTGGATCACTTCTGCAAATGTATTTCTTGAAATAGTTCTTTGATGACTTGTTGAGTTTCATGGCACACTGTTCATACTAGACGGCAACCAACCAGTAAAACATAGCAGAATGGTACTCACCTGCAAGACATACACGTGAATTTGTCTTCCGACCAAACTCCAAATGAGGGTTGTATGCAAGTCTTGTGATAGACGGTTGGGCAAGTTTCGCAAACAACCTGAAAAATTAGAGTGCACATCGGGAGGCAGAGCTCAGCAACTGAAGAATTATCAGGAAGGACATATTTTTCTAGTATTGTACGTGTCGGACAGACACTTAGAACAGATTTTTCTACCGATAGGACGAAGCGGCGCGCGCCCCGCCCCCCTCCTCCTCACATTATTGTTGTACCATTACCACTCAAGAAAAAAAGGACGTCAAAATATGAAGATTAACATTATTCCGAAAAGTGAAATGATCGAGGAAAGCAGTCCACTAAAACCGAAGTCCGTATTCTACATCCACAGCTTACCTTTTCTGTGACCGTGCTGTAGCACTGGAAGCACCAATTGGGATGCTGTGTTTTGAAATGATTTGTTTCATTCAGAGTTTGGTCATAATGTCGTGGACAGACAATATGAGAGAGGGAGACCTCAACGGAACCAGCAGGAGTGCAGAGATCACCCGTGTGAAAAGCGGCAGGACATCTGAACAAGAGGAATGTGATCGAAACAGATATCGAAATTACAAAGAACTGTGGGCAATGCATTTAAAAAGCCATCAACGAGCACACTCGTATCTGAAATTACAAAAGAAAGCCTTAGACGAGCTTATATCGTGTTTTGCGATCAAATTAGTTAAATGAATTATACCGATGTTTATCAGGTTTACGCGGTCTGGAAGTTCGAACGTTTAAGTAGTAAGGCTACCACTTGTGAAAGAATGCGGTGCCACGTTGTTAACAGACGGACTGATTTGTTTGGTAGACAGCACAATAGTTTGGCAAACAGCCAGCACTTGTTGTTCGGGGCAGAAGACAAGATTGGAGCGAACGAAGCAGAACGAAGATGCTAATAGATGCCAAGTGTCGTTTGAACCAAATAAGTTAACTGGGTTCATTCCCAGACTAATCACTTAGAAGAGCTGACAGAGAGTGGCAGGTGAACCAATAAGTGTGCGGGTAAATATCTGGCTAGTCACATTTCATCGCATATGAACCGTTGCGTTTTTACTAATGGATCGAGATTATTCGAAGGTAGAAGGGTTTTCTTCCTAGAGCTACTTGGAGTGATCAGAACATAACTGAGGCATGCAGCTGATGATACTACGTAGGCAATATACAGAGGTATTGGAGGTATTCATCAGGAGGCTAGTTGAATGGTTATATATATATATATATATATATATATATATATATATATATATATATATATATATATATATATATATATATATTGAGAGGAATGCATATCAAGTAAGAAATTTATAGCACGATTATCGATCTAATGTAAACCGGAAATTTTGCAATCGAGGTATTGATAGAATACATACCAAACGGATACACAGTACGTCCTTGTAATGCTTTTATTGGGCATATGGAAGAATTCTAGCTGGAATCGTTAGTCACGAAGTTAGATAAAACGTCTTTTTCAGTGCTGGTTGTGTTTCCTACTCAAATGCGACTTACTATAGATTAAGACAGAAAGTTACTCCCGGTGTTAAATTCACGTTATGAAGATAATTCTAGACCTACTGAATGAAGATGTTGGCAAGTCTTGCATTAAGTGGGTAGTTCACTTTCACGGCAACTGCACCAATTTCGATGATTCCACAGAAACACTTACAGCTATTGGGTACTTTGATCTGATCACTCCTGAGGGTACATTTTTTATCTATTCACCCAAAAACGCTCTGAACGTGAGTAAATCATCCATCATAATTTGACACCAATTTTATCGCGCGGTTGAGGCTGTTCAAATTCAAAAAACTATGGCTGTATAATACAATTTTTCACAGTGAAAAAACATTATAGCACGAATAGCCCCTGATTAGGAGCTGTTCCCAATCCCGACCCGTGAATGCAAGTCCAAATATCACTTTTGCATACAACTGCTAAATTTCAGCGTAATTCAATATCATATAAAAAAAACAACATTGGAGAGCGAACAGTTGTTTTCAATGATTCCTAATGGTGCTCTTACACATCATATAGGTGACAGTTATGCATTTGATTGGCCGTTGGCTGGGTTGAAGGACATTTTTACGGTAAGTGTGTGGTGTGTGGGGGGGGGGAGATGGTGTGGTGTTTGTCAGTTAGTGTGTGGTGATGCTGAATCGACCACTGTTAGTGGGTTTTCAGAGGTCGTTTCTCGTTTCGGATGCTCCGTCTTTGGCCAAGGCAACTGAAGTGCATGAACTAGTCGCTTTTGCGCGCACAGATCCGGGCTTAGTAGATGCATGACCATCGCTTCAGCCGTGGCCAGGGTCCGCAGTCGGGCTGCCTTTGATCACAACACTGAATGAGTCATTCGGGTCGATCCTATGACCACTATCGATTAGATGACTAAGAACAGAACTGTTGATTGTGCCCGTCTTTCCGTGACTCAGCCACTTCGGGTGATGCTCCTTGATGCGTTGAGACAGGCGCCTGGCCGTGCGACTTATGTAAGATGCGCCACATGCGCACTTGAACGAATAGATAATCATGGATGAGGTCAGCTCAGGTAACCGGTCTTTTACTTGCATTCGGATCATCGGCGAAGTGGAAAACACACAATTCAGTTTTGCAGCTGGGAATGTTGAGTTCACAATTGCTCCAAGTGATCTTCATAGCTTTGTGCCATTGCGCTATAAGAGGAACCCAGTCCGATGTCTAGCTTTCAGGGCCCGTAGCATATGCTCGAGCGCCACAAGGCTCCAGGCCCAGACGGCCTACCACCAACTGTATTCAAAAAGGCAGGTTATGATATGGTGAGAAAACTAACGCGTACGTTCTCTAAAGTATGGGAAGAGGAGGAAGTTCCTAGGGATTGAACGGAATCAATCGTAGTCCCTGTCTTCAAGAAAGAAACAACCGGTCGTTATCATGGAGGAATCAGCTTAATCCAGACTACGTCGGAGATTTGAGCGTCTGTCGTTCTCCGTAGACTGCCATCACACAGAGAGGAGCAAGAGGGGTTTCGGCCTGACCGAGGCTGCACTGATGAGATATTCACCCTCCGTTAGCTGTTGGAGCATCGACAGACTTAGCGAAAACTAATATCTCCGTAGTCCTGGATATCAGAGCAACTTTTGATCCGGCTGACAGGACTCGTCTGTTGAGAAGCGGCGTCCCTGAAAAGTATGTATCAATCATCAAATCCCCCTACCATCACACTTCAGGACGAGTAGGAGCTTGCGGTAAGCTTCCGCTTCCTCTTTGTTGTTTCAAGTGGAGTTCGACAGGGGTGTCCTATTTAACCGTTACTCATTAACTTCGCAATTGACGACGCCCTTAAGAAATTAGTTGAGGGCCTAGTAGTTGCTGGTGTCGAACCCTATCCAGGGAACATCATTACATATCTGGAATACACCGACGAAATCGTCCTGCTTCCTTCTAACAGCTCAGCCGCTCAACTTCTACTGAACCGCATAAAATCTGAAATGCTTCGATACCGAATGTACCTCGCTCCGTCAAAGTATAAGGTGCTACTCCAGGATTGGCAAGAGCACGTACCCACGCTCTACTTGGGCAACGATGGAACTGAGATTGCCGAAAGTTTTGTTTGCCTGGGCAGTTGTATTACTGGAAATGTCGGCGTGGGAGAGGAAATACCTGTGTATTTCAAGGGCCAGACCAGTTTTTTCGAACCTCAGGCGCAGTCTTTCTTTAAAAGGCGGAGTGTACAATACCGCCGGCGCCCCGTACTGCTGTGCGGTTGTGAAACATGACCTCCCCGAGTTCAAGATACCCGTCGCCTGGTTGTGGTCGATATCCGCTGCTTACCTAGTATTGTCCGTGTTCGGGGCGAGCAACGCGTCAGAAACGATCAAGTGGTAGATGAGTGTTTCGTACAACCGATTCCTCCCTAGAAAAGACTTTATTGCAACATCATCTCCGCTGGCTAGGACATACATCAAGGATTCCTGCCCAAGGCCGCTTCGCGTATTATTTGCGCTCCCTGGACCTGACTGGAAGAAAAACCGTGGAGGACAAGCGATGACGTGACACAAAGAAATGAAGAAACTGGCGGACTGTCTATCATTGGTAGGACCGTCTCGGTTGACTGGATGGAACGGTCGAGTGGACGAGGATCACTGACTTGCCTCACCAGTGGACAAGACTCGAAACCGAAGTCAGCGGCGCAAGTGTATCTTTTTCTGTTGCGATCATCAAACACGGACAAAAACAAAGAAGAAAAACGCAAAATAGGCGATAAATTAAAAGAACTTTGATTTTTTACCGTTGTCCTCTCCCCCACTATGACTCCATATACTCATTCCTCCACGATTGTACCACCTTTTGTTTGGCACAAAGCCTGAAATTAGGCAGCTATATATATATATATATATATATATATATATATATATATATATATATATATATATATATATATATATATATATATAGTAAGTAGTATGTTAACCTGTGGACAAATTTCCCCGGAAGCACACGACCGATTTCGCGGTTGTTGCCGCTCATATGGGCGCTTACACATGCAGCCTCGTTGTTCGTTGGGTTAGCAGTGACCCAGACACGAATAACCATGAGTAATCACAGTTGTGATTCATTTGTGGGCTCTTCAATGAAGAGTATCCATTCACACTCCAGACGATTCAAATTAGATTCTAGCGAACATATAACATCGAAGTGTACAAGTATGAAGACGAGTGGGCAGAGGAGTACAGGGTACGCATACCTGATGAGCGGCAACATATATATATATATATATATATATATATATATATATATATATATATATATATATATATATATATATATATATATATATATATATATAAACACATGCTTGAAATCAAGCATGGTGTCAAAACAGCTAGTAAGAATGCTATGATTTCTTCTTTTTCACAATGTTTTTTGTAGAGTAAAGCACTACGAACCAAGGTGAAGTACACCCGTCTCTTAAGAGAGAGCTAAATGTCACGGCAAAACAACGTGTCACAGGTTGGCGAAAACTGTTCTAGCTTTCACAATTCGTGAAATAACCTCCTCTCCAACACCCCCTCCAACTGTTAGCAAGCTTTCAAGGTATTTCAGCTAACTCGAGCTGATCATTATTAACGGTGAGTGCAGGCACAGACTCCTGTCAATCTTGCAAAGGCACTCTGCATTTGGAAACCACAAACTGCATACCATATCTGGATACTTCAATAGCCAAGCGATCCAAAGTATCTTGCACCGTCCGTGCATTATCACTAAGTAAGGTGATATCATCGGCACATTACTAGTCGAAAAACCGGTTCCCCAGGTGTCCAACTTCGCAGTTCGGAATACCAGACAGAGCATTCCGTAGAACGTCCTCTGTGGCAAATTTGAAGAGAAATGGGGATATAAGGCAACTTTGTTGTACTCTACTGGAGACGACCAAATGGGGCGAAAACTGGCCGTAGGCCTTAACCCGACCTGAGGTATGACGATACAACTCTTCCAGGATTGATACGTACTTCTCAGGTGTATCGAACAAACACGCCATGTATCCATGCAATGTTGCAAGTATTGTGCATTGTCTGTGTTGTGTGGTTTCGGACTCCATGGTTCCTGAGTGGTGTGGTGTCTTCAAACCAAATGCAAGCTGCTTATTATTAACGGTCTCGGAGTCGAAACTCATTGCGAATTATGTGCGCGTGATTTTGTGGCACAACGACTTCCCGATTGAAAGGAGCAAAAGCGGAACGGTCCTTTCAATAACTGTTCACAACTGTCTTAAGCGCAGTATTTATGAGCGGAAAAACTTTAGGAGGATTTCAGACGAGAGTGGAGTGCGGATTTTTATAGTTCAATGTTCGGCTTTTCACTACTGGAGTCCCTGCAGTAGTTAGATTAGAAAACAAACTATTTTTATTACATGCTTGTTCATGAGCAGCGGAAGGGCTATGTACTCCGTAGCGTCCGTGGCTCATCGCACTATTAGGGATGGCCGGCAACTAGATCTTGAAAATGGCAATGGAGAACCACATAAGGTCCCGATAGGCCAGGTATGGTAACGCGCTGGACTACAGTGGATCCGTCTACCACTAATGCTGAGGCCCACCAATAAAGGACGAATGGACCGAAGAGGCGAATAAGACCTGCTGTTATGCAAGTATGAGCATGCAAGCAGGCGTTGGCTTACCAAGTAAGAGTGAAATTAGTTGTTTAATCTTGGTTATGAGAATTTTCCCATAATTAGTGTGACGCAGAGCCCGGGCGCAGCTAAGATTACATGCAGATCGCTGTTAGTGTACATAAGGCAATCAGATGGACTAGGCGACTGTTAGCTAGTGTATCCTAGTAGCTCTCTTTCGCAACCAGTACCTGAAACCCAAATTCAGTTTAAAGTAATGCGACTCAGCTATGGGAGGTCAAACAGTGACCACTTTCGTATATTTTGCAGGACGGTCAAGCATCCTAATCCTATAGGAGAACTGATCGACCCATCTCAGCGTAACCTCTAACCTTAACGGACAAATAGGTTTCCCCTGTTTGAAGCAAACAGTTCAGTTTTCTTAGAGCGAAACATCACCATCCGAGGACGATGATACTTATCACTATCTCTGACCACAAAATGAGACGCAGCCGTTGAAGACCAAGAACTTACAAGCTTCCGCTGACATTCGGTTTGTTGCACAACGAACCTAGTCCCAAAGCGACACTGTTCCGACATACAAAGCCCGAGTTACTAGGGTCTTCACCAAGTGCCTAAAAAGAGAAATAGGTTGGACTACTGATTGTGTCTAGCAAGCTGCAAACCGGTGACCGCTAATGCTGCGTTCGAATTATCAACAGTGACATTCGATTTAGCTCGAACAACCACGAACCATACACTGCGTATGGCGGTTTTGGATGCTTTCTATCAGCGGCAACCTCACTCGGAAACAGATGGAAATTGGACGGAAAAACCAAGAATGGAACTACAAGCGCTACAGTCCACAAGACGTGCCTGAGTATTAGATTGTTTGACGGGGCGAGCTCGTTCGGACATCGATAAAATTAATCAGAAAACATGCATCTTTGCACAATAGCTTTCCTGTTCACTTAGAGAGAGTCATCATCCAACCGAGGAGCAGTCGTGTGGTTCGCACGTCGTCGTTTACCCTATTGCGTTTGAACCGTTGAACATAGCGGCGTTCGTTAATTCACAAATGTCCACAGTTCCCTTTTCAGCAATGAGCTACTTGCCAAGTAGTATGTACACTCCATCACATAAGTTGTACCATCAAGTTCTTACAGAATGTTTTTGAATACTAGAACCCCATTCGTCGCAAACACCAAGCCATATCCTCCAATGTATCCAACCGTTGAGTGGAGGACTGAATCTCTTGGACCAGACTCTCGAATCCTACGTACTACATGACCAAGTCAACTGGTTAGGCTTTCCATGCCTTCCTTCTAAGTTACGGTCTATCCACCCTTATCTCTAAACGCTACGTAACACTCTGCTCGTGTTATTGCGTTTCCCGCGTTTTGCTACCGACTACTATTTCAGCAGTCAGACTCTAAAACTGGAATACGCGTTTTTTCATCTTACTGGTCAATTCTCCTGATCTTGGCTCTGACTGGTCGGCCATCTTGAATCTGTCCATTTTTACGCTTGGACCACCAACAGACGGTGTTTTTTGCTTGAGATCGTTGGTAGTCTACCTCGAATGTAGGTTTCACTCTTTTTACCAGTTTTTTTTTGTTTATTGCGACATAAACCACTGATGCAACTGTTATATCATTACAGAACTACTCACACTATTTACCGAGAAGTTTGACTGTCTTCTGGCGTTATATCGACCTCAGGTGCGTTTGTTCGGGTGACAAGCCAACGTAGATCGGAAACAAGTGATTTGCCGTTTGAAATTTGATACGGTTCATCGTTTCATCACTGAGGCGAAAGACATCACGTAATTTGCATTGTACTGTGAGTCCAAGTAAGTATGGAGTTAACCTTAGTGCACTGCTTTTATGTCTTGTCACGTACTGGATTACCAAGATGCGTAACTATATACTTACCGCACACATTGAAGAAGCTCTTGATCTCTGGAACCGGGAAGTGATGCGTTTTTTGAAGAGGGTTCGTCCAGCTCTGATACACAAGTAGTGCAACAATGAGCCGGGCATTTTACTAGCTGTAGCTCACCAGTCGGAGACAGTTTGACCTCATCGATAGGTGGTCGTGTTATCACCCCCGGCCAGTCAAGTAGACAATCACGATGGAAATGTCGACCACATCCAGGAGACTGAACCACATTGAAAGACGTTTTTTGACATAGAGAGGGGAAAAAGGAGATTAAATCATTGTCATGAAACTACTCATGACCTTTAAGATGTCAAGTCGCATTGGTGGTAAAGTATGGGTGCAATGAAAGGCATAAACCTCATGAGTAGAAGGGCCCAGTACGCTACTAGGAAGCACTGGCAATCACTATTCTGAAACCCGCATGAAGAGGCAAATACGAGCCCAGACCAACTAGTGAGCCTGACAATAGGGGGATACTGTTTACCACCAAAGTTGACTGGTAGTGGTGGGGATCGAGCCTTCACTGCTCAGAGTCGATAGTCTGATTTACACCGGTCGTGTATATACACGGAATACCTATGCATCTCAATATAAAGGAGAAAATCTATTACTGAATTTGTAATGAAACAAAGAAAAATGGAGTCGCTTATAACGCAGTCAACAGCTCAAGGAGATTGGAAACTAAGAACAAATGATAATTGACACACGAAGGAATGTATTCCGGTGAAAAAAGAAAACTATGGACCGATCGCCCTTCACATCAATCGGCGGGCAGCTCCGCTGTCGCCCGTGATCACCTGGCCTCCCGAGATTTCAAGTCAACGGCCATTTCAGAGTTTACGCTGCAGTAGTTATGGGTAGTTCTCGTAGGTCCACAATCTTCGTCTCCGTTGAACTGAAAGCGATGTTTACGTCCGTCAATCACACAATTCCCTGGTGATGCATCTCATTTTCTTAATTACACGCTTGCGCATAAGTGCAGTGCAAGGTGCATATACCCCATAGCCACGAGGGCCCATTGCACTATTGGGGATAACCGGTACCCGAACCCTGAGAATGTAGCGGCGAAGAACCACGTAAGGTCCCAATAGATCAGATGTGGTAACCAGCCGGACGACCGTGAAACACTCTCTACGACCAAAGTAACCGGTGGTAGTGGGAATTCGAACCTCGGACTTCCGATGTGGTACGCGAACGCTCCTAACCACTCGACCACCACCGGTCGATTGACAAGTGAGCCACAGAAATCTGTTACTCTTATTTCATGCCTGTATGCAAACAGCCGAAGCCAAGCTCGTGCTTACGGCAATCTTTCACGCGAGCCCAACGGGCGAAGTGGTGTTCGTCATTCTTTTGCCTTTCACCTGATTTTTTGTTGTTGAACTAAATCTTGAGAAAGCATTATTCTTGCGTGAGAAAAGCGGTAGCGATTTCTGCTCAGGCTGTACACGATCTGACTTGGAATACGTGGACGGTTTTCTTGTTTTGCATGAAGATCCAGGTAAATTACGAACTGACTCAGATAGCCTTAAAACTATGTAGCAATATTTCGACGGCGTCATGCGCCTTCAAAGTGTAAAATGCTATTACAGAACTGGGTTGGCACCAAACTAAATCTTGTCTCGGAATGAAGTTCTTGCTGAAAGAGAAAAGTTCTGTTACTGTAACGTTGCCTTTGTCAGCTTCCGTGATGTGAATCGATTTGTCACTTCGCAGTATGGTTACTGCCTTCTGTTCATCTGTTGACAGATTTGATGAAATCGGTTTCTGGTTTCTGAGAATATTACATATTTCGCCTTATTCACATTTAAACAATCACTGCACAGACAGACTGACGGCGTAGCCGTGGGTTCTCCTGTATCACCCATTGTAGCTGATCTGTTCTTGCATTCAATCGAATCTAAAGCACTGGCCGCATTTCACAATCCACCACAAATCTATGTCAGACATGTAGATGATACGTTTGCAATTCTGAAATCAGAACATAGTCATGACTTTCTTCAATGTCTCAATAATCAGTCCACTTCAATTCAATTCACAATGGAGGCAGAGCACTGACAGAGTCATCAGTCTCCTTGACTGTCGACTACAAGTAAACAACTCCCGTAGGTTTACAGTAAGCATTCACAGGAAACCTACACATTTCGACAGATATCTGGACTTTAACTCAGCCCATCCACAATGCATAAAACGGGCACTCGTATCGTCATTAACCAACAGAGTTGACAAATTGGGCAACGACGATGTCATTCATAAACAGGAAATGCAACGCTTACACACGGTCCTTCAAAACAACAACTACCCACGAGGACTAGTAACCGATGTGCTAAGAAACAAGTCAGCGAAACATGATAAGAAGGATGTACACTGGCTAACCTCCGTTGGTATCCCGTAAAGATCGGGCACATCGGAGGCAATCAGGAAAGTACTTGGTGCGTATCGTGTTCGCGTTTTCTTCTAAATAGATAACACGTTGCGACGTCATCTCACAAGGACCAATAGCTCTCAACACATACACGAACAGAACAGTTGCGTTTACATGATCAACTGCAAAGATTGCCCCGCTCAGTACATTGGGCAAACGTTTAGGCAGGTCAAAACCAGAATCACAGAACACAAAAGTAAAGAAAAATGCAAACCGAGAGGCCATATCCGAAAACCACACCAACGACTACGAAAACACTAGAATCTTCCAGTATGGGTTTCGTACGTACAACGAGCGTCGCTAGGCGGAGGCTCTGGCAATTAACGCCCACCAATCGTGTCTCAACCGCAACGATGGGGCAGAGATTTCAAGCACATGGATGGCACTTACGACGCGGATGGATAAACACCGATAAGGGTCATAACACCATGTTGACCTCAAATGATCCCATTATCACGGACACATACTATGAACGGAGGTTCAACCCCCACTCTCGCATCAAACAACACCACAAACACACAGGCCAACACACGAACACACTGTGACTAACACCCAATTGCCCTAAGCTATCATTCCAGTTTCATTCGGTTGTAAAACCAGTCTTGAAAAAGGTAATCCGTAGTGACCGAAACGTCGACAACCTACCGACGATTTCGACTACGCTGTTATTAAATAATGAAATTTTACCATTAATCGGAAAGAGTTGACATCGCATGCACTAGATTTGGCGAATTAGCTGTCACAATAAGTTGTGACCGTGGCACACAGAAAACAAGCACCGCTCAAAGGGAACCATACAATCTTCGACGGAACGTGCATTCTTCAAGCAATACAGAATCGAACTAATACGTGACTAATCAGCGTCATTGTTCGACTTGTGGAAACAATTACAACCCTGACCAATGCCCAACGTTCCTCACCTATGACCCCGAGAAAAGGCGAGAAACTGTCAAAAATAAGGAAACTGTCACCGCTGCTTGAAAGCAAACCATATGGCCAGGAGTTGCAAATTTCTTCGTGGGTGTACAATTGGAGGATGTGGCGGATAAAATCACACACTATTGCACTCAGATAACGACGTCAACGATCAAGTAACAGTTTCAAATCACCATGTGGAGAAGAACAATGAAAAGGCGAACACTGGATCGCAGCTACAAATATCAAAGAGCATGGGTCGAACTGTGCAAATCCACAAGCCCATCGCGGAGCAACAAGTGATCTATCAGAATAATAATTTCGGCGTTCAGCCCGGTTCCAACTCCTTGTTGATTCATCCGGGCACTACTGGGAACGTCAGTGCAACAGAATCACCTACAGCAATGCCCACAATGTTAGTTTCATCAGCATACGCAGGTGCCACTCAACTAGTGATTGCTGTTGTCCCCGGAAATCTGACTTCCACCGATGATGCATCCCTAGGACAACCGAAATTGACAGGAGCAAATATGATCCCGAGCTCAAAGACACCCGTGCAATCAGTGGAAGGATCCATGACGTTACCTTTCGGTACCTCCCTTCAACCGAACATCACAGTGGAACAATTACGAATTACGAGCATGCTTACCACCAGTGGTGGTTCCCAATCAGGCACATCAGATGGGTCCCCTGGTCTTAAACAACCTGTTCATCCATATTCCGTGGGAGACGTGAGCAAAATTTGGAATGATTTGATCCAACTAGCTACACGATTTTTGCCTGCCGTGCGTAATGCAATCCAGGTAGTGTGTACGAAAGTACGTCCAACTGGGGGATAACATGGAACATCTCCAGCCAAATATGCGTTGCATCTGACTATCTCAGCTTCCGTTGATTAAACAGCTTTTGAATGAGATCTCGCACAACCCGTTACAGCTCTTAAAACAGCAGCAACAACCGCAAAAATCTCAACCTGCTTCGCAACAGCAACAGGATGCTCGATTCTGAGGGAGTCTTGCGACAACTACCAGTGCTACTGGTGTCGATGATTTATCTGAGGCTCACGGTGCAACTGCAGCCGGTCAAGTTCATGGTACTGTCCGAAATTCATGGCCGGGGAGACACGTGACTTATGGATACTCGGGAGTAGACGGCTCAAACTCAGCTGGTCTTAATCAGACACTCGGCGTTTCTTCAATGGAAATGAGTAGTATTGGTTATTCGGTCGTCGGTTTATCCGGTTCGCTACGTCATCCAGGTCCAGAAGGCCATGTTACTGCTTAAACCACTGAGACCAGATTTTCGCTAAGTTTCTCTGGCGGACTGAGTACAACGCGCCCGTCTATCGCTACCGGTTTTTCCGTTTGCACGCAACCGTTGAAATTGGATTTACGAAAAACGGCTGGATGTGCATTGCATGATCCCGATGCGGACCCATTGACTCCGTTCAACGCAGATCAACTGGAAAGCTTGGATCCACGGATACATCGCGAGATTAAATAACTACACGTAGTCAGTCTGTGCGATCAGTTCAATACTTATCCGCCCAGTATTGAAGGATCAGCTGGGCGCCCAACTTCCAAGAACGCCGCGAAACTTGATGGCACGTCCCGCTCGACTATTTAGAAACTGGACGAATAAATTGGTATTGTAAACTGCGATGCAAATGTCCCCGCACAGGATCTATCCCAAAGATGTAATGTTGCACCGTGCTCGACTGGTGAAAAGGCACATTTCTTAGATTTCCACCATTCGGAACTTGATTAGAAGTTACAACATCGACGCCGTTCATCGCAACATCGGCTCACACTTCTTTTTGTCGGAAAACAACGGCTTTGATCATACCTTCCGGCTTTGGCCGTGTGTCTTAGGTGGTTCACGCAAGAACCGAGCTCTAAGATTGCTCAGTTTGTTTGATCACTTGAGGTCGACAAACCGCGGGGTCACTGGCCAAATGCAATTATTGGGGATTTGATGGCAGAATTCACTATCAGAACGGCGACTGGCCTTAGTTGAAAAGATGTCCGTCAGATCCGCCCACTGGAAGGTGAACTCGTGTTGTTCGAAGAACATGAAGACTGGCTGACTGTCGGGAGCCCCGACCCCGGGAGGTGTAACCCTTGGTTCGTGTTATTGCGTTTCCCGCGTTTTGCTACCGACTACTATTTCAGCAGTCAGACTCTAAAACTGGAATACGCGTTTTTTCATCTTACTGGTCAATTCTCCTGATCTTGACTCTGACTGGTCGGCCATCTTGAATCTGTCCATTTTTACGCTTGGACCACCAACAGACGGTGTTTTCTGCTTGAGATCGTTGGTAGTCTACCTCGAATGTAGGTTTCACTCTTTTTACCAGTTTTTTTTTGTTTATTGCGACATAAATCACTGATGCAACTGTTATATCATTACAGAACTACTCACATACTATTTACCGAGAAATTTGACTGTCTTCAGACAAGTGATTTGCCGTCTACAAGTGGGTCTACTAAGGGAGGGCCGAAGTTTTATATATGCTACTGAGGACGATGGCAGTAGTTAGATTTCGATATCCCGCGAAGAAACGCTTTGGATTATCCGCTTGAGATGATGATGACCGATACGGAGATTCATTGATTAGAACTTCAAAAATGGTTCAGTTTAGCGCGGAGTAATCGCACAAAGTTATCGACGTAATTCTACCGCACTGTTAGTCATATTCCAACCAATATGGACGCGCCTGCTGCTTATGAACTGCTCATCTTGGTCAGTTTTAAAGAGCTTGCACGGAAAATGCGAGTACAATAACAATTTAGGTGATATTCGCTTGACAGTATGTCATCCATAGGCACAGTATTTATTGCTGACCTGTTCGTGCTTTAATCATGTGTATTCACATCGCTCTCCTAAATTTGCGAGTGTCTAGAGGATCTTATTTTTCTTATAACAACCACTACCAGTTCAGTGATTGTGGTTGTTCACTGATTCCTACATCTCAGCAACAATCTAACTCCAAATTAGGCGGGGAAACTATAAACAATAGCATCATTTCGGCTGCTAGGTTCTACAACTACAAGTGTCACTTTCATGTCACCAAGTCATACTTGCCTGCATTTGATTCCTGAATGGATGGATTTTGTGGTCGTGTAACTCACTGTAGAAACACAATACGCTCTAAATGGCCAAGTCATCATCATCATCATCGTACAGCGTTAAACACTAGGTCAAACCCCACTGACCACTGCCTTTCTCACCATGTTGTACGCTGAATTAGAGAGTATGAATATACAAGATGGACAGGGAGTGGATCTACACAGGTGGGAAAAGGAAAGAATGCCCTAGTAGCCAACACACGGAATACACAGTCTAACTGTACAAACGCACATCGATCAGTCGTTCTGATTCGATAGAAAGTGACAACACGATCGCAACTGTTCGCGGTTCGCTGCCATATCCTTCAGTGTCTCCACTCAACTGGTTGACGGATCTTTTGGACCCCAACCACGAAGACGTAAACCACCTACTTTTCCTAAGTTCGCTGGACATTTTCTCATTCCTCGCTGCCACGTCATCTGTTGACCTCCACGTGATTTCTTCCACTCCCTAGGAGGAACGCAGAATAGCGCAAGGTATGGTAGACGTGTGTTTGCCATACGTAACACGTGCCCCAACCAACAAAGCCTACTAAGCTGGATACGCTGTGACAAAACGTTCTCTGAATTAGTACCCAATACTCGCTTCCTGACCTCAGCATTGCCCACTCGGCTATTCCACCCAATCTTCGTGACACTACGCAAACATCGACGGTAAAATACCTCAAGACGACGAATGTCTTCCGCACACAGACCCCAAGTTTCGCAACCATACAACAAAACTGAACGCACTGCGGCACAGTACACACGACCTTTCAACGTCAGTGAAATATCAGGTCAGTGCCACAAGTGTTTCAGTCCACTGTACGCCACTTGAGCCTTGGATATACACGTGCTCACCTCTACTACTGTGCTCCCATCCGTCGTCAAGCTGCTTCCGAGGTAACTAAATCGGTCGACAATTGCCAGCACTTCCCCATCGAGCACCAAGCTCGGAATCGTTGACGTCCAGTCTTGCAACATCACTTTACACTTTGAAGGTGCAAAGCCCATGCCGAATGGAGCTACAGCTCTCTCAAGTCTATCTAGTGCACGTTGAGCATGTTCCGTGGATTCGAGCAAGCAGACAACGTCGTCCGCGTAATCTAGGTCACACAGCTTTCCACTATTTCCTAGTTCGACACCCACATCCCGAAGATTTTGCAGCACACTCTCCATTATTTCGTCCATGACGAAGTTGAACAGGAATGGAGACATGAGACATCCCTGTCGAACACCACTGGTCGTTTTGAACCGACCGGATGGTTCACCGTAAACTCTAACGCAGCCAGAAGTATGAGAATACAATGATCTCAGTAGGTTCACGGACTTATGTGGCATACTTTTTCGATGAAGAGTACTGAAAAGCGCTGTCCGATCAACTGAATCGAAGGCGCCTTTCAGGTCTAAGAAAAGCATTATTGTCGGTAGGCGGTGCGTGTGACGCGTTTCAAGTAGTCGGCGATGCATCCTCGACCTGGGCGGAATCCAGCTTGCTGTTCGCAAGTGGGCGTAAAACGGTGCAGCAGAATCGAGGCTAATACTTTGGTGACTATTAAGCTAATCCCACGATGATTATTACAGCCATTGCGTATTCCCTTAATGAAGATGGGGACAATCAACGACTCACTCCATATTAACGAAATACGCTCCTCCTTCCAAATGCCACACAGCAAAGCGGTAAGTGGTTTTATCAAAACATTCCCACCCAGTTTGAGAAGAACTAAGGGAAGTTCGTCGGGACCTGCCGCTTTCCCTCGCTTTAGTGATCCAATGCATGACTCTACTTCTACTTCCGATGGGGGCTCAAGTGATACCACACCCAAAGAGTCGCAGTTGTTGACGTCGGAGTAAGGATACAAGCGCGCGGCCAGCTAAACTGTTCCTTGAAGTATTCGGCCCAACGGTCAAGCCTTTCCTGTTTGCCATGGATGGGTTCTCCATTTCTATCGCAAATCGTTTCACTGACCTGGATGCGCCGTCCACCGGTGTCACGAATAAGTTTGAACAGTCTTTGACTGTTACCTGAAGCAGCTGCCACTTCCATTTCTTCGGCTACCTTGACCCACCAATTTTCGCGATCATTCTTAAGGCTTTGTGTAACCTGCCTTGTAGTTTTCTCCGCATCTTAGTCATCTCCTTACAGTTCGAGAGCTGACGCTTTTGCTCCATTACACTCAGCGACTCTTACGAGATCCAGTATCTTTGATGGACAACGGATTTAGGACCACAGGCAAAACCTGCTGCCACGTGCATCGCCTGTTTGATATGAACCCAATGCTCATCTACATTACTGTTCGTCATAGATCCTAGCTCGTATGCTGACTTCTGTTCGTAACGGGTGCATACTTTTGGATCACACAAACCTTGCACGGCTAACCGGGTTTGCGCTTTGCGACGATGACCATGGAGCTGGAGAGATAATCGCAATAAAACTAATGCATGGTCCGACTCAAAGTACGTGGACCAGTAAGATCTACAGTTCTGAACAGAACTGCGCGACCGATAGCTTACGACGATATGATCAATCTGGTTTAGGGTACCTGTAGAGTTAGAGCCCCATGTCGCTGTGCGACGCGAGCTGTGTCGGAAATTGGTGCTAGACAAGAACAATCGATTGTTTGCACAAAACTGGAGAAGCCTATCCCTGTTATCTGTACGCTCAGCGGGTAAAGCACAACGACCACCAAAACAAGCCTCTGACACACCAAGTTTGCCAACTTGTGCATTGAAGTCACCAGCTAGCACTACAATGTCAGAACCTTTACTGCTGTGAACGAGGGTGGCGAGTTTATCATAGAACCCATCTTTCTGCGCGTCTGAGCTGAAGTCCGCTGGGGGGTACGCCGAGATCACAAACAAATTGCGCTTAACACAACTATCCTTTCGAACGCCGACTGACCCTTGGAGTCTCACAGCACATAAACGACTGTTAATCGGGATCCAGTCTAAAACAGCAGCCTCAGCCTTCTCAGTCAAGACTATTCCTACACCACGTAGACCCGTAGCTCGAGCTACTTCGTTTCCTGAAGTGCGCAGAAAATACCTCGATGAGATACCAGGAGCAGTTAGTTGAATTACACTGCTCGAATCCTGAATACGCGCTTCACTTACGCAGCATACATCAATCTTCAGAGAATCCATTGTGAGCGCTAGGCACGCCTATTGACCAGCCTGCATGAGTGTACGCACGTTGAAGGAGTCGAGATTCAGAGGCTGACGGGGCTTGAGGAAGTGTGAGTTATCGGACAGAGGATTATTCCCGATACTATTTGACAGTGAATCGTTGTGAGTATCGACCATGTTATCAGTAGGAGCATTATGGGTGGATAGATGGGGCAAAGAGGGATGGTTAGGGACAGAAGACAAAGGTTGAATAAAAGGGAGGGAACTCTGAGTAGTAGCCCACTTATCACTACCCACCCCGCTTGATGCAATAGGCAGCGCGGTCCTGATTATTCTGCGCGACGACCAATGCAGTACGGAATTCTTTGTATTCGTGCAGGGTCCTCATCTAAAGCCTTTAGTTCTAACAAGAACCTATCCGCAAGGCAGTGGGATGGTTTAGTGAAAGCCCATTTGCTTGGATCAATTATTTTTCCACTGATTTTGCCGATTGAGTTGCCAGCTCAAATCGACCCCCAACCTGGAGGACCAGGAGACTGCTCCGGCAGTCCTCCACCCATTGATCTTCCAGGTATGACTGCATCTCCGGCTTAAAGAAGCCATCCTGCATAGCTCTTTGGGTCATAGAGGCGCGCAAGCCATCACACCACGTCAAGGTGCAGTCTCGTCGTCGGTATAAAACTAGCAGGGGAGAATGTGGTGCATTACATCTTGTCTCGTCAGTTGTGCATTTAATACGCCTCTTATGTTCCATAAATTCACCACATGTCCTCTATGAACTTCAGCTTTCATGCCGCATTTATTTGTTGAGTAAAACCTAATATCTAGACCACCTGTCTTCCAACTTCCTTTCGGACGTTACGGTTCAACCATGTTCTATAACAGTTAGGCTGCCAGTTACACAAAAAAATGCATGACAGTCACCGTTCAGCTTATTCAACCGTTAACCTCGCACTTCTGTGCTCTGGTTTCGGTTGCTACCTTCCAGCATCGTCCAGCAAAGGGTGAAACGAATGGAAGCACAGTGATAAATATCCGAAGAAGTCAAAGCATCAAGAGGAAATCAAGAGGACAAGGAAAGAGTCCGAATGCAGCTACGCCACTGGACGCGACACTTAGCCATATCACTTAATATCGCCAACCATTTACTAGGCGGATCACGTGGACCCCAACGTGGAAGTCTAACACGTCCTACGTGGCCAAATCCACTGGTCAAGGTTTTCATACCTTTTTCCGTGTCACGGACTGACCACCTCGAGTTACCTTCCAATCACCACCTGTCTCAGAGAACAGCGTAAGCCGAGGAAGTCTATTGGTGGGCATTAGTAACAAATGTCCCAACCGCCCTAACCTGTTCAGATCCAGTGCCTGATCCACAGACTGACCATTGGTTCCCAACACCTTGCGCCTAACCGCAGCATTGCTGATACGGTGTTCCCACCATACTCGGGCAATACTACGGAAACATCGATGCTCGGACACTGACAGTCTTCGCCTATCTTCCACCCTCAGCGGCCATGTTTCAGAACCGTATAAAAGAACGGACATAACCACCGTAGTGTACACTCGACTCTTAACAGACAATCGGATGTGACGCCGATGCCACAGATGACGGAGGTTGGTGAAAGCCAAACGTGTGTTCTGTATACACGATGACACTTCATTCGATATCTGTCCACCTGGTGAGATGTAACTACCCAAGTAACGAAATCTATCCACTTCAGCTAGAGTTTCCCCTGCCAACACAAGGTTTGGTGTTGAGCCAACTCAGTCCTGCAGCGGCATTTTACACTCTGAAGGTGCAAAACGCATCCCAAACATTGCTATACTGTTGTTGAAGCTATCTAAAAGAGCTTGAAACTTACCTGGACCTTCATTCCGAAGAACAATATCGCCCGCATATTCCAAGTCAGACAGTTTACTGCATGAGCAAAGATCGACGCCGCTATTCTCATACGAGAATATGGCTACCTCAAGAATCAATTCAATTACAAAATTGAAGAGGAAGGGTGAAGGAGGGCAACCCCGACGAACACCACTTTTCGTGGTGAACTCGAATGAAAGATCACCATAAGCGCGAACTCGGCTTCGGCTGTTTGCACCCAGGTATTGGAAAAGAGAAACAAACTTCTCTGGCACACCCTTCAGTGAGAGGCAACGCCAGAGAACTGAGCGGTCCACTAAATCAAACTCCGCTTTCAGATCAAGAAAGACTGAGATCGTGGGCCTACGGTAGATGTGTCTGTGCCGAAGAGTGAAGATGTAGTCGATGCAACCCCTACCACGTCTGAAACCAGCTTGATTCTCGCGCGTACACGTTTCGCGGGCACTGGATAGTCGGTGGAGAATAAGTCCGGTGAGCAGCTTAGACGCGATACTGGCCAAGCTAATTCCTTTGTGGTTTTCACAAGAGGACCTGTCACCTTTCTAGTAAATCGGCACAATCACCAATTCATACCATTCCCTTGGAGTCTGCACACTAGCCCAAATAACCTGGAGGAGTTTTGTTAATTCTGAAACCAAAGCTTCGCCTATATCCTTGAAAAATATGGGGACAACCTATCCGGTACAGCGGCTTTGTACCTTTTCAAGTAACCTATCTCCCGCCCAATCTCCATTTCTGACGGAGGAGCGACATCCACTTGCATCGTGTCCCTGGCAGGCATATTTGGAAGGTCCACCGTTGAAGTGGGCCAACTGAATTGTTCCTCAAAGTGCTCCGTCCAACGCTCCAGATGACGTCCCTGAGAGTGAATCAGTGACCCGTCGGATTCATTAATTAACTTAATTACACCGGGTTAACGTTGAAAATTATCGCTCCTGTCTACTCTGCATTCACAACAAGATAGAACTCCAGCTCTCGCCAACACTCACGGTTTGAACCACAATATCGATTCTGTGCATCATTTTCTTCAGTCTTCTTGTCCCGTTGCCTTATTCATGACTGAGGCAAATCTTCCCTTTGTCGGATACTACCCACCTCCAGTCTCCAAACTAATTTTCCCATTCCTCATTTTGTCTAAAACTGACATCTGCGCTCACATCCACCAATCAGACGTTACCTCCTGCATCCCAAACTTTCACTTTGCCAACCGCGAGTTCCAACTGATGTGGCTGAAGTCCCGGTTCCCTTCTTTCAATCGTTGCTTTGGTACCGTTTACCGCTTTCCCAACAGTAGAGAACCTCAAATTTTTGACCTATTGTACTTTGGCATTAAGAACGTGTTCGCATCAGACCCCAGTTGCCAAATTACCATTCCTGGTGACTTCAATGTCCACAATAAGAACTGACTTTTGCACTCTTCTGACACTACGGTCGTGGGACGCGAAGTTGAAGCTTTCGCTTTCGTCGAGTCTAAGCCAACTTGTTGACTACATACTCTTGATCGGACTTGTGATCGTGCACATACCCTAACTTTCGCACCTTCTTTCCCTCCTTATTCTTTGATCTTACCTTCCTTCTTTCACCTCGATCATCTTCTCCGCCAACTTTTTTCGCCCAGTTCCTATGTGCAACTCCAGATGCACCTTTTGGCATTACGATACAGCCGACTGGGATGGTCCACGTGATTTTCTGATCTCCTATCCCTGGAGCGACGGTTGCTTCACTTCTGATATCTCTTATTTCGCTTCAAACTTTACTGGAACTGTTCTCTAAGGCATGCTTCTTTTATTTCACACTTTTCCAAACCCGGCAGACTTCGTTCTCTTGAGTGGTCTACCCACGCCTGCAACAGCGTTGTGCCTAAAGAACTTAGCATTCAGGTAATGGTGCCACTCTGCCACTTCCCGACCTCGTAGTTTTTTCGTGCAGGCCAGAAACAAATGCTCGCTTTCCATTCAGAAAGCCAAGGATCGTTTCATCCGCCACAAAATCAAACGTCTAGCTTCCTCCTGTACTGGTAGCCGTTCCCTGTAATTGCTGACCCTCCCACTTCTCCCCTATCTCTAACTCCTCTGGCTCTTTAGACTATGGGTCCCATGAGATAGCCGAGGTTTTTTCTTACAGGTTTGTCTCTAATTTCACTTTACCCAACCGTTCTATTCTTCTATCTCACACCACTCTTACTAGCCGCCCTTTTCTCCCCCTTGTCACAACCAGAAAGGTCCGCCAGACCTTATAATCACTCTGCCAAAATAAACCAACTGGTCCGGACGGTATTTCACTCATCGTCCTGGAAATGTGTACCCCAGAGTAACCACCAATTTCACGTCATTTTTCGCTTTTCTCTCCAATCTGGTACGTTTCCCGGCCCATGGAAAGAAGCCATAACTTCTATTCCCAAACACGACAACTCTTCCTACTTGAACAACTATCGTCCTATTTCCGTAACTTCTGTCATTTCGAAAGTCATAAAGACCATAATTCCCGACCAGTTGCGGCCATTCCTCGGACACGAAGGGCTGCTAAACGATCGTCAATACGGGTTCCGATCTCGTCGTTCCACGGGTGATCTACAAGCTATGGTCTCGCACTCCTGGTCAGCGGTACTCGATAAACGCGGAGAAACATACCTGGTCTCGCCAGGCATATCGAAGGCTTTCAACCATGCCTGGTACAATGGTTTATTGTCTAAATAACCCACTTTGACGTTTCTCCCAGTCCTTGTCTTAAGGACGTCGAGTTTCCTCAGTAGCCGAGCCATCTCCGTTCGAGACGATGGGGTTCAATTACAGCCTTTTCCCGTGATTGCTGGTGTTCCCCAGGGTTCTGTACTTTCACCCACCCTTTTACTGCTTTTCATCAACGATCTCCTGCCCACCGCTTCCAGCCCCATCCACGCTTTTTCCGACAATGCCACTCTTCCGTATAACACCTCCTACTACGCTACCGCTAACATCGACCGTCACCGTTGTGCGCTAGTAAATTCGCTGAATTCGGACTTTGGACAAACATCTTCTTGGGGCTTTCAAAATCGTGTTTTCTTCAATGCTTATGAAACAACTCTTCTCTGAGTTCTTCTTTAACACCATTTCTTTCCTCCTACACTTAAATTCTGACTCGGTCCCCTTTCGTCCCCCAACTCGATGCTTTTTCCGGGTCTTCTGATCGTCTCCTTTCTATCTTGTCTTCATACATGTTTGCTTGCTTCTCGCACCGCGTGCGAGATTGGTTTTCTATTCCGCGCCAGACGTTTCTTCCAACTATCCCACTGCCTCTTACTGTACGAAGCTCAAGTTCGTCTGACTTGAATACTGCTGTCACTTGTGGGGTGGAGCTTCGCCTCTTTCTTTATCTCTTCCCAACCGGGTTTTACGTAAATCCATTCTTCTATTAGGCGACCCAGTTCTAACATACAATTGGCAGTCGTTTGCCCACCACCGGGCAGTGGCTTCACTGTCCCTATTCTACCGCTATTATTTTTGGGTTCTGTCCCTCCAAACTGCCTTGGCTATTCCTATTCAAATTACGTCTCGACGCCAATCCTGAGCACAGGCAGCTAGCCACTCTTATCACGTTTCCGTCGCTCGATCTCGGACCCTGTCTTTTCAGTCTTTTTTCCCGGGATGGTTAATTTATGGGACATTCTTCTTCTTTATCTTTGCCCCCACCTATAACCTTTTTCCAAAAACGAAATCGATAAGTTGGTTTAACCGTAAACGTTCCCTACTTCGAACTATGGGGCTTGCCCCTTTCACTGTAATTCACTTCGTGCGTGATAAAAACAATGGGCCCATATCCATGCCTCATTTTAGAGCTGTGCCCATATTCTCTAACTGTATTAACAGAAGGCGGTAATTTACGGAGACAAAGGTTTTCTGAAAGTCCAGACACCAGACCTCGATCAGTTCACCCCTGTCTAATCGTGACGCAACGTTGTCTATGAAAGAAAGCAGGTTTGAAAAGTACGACCGCTTTTTTATGAAGCAATGCTGCCTAGTGGATAACAGACCATCTTCCATTAGATGAGCCGCAATCTTGTTTCCTAGCGTCATTTCGAAGACCTTCAGTACCACCTGCAGAAGACTTACTTGGTTGTAATTTCGTGTATCTTCCCTCAGCCTACCCTTAGGAATGGGAACAACGTCAGCAATCTTTCATTCCAAAGGAATTTTGGCTGATTTCAAGGATATGTTGGAGAACCGAGTCGATAGTTAGGCTATTATTTCTCCCAGTGGCTTATTGATGGCAGGATGTAGGCCATCTTACCCCGCACCCTTATTGTCGCTCAAAATTCAGACAGTATCCGTAACTTGATATGGGTGTATCAAGAAGTCATCCATTTGTGCCGTTGCTTAGTTGGAGATCCAGTCGATGCAACCCACCGAGTCCTACATATGTACCCGCTGGAAGTGGCATTTCAGGACTTTCGCCTTACAGTTTCTTGTAGTGTTGTACTGCCTGTCATCTTCAACTACGCATCTTATTGCAACCCTCAAGGTGGACGCTTCCGAACAGGACTTGGCCTTAGTTGCTATACAGTCGACCACCCCCTATCTGCTACCTGTTTGACTGCACGTTTCGCGCACGCAGCAACCGCTAGCATTACGTACGACACACTTCCTTGGCACAAGCCAGCGTGCGGTTTTGATACTTAGGCCAACTGAGAATACACGCAATTGACACTCCAAAGTCTTTTCACCTTGATCTCGACGAACGCGATCGTAGAAGCTGAGGGGGTGCGTCTCCCATGGCTAGTGCCATTTTAAACCTTGATTGACAAGCGGCCCGTATTTTGGTGGCCATGGTCCAGTTTTCGAAATGAAGCAGTTCGTGGTGGCGACCAGTTTGTCTAGACAAACTTCATGCGTTTTTGTGTTCGTTTTGTTTGGCGTTTCCACCAGAGTGGCTTAGACTGTGTTCGGGCAATGCCAAAGGAGCGAGGGTTTCACTTAACGCTACGACGTTTCTGAAACAGGTCCATCTTTCCTACACCGCATCATAATCATGGTTCCTTTCCAAGTCTAGGGTTGCGTTGACTGGGGCATGTTTATTAATTTTATTGCCGGGTCTGAATTCCAGATCGGTTTTTAATGTGAACACCCAGGATGACGTCGTCTCTTACACAAGGGAGCAGTTATTCGCGAATTACCTATGCCGTGTGTGTGTGCACCTAGCTGGCTCCTGGAAATATATTAGAGCTTGGTTGAGGGCAAAGCCCAATGGTTAGGCCGTGAATCTATCCCCCGGAATCTGGCATATTACCACTCAGAGACAACATATGTCCTCTTTCATGAAATTCAGGAGTAAATCTCACCAGTATGGATATCCTGCATGAAAAATACAGCCATTATGGCAAATAGATCATTTTAAACTTAAAATCATTAAAGTTCAGTGGTGAGCCATCGGGGAAAGTAATACTCGAGATGAGAAAGCCACAACCTCCCGACGGAGACTGTAACATGTAAGTAGCAGTGATCTTCCGCCGGGGGGCTGAGCGTGTTCGATCTGCAAAAGCACAAGAGGAGAAACTCCATTAGCCGAAGCTCAGTAAGTGTATCAACGGCACCAACACTTACTCGAACAACAGTATGGCGGCTTACAACCTGGCCATTACAAGACAGCCGGCAAAACGGACCCGTCCGCATTGTGCCCCGGACTATTCCCCTAAATGGCCAAGTGCATTGGTTTGGCTTTTAGTACCTCCCTCCCATGTTACGGATTGATCACTTAATAGCGTTAAACCTATCAAGTTTAATATAGCCTCTGACAAGTGGTATGCTGTTAATTTGCCAAACCAACTACCAATCCGACTACGGGTTAAATCTCTACGGTGTTTGATCTTATGATTGCGGTAACTTCATTCGAAAGACATTATCGAGCTGTCAGGTAGAGGTGGATGGCGGAATACACAATAACTGCAACTATTATGTGCATGAACATCTGTGTGTATAGTGTGACCTTGGACATAGTTCGTGACCTCATAATTGAGCAGTTCTCCGATCGTTTTGGTAAAGCGTATCAAGTGGCTTTGGAGAATCTTGAACAAATTGTCACTTTGTTTCTCTAATTCGATCATATCGGTAACAGTACGGGACACAGAAACACATGGAATTCGTTCGGTGTTAAGGGCACTGATCACGAGTTGAAAGATATTATCGAACAAGCTACAACCCACACTCATTCATCTCAGTTATACGTGGAAGATATTGGTATTGCTGCCCATACACTGCTAGATCGGCCAGAGAGAAAGCTGTTTTACCAATGAAATAACTGGAAAGCGCGGCTGCAGATCAGGTGTGAGACAATTGGTTCACAGTTTTGATCACCCAAGGTATTACCTTTATCTTTTTATTAATATTAGCTAGAAACATTAAGTGATATGGCTAGGTAGCGCGGCCACTGGCGTAGTTGCATTTCACACTAATCATGAATCCAATGGAACAAGTAAACTCATCGTCATTAGGACCTGCCACTGTACGCTTACGCAGAAACAACACCCAAGAAATTGAGCGGTGAACCAATGAGGCCCAAATGGGTCAGACTGTGCGGTGTATAGTGACTAACAACCGAACCAAATCACAGAAAACCAAGCGGAGATTTATCAGTATTGATTTTTCAAAGTGGGAAAATAAGGGACGACGGCACAATCACGACGAAAATGAGATTGAAATTTACTGAAAGAAACCGATGAATGGAAAGCAGTTACCTGGCATAGTATTACGGGTCCCACAGTGCTTTTATGGCTCGTATCCCCCGGTTTGCCGCATATTCGGCACAAGAAATCTCCCGTTAGACATTCCGGACATCGGAATCGGTCTTCACGACTGTTATCTTAAGAATCATTGAATGGGGAGGGAGGAAGAGCCAATGAACATCATAAATCGAATAAAGATAATGAGCAACAAACAAAACGTCATCTATCGTTCAATTCTCTGAGGGTGTTGTTTAACAATAAATACCATTGCAAGGTCCTCCACCGACGCTTTATATTTGAACTTGGCGTTTCTACAGTTCAAACTCAATTATCGTACGACAAAAGAGCACCACATACACGTTGACGAAGTCCTTGCTTGTGCTCACTCAGATACGCCTACGATGCATCCTACATTGGGTCGTATGACCAAACGGCTTCCCTTTTTCTGGAACTGGATTCAGAGCCGATGCAAGCTCAGCATTTGTCAAGCTGTAGACACTGGTTCCGGACTTTAAAGAAACACTAAGGACCTAGGAAATACCCCGATAAACAATAATAAATTATCGAACGAGCACTCGGTTATCGCTGAAACCAGCTTGCGATCTTTGATGAGTGCCAAAGTCTGGATCGAAGCAACGCTTGACCTAATGGGACCCTGTGCGCTTATCCACTCTAAGTCAGAGGGTCAGACTGCCGGTTATCCCGAACAGTGCAGTGGGTCTTTGCGGCTATGGAGTATACATCCATGAACTGCACTCATGCGTAAATATGCAATAAAAAATAACAAAAGTGTTTCCGGAGGTCTGCCTTGAAAGAGGCTGAATTTCTAAAATTAGATGCAACAGTCTTGCTTCAAGAAAGTACTCATTATTTTAAGTACTTGATGGTAGGTTATTTTACGATAACCAATGGTCATGCAGACAGTGTCGAAAACACGTCTTCACTCGCTCAGTAAGAGATCAGCAGCTGCGACTGCTCCCAAAACGTTTGTCACAACTTCAGTCTAACAAACAGGGAATCTCACAAAGCAATCAATGTATTACCGAGCTGATGAAAGACAACACCTCGTTTGCAGTCAGATGGCAGCAACAAACCATGACGACCGAGATCTGACCGCATGACTAAATGCAGCGGCCTGTTGCTGCTTCACGTTGGCGAATTCGTTCCACTGAACTCAATAGTACTACATCATTAGGAGCTAAATAAACCACGGAGTGTTGATACTATGGTGCAAAAAAATATATAACAAACAAAAGAATGTCAATAAAGATAAACAGACGCACTTGGAGCATCAGTTCGGGATTTGCAATCATAGTATGCAATTTTGATGCAAAAGGTCCAGTAACTAACTTCATCATCATCACCATCGTACTTCGTTAAACAGTGGGGAAAGCCCCACCAACCACTGCCTTTCTCACCATGTTGCAAATTAAATTAGAAATGATAAATATACAAGATGGATAGGAGGTGGACCTACACGGGAGAGAGAAAAGCAAAGAACGCCCTAATAGTCAACACACGGAATACACAGCCTAACTGTACAAACGCACATTCATCAATCATTCTGTTTCGACAGAAAGTGGCAACTCGATCGCCACGGTTCACGGTTCGCTGCCATATCCTTCAGTGTCTCCACTCAACTGGTTGATGGAACCCGACCACGAAGGCATGCAACACCTACTTTTCCCAAGTTCGCTGGACATTTTCTCATTCCTCGCTGCCACGTCATCTGTTGACCTCCACGTGATTTCTTCCACTCCCTAGGAGGAACGCAGAATAGCGCAAGGTATGGTAGACGTGTGTTTGCCATACGTAACACGTGTCCCAACCAATAAAGCCTACTAAGCTGGATACGCTGTGACAAAACGTTCTCTGAATTAGTACCCAATACTCGCTTCCTGACCTCAGCATTGCCCACTCGGCTATTCCACCCAATCTTCGTGACACTACGCAAACATCGACGGTAAAATACCTCAAGACGACGAATGTCTTCCGCACACAGACCCCAAGTTTCGCAACCGTACAACAAAATTGAACGCACTGCGGCACAGTACACACGACCTTTCAACGTCAGTGAAATATCAGGTCAATGCCACAAGTGCTTCAGTCCAGTGTACGCCCCTCGAGCCTAGAATATGCGCGCGCTCACCTCTACTACTGTGCTCCCATCCGTCGTCAAGCTGCTTCCGAGGTAACTAAATCGGTCGACAATTGCCAGCACTTCCCCATCGAGCACCAAGCTCGGAATCGTTGACGTCCAGTCTTGCAACATCACTTTACACTTTGAAGCTGCAAAGCCCATGCCGAATGGAGCTACAGCTCTCTCAAGTCTATCTAGTGCACGTTGAGCATGTTCCATGGATTCGAGCAAGCAGACAACGTCGTCCGCGTAATCTAGGTCACACAGCTTTCCACTATTTCCTAGTTCGACACCCACATCCCGAAGATTTTGCAGCACACTCTCCATTATTTCGTCCATGACGAAGTTGAACAGGAATGGAGACATGGAACATCCCTGTCGAACACCACTGGTCGTTTCGAACTGACCGCATAGTTCACCATAATTCCTTACGCGGGCAGAAGTATGAGAATACAATGATCTCAGTGCGTTTACTAACTTCTGCGGCATATCTTTCCCGTGGATATCACCGAGTAGCGCCGTCCGGTCAACTGAACCGAAGGCACCTTTCGAATCGAAAAATATTCCTTCAGGTCATCCAGAAAGACTACTGTTGGAGGAAATTACCATTTTTACCCATAATACAATGTCGCAGATTTCAGTAAGAATATTATTTCCGTTTAAAAGGTTGGACTATGGAGAAACTCGACACTCCTACCTTGCCAAGAATTCAAATTTCTCGCAGCCGATGTAATATTTCCTATTTCGCTTCTCACATCGCTTTACCGTTGATCCATTGTATTTTCCTTATCTCTCACCGGTCTAAATCTGGATTTTCACAAGACCATCTGCGAACACTATATGAGAGACAGAAATGAACGCATTTTTGAACTGTCGTCCTCTCTTTCTAGTTGGCGGGCGGGCTAGCCTTGTCAAATTGTTCGCCGTATTTTCGAATCTGTGTTCGTTCGCGAGTCGTTCTGTTGTACGAATACAAACATATATGCTTACAGTTTACAAAGCAACTAGGAAAGTAACATGAAAATTGGAAGACTACACCGAGCATGCATCTTGCTGCTAAACCACGAGAATATTCACCATTACCTTAATGGTAGATATGAACCTAAGGTAAAATTTGCCCGCCTGAAGAGAATGAATAAAAAAAGCGGTGCAAAAGCGGGCGCGTATATGTAAAATGATAAGTACAATGCTGCCAGTACTTAGTTTATCTTCTGGTTTGATTAACTAGTACTTGGACGGCTTTTTTCACGGAAATAAACGAAAGAATAGAGCGTCTAAGAATGGCGGTAGAGGCAAGGCTGGTGGACAGAGAAAACCCCAAGCTTTGTGGAAGTCATAATATCTAGCGGAGTAAACGCTTACCAGCTGGAGGAGGAACTTTGTAACGCATACAAGTAGGATGCACTAATCGACCACAAGGTCCACGACACTTGAACATCTGACCGGGGGCATTGGAATAGACCTCACACATGTGGCATACGGGTTGATATCGATATTGTGCAGGGGAAACGATAAGTCGGTGGATTTCAATGTCAAGCTCACGTTGTTCTTGGTACCTGTTAGGCATCTCGGATGTACGTTTCTGAAGACGAAAAGGAAAAAGGAAGCGATGGGACAGAAGGAAACTGACTCGATCAAGATCGCTTTGGTTTCTTGATGATGAGGAAAAAGACAAGGGGAGAATTCTTTAGCTCCTGTTCGTTGAGCCTGGCACTTAAATCACGAATGTCTCTCCACCCATCGACATCACATCATTGGAACACCATTTGTTGCAGAGATCTGACAGTGCTCGGGCCCGCACAATACAGCGACCGATCGTGTCCTGATATTGTATCGGAAACATTGATGTCATCAACACTGGTGATAAAACATACGCCCCGTCGATCATGAACTTTCGAAAATTAGCGTCCAACATGAGATAAGTTGAATTATCACGGAAAAAGATAACCCGAAATTTACCATCATATTTCTATACTGACAAAGTGTGGTTAAAAACTGACAGTACTGGGAATAGAGAGGATGATAATGAGTGAAAGGACTGACAATTACCAGCTTCATCTGACGCAGAATCGGTCAGAACACGGTTTTGTATGCAGCACAGGTCGAGCTAAATGCAAGTGGGCTTAGGCCCACCAGAGAGAACTTGGTACTTGCGTGTCATCCAGGTTTAACAGAGCAGAATAACTGAATGCTAAAACAACCATGATAACCCCAGCCATCGGTTGCAGCTTACCATGGAAGACGCAGCTATCGGCGCAGAGTTACACGGGGCTGAGTTATTTCCAACTTGTATCGGGCAGGCAGAGCACATTATCATAAGCTGGCACTGGTACGGTTTCGTCTAACCTTACAGTGTGTCTAACTGGACTGATACCATGTTCTTATGCGCGATTACCAAAAGACCCGTTCTTAACGGACTGAACTCTAGCTGCAAAGCTGCGTATATTGGTGTGCTGCTTCTACTTACTTTTAGGCGTCTAGTTCCTGCTAGAGGATAAGCTGGTTTTATTGTGTACAACAGTACTTCTGTAGTCTAAGAGCCTTGTGCCACAATTTAAGAACCTTTTGCCATGGTTTAGGAGTTACATCATCATCAATAGGGTTCACTATCGTCCACATTATCTAACAAGAGCAGGATTAGAAAATTTGGACCCTATATCCGAGAACGCACAGATTTATTTTATCACAAGAACTATGTCACAAAGTCATTAATAGAATTCTAACAGAAGCACGTGCATCCTGTGGTAAGCCTAACTTCGTATTTAAAAACTCATCAAAAAACGTCGTCGACTTGTACTTTTCTTTTGTCACATTCAATAACACCATTCACATTTTTCCGCTGACTTTTCAAGGTGATTATCCATTGGTCTAAAACGAAAAGTGTGAAGCTTTTAAACTATGATGCATGACTCTGTAAAATACCGGCAACAGATTTGCGACCCAAAAGGAATCGAAATAAGGTATATTCGGTTAATCGAACAGACTACGTTCGCTGAATCTAACTCTGAACGTTCAAGCTATTTGGTGCTCGATGGCGATTGTCATTGATGGGAGCAATATTGTTCGTGACAAACAAGGGACCGATGTATTGGCATATTTGAGTCCGTGATAACTGGTGGCATTAGTGCGCAGAATTCTGAAGCCGACATGAGTTCAGTTCGGTTTTTTCAGCCGCCTCTACATGAATATCACAAGTTACACATGCACACTCGTTCTCACTTCCCCTTGTTTGTTAACTCTGCACAAGCTACGAGCATGGTGCTAGAAGACGGACCGACTCTTCCCGCTCTCACAACACCACCCCTTTCCACAAACCACCTTTCATATAAGAATGTAGACAATACATTTTATATGCTTCTCAGGCTGCCACTGATAAGGGTAATGACCACGAAAGCGGGCTACCACTTACAGTGTACGTGGTTTAGTGAACTAACTAATAAGACCACGTGTCCTTCAAGCTTGCGACCTTCAACGTGCGTACTTAAGTGCAAAACAGGCCAGCAAACAGCTCTGGCGCGTACCCTCGAGATTCCAGCCAAAGATGTATCCTGCTTGTCCGAAACTTGCATCTGAGATCGGACCGGCGTAATTTGACTCAATTCACCCTCGGGACGTGCATTTACCCTACGCTTATCCGAAGACACTGCGGATTCCGGCATCCGCGGATGTGACAATCACTCTGTGCGCTAGGGCAGAATTTAGTTTGTGCAGCAGGATTCCTATTACCAGTAGACTGTGTGCGATCTGCTTCGAAGGTTCGTTCAAGGTAAAAAGGGTGCATGACAGCAGCCGGTGTTTGTTCGTTGTCGTAGCGTGCGTTCCCACTGACTGTAGTCCAGATACTGTCAAGAATGTATTTTACCAACAGCTAGACGACCTTGTACGAAAAACATCACGTAGCTAATACATACCTGGGGACTTCATTGATCGGGTTGGTCGCCTAGATCCTGACGAGACATACGCGGCGGCGGCTCTCAACGTGCGCATAACGACAGTCGTCTGTTACATCTCTGTGCAGATTACCGTTTATTGCTTTCAGGTACGAATTTCTGGCGTAGTCACAGGCGCAGTGACCTGGCGTCCGTCTTCTGCTAACCAATCTTGGACACATAGATCACATAGCCATGTGTTACCACAGGCTTGGTAGTTACGTCGTGTAGGTCGCATTGGGACGTATGCTTAGATTCTGATCATGCCCCGTGTAAACTGAGCTCATGATGCGTTTTTCCATCGAAGTAAAAGTCCGATGTCGATGGACAGATGTAGACCAACTCTGCCAGATTCCGATCCAAGGAAAATATCAAAACGAGTTAAGTTCTGAGCTAGGCAGCCACACACGTCGGTATTAGAGCGCCAGCAACAAATCCACGATGCTATGGAAGTAGCGAGCACCACACCTTGTGGGTTAGCCGTACGCCAAACTGCTGCTCACTGGGTCTCAACGCGACCTTGCTAGACGGTCAACGGGACGTCCCCTCCGAAAGCGAAAACCACACAATTCGTACTCAACAGCGGAAAAAACTAGGAAAGAGCCTCCGCAAAGACCGCGGGGTTCCGTGGGTCGAATCCGCGAAAGAAACGAAACAACAAAATGAAATTACACTTTTTACTTCCTCTTTTATTCATTATGCAACAATATGCGACAGTTTGAAAGGGGCGCGGCCAATGAAGGACCGGCAAATGGGAAAGTGACCGGCAGGTGTTGAGCCCGGGCCGTAATGATAACCATGATGATGATAATGATAACGACGATAACCATTTGACCGCCACCGGTCCAAATTGCAGCCAACGGAAACGTCCGGAAGCTTCTCCAACTCATCCGATCCACGGTCAAAAAGCCTGGTGGGAGCGCGTGGCCTTTGATTCTGTTGACAGAACAGCCCTCTGGGAATGTATACTTAGACAAGGAGAGCTTGATAAACTTGCCAAGATAATTCAAGCGCTATACCAAGAGAAACCAGGTCAGGTGCGAGCATATGGCTCATAGTCGTCTTCCTACTCAGTTGGAAGTGGCGTGCGGCAGGGCTGTCCACTCTCACCTTTCTCGTTCAGTTTTGCAACAGACGACATGTTAAGAGAGGTACGAGAGAATCAAAGGAATACAGGCATTGAGCTCCAAACTCATGACAAACTTTTAGACCAAGACTATTCCAATAACATTGTGCTGGTTTGTACCGACATTACTGCGGCATAGTGCGTTCTGAAACGTTTTACCCTGTCCTTGTCGCGGTATGGAATGCACCTTTAACCTTCAAGATTGGCAGGCATCCATTCCTATACTCGCCCTAAGTGGTGACAGGTTAGAAACTGCCGAGAAGTTTCTACTGATGGGAAGTTGTATAAGTACTGATGGGAATTGCTTAAAAAGTCCCATGGTCACATTAGGAAAACAACACTGGACACCGAACAATTGTTTTCCATGTCTACAGAAGAAAGACGCGGAACGGTCAATACACACTTTTACCGCTGTGTGCCATTGCGCTATAAAAAGAACCTAGTCTGGTGTTCAGACTTCAGGGCCCGTAGCATATGCACACAGGATACTCTGAAGACGAACTGAAACTCACAAAACAAGTACTGCAAAAGAACGGGTATCCAAAGAAGTTTATCTCGAAAAATACTGAACCAACTACACTCGCAAAGCGAGTTGCATGCATTCTAAAGAAGGGGCTTTTCTTGAAAATGCCATTCAAATGAGATGAGCATACAGAACGATTAACGAGGTCACTGAGAACAACTGTGAACTCAACATTCCCAGCTGCGAAAGTGAAATGTGTGTTCCCCAATTCGATGATGATTTGAATGCAAGTGAAAGACCGGTTGCCTGAGCTGACCTCATCCATGATTGCCTACTTGTTCGAGTGCGTATGTGGCGCATCTTACATGGGTCGCACAGCTAGGCGCCCGTGTTCAACGCATCAAAGGGCATCCATCCGAAGTGGTTGAGTCACGTGAAAACGGGCACAATCATCAGTTCTGATCTTATTTACCTAGTCGACAATGGTTATAAGATCAACCAGAATGACTCATTCAGTGTTGTGTATCGTGTTCCCCCAACCGATCAAAAACAGTCCGACTCCGGACCTTGTCCACGGCTGAAGCGATGGCCATACGTCTACTAAGCCCGGATCTGTGCGCACAAACCTCACCAGCTCAGACAACTCCCTCGATCAAACAAGGAAGATCCGATACGCTAAATGACCCCTGAAAACTCACTATTAGTGATCGATTTAGCATCACCACACACTAATTGTCAAACACTACATCATTTCCCCCCACACCACACACCTATTGCAAAAATGACTTCCGGAAGTTATATATATATATATATATATATATATATATATATATATATATATATATATATATATATATATATATATATATATATATATATATATATATATATATATCAACGGCTAACCTCGCACATTTGTGTTCCGGTTTTCGACGCTACCTCGCAGCACCATCGAAACAGAAGCCTGAAGTTTAAAAAAGCTGAAAAATATAAACGGAAACCAAGAAGATATAAAGTCTAAATGTAACTACACCACAGACCGCAACACCTATCTATAGCACTTAGTGTTTCCAACCATCTGGTAGGCGGGTCTCGTGGAGCCCAACCGGAAAGTCTAACACATCGTATTTGGGCAGGATTTTCATACCATTTCGCTGTCATGGACTGCCCAACTCGACCTACCTTCTAGCCAGTACCTGTATCGGAAAAAGGCGTACGTCGAGGAACTCTATCGGTGGGCATGTGTGATATACACCCCATCTATTTTAACCTGTCGAGACTCAGTACTAGTTCCACTGACTGACCACTGGTTTCCAACAACGCACATCTAACCGCAGCATCATTGACACGGTGATTCCACCAAATTCAAGCAATACTACGAAGACATCCGTGCAAAAACACCGACACTTTTCGTGCATTATCTACCCTGCGAGATCATGTTCGTGAGAAGTGAAAGGGGGCGGACCTAACCACCGTAGTGTACACTCGACCTCCGGCAGACAATGGGATGCCATGCCGGCGTCACAGATGATTCAAGTTGGCAAAAGTCAGACGCGCTTTTACATACGCAACGGTACTTCACCCGATACCTAACTTTTACACAACTATCTCCTGATAGAGGATAAGTCAGCTCCATGGATATCGTGTATCACTGCCGACCATGAGCAACGGTTGCATGCAAGCTCAGAGCAAACGGTGACCCGGTTTTTCTTCCAGTACCGCGGGCCGCCTATAATGCTAGGAGTTCTACGTCTTTCTCGACGGTGCCCAATCACGTATGTTCACCTCCAAGGCGATAGCAATACCCCGTACATGGAGCAGGGCACGGTTTACCTGAACAGTTCCGTATCGAGTGGCCGGGGTATATGGCCGAACCACTGCATGTAACGGCGCAGAAAGACGGAAAGTTGTTCAATAATGCGGCATCACCTTACTTCATCGTTTGACAGCAATTTCCGTTACCTTAAACGAAGAATTCGACGCAGACACTAGTGGTCGAGCACCTCCAGTCTCCTGGTATCCTTAGCTCACAATGGCTAGGTTCCCCACCCTGCATGTAGGTACGGGCCGGAAAACGGTACAGAAGACGCGAACCTCAACCTGAAAGTTGATTTCGCTCCGAGCCCACAGCATACGCCGGAGCTGAAGAAACGCTATCGGTGCATATTTAATGCTTTATGGTACTTTTTTCTTTACTTGGCCATTCGGAAGCAGAATTAACCCCAGATATCTGAATGATGGTACATACCCGACTGGTTGACTAGCGATAGGCAACTGCTGAGATGATCGCCCAGGGAAAGCCGAAAAAGCCTTCGTTTTTGTCGAATTGACTTTGGGATCAATAGTCTTCGTAAAACAATCGAGTTGGTTGAGGATTGGCTGGAGTATGGCGAGAGAACTTATGAGTACGACAATATCGCCCGCAAACTCCAAGTTCGCGATGTGCGTCGTTGGACTCCATTGGAGACCGGGGTAATCGGCTAAGGCTCTCAGTCGACTGCATAATTGGACAAAACCGGTGAGAGAGAGCAACCTGTCTAACTCTAGAAGTAATGTCGAACTCAGGTTTTTTGTCATGAGTACAAGTACGTGGACCAGTATCTCTGTCGAGTAGCATTTATGATCAGCTCAAGCCAAATGCGAGACCTTGCACTGTAGTCTGCGGGGTTCAATGCATTCTACTAGTCCAGCTTTCTATGCCTTGTTTGATAGTTGCAAAGCGGACGTCGAGATCCAGTCTTTTAGACAATTTCGTTTTTCCCGAAATTCCTCCTTGCAATCTCTTTGACTACCGGCTCGGTCACCCTCCACTGTTCTTTCACAGAGGACCCGTCCGGTTGCACGTTTATTACAGTACCAGTTGGGTCGCGAAGGCGTTCAATAGCACATTGCGCTTTTCTGGAATTTCCAGAGCCGTGACATTCACCCGGCTCTGATGTAGGACTTTGAGGCACGCAGACAGATAGATTTCGAAGCGCGTACGTACAAGAAAACGGTCCATATCAATCGTTTCCCGTTAGTGCGCTGTGGTACGCTAAGCAGTCCTCTACCGATGAAGCCCATTGGGATCGCACTTGAATACTATCAATCTGGTGCACTGTGCGACCGTCGTTGGAGTATCAATTCAGCAAGTCTTTTGGGGTATTAGCAACGCGTGTTGGAAATGACGAATCTGTTAACACCGATCAAATTCACTAAGCGATTTTCATCCGCGTGACGTTGGCCAAGTCCAAATTTTCCTAAAATATGACGAGTAGAGTCATCCGATGGACCCATTCGAGCGTCTCTATTTCCGGTAAAGAACAGTATACCATTATATATATATATATATATATATATATATATATATATATATATATATAATCACCATCGTACACCGCTAGGCAGCAGTGCAAGCCCCATTGACCACTGCCTTTCTCACCATGTTGCACGTGTAATTAGAAAGTATGAATATACAAGATGGATAGGGAGTAGACTATCACGACGAGACTGTATCTTAGTGTGGTGTGATGGCTTGCGTGCCTTCATGACCCGAAGAACTATGCGGGGTGGCTTCCTTAGGCCGGAGGTGCAATTATGCCTGGAGGGTCAATGGGTAGAGGCCAGACGAAGTCCAGTCTGAGAACCAGTTGATGGGCAACATTTGGCTCTAACCACCGTGCCTCTGGAAAAGACACTCCAGCAAATAAACACGAAGAGAAACAGTTTACCGGTCAAAAAACCTTCACTAGGTGGACGTATGATTGGAGTATCTGGGGTTTTTCTCGACGGTGGGAGAAGTCATCGCACTTCATTGGTCAGCTATCGTCCGATAAGAAAGCACCAGTGGTTACAAGACAGGATACATGCAGTAATGAGGTATCATATGACAGACCAGAAAAGGTTCCTTCACAGGTGTTCCGGTCACGTTCAAGTGCTGGGTTACCTCCCCGCTACATTGTAGGTCGGGATTTTGAGGGTTCCCAAAGGGGAACTCCTTCTGCGGTGTGGGCATCCGCGGAGCATGATTCGCCTTGGACCCTCCAGTATCCTTCCTGTAAAGGGCCTTACTGATTTTCTCTTCTTCCATTTACGATCCCTAGCTAAAACAATTGACACGTTAAAAATAGATGTATGCTGTGTCTCCGAAACACGCATACAAGACTCCACTTCTGTGATAATTCTCCGCACCCCACATACAACCTCAGTCTCTCATTTCACTCTTCGCTTGTCGGGTGATTCGGTGCCTAGGGCTCGTGGTCAGGCTTACGTTCAGATTTCTTCGTGCATGAAAGCTGAGTGTGAACTGCTCGACCGGATTCCAGTCAGCAGTCGTTTGTGTGTAATTCGGTTGCACGGTTCTGTTCGTGTCAAAAACAAAGCGCCGATGTTTGTTCGTCTTGTCTGTGTATGCGCCCACTGACTGCAGTTCCTCTGATGTCGAGGACGAATTCTATCAGGATATGACTCAACTCCTTCGAAGCGCACGTTCAACGGACGTGGTGGTCATTGATAGGGATTTGAACGCACAAGTTGGCCGTTTGGAAGATTCCGAAAGGCACATCGGAGGCCTATTTGCTATCCCAGCCGATTGTGCTGATAACGGCGATCGTCTCATTCGGCTGTGCTCTGTTCACAGATTGTTTCTGAAAAGTACAAGCTTCTGCCATAAGAAGCGGCATGGACTGACATGGCGTCCTCCTACGTCTTCACAACGTTGGACTTAGATTGATCGTATTGTCATTAGTCACTGCTGGCGTGGATCAATTGAAGATTGTCGTTCATTTTGGTCTACGCCTGTGGACTCAGACCACGCCTTGGTACGTGCTCGTTTCCGTTCACGTCTCGTCCGTGGTCGCATCAAAGTAAATGCCAGGCGTCCCGCGCAGTTGCTTTTAGACGATAACCAGCGACATGGTTTCCAGACAGAGCTGTCTGAGCAGTTATCGATACAGCCAGATGTTCAGGACCCAAATGAAAGCTGCAACCAGATCAGGGAAGCCTTGTACACCGCTTCGAATGCCACTCAGTACTCTGGTTCAAGTCGGTCTCATAAATAATGGATATCTTCGACGGCAGTTGCTCCATTGGATGCTCGCAGATCCGTCTTACCGGATGCCACACTCAATGAATTGCGTAAATACCTCAGACGCCAACTGACTGGAAGCCTGAAAAATGACGATGAGCAGTGGTGGACTGCGAAATGCAGGGAAATGGAAAAGTCTGCGTCCGTTGGCAATGCTCGCAACCATTTCCGTTTGATTAGAGGTACCGGTCCACGGAAGCCTGGTGTAAGTGAATTGATTAAGGAATCCGACGGCTCACTGATTCACTCTCAGGGACGTCGTCTGGAGCAATGGGCGGAGCACTTTGGAAAACAATTCAGTTGGTCCACTTCAACTTTGGACCTTCGAAATATACCTGTCAGCGAAACGGTACAGCTGGATATCAGTCCTCATTCAGAGATGGAGATTATCCGGGAGCGAGCAGATTCCCAGAAAATGGTGTGAATCGGTTACTGTGCCGATTTGCAAGAAAGATGACAGGCCCTCTAGTGAAAACAACGGAGGAATTAGCTTGGCAAGTATCCCGTCCAAACTGCCTACCGGGCTTATTCTCCATTGATTATCTAGTGCCCGCGTAGTGTGTACTCGTGAGAACCAGGCTGGTTTCAGAAGTCGTCCGGATTGTATCGACCACATCGTTACTCTGAAGCAAACTTAACAGCACAGACATCTTCCGCAGGCCCAATATTTGTGTCTTTCTTGATTTGAAAGCGGCGTTCGAATCAGACGAACGAACAGTTCTCTGCCACTGCCTCTTATTGAAGATTATGTCGGAAGTTTATTTCTCTTTTCCAATACTTATATGCAAACAGCCGAAGCCCAATTCGTGCATATGGCGACCTTTCCCTGAAGTTCACCACGGAAAGTGGTGTTCGTCTGGGTTGTCCTCTTTCACCTTTCCTCTTCGATTTCGTGACTGAACTGAAACACGATGGATAGGGAGTGGACCTACACGGGAGAGAGAAAAGCAAAGAACGCCCTAATAGTCAACACACGGAATACACAGCCTAACTGTACAAACGCACATTCATCAATCATTCTGTTTCGACAGAAAGTGGCAACTCGATCGCCACGGTTCACGGTTCGCTGCCATATCCTTCAGTGTCTCCACTCAACTGGTTGATGGAACCCGACCACGAAGGCGTGCAACACCTACTTTTCCCAAGTTCGCTGGACATTTTCTCATTCCTCGCTGCCACGTCATTTGTTGACCTCCACGTGATTTCTTCCACTCCCTAGGAGGAACGCAGAATAGCGCAAGGTATGGTAGACGTGTGTTTGCCATACGTAACACGTGTCCCAACCAATAAAGCCTACTAAGCTGGATACGCTGTGACAAAACGTTCTCTGAATTAGTACCCAATACCCGCTTTCTGATCTCGGCATTGCCCACTCGGCTATTCCACCCAATCTTCGTGACACTACGCAAACATCGACGGTAAAATACCTCAAGACGACGAATGTCTTCCGCACACAGACCCCAAGTTTCGCAACCGTACAACAAAATTGAACGCACTGCGGCACAGTACACACGACCTTTCAACGTCAGTGAAATATCAGGTCAATGCCACAAGTGCTTCAGTCTAGTGTACGCCCCTCGAGAATAGAATATGCGCGTGCTCACCTCTACTACTGTGCTTCCATCTGTCGTCAAGCTGCTTCCGAGGTAACTAAATCGGTCGACAATTGCCAGCACTTCCCCATCGAGCACCAAGCTCGGAATCGTTGACGTCCAGTCTTGCAACATCACTTTACACTTTGAAGCTGTAAAGCGCATGCCAAATGAAGCTACAGCTCTCGCAAATCTACCTAAAGCACGTTGAGCATGTTCCGTGGATTCGAACAAGCAGAACACGTTGTCCGCGTGATCTGGGTCACACAGTTTCCCACTATTTCCTAGTTCAACGCCCACATCCCGAAGATTTCGCAATGGATTCCGCAATATCTCGTCCATGACGAAGTTGACACAGGTATGGAGACATGGAACATCCCTGTCGAACACCACTGGTCGTTTCGAACTGACCGCATAGTTCACCGTAATTCCTTACGCGGGCAGAAGTATGAGAATACAATGATCTCAGTGCGTTTACTAACTTCTGCGGCATATCTTTCCCGTGGATATCACCGAGTAGCGCCGTCCGGTCAACTGAACCGAAGGCACCTTTCGAATCGAGGAAAACCATTACTGTCGGTCGATGGTGTGTGACCCACCTCTAGTAATTGACAGAGTAAAACTCTGGTTAATGCATCGTCGACCAGGGCGGAATTCCGACTGTTGTTCGCAGGCGTATCTCTTTCGAGCCGGTGTGACACGACGCAGCAAAATCGAGGCTAATATCTTGGTGACTATCAAAATTAAGCTGATCCCACATTGGTTACCATAGTCATTGCGTAATCCCTTCTTAAAGATAGGTACAATCCATGACTCGCTCCATAATAGCGGGATACGCTCCTCGTCCCAATGTTACAGTTCAATGTGGTAAGTAATTTTATCAGTGCACCACCACCCATCTTGAAAAGCACTGGAGGGAGTTCATAGGGACCGGTTGCTTTCTCACGCCTTAATAATCGAATACATGACTCCACTTCCCCTATCCGATGGAGGCTCAGGTGATACCACCCAAGGAATCGCAGTTGTTGACGTCGGAGAAACTAGTGGCCAGGTAAACTGCTCCTTGAAGTACGCGGTCCAATGGTCCACCCTTTGCTGCTTACCATGAATGGGCTCTCCGTTTCCATCGCATATCGTTTCGCTGACCGGGGTTCGCCATCCACCGGTGTCGCGAATAAGTTTGAACAGCCTTTGACTGTTACCTGAAGCAGCTGTTATTTCCATTTCTTTGGCAACCTTGACGCACCAACTTTTGCGATCATCCTTAAGGCTTTTCGTAGCTTGCTTCTGTGGATGTCTTCGTATATTATTCATCTCCTTACTGTTCGAGCACAACGCCCACCTGAACAAGCTTCCGACACATTTAGTTTGCTAACTCTTGTATTAAAATCATCAGCTAGCACCACATTATCAGAGCCTTTTCTCCTGCGAACGAGAGTGGTGAGTTCATCATAGAACTCATCCTTCTGTGCGTCAGAGTTGCAATCTGTCGGAACTTATACCCAGGTCACAAACAAACTGCGCTTTAGACAGCTTACATTTGAACGCCAACTGACCCCGGAGTTTCAAAACACAAAAGGCTGGTAACAGGAATCCAGTCTAAAAGGGCAGCCTCAGCCTTCTCAGTCAAGACTATTCCTACACCACGTAGACCCGTAGCTCGAGCTACTTCGTTTCTTGAAGTGCGCAGAAAATACCTCGATGAGATACCAGGAGCAGTTAGTTGAATTACACTGCTCGAATCCTGAATACGCGCTTCACTTACGCAGCATACATCAATCTTCAGAGAATCCATTGTGAGCGCTAGGCACGCCTACCGACCAGCCTGCATGAGTGTACGCACGTTGAAGGAGTCGAGATTCAGAGGCTGACGAGGCTTGAGGAAATGTGAGTTATCAGACAGGGGATTATTCACACTATTTGAAAATGAACCGTTGCGACTATAGGGCGTATTATCAGTGGGGACATTATGAATGGATAGAGCTGACAAAGACATGTGGTTGGGGACGGAACACAAAGATTGAATAAAAGAGAGGGAACTCTGAGCAGTAGCCCACTTATCACTACCCACCCCGCTCGATGCAATGGGCAGGGCGGTCCCCAGTATCCTGCGCGACGACCGATGCAGTATGGAATTCTTTGTATTCATGTAGTTCGTGGGAGATGCTGGACAGGTATTGCTAGGGTGTCCAGCCGCAAAGCAGAAGAATAATTGGGGTTCTCAACCTTAGTCTTCAGTTCTGCCAAGAACCTGTACCTAAGGTTGCGGGGTGACAGAGTGGAAGCCTAGTGGCTTGGACCAATTGTCCTTCCACTGATTTTATCGACTGAGTTGACATCTCAAATCGACCCCCAACCTGAAAAACTAGGAGAGTGCACTTTGTCTGGCGAAAACGTTAGCTTTCGAACTGTCAGGAGATGAATAAGATATGGAGACATCTACACAGAAAAGTCGTAAAACGTCCTAACAAGAATTGCGAAAATTGATGGATCAAGGCAGCGGGGGAAATGAAAGAAGCAGCTGCTTCAGGTAATAGTCAAAAATTGTTCGAACATTCACGACAGTGGTAGACGGCGACTCGCAGTCAGTGGGAAGATAAGCGATAGAAATGGAGAGCTTATTCACGGCAAACAATAACGGCTCGGTCGCGGGGTCGAATAATCCAAGGGGTAGTCTAGCTGGCTGCATGTTAATGTAGTTATTCCGATGTCAGCGGCTGTGATACACAGGAAAGTGTCATTTGACCCCCATCAGAAGTATAGGTAGAGTCGAGCTTTCGAATACTGAGGCATGAAAAGCAGCCGGTCCCGAAGATGGCATATCCCGCTTAAAGAAGCCATTCTGCATAGCTCTTTGGGTCTCTGAGGTGCGCAAGCAATCACACTAAGTCAAGATGCAGTCTCTTCGCGATGGATATATATATATATATATATATATATATATATATATATATATATATATATGCTGACTGACAGCCCGGTACAAAGTACAGGGGCATGTCGACATGCAAAAACATGAAATAAAAATAAACGTGAAGAATTGAAGAGGAAATTTCTCGGGAGTTCAAACAGAAGTTGTCACAACATAACCGTCATTGAGCATGAATTTGAACCTCATCTGACAGTTTCCAGCCAACTGTGTAGTAGTCCTCCAGGTCCCAAGCCAAGCAAGTATGAAGAATCAACAGAGGCAAGTATTGTTATCAACACTTCGACAGACCGGTGCCATGCCATGGCTTGGCCTCCACGTTGTCATTTCCAACCAACCCTGGGCTCAGCGAATAGAGTGCGGCGGGGAAGTCGATGAGATGGCATGCGTAGCACATGCCATGGCCAGCGAAGCAGGTTGAGTGATATTGTGGAACTGACTGGGTAAGCCGAACGCCCGATTCGGTAGATGAGCGTTCGAAATGTGAAAATGTTTATTCCCTGTTGTCACCAAACTCGCAAGATACTTCATATTCGAACAAAGATAGCCAGTAGACATCGACCGCTTGAAAAAGTTAAGGTCTCACCAACGTAAAGGAGCACAATACCCACAGCAACGTTGTCCGCTTAATCAGACAGAGACGTCACACCGTCTCTACAGATGCCGTAAATTGCAGAACGCTGCTTGAGCCTTCGCTATTCGGTTGTTCACATTGTCTCCGACCCACCCGTCAGCAGTTACACAGCTTCCCAAGTAAACATACTTTTCGACAAATTCTAACCTAACAGCACCGAAGGTAAGTGCGGCCAGCCTTGTAGAAGTACCTTACACTCGCAAGGTGAAAGGCACACTCCGAACAGTAACATATACGACGCAAGGTTGTCTAGAACGCACTGTGCCACAGTAGCATCGTCGTAAACCAATGCGATGTCATCTGCATAGTCTAAGTCTAAAAGTTTGTTACCAGGTAGGAGCTGAACGTCTTCGTTTGTTTGACTTTCTTGTGCCTCTCTTGGGATGTCGACGTTCGCAGAATTGAACGGGAATGGTGAGAGTGAACAACCTTGAAGCACGCCGCTCCCATCTGGAAAGCAAAGTGACGATGAGCCATGTGCTTGTACTTCGCTGAAGTCTGTTGGTATACCTCTTGGATGATTTTGACATACTTACTAGGCACTCCTTGTCTGATAAGATAATCCCAGGGGGTCATCCCATCAACAGAATCAAAAGCTGCTCGGACATTCAAAAACATGATTATCGTCGGCTTACGATATGCGTGGCGGAGTTCAAGTATCTAATGGATAATGAAAACTTGACCGATGCACCCGCGGTTAGGTTGCAAACCAGAGTGCACTTCACGGATCAGTTGCTAGCGCTCTGGAGTAAGTTCACGAAGGATCATTGACGCTAACAGGTTTGACGCGACCGAGATCAAACTTATCCCTCGATGATTGGAGCAGATGTTTCTAGCCCTTTCTTGTATACAGGGATGATGGATGCAAAGTTCCAACTTCATGGGGCCCAATGGTGGAGCAAAATCTCGGTAGAGAGGTTGGTGAGCGTTTCAAGGAGGGGCATATCATCATCGTTGAAGAATACTGGATGGAATTCGTTAGGGCTGGAGACCTTATTGCGCGTCTTCATGTGTAGCACACGGTTGACTTCTTATGTGCGTGAGACAGTACAGATCGCTCACGGCGCATGAACTGGTTCAAACGGACTACTGAGTGAGGGCGCTGGGACTGAAGGACAATTAAACTGCTCCTCAGTGCTCTTACTATAGATTCATGCGCCGTGAAAGCTGGTAGATTTGTTGGATGTTTGACTCACAGATCACTTAGTTCATTCCAGGCCTCTTGGTCCCCGCGGATCGAATGAATTGGAAAAGGTCCCCGAGCATTGCCGGCAGCAGCATCTAGTTCCATTTTGGCCCCGCGTTCGGACCACCAATTCTCTCGGTCTCTGTGCAAGCTTCTAACCAAACTGCTTCGCAGCTGGGCGGGTGCGTCGTGGTTTTCGTTTCCCGCGGGGATATACCCGCAGACATCTGGCAATTAAAGAGAACCCGATGAGATCCAGTGTGTGGCTGCATGCCGTGTGACTAACCCATAAGATTTGGTACTCGCTACCTTATAGCATCTTGGATGTGTTGCGGTCTGATAACTCATCATGCGTGTGGTTACAGATATACATATACATATGCATACAAACACACATGATATATATATATATATATATATATATATATATATATATATATATATATATATATACCGGCGTGAGATCAAGCAAGGCGCCAACTCAGCAACAACAATCACAAAATAGGGGACGGAACGTACAATACAGCAAACATAGACAGTCAGCTAAAGAAAGGAAAAAATGCTGATTTTTTCCATTTTCACCGTACATTTTTTAAAGTTTTTTGTCGTTATGGTTGTCGGCATGACAGTTTTGTGATTACGAAACACGAGAGTTGGACAGATAGACCGCACAGCATTCGCGCCACTGACTTCTGTTTTCAGCCATATCCCTCAATGTCTCTGACCAACAACAATTCTCGTCCCTTGGGCCCCAACCGGGGAGGCGGGAAGCTCCGGCCGAAGCCAATGGTAATGCTAGATTTTTCATACCTCTACACCAAGTCATTGCCTGGACGCCGCGTCGTTGCTTCCAGCTTTGCCCAGCACGTGCGAATAGAGCACAGAAAAGTGGTTACATAGCTGGGCAGCAAGCTCATTCTGATATCGCTCCCGTAACGAGGTCCGGCAAAGTTGGTCTACGTCTATCCGTTGACAACAGACTTTTGACTTCGTGGAAAACTATGAACTCGGCACACACGAGGGCGTGATGTGAATCTAGGTGTGTTCCAGTACGACCTATATGATTTGACTGAACCACGCCAGTGGAATCTTACGATTATGTGGTCTGTGTTCAACACTGACTAGCAGATAGCGATCGCCATGGCACTGTGCGACAGAAGCTGCGCCAGAAGGTCGTACTCCACAAGAACAGGCGATGGTCTGTGGATAGATGGAGCAGCCGATTACGGTTGTCCGTGCGCTGATAGTTGGTGCCGCTTTGGCCCCCGAGCATTTGCTCGTCTGGACCTAGATGGCCAATCTGAGCCCCCAGATCTCCAGCCAGTAACACTATATCTCTACGAAATGCCTTTCGAAGAAGTTCGTGAAGTTGGTGGTAGAATACATATTTCACTGTATCCGAATTGCAGTCAGAAGGGGCGCAGGCAGCAAGAATGAACAGGCAACGGTTGCCGTCGCGGCCTTTTTTGGCTTGGAACGAACCTTCTAAGCGAATCGCACACAGTCTGCTGTTCACTGGGAGCCAGTCACATGGTGCAGCTCTAGTGGTTAAAGCGATTTTCACACCTGCATGATCAGATGAATAAACCGCGGCAGAGTAAAAACATCTCATTACAATGGTGAGGTCATGGATACGAGTCTCGGGCAAGCAGCAGACATTAATGGCCAGTGTCTCGAGGATGCACACTAGAGCCGCTTGTTGACCTATTTGCATTAGAGTACGTAAATTGAAGGCTGCAAGCATCAGCGGCCCATTTGGTCTTAGTAATCACTGTGATGAACTGCATACAAGGGAGGGAGGAATCTCATTTGCATGCTCAGTGTCTTCGTCGACGGCAACCTGAGTAGTACAAGGAATAGTACTAATAATGTGTGAAAGAGTCGGTGGAAATGGGTTGTGTGGTAATAGCTAGTTGGTTTTGTCCGACCGCCAGCACCTCGGCCATAGCTTGTGTAGTTTGACTTAGTGAGTAAATTCGAGCTCAAAAACGAGTTATCACACGTGTGGGAATTTCATGGAGGCATGCGGGCCGAATACTGCCCGGCTGCCTGAACCGAAGCAGAGGGTTTACTCTAGGGGCCCCGCCCCGAGCCTTCGACCAGAACGTTCAGCCTACAGGGCAACAGGACGACATGGGGGTCTCGATGCCCTATGGGGGCCGGTGGTCGACTGCTCAGTTCATACACCCCTCTGATGAGGCAAAACATTATGAGTGACCAATGCTCTACTCCATCACAGATGCCGGTGGGCAGTGTTGTACGTAGTCGGTTTGGAATCAGGGTTTAGTCATCTCACCTAGACTGACTATCGATCAGTAAGTCCGGTGGAAAGCACCAAACATTCTCTCCCGTCTTCCCACTTTGGTGGGAACACTTGCCACGAAAAAACAGTGAGGACCTCTTCAGCAGAGGCTGTAGCAAACGCACGGTCATTTGAGGGCATTCCGAGAGGCGTTTGGGACGAGTAACCATCTCTAAATTTGAGACACCCACCCCGACCACACTGAGGCACTTTAGAGACCTTATTGTAATAATCGTAATGAACTGAATTGATAGCCCCTATTGAAATTACCCCCACCCAGAACTGCGCGAACGGAAGTAGCAAGAAGACCAAGACTGCGAAATAGCACGTTAGTTGTATTACGGAGTGAGTTTGTATAAATATGTTAAATTAGAGAATATAATCTGTGGACTTAAAGATGACCAATCACAGAGAGCTTTTGTCGAAATCGTCCGCGGTGATCCTGATAGGTTGAGGCTCATCCATGTACGTGTTTATGAAGGTGCACCTGGCCGTATTACGTGCGACAGCAGCTGAATCACCACACTTATGCAGTAAATATATATATATATATATATATATATATATATATATATATATATATATATATATATATATAATTGAAGTCTAAAAGATCCCCCAACCAGTTGGCTGGAGACACTGTAGAATATGAAAGTAAACTGTGAACCGCGGTGATCGAGTTGTCAATTTCTGTCGAATCAGAATGATTGATGAATGTGCATTTGTACAGTTGGACTGTATATTCCGTGTGTTGACTATTAGGGCGTTCTTTCTTTTTCTCACCCCTGCAGGCTCAGTCCCAGTCCACCTTGCGTATTCATTCCTTCCCCTGTCACGTGCAACATGGTGAGAAACGCAGTGGTCAGTAGGGCTTGCCCTGTTGTTTCATAGTGTAAGACGATGACTGTTCCCAACAGGCGGAGGCATTTTCATTTCCCTACATTTTGCAACCCACCACCGCCCACGGTCACTTCTCACAATCCCATTCAATGGACGCCTGAGGGGTTTGTGCACCCCATTGAATGTGGTATCAGAGGGGGAGGGGCAGATGTACGAGCATCCAGCAGAGCAAATGCTGTCGAACATGTCCTTCGTTTATGAGGAATAACTGAATCTGAGTCTTGTTTGATAATGGAGGCGGCGTATAAGGCTTCCTTGGTTTGTTGCCAGCGTTCGTTTGCGTCCTGGACATCTGGCTGTATTATTAACCACATAGAATGATTTACCTGGAGAACAGGTCGTCAGTTGTCTTCTAAGGGCAGCTGTGCGCGACGGATGGCTTTAGCGTTGGTGCAATCACAGACGAGACGTAAAAGAACGAACACGTATTAAGGCGTGATCTGAGTCCACTGAATTTGTTGTGCGCATGCTTCAAAGTAGCTGTGACAAGTTTCGATAGATTTCATCCCTGGACTTAGAGGAACTGCAGTCAGTGGGCTTATCCACAGACAGGAACAAGCATCGTTGCTTCGGTCTGTCGCCGTCTATTCATTCAAAACCGCCCAATAAAAATGCACACAAATGGCTGCTAACTAGAACAGTTCAGTAGCGCACGCTCAGCTTGCGTGCCCACAGGCATCCCGACGCCAGCATCATCAGGAGCATCAGAAACCGGATCGCCCGACACATAGTGTGCGAAAGTTGGGGACAGTCAAATGAAATGAACATATGGGCTTACGAAGTGTGCTCGATTTATGTTCTATTCTTAAATTACGGTTTCCTTCGGGGCCGCAATCATCCACAGTATTTTGCATCGACCTTAAATTGAACGAGGAAGAATTAGTAAGGCTCTTCACAGGAAGAATATTGGAGGTTTTCTGGAGAAAGATACTGCACGGCTGCCCACGCTGCAGAAGGAGTTCCCCTTTGGGAGCCTTAACAGAAGCCTCTGACTCAAAATCCCAAACTACAATGTACCGGGGCGGTAACCCAGCACAAACGTGACTGAAACACCCATGAAAGAACCTCTTTTGGTCTGTCACGTGAGACCTGGTTGTTGATCTTATCATGTCCTGTCATCGCTGACGCTTTAACATTGATCCGTTTTTCGGATTGTCTTTGGTCCCGTGCATCCAACGGGGCAAGGGGAATTGGGCAGGACGACATCCTTTGAGCTGGGAGCTGCCCAGCTTCGGCGAGCGATACCTGGCCAATGAAGTGCGATTACTTTTTGCGCTGTCGAGAAAAACCCCAGATACTGCACTTCTACGTCCATTTAGTGAAGTTTTCGACTAGTAAGCTGCTTCTCTCCGCGTTTATCCGCTGGAATGTTTTCACCAGGGGCGCAGTGGCGAGTGTGACTCGGAGACTGGATTACGTCTAGCCTGAAGTGTTAGGCATGACTTGAGGAAGTCTTCCTGTATAGCTCTTTGGATCGCGGAGGCACACAAGCCATCACATCACGTGTATGTGCAGCCTCGTCGTGATGAGAAGCCGGTAAGGTCCGGAAACCTACACAATGCATCTGACTTACGGGTATGTGGAAGTTTAGAGCATGCAAATCCAATTACGCGGACACAATCTGAGGATTTATCAACTTTTACGTGAACCCGAATGCAAGAATGCTACAGGTGATTTACCGATCCACCCAATGAAGCGGAGCTCGACCGCGAACATAAACGTTTTGAGTGTCGCAAGGCACTCAAATGGCAGAAGCTCTGTATTTTGTCACGTGCTTGTGCATGACTACAATTGAAGGGGTACACGCCATCGCCTCAAAGGCTCACTGCACTATTGAGTATGGCCAGAAACCAGAGCCTGAAACTCTTTTTCATCACATGCTTCCGCACGAGTGCAGTGGAAGGGATAAATAACCCATAGACACGAAAGCCCCGCAGCAGTATTAGGGATAACCGGCAACCAGACTCTAAGACTTGGAGTGAAGAATCACATAAGTTCTCAACAGGTCAGATGTGGCAACGAACCGGACGACAGTGGATTATTGCCTATCACCGAAAAGTACCAAAGTGACCAGTAGTGACAGCGGGGTATATATATATATATATATATATATATATATATATATATATATATATATATATATATATATATATATATATATATTCACCGATAACCCGGTACAATGTACAGAGACGTGGTGCCATGCAAAAACACGAGTAATCATGCATGTGGGGATTTCATGTAAGCATGTGGGCTGGATACTGCCCGGTTGCCCAGACCGAAATAGAGGGTTGATTTAGGAGGCCCCACCCCAAGCCTTTGACCAGAACGCCTAACTTACAAGGCAGTAGGACGATATGGGAGTATCGTACCCCTCTAGGGGCCGGTGACTGATTGCTCAGTTTATACGCCCTTCGGATGAGGCCGAACACCCTGGATGCCCAGTACATCCTCCCGCCACAGATGCCGATGAGCATACCGTTGTACGCCTCATACGCCACTCACGTTTGGTTTGGAATCAGGGTTTAGCCATCTCCCCTAGACTGACTATTAGCGAGCCAACCCGGTGGAGAGCGCCAGGCATCCGCTTTCGTCCTCTCACTTTAGTGGGAACACGAGAAGGCAATGAGTAGGGCTTCCTCAGCAGAGGCCGTGGAAAATGCACGGTCATCTGAGAGCATTTCGAGAGGTGTTCAGGATGAGTAGCCATCTCGGAGCCTGAAGCACCCACCCTCGACCATAATGAGGCATTTGGAGGCTATGACAGCGGAGTTCGAACTTCTGACTTCCAAAATGGTAAGCGAACGCTCTTAACTACTCGACCACTGCCGATAATGCACATCTTTTTAAGGATGGCATCATTCTCATTCAAAAGCTAGCTGGCCCTTTCTCTTTCTCGTTGGATGAAAAAGGAAGAGAATGTTAAAAAGAGTGGGTGATGAACGAGACCGAAGGACAAGTTGTAATATGCGGTGCAAGAGAGCGGTCATCTGTGTGCATGGCAGAACAGTCAATCATAGCGGTTACAGAATCTCTCAAGATTATCCGCGTTATCCGCTACCAGGTCACCCAGTCCAGGGGAAACCTTTCTATTCGAGGATGCACTTCTAGCCTTTGCACAGTCAAGCGCATCCAAAAGGGCTGCGGCCTGTAACCAATTGTGCGGTTCATTCGCCTTCTCTGGGAAACCTTGACGGGCAAATGAAACGAGAAAATGAGCACTGCGTTACATGTGGTGAAACTTCGTCCCAGCTACGTCGAAACGATTATGATTCATGGTCCTCCGTTGATCGCAGGCGGAACATCAACAGTGGATCAGTGAAGAGCAGATCCGGTTCCATGCCAACCTCGGGTACGTAGACCATGCTTTTATCATTTACTAGACAGGAGCGTGCATACTGAACCAATGGTAGTGATCTCCCGGAATATCTAGGTGCGATTTTCGTTATTCTGACGGGTATCCACCAGCGTTACCTCGTTGTGAATTCTAAGCACATTTTGGCAACTTATTTTTATATATCGAACCGAGAAAGGATATACAGCCGTGGTTACTTCGATTCTCATTTACGATAAATACATCAAGGTTCTACTTCATACCTGTTCAAATCTGAGAATGAATTGATTTTTTGTTATTACATGCTTGCACATGAGTGCAGTGGAAGGAGCATTCACTCCATAGCCACGTGGGCCCATTGCACTATTAAGGATAACCGACAACCAGACCCTGAGACTTAGAGTGGTGAAGAACCACATAAGGTCTCAATAGGTCAGGTGTGGTAACGATCCGGACGACAATGGATTACTGTATACCACCAAAGTAAACAGTGATGGCGGGGATTGGAACCTCGGGCCTACGAGGTAGTAAGAAAACGCTCTAAACCACTCGATCACCACCGGTCAGAAAGAATGGTAACAATCTCGGAAACGAATGTATTGATTTCTGTTTTGCTGACGAACTTTATAACTTGAAATACACAGCCGAAATCTTACTGGATTGCGAAGAATGTAGCGATGCCTCGTATCATTTATCTCAATATGGAATCCAGTTTATATCCTCAAAGTGTAGGGTTATACTAAAAGACTGGCAGGAGCCCACTAATGTACTGTTTTACGACGTCTCTACTTTGCGATCAATCCGTCCGTACCATTAAGATATTCACTGAGTCGAAAAGAGTACAATCAACTCAACATATACGCATCTCACATGGAAAACAACAGTAACTCAACAAAATTGCTTTTATTCATATTGGAACATTAAACAGTTGAATTCTTCCAGCTGTTCACATACATAAATTCTGTAACTAGTGGTTCTCTGAACATTGTCCAGTAAGATGATATTATTGTTCATGCATAAATTATTAAATTATGGCTTACCTTTTGGGCTTTTTCAATCTTAGGGCCGACTGCCTTTGGAGTAAGTTCCATACATGACTTATTTTGGGGGGTATTTTTGTCCTGAAACGGTTAAAAATACAGGATCAATCTTCTCGACAATTCTATTTCTCATGAAATTAATGGTAATTAAGTGCTTTGTTGACTATGCACTTGGACTGGTCTCTATTTTGCTAACTTCTCTTTTAATTTTGTTCTTTTGCCATATTTGTTTAGTACTGGAAATTCGTTTACGTCTTCCTCGCTCATAAAACGTGTGGTCACTTTTATTCTAATAGCTCCCGTCACAAACCTTTAACGTTTATGATTCCGAAACTTATGGAACCAACAGATGCGAAAAAGCCTTGCTAGCATCTAAAACGCAACGATTTGTTGAGCGACGGACCTAGTTAGCCGAGATCAAAGCATGACCTGTTTTTATTTAGGCCTCATGTTTGATCTTTGTCAATCAACTCTCGTGGCGAGTTTCACCTCCGTACACCTTCAGTGTTTGTGACCGGGTCTCATAATGAATTCCTGGAAAGACATTTCCGGATTTTGGATCATTTGTTTTACCTAAAGGGTTCGAAAAATCCTTCAGTCGTTCAATTTCAGTGCAAGCAAGCGGGTTCTCCTCAGGACGTCATCCGTAAACTCGTTTTTTGCGCTTTTTCTTATTGTACTCACTTTTTTGCGGCAGTGTTTTAAACAGCGCTAAAACACCCATATGTGTGATCGCCAATGACGCCCGTATCTTCTTGTTCGTGCATCCTTCACCACTATGCCCCAAGATCACCAGGGTTACTTTCAGGTACAGGCAATACTCCCAAACCAAATACTCACATGACAGCTACTTACGCGCAAGCAACAAACGTTGTGTAGTCGTGCGGAAAGCCAAAAATAATTATCTTTGCCGTAAAGCTAAGAACCTAGCACCGTGTCCCTCTGGTTGCTGTTCCTTCTCGGCCTTCGCGACTGTTGGCTTACTTAATCGTTGTCCACCTTCATTTCCACCTATCTCCAGTACCTCAGGAACATATGCATCCGGTCTGTGGAAAAATCCGAAGATTCTGCAGTCATGTTTACGTCCAAATACACTCTGTTACTTGCCTCTGTCTTAGCTTCTCGCTGCTTCTCTTTTCGGCTAAATCATTACCAGAAACGTCCGTCAAGTTTTGCATTTACTTGACATATCGAAACCGCCGGCCAGGACGGCATTCCCCCCCCCCATTCGGTTGAACTGCGCACCAGAGCCTGTGCCTGTTCTCCGTTGTTTGTTCAATCAGTACTCACAAAATAACGTATTCCCCTCATGTTAGAAGACCGCACCTACTTATCCCATTCCAAAGCGCGGTGACCTCCCTCAACCTTCCAACCACCGACCATTCTCCTCACACCACTTTTACCCAAAGTATTGAAAACTGTAATTGCGAAACGACTTATCGCACCTGGAACGCCATGCACTCATAAGTGACCAGCAGTATGGGTTTCATCGCCACACGTACGCTGATGATTTACTGGCATACATCCCGCTTACCTGATGCTCTCTGATGAACCATTACAGCGAACTGCGTTAGGTGACGCAAGATATCTCCAAAGTATCTGAGCGAGCGTAGCATGGAGGTTTGTTGTCAAAACTACTTCGATTTGGATTCCCCCTGCACTCATTTTCTGGACTCAAAGATTTCTCGGACGCTCCCATGCGATCCGAGAGAACGGGACTTTGTCAAACATACACCAAGTGAATGCTGACGTCCCCTGTGCTGTTCGTATTTCTTCATTAATGGCCTTCTTTCCACCACTTCCAACTCGGCCTATGCTTTAGCCAATGATACTCGAAGGCACTGGCATAGGACGCCATTCCCATTCTTTCTAATGAAAGTGTAGGTAACTGCTCATACACCTACTGGGCTTCAGCTCACCCGGTCTTCATTCATTTTACGCCATAGTAGATCGTGCACGTGCAACCCTACGGAAGAGCGCTGCATCTAGCACGTCTGGGAGCCCTGCATGTCTGTTTCCGTGTCGGACCACCGTCGTTGTCGTTGTTTCCGTCGTGACATGGGCGCGTGTTACAATACAACGCTCTACTTATCACGATCAGAAGCATACAGCGCAAAATTCAGGGCGATCCCCACTGACCACTGCCTTTCTCACCATGTTGCAAATTAAATTAGAAATGATAAATATACAAGATGGATAGGAGGTGGACCTACACGGGAGAGAGAAAAGCAAAGAACGCCCTAATAGTCAACACACGGAATACACAGCCTAACTGTACAAACGCACATTCATCAATCATTCTGTTTCGACAGAAAGTGGCAACTCGATCGCCACGGTTCACGGTTCGCTGCCATATCCTTCAGTGTCTCCACTCAACTGGTTGATGGAACCCGACCACGAAGGCGTGCAACACCTACTTTTCCTAAGTTCGCTGGACATTTTCTCATTCCTCGCTGCCACGTCATCTGTTGACCTCCACGTGATTTCTTCCACTCCCTAGGAGGAACGCAGAATAGCGCAAGGTATGGTAGACGTGTGTTTGCCATACGTAACACGTGTCCCAACCAATAAAGCCTACTAAGCTGGATACGCTGTGACAAAACGTTCTCTGAATTAGTACCCAATACCCGCTTTCTGATCTCAGCATTGCCCACTCGGCTATTCCACCCAATCTTCGTGACACTACGCAAACATCGACGGTAAAATACCTCAAGACGACGAATGTCTTCCGCACACAGACCCCAAGTTTCGCAACCGTACAACAAAATTGAACGCACTGCGGCACAGTACACACGACCTTTCAACGTCAGTGAAATATCAGGTCAATGCCACAAGTGCTTCAGTCCAGTGTACGCCCCTCGAGCCTAGAATATGCGCGCGCTCACCTCTACTACTGTGCTTCCATCTGTCGTCAAGCTGCTTCCGAGGTAACTAAATCGGTCGACAATTGCCAGCACTTCCCCATCGAGCACCAAGCTCGGAATCGTTGACGTCCAGTCTTGCAACATCACTTTACACTTTGAAGGTGCAAAGCCCATGCCGAATGGAGCTACAGCTCTCGCAAATCTACCTAAAGCACGTTGAGCATGTTCCGTGGATTCGAACAAGCAGAACACGTTGTCCGCGTGATCTGGGTCACACAGTTTCCCACTATTTCCTAGTTCAACGCCCACATCCCGAAGATTTCGCAATGGATTCCGCAATATCTCGTCCATGACGAAGTTGACACAGGTATGGAGACATGGGACATCCTTGTCGAACACCACTGGTCGTTTCGAACTGACCGCATAGTTCACCGTAATTCCTTACGCGGGCAGAAGTATGAGAATACAATGATCTCAGTGCGTTTACTAACTTCTGCGGCATATCTTTCCCGTGGATATCACCGAGTAGCGCCGTCCGGTCAACTGAACCGAAGGCACCTTTCGAATCGAAAAATATTCCTTCAGGTCATCCAGAAAGACTACTGTTGGAGGAAATTACCATTTTTACCCATAATACAATGTCGCAGATTTCAGTAAGAATATTATTTCCGTTTAAAAGGTTGGACTATGGAGAAACTCGACACTCCTACCTTGCCAAGAATTCAAATTTCTCGCAGCCGATGTAATATTTCCTATTTCGCTTCTCACATCGCTTTACCGTTGATCCATTGTATTTTCCTTATCTCTCACCGGTCTAAATCTGGATTTTCACAAGACCATCTGCGAACACTATATGAGAGACAGAAATGAACGCATTTTTGAACTGTCGTCCTCTCTTTCTAGTTGGCGGGCGGGCTAGCCTTGTCAAATTGTTCGCCGTATTTTCGAATCTGTGTTCGTTCGCGAGTCGTTCTGTTGTACGAATACAAACATATATGCTTACAGTTTACAAAGCAACTAGGAAAGTAACATGAAAATTGGAAGACTACACCGAGCATGCATCTTGCTGCTAAACCACGAGAATATTCACCATTACCTTAATGGTAGATATGAACCTAAGGTAAAATTTGCCCGCCTGAAGAGAATGAATAAAAAAAGCGGTGCAAAAGCGGGCGCGTATATGTAAAGTGATAAGTACAATGCTGCCAGTACTTGGTTTATCTTCTGGTTTGATTAACTAGTACTTGGACGGCTTTTTTCACGGAAATAAGCGAGGGCCCCCATGGAAGGCGATCTCTCTGGCCCTAAAAACAAGTAACCTCCGCATTCCGCAATGGGAATCAGTGTTCCCAGACTCACTCCACTCAACTCGTTCACTACTCTGCACTGCCACAAACACTACTCCACATGAGCGACTGTTCTGTTATGATCGAGGCTCGACTAATGGGATTTCAATATCTACGTGGTTGACAATTCCTGGCCCCGTGTTACTGAAGCGCATAGATAGATCCTCGAAGTATGACCCCCTGGTGGAAGATCTAATTAGTTGTAATCCCCACTATGCCCCTGTGAAACTGCCGGATGGAAGGACAGAAAGCGTTCCTGTTTACCGATTGGCTCCTAGAGGCGATATATCTACGCCATCAACCAATGAATCCCAATTAGGAATACAACCCATCGACCTATCACAGGTTCAGTCAACAAGTCCCGACGTTAGCGATAGTCTTATAGCGCACGTTACTGATGATGTACGGACACACGGATCCCAGAGACGACAATCTATCTGAATTACTTAGTTGACAGCAGCGTACACGTGCATACTCCCTACGTAATCGAGAATTGAGAATGAACACTACAAAATATTAGTTTCATCTGGTCCACTACTAGCCCCCCCCCCCCCCCCCCCTCTCACACAAAAATGTATGACGAACGATTTTTCACTACCCGGGGCGAATGTTGTACGCTTGCTCGTTTCGTTTTGCATAGCATTTCATGAACAGTTCTCCTTTTGCGTTTCAGCTGATGTACTCAATTATTAGCCGAGTAAAGCGTTCTCCTTCTGAATATGTCTTCTCATTCATACTGATTTTGCTGATTCCGTTGCTAGTCTACGTTCCAACCCCCAACCAGGAGAACCAGGAGACTGCTCCGTCAGTCCTTCACCCATTGATTTTTCAGGTATGATTGAATCTTTGGCTTGAGGTAAGCCATCTTGTATAGCTCTTTCGGTCTTTGAGGCGCGCAAGCCATCACACCACGTCGAGGTGCAATCTCACGGGCAACAGTCACAACCCTTACCGTTTGATTAGAAGTATGGGTCCACAGAAGCCGTCCATGAGAATGAATCCGACGGCTCATTGATCCACCCAGGAACGTCGTATGGACAGTCGGGGACTTTAAGGTACAGTTTAGTTGGCCCAATTATACAATGAAACTTCCGATAACATCTGCAAGAGAAACGATCTAGGTAGATATCACTCGATCAAAGACAGAGGTTATCTGAGAGCTAGATTACTCGAAGAGATACAAATTTGCTGAACCGGATAGATCGCCTTCAGGTCTCATGTGACAGACTAGAAGAAGTTCTTTCACGGGTTCTTCGGTCATGTTCCCGTGCTGGGTTAACGCCCCACTGCCTCGTGGGACAGACTTTTGAGTCAAACGCTCCGGTTAAGGTTCCCAAAGAAAAACCGCTTCTGCGGTGTGTGCAGCCGCGAAGTATGATGTGCCCAGAAATCTCTAGCGGTCAATTGAGAAACACTCCTTTCCTCTCTGCTCCTTATCCTTTACGTTCCAATTCTAAATGCCCAAGAGTAACCACAATGAGCCGTGAGTGTGAACTTGTAGCTCTCGGAAAGGGTAGCAAATTAAAGTCAGGGAGAAAAAAAGAATCCATTATCCGACCTAAGCATCCTCTTCATTTAGCTGCTTTCAACGTCCGCACACTTTTTCAAACAGGGCAACAGGCTGCCCTAGCTAGGACTTTCGAAACCTTTAACATAGACGTGTGTTGTCTCCGAAACACGCATACAAGACCCAACTTCAGTGTTAATACTTCGCTCCCCTGATGCAAGTTCGGCTTCTCATTTTACTCTTCGCGTATCGGGTGGTTCGGTGTCTAGTGCTCGTCGTCAGGCTGGCGTTGGCACTGGGCGTGCACTGCTTGACTGGATCCCAGTCAGCAGCTGTCTGTGTGCAGTTTGGTTGAATGGTTCTGTGCATGTCAACAGCACTAGACTGAAGCGCCGATGCCTGTTTGTCGTTTCTGTGTATGCCCCAACTGACTGTAGCTCGTCTGAGGATAAAGACGAATTCTACCAGGATTGGTCTCAATTGCTCCGTAGCGCGCTCTACGGACATCATGGTTGTTGCTGGTGATTTCAATGCTCAATTCGGAAGCCTAGACGATACGGGGAGGAACATGGGAGACCGACTTGGCGTTCCAGCCGATCGAACTGATGACGGTGATCGACTCATTCAACCATGTTGTGACCACGGACTATTCCTAGCGAGTACGAATTTCTCGCACAAAAAGTGACACCGACTAACCTGGTGTCTTCCTGAGCCTTCACAACGTTGGACTCAGATCGACCATATTGCTGTCGGTTACCGTTGGCGCGGGTCAATTCAAGACTGCCGATCATTTTGATCCATGTCTGTAGACATTGATCACGCTCTTGTCCGCGCGCGCTTCAGGTTGCACCTCTTCGGTGACCGAAGCAACACCAAAACGAACCATCCCCCCACAGCTGCTACTGGACGATGACCAACGATTTGCTTCGCGAACAGAATTATCTACCAGGTTATCGATGCAGTCAAATGCCCAGGATCAAGAGAACCGAGGGACAGAGATCAAACAGGTTCTACGTGCGGCTGCTAATGTTACCCAAGGTCCAACAACTAGACGCACACAGAAACGACGGATATCTGCATCCTCAGTTGCACTGTTAGATGTGCGCAGAACGATTCTTACGGATTCCATGTACGATAAGGCAAGGAGATGCCTTAAACGCCAACCGATCCAGAGCCTGAGAAATGATCGTGAGCAGTGGTGGATTGCGAAGTGTAAGGAGATGGGAAAAGCTGCCACGATTGGCAACAGCCGCAACCATTTCCGTCTGATTAGACAAACCAGCCCACGTAAACCAGGCGTCAGCGAATTGATCAAAAAAGCGAACGGCTCATTGATTCAAACTCAGGAGCGTCCTCCAATTCGCTGGGCGGAGTATTTCGAGAAGCAGTTTAATTGGCCTTTATCCTCTTCAGGTTCGACCACTAGCGCAATGGGTACAGCTCTTGTTGTAGATACCACTACTCCGTCGGAAACGGAGGTTCTTCGCGAGATAAGCTATCTTAAACGACACAAGTCTGCCGGACCGGATGGGTTGCCTTTGTCTATTTTCAAAGACGGTGGCCCAGCACTTTTACTGGAGTTGACGAAACTCTTCGGTTTGATATGGGGGAAGGAACAAGTTCCAAAGAGCTAGTGTCAATCGGTGATCGTACCGATTTATAAGAAACGCGACAGGTCCTCCTGTGAAAACCACAGGGGAATAAGTCTGGTATGGAAAGTCGTAGGTTCAAGGATCAAATCATTAGATGGAACACTTAATCCGACTAGGCTAAGATGGTTGGGATATGTTTTACGCATGTTTCCTAACAGGATCCCACGGCGTGCTGTGTTTGCTGACGTGGGTAGCGGTTGGAAGATGAGTAAGGGTGGTCAGTCCATGACGTGGAAGAAAGGTATGAAAAGCCTAACTAGTGGACTTGGCCATGTAGGGCGTGTTAGACTTCCTGGGTGGGGTCCAAGAGACCCTCCCACTCAATAGTTAGATACATTGGGGGATATGGCTAGATGCCGTGATCAGTGGCGCTCTTGCATTCACAAACTTTCCTCATCGACTTAATTCCAATAATGCAGTTCTCCACTTACTCCCTTCATACTTTTTTCTCCTTCATTATTTTCTTTTAAGGTTGCCGCTAGGAGATAGCAGCTAAAGCCACCGCACCCGGTACATGGTTAATGGTTGTCTGAACTGAACTGAACTTTCATCCTTAGAAAGAATGGAAGCGAAACTTTAGTTTCGGGGTTAAAAGAACTCCGGATTATTTGGGATAGTGAACGAATTCTCAAGGAATGCTGTGAATCAGCGATTGTAGCGATTTGTAAGGGCAGGAAAGATGTGCCAGAGGCATTCATTTCTCTTTTCCAATTCTTATATGCGACCAGCCGAAGCCGAGTTCGTGCTTAAGGTGGTCTTTCACTCGAGTTCACCGCGAGAAGCGTTCGTTGGGATTGTCCTCTTTCGCCCTTTCTCTTCAATTTTGCGATTGAAGTGGATCTTGAGATAGCCCTATCCTCGCATGGGAATAACGTCATCGATCTTTGCTCAGGAGGTAAACGGACTTAGAGTGCATGGACGATATTGTTCTTGAATGAAGATCCACGTAAGTTGCAAGCTTTCTTAGACAGCCTAAATAAGAATGCAGCGATGTTTGGGATGCATTTTGCACCTTCAAAGTGTCACGTGCTGCTGCAAGACTAGGCTGGCTCTAAACCGAACTTTCTCCTGGCTGGGGAAACCCGAGCTGAAGTAGATAAGTTTTTTTACTTGGGCGGTTACATCTCGTAAGGTGGTCAGGTTTCCGATGACCGGTCTGAGTTGTACTGACCTTGAGCAGAACTGTATGCTATCAGGCGCTACCCAGGTCGCGGACAGGGGGACGGCCATCAAACCAATGGCTATTCGTGGATAAAGCGGGTTCAGGCCCACTGAATAAACGGCCGTGGACAAGCAGCCGCAATGCTACTGACTGCACAGCGGTGTGGCTCGTGCGACTGACCACCAAACAAGGCCGCTGCTCCTGCTTCCTGGCAGGTTGCACTTAGATCTGCAAAGGCTAGAGACGCAGCCTCGAAAGAAAAATGTCGGACTGGTCTACAAAATATCTCAAAAGCCACGTACGATGCTGCGGACGCCGCTTCATATAACTATTTCCACTGGATTATTGTGAAACTACACGCTCTGATCACGTCACTCAGTCCCCCGTAAGCGACGAGTCTCGTGTTTTACTGGTCGAAGTGACAAGACAGCGAAATAGAATTCGCTACTGTATAAAATAGACACATCGCCAGCTGGAATGTGAAAACGCTACTAGACGTAGACAGCTAAAGTATTACAATGTGAAAGCTAGACGATTACCACACAATAATTTCCTGTCTCTAGGAAGTTCGACTGCCCAGTTCTGACACTCGGTGTGTTAAGGTTCCGGGAGTGAATATCGTTTACTGGCCTCCAAATGTTTCAGTGTGATCGAGGGTGGGTATTTTAGGCAGAGATGGCTACCCGTCTTAAACGCCTCTCGGAATGCCCTCAAATGGCCGTGCGTTTGTTACAGCCTCTGCTGAAGAGGTCCTCACTGACTTCTCGTGGCAGGTGTTCACATCAAAGTGAGAGGATGAAAGCGAATGTCCGGCGCTTTCCACCGGATTGACTGATTGATAGTCAATCTAGGTGAGATGACTAAACCCTGATTCCAAACCGACTACGTACAACACTGCCCACCGGCACCTGTGGCGGAGGGGTGTATGGGGCAACCAGAATGTTTGGCCCCATCGGAATGGCGTATGAACTGGGCAATCAATCATCGGCTTCCAGTGGGTTACGGGCCCCACGCTTCGTCCTGCTACTTTGCGGGTTAAGCTGTGAATAGCTAAAGGCTGCGGTTGTGGGCCCCTAAGAAAACCACCTGTTTTGGCCTGGACAACCTTGCAGTATTGCGGCCACAAACAAAACAATTCAAGGAATCTCACACTATGCACCCATTCTTTCCCTGCTGTATAGTTGGTTTGGCACACAACCCGCAATGAGGGGTGTGAAATATGATAATATATATTTTTAAATGAAAAGAGTCTTCAGAATCATTCTGAGTAGGAAGTTGAAAAGGACGGGCAGGAGTAAAGACAGTTTGGATGTGAAAGTTATCAAGTTTGTTCCCGTGGTATTCACAAAACCTGTCACCTTCATTACATGCTTCCATACGAATGTAGTGAAAAGGGTACATGCACAACTGAGAACCCCTGTGATTTTGAATCTCCCATGGCGTGGATAGCAAAGGAACAGCATACAAAGTAGCAATCTCAACTGAGTTAAACTGCATAATTCACGGGATCCATAAGTCTTCAGCGGACAATACTCAACCAAATCCGAGATTTTCTACCCTAATCATCAAAACAGTCCGGTCTAAAACACCCCAGGGAAAGATTTGGGACTATTCCTGAACACATCGAGAATGCAGCAACTTGTACTTATCATTTTTAAATTTCGGTACACTATACTGCATTATTTCATCCTAAGACGTTAGTTCATTACCTCCTATCAACTTCCACTGAGCATAATTTATAAACATCCTGAGATTACTTGGCACGGTTCATTGTTCCAAATATCATTATGAATTATGGTACCGTACAAAAAAGTAGAAAAAAATACTTCCATGATACAGGCAGCGCCCAAAGTAACCGGCAAAATTCCCCAACTTCTGACAATGGTCTTCTTAGAAACTGTTTGGGGGCTAAACGCTCTCTTTGTGCTAACCAGGATCATAAACTTGAGTGTTGTTCAATAAAGCAAGACCACATTTCCATGCTTTAGACCTTTCTGGATTTAATGACACGACAAAATTCATCTGAAACTGCATAATAAAATAGTTTCTTAAGGAGCCTTTTTTGAACTAAAAATTGCACCTATGCTGCTTAGGCAGCACCGGCCTCCCTATTGAGTGCCCCTCACTGTTACATTGAGTAACCCCCAATGAAACATAAAAAGTATACTCAGGCAACGGTCAGCGATGAACCCGGAAAACGTGCTTGCACCGTACCATATTTCCAGAATCGCATAACAAATGAAAAAGCTATCATTAAATTTAACCTTTATTATGCTAGGGTACTTGCCATGTGCTTTTTCAGGTTTATCGCTAACCGTCCCCTGAGTGTACCTTTTGGGGTCACCAAATGTTACGGTCAGTGGGCACTCAGGACTTACAGAGTAGTTTAATAACTCACGTTGAAAATGAATCGCGGATACTTTATCTTATGGATGCAGTCTAAAAGATGGCTGAAAATGTATCTCTTGAATAAGCACTGTGACATTCGATGAACTAAAACTTGCCTCACTTAAAACCTTGTTATTTTAGACAAGACGAATGTTTTAAATGTGCAAGAGGCAAGAGGCTTTAGGAGAGTTGAGTATTCCCTTTAGGGGACACACTTTAAGGACACTCGGCACTGACCGTCCCCGGAGTGTACTTTTAGCGGTCACTCAGTGATACAGCTAGAGGGATAAACAAAAGACCGTGTATACTGTGCTGCAGTGCGTTCAGTTTTGTTGTATGGTTGCGAAACTTGGAGTCTGCGTGCTGAAGATATTCGTCGTCTTGAGGTATTTTACCGTCGATGTTTGCGTAGTATCACGAAGATTGGGTGGAATAGCCGAGTGAGCAATGATGAGGTGAGAAAGCGAGTATTGGGTACTAATTCAGAGAACGTTCTGTCACAGCGTATCCAGCTTAGTAGACTTCGTTGGTTGGGACACGTGTTACGTATGGCAAACACGTCTACCGTACCGTGTCCTATTCTCCGCCCCTCCCAGGGAGTGGAAGAAACCACGTGGACGTCAACAGATGACGTCGCAGTGAGGAATGAGAAAATGCACAGCAAACTTAAGAAAAGTAGGTGCTTCACGTCTTCGTGGTTGGGGTCCAAAAGATCCGTCTACCAGTTGAGTGGAGACACTGAAGGATATGACAGCGAACCGCGAACAGTGGCGATCGTGTTGTCACTTTCTATCGAATCAGAACGACTGATCGATGTGCGTTTGTACAGTTAGACTGTGTATTCCGTGTGTTGGCCACTAGGGCATTCTTTCCTTTTCCCACCTGTGTAGATCCACTCCCTGTCCATCTTGTATATTCATACTCTCTAATTCAGCGTGCAACATGGTGAGAAAGGCAGTGTTCAGTGGGGTTTGACCTAGTGTTTAACGCTGTACGATGATGATGATGATGAATTAAATTTAGGAACTTTTCTCTTAGTTTAGGTATAACGACAGTCTTTGACATACAGAAGAGGGAAACCCAACGTGAATTGCAAAAACGAAAGTGAATGCATCCACTTAGGGGACGGCCGAGTGTTTCCCTATGCTCCCAGTAATTGCAAGGACATTCTGACTCACAATGCGAAGTTTTCATAACTTCCTATTACACCATTAACCAAAATATCTTCCAGGATTCAAGTCTAGCTAAAAATCAATTCCAGGCTGCATACCCGCTCCTACTGTAGCGAGATTCGACTTTGTTCGTTAGCTTAACATTACTGTTTAACTGAAGGCTTGCTGCCAAGCGCGGTGGCCGTTTGACCGTTGCACGTACACGCTGCATGCACGCTTCCGCATAATACCCTAATCACTAAATATCAATATTGTTCTCCTCATAAGTTGTAGGAGGCATTGTTTCGATGATCATGGTGGTATATTGCGGAGCACCACCGTGACGGACAAGTATTGAACATCTAGTAGGAAAAACTAGCAAACGTGCGTAATAAATAAATAGCGTGGTAAGGTTCATTCGACCTTACACTATTACAACCAGACGCGGATCGGGATAGACGCTTTTATCAAATTCGAAGCCTCACGCTATACCGTAAGAGCCCTCTTCAAACTAAAATACGAACGAAACCGTTAAATCACCTGGGGAAAAGAACTGAAGATACCAAGTTTTTCTTGCAGGTAACTTCTCTTCGTGGGAATGTCAAAGGATGGCCATTGAGCCCGCAGTTCGTCCTCCAGTAGTTTCTGGTCGACATCAGGGTTTTTCTCTGATCTTATTTCCATCTCTTCGCGAAGAAAAGCCGCCAAAGATTCAGCTTCCTCGTCCAGAGTTAGCGGTACACTGGACAGCAACTGCATTATTTCGCCTAAAACAAAAAATCTCATGATATTATTAAGATAATACCCTCTTCGGCCTTGCTGAGACGCCGAACTTTGGACTTGACCGAGATGCGCCCAAACTTTTGCATTCGTTTTTCGGAGGGCATATTCATCGCGCTTTCCGCTTCCTTCCACGACTGAACCCAAAGATTGCGACTACTTGATGTAGATCGACTATCAAACTTGGCTCTTTCCTTTATGGAGAAATATTGGCGACGGAATACAATTTACATTTTTATCCCTCGAGTTTTTCAATTTATCTTGAACATACTCATCAAACTTCTTTTTTCCTTCAAAAGGAATGAGATTTCCGGGGTGAACCCAAGCTCTCTCGACCAGAGGCCCCAAAAATTGCACATGATAACAAGCGCTCTTTCCTGCTACACTTGTTTTTATTCATCATAAATACCAACCTTTGTTACGTACATAGGATTCACCAGTCGGGGTATAGTAGATCATACATGGCCACCATGGATGTGATCCAACTTTGGCCCAAAAAAGATCGCCTAATTCGAAAGTATCGTCCATAACCTGTGAATCTGTGAACTACTTTAAGAGCTTCAAGAACCTGTGAACGTTGGGAGAAACTACACGGCCAAACGACCTTGAGCAGTTTTTCTGGTCTTCAAATCAGTTCAATTCAATTCGAGAGTGGGGCTAGTTCCGACCTGGCTTAGCGTAATGCAGGCCTCAGACAGCTGAAGGATTAACTTTTGCAAGGAAAATGAACAAAAACACCGTAAAAGTGTGCTTTATAGAAACGAACTTTATAAAAGTACACTGGCAATTTTTGTTGAAACTTGTTTCTCTTGGTCAAAACTCGGTAATTAGCTCTCCCGTTGTTGGCTTAGCCGTTGCAGCTTGTTGACTGGGTTATTGGTCATATATAGTCCGCAACCCTGGGCTTGGGGTTCACTTGCCATTTCTTTCTCGCTCTGGCTGTTTCACGATATGGAGCGAAACCGCTGACGATTATTCCCAGTTCTGTGCAACGGTTAAGAAGATGTACCCGAGTTTGGATGCTTTCAGATCCGATTTTCGAACAAGGGAAATGGCAAGTAAACTTGGTATTATTTCATCACCTGGCTCGCAATACCATTTCATCAAATATTACTGCGTCCATCGGAGAGGAAGAAACTGCTCTGGAAGAAGGTAGTTTGTTTCCTTACTTGTTCCTAATGGAAACTGTTTGCCAATACCCCAACCTCGGTTGCGAAGTACTCGGCTCATCCTGCATGGGGTCGCAGTGGGCCATGGTCCATAACCACGACTTCCAACGAGAGACCGAGGGCTATTACTTCCGTAACCGCCGCTTGACCAGTGACCAAGAGAGTCACGTGTTTATTACGATGGAAAGTTTTCATAATACTGTCGAGCTTAGGGATTACACCTGGCGGATGTTTAGCCGACGCCATCGCAGTCACGACTTTCGCTCCACAAGGAAATGATTAGGTTCCGTTGATCCCACTAAGGGTGTAACGCGTGTAGGTGAGTTATTGAGAAATCAGGGGGTATTCTCAGGTCATTAGCGACGAAAGCATATTAAGTTTATTCTGTTTGTTCCTCTTGTAGGCAACGAGCTGGTCGGCAGGTTCGGTGACGTGATGTTAGCCGATGCTACACATCAAATGAATTACGGAGGGTATGTCTTGTGGCATGTTATGGTCGTGGACGACACCGGGTTAGGGCACAGTATTTTGCATGCCCTCATGCCCAACGAAAGCGGCACTAGCTACGAAACAGCCGTTGAATTTTTGGCTCAGTCTCTGCCCCAGTCCAGAAATTGTAAAACCATAGAGGTAGACCGTAGTCTGGCGCATTATAACGCTCTGAGGACACAGTACCCGGAGGCGCGGGTTGTATTTTGTAGGTTCCACGTCGTAAAGGATATGCTTCCAAGATGCTGTTTGCTGTCACATGTATCCATCACAGATCGAGGTAGAAGATTCCGGTGGATGCGCAAAACGGCGTACTCGCAGTACATTGCAGCTTTCAATATGTTCTTATCGACCATTGGAAGTTGAAATTCGGTGGCGTCCCAGTACTTGAAAAGTACTTGGATGCCGTATAAGACTAGCTGGGCTGCACATACCACCGGGCAGTATTTGCTCCATGGTAAATATACCATAAATAGGGTTGAAAATTAGAACAGGCATTTCAAAACCGGTCTGTCTCGGAGGTCATCCCTGTATGAACTGTTTAAGAAAATTTTCGATCGCACTGAGTCTTTACCGAATGTCCGTGGGCGACGACTTACGAGAGAAAGGATGATACCCTTTAGGGCTCCAAAAGATCTTCGATGGAAGCAGGCCGTCTTAGATCGACTGACTGCATACGCACGTGGTGTAACAGCCGGTCGTGGAAAATCCCCCTATTTCCCTCGCGATTCAGTGTTTTTCCCAACATCACTCATTTGCCTACACTGTTGACTTGTCCTTACGAACTGGTTGTTTTTCTGGACCAATTGTTGTTTGTTCGCTCCCAGAGCGCTACTTTGGCACATTCCTGTTCAGGACCTGCCTGACGCACGTGCTGCTTGCTCACACGCTGCTATTCGGTTTCTCGTTGTTCAGTCCTTATGATCGTATTATTGAGGTTTGTATATTTTTTATGTCATTGTTCATGTAATAATCCAGTATCGTAGAATATCACGGATAATCGTCTTTTGATTTCGGGATCCGTTGCGAATTTGGCTACGCATTGCTGAAACGTTCGTTACAATACTCAATATATCAATTTGAAACGAGGAAAAACACGCAAAATGCCAAGAAAAGGATCGAAAGCAGTCGAATCCGGACAGGAAGTAATACGGCAAGTCTCTGGGGAGGTTTTGGGTACATATGATTCTTTAGTTAATGCTAGATCGCCTAGTCCTGTCAGTGCTAGTTCATGTGGTAATGAGAGCAATATTGATCGTAAGGATGTCGATTTATATAAGCTGAGAATACTAGAACTAGAGCAACAGTTACTATCGGCTAGACTACAGGCGCAGTAAGCAGAGAAGAAGTGTATACAGAAACAGCGAGAGCATGAGACCAGCGACTTCGACACTTCCGATAGATTAGGGTGCAATAAGGTAGGGAACCACACGCCGGTCGCCGACTACAAACCACCATCGATCGATCTGCCTAGAGTGGAGTTAACGGTTTTCGACGGGCGAGCTGAGCAATACTGCAAGTTTGTCAAGCAGTTCGAGACGTTCGTTGAAAATAAGGTAACCGACCCAGGGCAAAGGCTTCTCTACCTTACTCACTACTGCCGAGGCCGAGCAAGAGAAGCTATCGACGGGTGCACCATGCTTGACCCAGAACAAGGCTACACAAGAGCAAGGAAGATCCTAAGGGACTTGTTTGTCCAACCGTTCAAAGTAGCCCGTAACCTAATAGAGGGCGTGATGGTAGAGGCAAAGAGAACCAAGGACGACGTCTACACCATGGCTGGCCTGGTGATCAAGATGCAGAACTGCTCAATAGTCCTCGACCATTTAGGTTACAGGGCTGACCTAGACGCCATGCCCAATTTGGAAAATATAGTCCGTCACCTTCCTCCCGAACTACAGGGTCGGTGGGCGGAAGAAGCTGAACGGATAAGCCGAAGCAACAGAGAAGCCAACTTCGAAGAGTTGACCGAATACTTGGACAGGCAAACGAAGATAGCTGAAAGCAGATTCGGCCGACTCATCCGGGACAGCAACCGAGCAAACAAGCCCAGTACTAGCCATGTCCAAACCCCTGTACGGGAAGATCCAAAGTACCAGTGTTGGACCAATACACACGTCATTTCACGAGATTGTACGGCACAACCCAATTGCAGATCCTGTGGTAATAAAACATGGCCAACCAGAATGCCCCAAGTTCGGCAACGCGCATTGGGTGCTTGACCAGAGAATGGGCGATCGCCAGGCACCTTATGCTGTACGCACGGCTCTGGGATGGATGTTATACAGTCCGGTAGGGGTACGCGGTTCCGTGAATTACTTATCCGCCGAAACGGACCGCATAGAGTATCATCTGCAACGGCTGTATGAAAGGGAGTTTCATGACATTGGAGACGAAAGACCATCGTTGTCTCAAGAGGATCACTCCGCTCTACAAACAGTACGGCAAGGCACTAGAGGCTTCAAAAAACAGTTCGAGGTTCCCCTCCCATGGCCCACATCGGTCGACCCGTGGACTGATAACAGAAATTATGTTCTTTAACGATTACCACGACCAAAGAAAGCTTCATTCGAGACCAGAATATGTGGGAACGATACGCGGATTTGATGAAGCGAAACGAGGCCCTCGGTTACGTTGAAAAGGTGCCTGCCAACCCCGACGGCAAAGGGGGTATCTGGTATCTGACTCACCACCCGGTTATCAACCCCAAGAAACCCAATAAACTGCGCGTGGTTTCCGACTGTGCGGCCAAGTTCCAGGGCAAGTCGTTAAACGATCGCCTACTTCAGGAGCCTGACTGGACCACACCACTGATCGATGTTTTGTGCCGTTTCAGAGTGGGTAAAGTGGCTTTGTCTGCCGACATTAGGGAAATGTTCCATCAGGCGAAGATTCCGGTAGGAGAACGAGATGCTTTGCGTTTCCTGTGGTGGGAAGGGAGCGACCGGGACAACGCAGTGGTGAATTAAAGGATGACCGTCCACCCCTTCGGAGCCATATCGTCACCATTTTGTGCAAACTACGCCCTCCGAGAATCAGCGAACAAACATGGCGATCTAGTACATCGGACGGTGGTAGAAAGCGTCAGCAGGAACTTCTACGTCGACGACTACCTTGGGTCATTCGATGATGTGGAATCAGCTCTAGAGCAGTTCAGGGGTCTGACGAGATTGCTGGAAGAGGGCGGTTTTCCGTCTAACAGAAAGGATGTCTAACGCTTCAGAAGTGCTGAAGGTCATCCCGTTTCACGAAAAGGCCGAAAAAGTAAGAGATTTGGACGGCTCTCCACTTCCTATCGAGCGCACCTTAGGGATACAATGGGACGCGGAAACGGACGATTTTGTTTTCGAACTGAACGTTCCCGAGCTGCCAATAACCCGTCGTGGCATACTATCTGCCGTCTCGAGTTTGTTCGACCCGCTCGGTTTCGTCTCACCATGGCTGCTACCCGGAAAGATCTTGCTGCAGCGGCTGTACCGTAAGAAAGTTGATTGGGACCAGTAACTGGACCGAGGGGACCGGTTGGACTGGGAAGAATTTTTGAACACCTTGAAGAAATTGGGGGACCTAAGGATTCCATGATGTTTGACTCCTTGCCATACGACACGGACTAGCGAACTACTTGCCTTTTCCGATGCATCCGAAGTCGGTTATGGAGCTGTGGTGTACGGACGATGGTGCGCAGGAGATGGACAATATACCACGAGGATCCTGTTCGCCAAAGCCCGCGTTGCTCCACTGAAGTCGGTCTCAATCCCACGCCTTGAACTCAGCGCGGCCGTGTTGGCAGTCAGGGTGGTGCAAGCTGTGAAGAGATGTTTTGATCTCTACATTTGGTCGGTTAGCTTCTGGACGGATTCAACGATAGTACTTTACTACATTAACAACGTACGGAGCCGGTTTAGTACTTTCGTTGCTAACCGGCTCACGATTATCCACGATGAATCAGCCACGCACCAGTTGAGTCATGTCAGGTCTGGCGATAATCCAGCCGACCTTTGCTCCCGAGGTGCGAACAACTTCAAGCAACTGGACACGTGGACGAGAGGGCCAAACTTACTGCACTTGCCCAAACAGGACTGGCCCGTGTTCGAATTAAAAACCCCTACGGAAGTGGAACTGGAGATCAAAGGTGTAGTGCTGGTGGCCAACCTTGTCGAAGCGACATCCATTCTATCGCGACTGGTCAGGTTTTCTCCCTGGATGAAGACGCTTCGTTCGCTAGTTTGGTTAACCAGGTTCAAGAGAAATTTACTAGTCATGAAAGGGCTACGGCCCTCAGGCCGGATACGGGTCGGCCCGATAAGTCCCGATGAGCTACAAGCGGCAGAGTACGATATTTTCAGAATGATACAACGCGAGGATTTCGCCCAAGAACTCAAGAGGGCGGAAGAAGTGGGGCCGACCAATGAAGACATGCCATCTCCAAGAGGCGAGCTGAAGAGTTTAAACCCCAAAACTCATCGACGGACTGCTGCGGGTGGATGGTAGGCTGACCAACGCCCACCTGAACTTCGACACAAAGTATCCTATACTGCTGGCTGCGAGACAACCTGTAGTAGAGCTAATGATTCAACACGTCCACGCCGTGGAGGGACATGGCGGGGAAAGTCACGTGACGTGCGTCATCCGAAAGCGTCTTTGGTTGTTGAGAGGACGAGAGACTGTAAAACGCGTAATCCGACGGTGTGTGCAATGCAGGAGACGCAATGCCACAGCAGGCAAACAACTCATGGCCCCACTACCAGAATGCAGGGTGACTACGGGCTGGTGGCCGTTCTGTGACAACGGGCTGGACTATTTCGGGCCCTTGTGGATCGAGTGCGGGAAAAGATTAGAAAAGCGATATGGATGTATCATGACGTGCATGAAGTCACGTGCGGTACACCTAGAAGTCGCACATTCGTTGACGACCGATTCGTTTCTACGGGCCTTGCAGAGATTTATCAACCGACGAGGCGTACCGGCCGATATATACTCAGATAATGGATCGAACTTTGTGGGTGCTCACCGGGAATTGCAGCGTTGGCACAAGAACATAAACAGGGACGAACTGCAGAATCGAACCGTGGCCTACGGCATACGATGGCATTTCAACCCCCCACAGGCCAGTCACCGCGGCGGCGTATGGGAACGCATGATACGGTCCGCCAGACGGATATTGCTGTCAATCATGGAGCAGCAGCCGCCCGACGACGAGACGCTAAACACCGTCATGACTGAGGTGGAGAGAATCCTGAATAACCGCCCCCTGGTTCCAGTAATGAACGGCGACCCCACCCACCTGGCGCTCACCCCAAACGACTTAGTGACGCTAAGGTCGAACGAGGGTTTCCAAGGGCCGGTAAACCTTCGTGGGAGCTACCTCCACGGATGGAAGCAAGCGGACTAATTGGCCAAGGTCTTCTGGAGGCGATGGCTGCGGGAGTACCTACCGGCTTTGCAGACTCGACAGAAGTGGCTGACCCAAACAAGACCATTCAAAGTTGGGGACGTGGTTATGATCGCCGACGAACGCGCACATTTCAGCAATTGGTCTTTGGGAGTAGTTACGGAAACCATCAAAAGCACTGACGGAGTGATAAGAACGGTGAAGGTGAAGACAGCTAACGGAGTGCTCATTCGTGACATACGTAGTATTAACCTACTCGAGAGCGAAGACGGAGGAGCTGATAACCCTGAGGCTTAGTAAGCCTTTTTCACACCAGTAATCGAGGTGGATGAAGAAACACCATATATACAACACAATCTCCGTCAAACACGTTAAGGTGCTCGCGGTCTTTCGTTGACATTACAGAAGGTTCTTTCCGATATGTGGTGATGAATGCGATCCCATTGTACATCCCGATACATACACACATGCACGGCGCACTCTACATCCCATAAACCCATCAAACATGTGACAGTGTTCGTTGTTTTGCTTTTTGTTGACGTTACCGAATGCCCCTTGCATATGTGGAAGTAGTGGAGCTCAGGTCACACACACATGCTACATTTTACTCGTTTTCTTGCCACGCGGTCTTTTGTTGACATTGCAGAAAGTCCTCCTTTGATGTGTAGTCATACCTGTGATTTCATTGTACACCTCGGCACACACACACACACATTCACACACACACTCAAGCACATACATCCAGGACCGGACGGCCCTTTACGAGGACAACGTCTATGTGACCATTCACGCCCGCCATCGGCCATTTGGTCTTGTGAAAGATGTAGACTAGCCTCACGTCTATGTAGCCAATGAGTTAGGTGCGACCAGTAGTAGAACGTTGACGACGAGCATTAGACGCGCGCACTGACAGCAGGGCCTGGGCAGGTAGAAAGAATCAGTACCTTTATACCGAACCTTTGACTCTGCTAAGGATCCAGGAGGATTTTGGTGGGCGGTGTAACAGCCGGTCGTGGAAAGTCCCCCTTTTTCCCTCGCGATTCAGTGTTTTTCCCAACATCACTCATTTCCATACACTATTGACTTGTCTTTACGAACTGGTTGTTTTTCTGGACCAATTGTTGTTTGTTCGCGCCCAGAGCGCTACTTTGGCACATCCCTGTTCAGGACCTGCGTGACGCACGTGCTGTCTGCTCACACGCTGCTATTCGGTTTCTCGTTGTTGAGTCCTTGTGATCGTATTATTGAGGTTTGTGTATTTTTTATGTCATTGTTCATGTAATAATCTAGTATCGTAGAATATCACGGATAATCGTCTTTTGATTTCGGGATCCGTTGCGAATTTGGCTACGCATTGCTCAAACGTTCGTTACACGTGGTGCGCTTCTGAAGCATTTTGATAATCGCGCGGTTTTAGGCATCACTCTTTTCGGTGAAGCATATGTTGTGCTTTTTCCAAGGGTCGAAGTTCTAAAGTAAACCCGAAATCAGAGAACCCACGGTGTAACTGTTCATCCAGTCGTCGGTGGGCCCTGCTGTGTCTACATCTGCTTCGAGTAGTGAAGGAAACAGGATTTCCTATGTGTGACGTAAATTTGGGCCGTTGGAAACTGCCACTATCCGGAACATGGTTTCCAGTTTCTGAGCCGGAGTTGGTTCATAAGCAGAAGACGTCGAACGTCACTCGTATAAATGCTAAACTGGAAATCACTGATGATGTCTTGAAGGACCTTGGGGTAGTTGTGAGCAACTTTGGCGATGATAAGTTTAAGCATATAATGGACCTTATTCACAGTCTATCGCATGGACTAGCTGAACGGCTCGGTCCATGGTATCAATTACAGAAAGCTCCCAAGCCCACTGGGGACATGGAGGCAGACTTGAATGGTAGTGCGTTGCACGCTCCCGCATCACCACTGGCTAGTAAAACCTCATTAGTAGCCAGCACCGGAGGTATTAAGTAACGGACGAAACGAAAATCTGCCTTGGTAGTTAGGATTCCGGAGGATGAAGATATAGATTTCATAGGGAACCCACTGCAAGCCTTGGATTTCTGTCGGGTGCGCACCAATACGTCGACACCGTTCAAAGCGGTAAGCAAACTTTGGCGTGTGGATCCAGCGGCTTCAACAATTCGAGAGGACGTCTGCAGCGTATGCAGATTGAAGGAACCCACGGTGGACATTGACGAGGATGTTCAGTGGGTGCAAAGTGGCTCCTGTGGTCGATGGGCCCATTTTCAATGCGCGGGATTTGGGAACGACGACAAGTACGAGTGCGTGCATTGTCTGGCCCGATGACCAACCCGGAGAACAACGAGACTGTCAACATGGTCCCTATGGGGCCACCATATTTTGATAGCCGTTTCGCCTCTATGAAGCCATTTTGTTGTCTCCTTTTCAGTTCTGTTGCATGTGTCTTGTTTCAAGTACACAAGCCTGGGAATACTAGCTTCATATAGGGTTGATCATTTGCGAGTCTGGGTGTGGTATATAGAAAACCCCGTGCTTTGTTGAACATTTCGTGACGACCGACTGACGTTTAACAGTTTCAGAAGATGGAAAGGAAGTAGCGTTTGATTCCATCCGTTAGCCACTTCACGTGAGTTACAGTACTGATAAATGCGGAAGGCAATGATAGCGGAGGCGCGGTTATCTACTACGGTCAGACAAGAGGATCAGCTAGTTAGCTCGGTGAAACTTCGCCGCTAGATACATGGAAGAGAAATCGTACGGAGTGACATAACTATATATATATATATATATATATATATATATATATATATATATATATATATATATATATATATATATATATATATATATATATATATATATATATATATATATAGTACCCGTCGGTTACCAGTGAACGCGAAACCAAACCTTCTGCACTTCCACCCATCACCTAAGCAACTCCTTACGCCAATGGTGTACACGCAGGTAGAAAAAAACAGTTTCCGTATTCTGGCAGTTATTCCTTTAGCCCAACTTCACTGGGTCAGATCACATCACCCAGTGGTCCTCCGGAAAGAGCACCACCACTAGTGGCAGATTTTTCACACAAAATAGGGATTTCGGGACAATGGTAAGTGAGGACCGCTTTTCCAAATAATAACTAAGGAACTGTCCAAGGTTTTAAAAATATTTCGCACATTTTTTGCCATTGCCAGATGCAAATCTACACCCTAGTTCAATTTTATAGTCCGCTATACACTAATGACTATCATTTCGTTGATCGGAATGGTTTTGTCAAGGAAAAATCGCCGATTGTTTCTCTTTACAAACATGACAGATAAGTCACTTACAACTCGGCAAGTAACTCGTGTTTCACAATATTCTTAGCAGATCAATTTCGTGTTCTTCAAAATCCGCGCCCCAGAAATCCAGGATTCCTCGCCAACTTGAAAATCTGCAGATCGGAACTTACACCGCTACCTTTGTATTGGAAATCTAGCTTGAACAGAGCACGCGGCCCGAAGATCAGCCCAGTTTCCAGTTCCATGATGGAGCTGGAGTAAGACCCGAATCCTTCTACCTCTTGTTCGGGAGGAGAGGTTGGAGAGCCATCTGGTGGCCGTAAGGTAAGGGGAGAGGGCGAGGTCAGCCGGGGAGGCCTAAAGTGTTGTTTAAGGATGGACTTATTGCCTCGCGCTCGGGCAAATAAATCTCCTGGCTGGCTTCAAGAGTATTGCCTGATCCTTGATTACCACCGATTTCTGAATGTTGTGAAGATATTGGCACCAGTCGTTTGATCTGTGGACCCATAAACTACGAACAGTTGCATCTGTTCTTCTGGTAGCCGGAGTATTATTCTTGGATGTAGACTTATCTTCCCGTTGGTTCTGCGAGTTTTCGGTACAATCAGGTGGCCGGCGTCACCAAGAAACTGCCCACTGACCCCATCGACTTCTAGTTCTTAGTTGATGCTCACAGATTTGATCTGCAGACACCCCAGGAGCTGTTAGAAATCAGTCCGCTTGAAGGACCTGAAGCTCACATCCAAGAAATCAAACTTGGGCCATCCAGTGACAAATTCAAACTTCAGCACTATGTGGTCTCTCGTTCCAAGTCGAGGAAGAGGAAGGAACGAGTCTGCGAAGTGGCTCTCGTTGGTGATGAAAAAACTAAAAGAGATCCGCCTTGTCTCAGTGTGTATCTGGTGATGAGTGGGACGTGCTAGGCTCAATTACACTCCGCTATCAGCCTAGCTGGAGAGTTCTCGAAGTTGCTGTCCGAAGAGTGGGGTCCAACCCAGTTCACTCCAGGGGCACCAAAATCACGTAGTGAGAAAATATGCCGTGATGAGTGTTGAGTCCTAACTTCACCCGCCTGTTTTATTAGCACTTTGCGGGATTCGGCAAGACAAGCCGGACTCCTGTAACGACTCTCACCAAAAGGACTTCACCGAAAGATAAGATAATTCCGACCCACAAATAGCCTATGTAGACAATGGGATCTGAGTGTGGGACCAAGGTTGGGGATAAAAGGGAACTAAGAAAAAGGACTAACCCACCTGCTGGACCTCACGTTAGATCCTTACCGACCAATGTGTAACCAGTGACAGTTATTTCGCCGTCATAGCCGTCGCATCTGAGCCATGCTTCGGTGGGGCCGAGAATGCGAGGTTTCTTATCGGCCATGAACTGTCTCAGTTCCAAAATCTTGTTTTGAATGCTGAGGAAGTTAGTGGAGGGACACTTCAACGACCGTTCATGAGAGGCTGAATAAACATCAGACGCAACAGCTGGTGGGGAGGGATCGTGGAAGTTTGGGGTGGTAGGGAGGCTGCAGGTGCTGGGAACGGAAAAACGTTTGGGGGATTACTGTAGTGAGACTGGGCTCACAGAGGGGCCGTGTATAGGATGGGTGTTGATGTAGCACCTCGTTCATATTGCTTAACTGCAGTGGGTCTGGGGGTTTCGAGACCATGGAGTGAGAAAAATGAGGCAAGCTAGGTTTGGGTCGCCTATATAATCCTATCAAGGGGCTAGCATGAGATTTCCATGGCTAGGCAGATGACTTGGGGCTTTTCGCGCCACTTTGCTCTGAGGGTTAGATAATGGGTTTTGCGGTTTCCATTGGCCCAGCTAACCTGTCTCTACTCTTTGGATCACCTGGGTGGAAGAAGGCCTCGTTGGTCTCCTCTTAGAAAGCTTAAGTGTTTTTGTGGCTTGCGCTGCGGCTCCGCAGTTTCTTGCACAGTTGGGCTCCACGGATCCCCCGGTGCCGCGACAATAGTTCAGTCTGTACAGGACAGGTTACGGTCACTGCCAGCCCAGCGTCCACGATTCATTTCGTGTTAACCACACCAGTTATGCACTCACCACTGCGCAATATATTTCGTCTAATCCCCGCTAACAATGAACGGAACCAAAACACTCAAGTGACCATCAAGTACGAGAGACATTACGCATCGCGAGCTTTCTCCAAAATAGACACAACGCACTACACCACGTCGTTAAGCTTGCTGTTATTGGTACAGTTTGCGCTAAGGTGTCTAGGTAAAAAGCTCACAAGCAGCTTCTCTAGATATCCTTAACACCCAATATAAATCAAGGTGTTTTTTCTGAACGACAAAATCTGAGGTTATCTCCAGATTCGCAAATTCGCTCCTATCAGAATTCTTTGAAATATCATGCCTAAACCGTCCACGGATCGCGTCATACACCAAGTGGCCAACCGGGTTCAACCTAGAAGCACTAAACGCCCTTGACTTCCTACATCCTCGGTACCTTGTTCAGTACCACTGGTCGATATATACAGTGAAGCCAGTGACAAATATAATGTTTTTCAGAAATACCTATCGTCCTTAGAGAAGCATTTATGATCCATGGATGATGTACTGACCATGCTGTTGTCACTCGCGTATATAGTCGATCCTTCTAAGCATCCGAACAAGGAAAGCCTCCTATCAGCTAGCCACTTCCTTGACTCAGTTGCGTCCGAAGTCCATGGGAGAATAAAAATTCCAAAAACGCCGTAGTCTTTAATGTTCCAGATCGTTTGACCCTTTCCTCGGTCAAACAGTCCATGCTCATGGCCTGTGGTATGTCGCGCTGCGAGCGCTCCTGCAAAAGACTCAGAAAACGGTCACATCGAAACATGTGTCCGCTACTATTTCAATTCCTGGAAGGGAGCGCTGCCGTGAAATTCGTTAGAAAGAGCGAGTCCATCGCAGAGTCTACTTCATTCAAAAATATAAAAATTACTTCTGACAAAACCCCTCTCCAGAGGGAGGTTCTTAGATCAATTGCCGGCAACCAGGTACTCCCTACCAAGCGATCCAGTGCCACCCAATCCCCCTGAACAACTTCACACCGTCAATAATTCATCACCACTCCAGCTGACTAGTGCACCATTGCAAAATGTGAACCTAGATTTGTCCCGTTCATCTCCAACACCACAACGTCCCCCTAAAAGGCTCCATGTTGCACTCTAGTCTCCGACACTGCCTACCCACGGGCGAGCAACACAGCCCTTCCACTCAGCTAGCAGCCATTCACGCCCAGTTCCATCCACCAAACGAGCCAAAAATGGCAGATTCCAACGCTCCACCCCGCACAGAAAAGCCAGCTGCAACGTTGTTTCCTGGTGCCTGGGTCAAAACATCACCCCGTCACCTGTTGCTCCTAATGATCAAGAAAACCCCTGCATTGACGTCGTCAAGCCCCCATAGTTACGAACGTTTGAGCAATGCGTAGCCAAATTCGCAACGGATCCCGAAATCAGAAGGCGATTATCCGTGATAATTCTACGATACTAGATTATTAAAATAAACAATAACATAAAAAATATACAAACCTCAATAATACGATCACAAGGACTCAACAACGAGAAACCGAATAGCAGCGTGTGAGCAGACAGCACGTGCGTCACGCAGGTCCTGAACAAGGATGTGCCAAAGTAGCGCTCTGGGCGCGAACAAACAACAATTGGTCCAGAAAAACAACCAGTTCGTAAAGACAAGTCAATAGTGTATGGAAATGAGTGATGTTGGGAACAACACTGAATCGCGAGGGAAAAAGGGGGACTTTCCACGACCGGCTGTTACACCGCCCACCAAAATCCTCCTAAATCCTTAGCAGAGTCAAAGGTTCGGTATAAAGGTACTGATTCTTTCTACCTGCCCAGGCCCTGCTGTCAGTGCGCGCGTCTAATGCTCGTCGTCAACGTTCTACTACTGGTCGCACCTAACTCATTGGCTACATAGACGTGGGGTTAGTCTACATCTTTCACAAGACCAAATGGCCGATGGCGGGCGTGAATGGTCACATAGACGTTGTCCTCGTAAGGGGCCGTCCGGTCCTGGATGTACGTGCTTGAGTGTGTGTGTGAGTGCGTGTGTGTGTGCCGGGGTTACAATGAAATCACAGGTATGACTACACATCGAAGGAGGACTTTCTGCAATGTCAACAAAAGACCGCGTGGCAAGAAAACGAGTAAAATGTAGCATGTGTGTGTGACCTGAGCTCCGCTACTTCCACATATGCAAGGGGCGTTCGGTAGCGTCAACAAAAAGCAAAACAACGAACACTGTCACATGTATGATGGGTTTATGGGATGTAGAGTGCGTCGTGCATGCGTGTATGTATCGGTAGTATAATGGAATCGCACTCATCACCGCATATCGGAAAGAACCTTCTGTAATGTCAACGAAAGGACCGCGAGCACCTTAACGTGTTTGACGGAGATTGTGTTGTATATATGGTGTTTCTTCATCCACCTCGATTACTGGTGTGAAAAAGGCTTACTAAGCCTCAGGGTTATCAGCTCCTCCGTCTTCGCTCTCGAGTAGGTTAATACTGCGTATGTCACGAATGAGCACTCCGTTAGCTGTCTTCACCTTCACCGTTCTTATCATTCCGTCAGTGCTTTTGATGGTTTCCGTAACTACTCCCAAAGACCAATTGCTGAAATGTGCGCGTTCGTCGGCGATCATAACCACGTCCCCAACTTTGAATGGTCTTGTTTGGGTCAGCCACTTCTGTCGAGTCTGCAAAGCCGGTAGGTACTCCCGCAGCCATCGCCTCCAGAAGACCTTGGCCAATTAGTCCGCTTGCTTCCATCCGTGGAGGTAGCTCCCACGAAGGTTTACCGGCCCTTGGAAACCCTCGTTCGACCTTAGCGTCACTAAGTCGTTTGGGGTGAGCGCCAGGTGGGTGGGGTCGCCGTTCATTACTGGAACCAGGGGGCGGTTATTCAGGATTCTCTCCACCTCAGTCATGACGGTGTTTAGCGTCTCGTCGTCGGGCGGCTGCTGCTCCATGATTGACAGCAATATCCGTCTGGCGGACCGTATCATGCGTTCCCATACGCCGCCGCGGTGACTGGCCTGTGGGGGGTTGAAATGCCATCGTATGCCGTAGGCCACGGTTCGATCCTGCAGTTCGTCCCTGTTTATGTTCTTGTGCCAACGCTGCAATTCCCGGTGAGCACCCACAAAGTTCGATCCATTATCTGAGTATATATCGGCCGGTACGCCTCGTCGGTTGATAAATCTCTGCAAGGCCCGTAGAAACGAATCGGTCGTCAACGAATGTGCGACTTCTAGGTGTACCGCACGTGACTTCATGCACGTCATGATACATCCATATCGCTTTTCTAATCTTTTCCCGCACTCGATCCACAAGGGCCCGAAATAGTCCAACCCGGTGTCACTGAACGGCCACCAGCCCGTAGTCACCCTGCATTCTGGTAGTGGGGCCATGAGTTGTTTGCCTGCTGTGGCATTGCGTCTCCTGCATTGCACACACCGTCGGATTACGCGTTTTACAGTCTCTCGTCCTCTCAACAACCAAAGACGCTTTCGGATGACGCACGTCACGTGACTTTCCCCGCCATGTCCCTCCACGGCGTGGACGTGTTGAATCATTAGCTCTACTACAGGTTGTCTCGCAGCCAGCAGTATAGGATACTTTGTGTCGAAGTTCAGGTGGGCGTTGGTCAGCCTACCATCCACCCGCAGCAGTCCGTCGATGAGTTTTGGGGTTTAAACTCTTCAGCTCGCCTCTTGGAGATGGCATGTCTTCATTGGTCGGCCCCACTTCTTCCGCCCTCTTGAGTTCTTGGGCGAAATCCTCGCGTTGTATCATTCTGAAAATATCGTACTCTGCCGCTTGTAGCTCATCGGGACCTATCGGGCCGACCCGTATCCGGCCTGAGGGCCGTAGCCCTTTCATGACTAGTAAATTTCTCTTGAACCTGGTTAACCAAACTAGCGAACGAAGCGTCTTCATCCAGGGAGAAAACCTGACCAGTCGCGATAGAATGGATGTCGCTTCGACAAGGTTGGCCACCAGCACTACACCTTTGATCTCCAGTTCCACTTCCGTAGGGGTTTTTAATCCGAACACGGGCCAGTCCTGTTTGGGCAAGTGCAGTAAGTTTGGCCCTCTCGTCCACGTGTCCAGTTGCTTGAAGTTGTTCGCACCTCGGGAGCAAAGGTCGGCTGGATTATCGCCAGACCTGACATGACTCAACTGGTGCGTGGCTGATTCATCGTGGATAATCGTGAGCCGGTTAGCAACGAAAGTACTAAACCGGCTCCGTACGTTGTTAATGTAGTAAAGTACTATCGTTGAATCCGTCCAGAAGCTAACCGACCAAATGTAGAGATCAAAACATCTCTTCACAGCTTGCACCACCCTGACTGCCAACACGGCCGCGCTGAGTTCAAGGCGTGGGATTGAGACCGACTTCAGTGGAGCAACGCGGGCTTTGGCGAACAGGATCCTCGTGGTATATTGTCCATCTCCTGCGCACCATCGTCCGTACACCACAGCTCCATAACCGACTTCGGATGCATCGGAAAAGGCAAGTAGTTCGCTAGTCCGTGTCGTATGGCAAGGAGTCAAACATCATGGAATCCTTAGGTCCCCCAATTTCTTCAAGGTGTTCAAAAATTCTTCCCAGTCCAACCGGTCCCCTCGGTCCAGTTACTGGTCCCAATCAACTTTCTTACGGTACAGCCGCTGCAGCAAGATCTTTCCGGGTAGCAGCCATGGTGAGACGAAACCGAGCGGGTCGAACAAACTCGAGACGGCAGATAGTATGCCACGACGGGTTATTGGCAGCTCGGGAACGTTCAGTTCGAAAACAAAATCGTCCGTTTCCGCGTCCCATTGTATCCCTAAGGTGCGCTCGATAGGAAGTGGAGAGCCGTCCAAATCTCTTACTTTTTCGGCCTTTTCGTGAAACGGGATGACCTTCAGCACTTCTGAAGCGTTAGACATCCTTTCTGTTAGACGGAAAACCGCCCTCTTTCAGCAATCTCGTCAGACCCCTGAACTGCTCTAGAGCTGATTCCACATCATCGAATGACCCAAGGTAGTCGTCGACGTAGAAGTTCCTGCTGACGCCTTCTACCACCGTCCGATGTACTAGATCGCCATGTTTGTTCGCTGATTCTCGGAGAACATAATGTCTGTTGCTAGTCCACGGGTCAACAAAAGTGCGCCATGGGAGGGGAACCTCGAACTGTTTTTTGAAGCCTCTAGTGCCTTGCCGCACCGTTTGTAGGGCGAAGTGATCTTCTTGAGACAACGTCGGTCTTTCGTCTCAAATGTCATGAAACTCCTTTTCATAAAGCCGTTGCAGCTGATACTCTATGCGGTCCGTTTCGGCGGATAAGTAATTCACGGAACCGCGTACCCCTACTGGACCGTATAACATCCATCCCAGAGCCGTGCGTACAGCATAAGGTGCCTGGCGATCGCCCATTCTCTGGTCAAGCACCCAATGCGCCTCTGGCACGTCGCATCCGATGAGGAGATCCACTTCATCATCTTCCCAGTCTACAACGGTTATATTCTGCAGGTGGGGCCACCGAGTCAAGATTGCGTTCACCGACCTTGGTGCTCGCATGGGGAGATCCGCTAACGTGAATGCCTCCGTTGGTTCAATTTCCTCGTTAGTGTCTAGAGAGATGAGTTGCAGCCTTAATCTACCGGCAGTCATTACCTGTGTTCCGCCCACCGTGCTCACTGATAACGACGTCGCACCTTTATCCAGTTGGTGTTTGTCGGCAAACCGCTCTTTCACTAAGGTGGTGTCGGATCCACTATCAACGAAAGCCAACGCCTTGACTATCCCAGTCGGAGTCACTACTCCCACGGCCACTACGCCTAAACGTACCGGTTTACTGGCAGATTGTGAAGTTGAACAAATCACGCTGGGCTTGGCACTCGCCTCGGATGTGGTTACTCTCGCCTGATGCAGCAGCCGATGGTGTCTGCCCGTGCAGCCCTCGTAACCACATCGATTCCTTGTTCTACAGGCTGCTGCCCGGTGCGTGGTTTGAGACAGATGAAACATGCTCCTGCCATCCTCGCCATTCCCCACCGTTCGTCTATTGTGGCATTGCCGAACTTGGGGCATTCTGGTAGGCCATGGCTAGCGCCACAGGATCTGCAATTTGGTTTCGCCGTAGCATCTCGTGAAATGACGTGTGTGTTGGTCCAAGGCTGGTACTTTGGATGTTCCCGTACAGGGGTTCGGACTTGGCTAGTACCGGGCTTGTTTGCTTGGTTGCTGTCCCGGACGAGTCGGCCGAACCTGCTGTCAGCTATCTTCGTTTGCCTGTTTAAGTATTCAGTCAGGTCTTCGAAGTTGGCTTCTCTGTCGCTTTGGCTTATCCGTTCCGCTTCTTCCGCCCACCGACCCTGTAGTTCGGGAGGAAGGTGACGGACTATATTTTCCAAATTGGGCATGGCGTCTAGGTCAGCCCTGTAACCTAAATGGTCGAGGACTATTGAGCAGTTCTGCATCTTGATCACCAGGCCAGCCATGGTGTAGACGTCGTCCTTGGTTCTCTTTGCCTCTACCGTCACGCCCTCTATTAGGTTACGGGCTACTTTGAACGGTTGGACAAACAAGTTCCTTAGGATCTTTCTTGCTCTTGTGTAGCCTTGTTCTGGGTCAAGCATGGTGCACCCGTCGATAGCTTCTCTTGCTCGGCCTCGGCAGTAGTGAGTAAGGTAGAGAAGCCTTTGCCCTGGGTCGGTTACCTTATTTTCAACGAACGTCTCGAACTGCTTGACAAACTTGCAGTATTGCTCAGCTCGCCCGTCGAAAACCGTTAACTCCACTCTAGGCAGATCGATCGATGGTGGTTTGTAGTCGGCGACCGGCGTGTGGTTCCCTACCTTATTGCACTCTAACCTATCGGAAGTGTCGAAGTCGCTGGTCTCATGCTCTCGCTGTTTCTGTGTACACTTCTTCTCTGCTTACTGCGCCTGTAGTCTAGCCGATAGTGACTGTTGCTCTAGTTCTAGTATTCTCAGCTTATATAAATCGACATCCTTACGATCAATATTGCTCTCATTACCACATGAACTAGCACTGACAGGACTAGGCGATCTAGCATTAACTAAAGAATCATATGTACCCAAAACCTCCCCAGAGACTTGCCGTATTACTTCCTGTCCGGATTCGACTGCTTTCGATCCTTTTCTTGGCATTTTGCGTGATTTTTTCTCGTTCCAAATAGATCTATTGAGTATTTTTACGAACGTTTGAGCAATGCGTGGCCAAATTCGCAACGGATCCCGAAATCAGAAGGCGATTATCCGTGATAATTCTACGATACTAGATTATTAAAATAAACAATGACATAAACAATATACAAACCTCAATAATACGATCACAAGGACTCGACAACGAGAAACCGAATAGCAGCGTGTGAGCAAACAGCACGTGCGTCACGCAGGTCCTGAACAAGGATGTGCCAAAGTAGCGCTCTGGGCGCGAACAAACAACAATTGGTCCAGAAAAACAACCAGTTCGTAAAGACAAGTCAATAGTGTATGGAAATGAGTGATGTTGGGAAAAACACTGAATCGCGAGGGAAAAAGGGGGACTTTCCACGACCGGCTGTTACATCCATCTCTAATCGGCAGTCGACCTATTATCCCTTACGCTCTAGCTAACTGGCCCATTACCCATCATCTTCTTCCTCCACGGCCGTACATACGAAACCGCATCGCCTACCCTGGCGCTAGCCCATTAGTGCATCCATTTGATCCCACGGAGATCCGCGTGCCCAACTGCCATATTCCACACCCATAAACTCAGACGCCGCCGCCATCACGCCTAGAGATGCAGGACGGGTCGCCAGCATGCACGCTAAAGGGTGCCATAACATGTGGCTCGCGCTTGACACTTTTCTGCCTCGTGATATGCCCCATTTTACCCCTCTGCAACATCAACATCCTCTGCAGCCTCACCACCCAACTTTGCCGTATTCTACTCTGACCCCACTGCACACTATGCCGACTGACCCCACATACCAAAGCCTCTTTCATCAGCAGCACTTTCGCAACTACTCCACCCCCTCACACTCATTCCATGGAGCCCTGTGAGATGCCTGCCGCTCCCAGAAACTCTACCCATAACGCTATTCCCGTCTCACTCCAATCCCAATTACCCTGCCATTTGTTACCCTCATCAGTAGGCAGCCATCATAACCATAGTTGCCCCTTCACCTTTGCCTCTACCCCCAAATGACCCATAACACCTCTATTAACTCTCCCTCGATTTATACGTGATTTGCCTCGAAGGTCCCACCTAGGGTCACCATGTCCTCCCTCAGATCTATTATACCATATTACCAAATCACCTCACCATCCAGTATTAATTTCCACTGGACTTCATGAGTTCATCGGACACCGATGGTATTCCCAATGAAACTTTTCGCCCCCATACCGACCCACTATCGCCACTAATAACATTCCCTCGATTTTATCATAGTTCCCCTCTAAGAGCTCCATTAAACACCGCCTTTGAATCCCTCTATCGATAAACCAAGGCCACCTACCCGCCACCGCATCCAATGCTACTTCCCATTAGTCTTCCAGAGTGTCTCGCCCAACATGCATCCTGCAGCAGTCACCCTCCTGATGCCTCCACGGACCTGACACCCTTCAATCAGGCTTCCTATATAGATGACCACATCGTACTCTACAAAACGCTACCATGAAACTCACCTGCTAATCTCCCCAGCCCAGTTAATACTCCCTCTGGTGACACCCTCCTGGTTGACAACCCGGCTGCCGGAAGCCTACTCGGCCCTAACAGTCTTCCGCTGCCCTCACGCGGAGCCCTGGCGCGTTGTAACCTCAAAGTTACAGGCAGAGTTTCTCTCCTACTGCTGAGTTCCCGTTTGCTGTTGAACAAAATTAATCACTTGAGGAAACGTGTACTTGCTTCTAGCTTTGATATTATTCTGGTTACAGAAACATGGTTAGCCGATCACATCCCAACTGATGTTGTCTCGTTGGTAGGCTACAACTTCTTTCGGGTAAGCAGAGTGAACCGCCGAGGCGGTGGTCTTCCTGCATACATTAAAAATAAATTTACTACCACCCTCCTCCACCACCCAGTGATTGACTGCATTCCCAACTCCCTTCGGCTCTCCGTCCTAATTCCTGGAAACGTGTTGCATATTGGGTGCGTCTGCCGAGCACCTACTTCTATCTACTCTGATTCCCCGCATATCATTAGGGCTTCCAAGTACATTTCCACTCTATCCTTAGGTCCGAAGATCATAGCACGGGACTTTAACACTCGGATTTTTGTTAGAATACTATGACTGCCTCCTCCCATTTGTCCGATTTCCTTCTGGACACCTACACTGCAGGATAAACACAGCATGTCTCCACCCCAACAAGGCATAAAAATATCCTCAACTTGGTGTTCACTCATGGCCTCCCTGAAGTGAACGTCTCCGTCACACAAAACCTTCCCGGTAGTGGCCACAAAATAGTCATACGTCACTTCACTGTTACACAAGAATCATGCCTACCCGAAGTTGTCGAAATCAGAAGCCAAAACATCTACAGGTTGACTAACTGGGCCCAGTTGCCTAACTCCCTCCGGGGCATTGACTGGTCGGACTTCTTCCTCACATCCGATCCGCAAAGAGAAGCTGATGTGTTCTACGTCGAGTTGTTTTCCTCCATAAGTTGCCTTGCCTCAGCCGTTAGGCATATTGGAGCCAAGACTACCAAAATTGACAGACTTCGACAAGAGATTTGTAAGCTCCAGAACTCATTTATCAGGAATCGAGATTTCTCTCTGACACTCACAATAAGCCGATTCTGCCGTGATCTCTATGTGGCAACCGACAATAAACTCAAAAAACAAGAATGGACCGCACTACAACAGCCTCGTATTGTGAAGCTTCCTTCAAGACTGCTAAAATCTCGCAACTAGTGCAGTAATGAAAACAGTATCCCATTTTCTATCCAAAGTGGCACCCACCTTGACTCGCCAGAAGATATGGCTGAGGCTTTCAACTTCTATTTCGCCTCAGCTCTCATTACGGACACTAACCCTCCACCATTCTGCTACCGGTGCTCACATGGGACGCGATATCAACTATAACATTTACCACGGCCAACATCAGGAAATTCCTGGCCAACGCTGAACCCTCCTATCATCCAGGGCCTGATGTACTTCCACCTGCCCTACTTCGATTTGGGAACCTGACCTAGTACTCCTATTGGTGAACCTCTTCACATTATCCGCGTCGTCCGGAATCTACCCGGCTCAATGGAAAGCGTCCCGTATAATTCCACAACACAAAAATGGGACTCTGCATGATCCGGGGAACTATCGCCTCATAAACCACACTTCGATTGTTTCCAGGCTCATGGAGAGGATAGTAAAGGACCAGCTTGCAAATTTCCTGACTTCTTGAAGCCCCATCAACCCAGCCCAGTATGGGTTCCGAGAGTCCTGTTCGTGTCTCACGTGTCAGGTGGACTTCCTTAATTTAATCACTTTCAAAGCAGACAGCAACAAGTCTATCATCGTCATCTTTCTCGATACGACTAAGGCCCTCGACCGTGTATCTCATGCTCGCTCACTGCCAAAAATTAAATCCTACGGAGTCGCTGACCTCCTTCTGTCTTGGCCTTCATCTTACCTCTCCGAAGGTTCTCAAACCGTTATCGTCAATGAAACATCCTCTCAGCCCAAACAAATTAATAGCGGGGTCGTAGAGTGTAGCTTTCTAGGTTCTCTCGTGGTTGCACGGACTGTTTCATTTACGCACTCTCCCTCCTCGAAGGACACCACAAGTCCTTAGGTATTATATTTCTGCTATTTTCCGGGTCATCTGGACTACTGGTTCAAGTTCATGTCCTTCATCACGCAAAATTCTCCAATTTTTCGTTGGTGCTTTTTCGAAAGTTTTCTTTGTCAGTTTACTCACCCTTGCGACTTTACATCAACGCTATCCAAAATAGTGCGCGTTTTTACTTCATCACCGCTTTACTTCATCACGTATCTCGACGGCGGTGCCTATTTCACTCAATTCGCAAATGTGCGTCTGCCCGACCTTCAAACTCAAATTTGCCGGGCAATCGTTCGTGCGACCACTAAAACCTGTACACTTTTAGACTGCATTTACCCAAATAAATATCCAAGGAACCTTTTTGTGACCTCACCTGTATAATATGATCATGCAATCGAGCATGCTTCGGGTGTCCTCGAAATAAACCATTATTATTATTATGTACATGAATGACTCCCTCCAAGTAGTGCATCATGGCACGACATTCCTCTTTGCTTACGACGTAAAGCTAGTCTATACTTTTGAGGCAAACGCCATGCACTCAGCTGTCAGTGATATTCTTTCAGGCTTGGAGTTCCTTGACGAATGGTGTACTCGATGGCTGATGAAGTTTTCGGCAGCTGAGAGCTCTCTTCTAACTTGCAAATGCCGCGTTCCACCCCGCTCCCTCACAATAAATGGTCCGTTGATTCCCACTACTCACTTTGTAATGGATTTGGACCTGCATTATTCATGTTCTTTTAACCTTCATGAGCAAGCATTGACCCGAATTGGCAAGGCAAGAAAGATGATTGCACTTATCCTCAGGACATACCGTGCTCAGGAGAGCAAGTTCTTGATATTCAAGGCACACGCCAGGTCGCTGCTAGAATACCGCCCCCTGATCGTTACCCTGATGCGAGAGGCCGACCGGGTCAACATAGAGAAATTACAACGCTCCTTTACCAAAATGTTACTTGGCACCTCTCCCAACCTTAACTACAGAACTAAGTGTGAATCAATCCGGTTTGAACCTCTATGGTTACGTCGTATCAAGCTCAAGCTTTCATTTCTCTTCAATATTCTGCACTCAAAAGTCTACCCATCCGACAGTCCACTTGACTTCTCCAGTGAGACTCCTTACTCCCTTCGTTACAAAAAATTCACCAATACAACTCCCATATCTAGGCTCTCAATCAGATCTAGATATTTCTCGGTTGTCTATCCCAGCCTCCGGAATAAGCTTCCTGGCTCACTGCCACCGTGTCGCACGCTGATACAATTTAAAGGAGCACTGTGCAGAATCCTAGACCCATCTCCTGTAATCAACATGACCCGTGATAACATTAACATAGACGAAGCATATGAAGACGGCCTTGAATTTTAGACTATAATGTGCCGCAGTCTTTCACGTCCGACCACTTTCTCATGACCCGTCTGATGATCGCACCTACGTATACAGATATATATATATACCTTGGTTATGCTCCACTCACTTTTCTCCTCTTTCCCCACTATACCGTGCCATTTTACATAATTTGCACCCATTAATAATAAAAAACACTTCGTCCCTTAGTGATAGGCGCTCGCCTTCACTTAATTCCTCTGTCTCAGGCTAGAACACAGCCGTCTCATCTTGCTTTCCTCGCACCTTTCTTGTACACCGGGGTCTTGCCACACAGACTGTTATTACTCAATAACTAGGCCTCACTTCTCTGCGCATATGCTCATGGAAAGATAAGACCCCAATACAACCGAAATCCGTATACTCTGATTTCGCGTGACCCCGCAGAATACCGGCCTGTTTGCCTTCACATGAAAAATCCTCACATTACCACCAAGTATTTTCCTTCCTTTTCACTTTTTGCCGCCCTTGACCACAGCTGGTGAACCGACCAGACTGCTATCTTATTATTCTTCTTCCAGAACATACGCTCTTCTGCTGTTTATTCATGGTACCCAAATGGACCCCCTCTCCTCATCCACCGCCTACGTGATATCTCCATAAATCTTTTCTATCACCAATCTACCCTAGAAAATAACCAGTCTCCGTCCAGAGGTCCCTAACAAACTGGCCCACTAGCCGAATGATAACTAATTGTTAAGCTAGCAAAATGTTTATTTTTCTGGTTTCCACTAAAACGATAATCAAAACCCTCAGATGGAACACTATCCAGACTGCCGCACTCCTGATCACTTTCAAATCGCATTGGTTACTTGGGTAGCCATCGGACAACTCGACGTTACTCTCTGATAGCCATAGGGACCAGACAACCTATTCATTGGTTTAAACCTATACTCTTGCCTGCGGACCTTTTATGGGGTACCGCACACGGAGCAACAAACCCTCATAAAAGCCTCGCCGGATCGCAGAGGTGATTCCTGACACCAACCATCAACCCAAATCTGCTCAACATCTATTTCCAATGATCCATTCCAACAGTTCAATTCTTTCCGCGTTGCAGTACGAAACCAGTGACCGGAGCCCAGCCCTCGCCGCTGTCCACTTCGTCAAACCAGCCCCTTTTTGCTTGCAACTCTCAACCTTCTACCTGCCATCACCTGCAAACAAGGTCTTTATGAAACAGAATGCCAGCCATCTGCAGCCAACCAGAATTTGGCCAATAGTTTCTTTTGCATACAAAAAGATTTCTCTTTACACTCTTCCAAATTCTGCCTAGCCGCGCCGGTATTATTTGTCTCCACTAGTCCGTTTCTTTGACGGCTCTACTTTGAAAGTCCGTTCTGCGTCCATACACCATTCGTGATCTTCAAAGGTTCACTGCAATCCTTGTGAAGCTTTTCGCCTTCATGTGAATTTCCATATGACACTGAAATCACCTGCACAAAGGGTTTGTTTAATTGTCACCTTTGACTCACTTGCATTTATTTCACATGCTTCCCCCACAATTAGTTACCCAATGCTGCATCAGCGTTCTAAATTTCGCTGGCATCTCTGACTGCACGTAGATAGCCCCATGGGTACTCTACTTTTAATCTTGTTCTTTGGCATCTCTCCCGCCCGGTTACTCGTTAGTGACCCTCCACTTATCCCTTTTGTCAGCAATCCCACGTTTTTCCAGCTATCCACACCGTCCTCCCCAAACTCGAAACAGATTTACAATTCTCGCTTCAACCATCAGCACTTTAGTTCACTCAAACACTATATAACTTTACCGTTGTACTTCGGTTGCTGTGTGATTCGTCAATTTAGAAATTGTGAACACCTCACAAAACATTTACTGCTGTATTCTCTGATCTTGCCTTGTTCATGTGTATTGACCACGGTCAAGAAATATACAATTATCAATTATCAACTGTGCAACAATGGAAAATGTCAGTTACAACACACCCCAGAGTGACCACAGTGCTGCTCTTCGCCCGTCTAGTGAACGTACTCAGAACTAACTACCAGGAAGTGTCTCGTACCGCTTACGATACATGGCTCTCTGGAACGACTAGACGGCCTGAAGCTTAACACTCCACGAGGGAGACTTCCACTTGTTCACTGCTCTTTTGACGAATGAGTGTGATCTGCCAATAATTCTAGCCCGAACCTTTGCAAGATTCTTCTCGAGTCCCCTTGTTCGGGGATTCAAGGCCCTTTGGATTAGACTATCCGGCGCTAGACCGGAAAAGCCTTTCTTTACTGTAACGACCGGTCGTGGAAAATCCCCCTAAAACCCTTGCGATTCAGTGTTTTTCTTCACATCACCCACTTGCCCACACTATTGACTTGTCCTTACGAACTGGTTGTTTTTCTGGACCAATTGTTGTTTGTTCGCGCCCACAGCGCTACTTTGACACATCCCTGTTCAGGACCTGCCTGATGCACGTGCTGCTTGCTCACACACTGCTATCCGGTTTCTCGTTGTTCAGTCCTTGTGATCGCATTATTGAGGTTTGCATTTTTTTGATATCATTAATCATACAATATTCTAGTATCGTAGAATATCACGGAAAATCGTCTTTTGATTTCGGGATCCGTTGCGAATTTGTCTACGCATTGCCCATACATTCGCTACAATACTCAATATATCAATTTGAAACGAGGAAAAACACGCAAAATGCCAAGAAAATGATCGAAAACATTTGAATCCGGACAGGAAGTAACACGGCAAGTCTCTGGGGAGGTTTTGGATATATATGATTCCTTAGTCATTGTTAGATCGCCTAGTCCTGTCAGTGCCAGTTCTTGTGTTACTAAGGGCAATATGGATCTTAAGGATGTTGATTTATATAGGCTGAGAATACTAGACCTAGAGCAACAGTCACTATCGGCTAGACTGCAGGCGCAGGAAGCAGACAAGAAGTGTATACAGAAAGAGCGAGAGCATGAGACCAGCGACTTCGACACTTCCGATAGATTAGGGTGCAATGAGGTAGGGAACCCCACGCCGGTCGCCGACTACAAACCACCATCGAACGATCTGCCTACAGTGGAACTAACAGTTTTCGACGGGCGAGTTGAGCAATACTGCAAGTTTGTCAAGCAGTTCGAGACGTTCGTTGAAAATAAGGTAACCGACCCAGGGCAAAGGCTTCTCTACCTTACTCACTACTGCCGAGGCCGAGCAAGAGAAGCTATCGACGGGTGCACCATGCTTGACCCAGAACAAGGCTACACAAGAGCAAGAAAGATCCTAAGGAACTTGTTTGTCCAACCGTTCAAAGTAGCCCGTAACCTAATAGAGGGCGTGACGGTAGAGGCAAAGAGAACCAAGGACGACGTCTACACCATGGCTGGCCTGGTGATCAAGATGCAGAACTGCTCAATAGTCCTCGACCATTTAGGTTACAGGGCTGACCTAGACGCCATGCCCAATTTGGAAAATATAGTCCGTCACCTTCCTCCCGAACTACAGGGTCGGTGGGCGGAAGAAGCGGAACGGATAAGCCAAAGCGACAGAGAAGCTAACTTCGAAGAGTTGACCGAATACTTGGACAGGCGAACCAATATAGTTGGAAGCAGGTTTGGCCGACTCATCTGGGACAGAAATCGGGCAAACAAGCCCAGTACTAGCCATGTCCAAACCCCTGTACGGGAACATCCAAAATACCAACCTTGCACCAATACATACGCCATTTCACAAGATGCTACGGCGAAACCAAATTGCAGATCCTGTGGCGCTAGCCATGGACTACCAGAATGCCCCAGGTTCGGCAACGCCACAATAGACGAACGGTGGGGAATGGCGAGGATGGCAGGAGCATGTTTTATTTGTCTGAACACCGCGCACCGGGCGACAGCTTGTAGGACAAGGAACCGATGCGGTTACGAGGGCTGCACGGGCAGACACCAACGGTTGCGGCACCAGGCGAGAATAACAATACCCGAGACGAGTACCAAACCCAGCGTTACTTCTTCAAAGCCACGATCTGCCAAAATCCAGCACTTTTAGGCTTAGTGGCCGTGGGAGTAGTGACCCCAACTGGGGTGGTCAAAGCTTTGGCTTTCGTTGATAGTGGATTCGACACTACTCTAGTGAAGGATCAGTTTGCCGACAAACACCAACTGGATAAAGGTGCGACGTCGTTGACAGTGAGCACGGTGGGCGGAACACAGATAATGACTGCCGGTAGATTAAGGCTGCAACTCATCTCTCTAGACACTAACGAGGAAATTGAACCAACGGAGGCATTCACGTTAGCGGATCTCCCCATGCGAGCACCAAGGTCGGTGAACGCAATCTTGACAAGGTGGCCCCACCTGCAGGATATAACCGTTGTAGACTGGGAAGATGATGAAGTGGACCTCCTCGTCGGCTGCGACGTGCCAGAGGCGCATTGGGTGCTTGACCAGAGAATGGGCGATCGCCAGGCACCTTATGCTGTACGCACGGCTCTGGGATGGATGTTATACAGTCCAGTAGGGGTACGCGGTTCCGTGAATTACTTATCCGCCGAAACGGACCGCATAGAGTATCAGCTGCAACGGCTTTATGAAAAGGAGTTTCATGACATTGGAGACGAAAGACCGACGTTGTCTCAAGAAGATCACTTCGCTCTAAAAACGGTACGGCAAGGCACTAGAGGCTTCAAAAAACAGTTCGAGGTTCCCCTCCCATGGCGCACTTTTGTTGACCCGTGGACTAGCAACAGAAATTATGTTCTCCAGCGAATAATACGACTGAAAGAACGCTTTATTCGAGACCAGCATCTATGGGACCGATACTCGGAATAAATGAAGCGGAACGAAGCCCTTGGTTACGTTGAAAAGGTGCCTGCCAACCCCGACGGCAAAGGGGGTATCTGGTATCTGACTCACCACCCGGTTATCAACCCCAAGAAACCCAATAAACTGCGCGTGGTTTCCGACTGTGCGGCCAAGTTCCAGGGCAAGTCGTTAAACGATCGCCTACTTCAGGAGCCTGACTGGACCACACCACTGATCGATGTTTTGTGCCGTTTCAGAGTGGGTAAAGTGGCTTTGTCTGCCGACATTAGGGAAATGTTCCATCAGGCGAAGATTCCGGTAGGAGAACGAGATGCTTTGCGTTTCCTGTGGTGGGAAGGGAGCGACCGGGACAACGCAGTGGTGAATTAAAGGATGACCGTCCACCCCTTCGGAGCCATATCGTCACCATTTTGTGCAAACTACGCCCTCCGAGAATCAGCGAACAAACATGGCGATCTAGTACATCGGACGGTGGTAGAAAGCGTCAGCAGGAACTTCTACGTCGACGACTACCTTGGGTCATTCGATGAAGTGGAATCAGCTCTAGAGCAGTTCAGGGGTCTGACGAGATTGCTGGAAGAGGGCGGTTTTCCGTCTAACAGAAAGGATGTCTAACGCTTCAGAAGTGCTGAAGGTCATCCCGTATCACGAAAAGGCCGAAAGGGTAGGAGATTTGGACGGCTCTCCACTTCCTATCGAGCGCACCTTAGGGATACAATGGGACGCGGAAACGGACGATTTTGTTTTCGAACTGAACGTTCCCGAGCTGCCAATAACCCGTCGTGGCATACTATCTGCCGTCTCAAGTTTGTTCGACCCGCTCGGTTTCGTCTCACCATGGCTGCTACCCGGAAAGATCTTGCTGCAGCGGCTGTGCCGTAAGAAAGTTGATTGGGACCAGTAACTGGACCGAGGGGACCGGTTGGACTGGGAAGAATTTTTGAACACCTTGAAGAAATTGGGGGACCTAAGGATTCCATGATGTTTGACTCCTGGCCATACGACACGGACTAGCGAACTACTTGCCTTTTCCGATGCATCCGAAGTCGGTTATGGAGCTGTGGTGTACGGACGATGGTGCGCAGGAGATGGACAATATACCACGAGGATCCTGTTCGACAAAGCCCGCTTGCTCCACTGAGGTCGGTCTCGATCCGATGCCTTGAACTCGGCGCAGCCGGGTTGGCATTCAGGGTGGTGCAAACCGTGAAGAGATGTTTTGATCTCTACATTTGGTCGGTTAGCTTTTGGAAGGACTCAAAGATAATACTTTACTGCATTACAACGTCCGGAGCCGGTTTAGTACTTTCGTTGCTAACCGGCTCACGATTATCCACGATGAATCAGCCATGAACCAGTGGAATCATGTCAGGTCTGGTGATAATCCAGCCGACCTGTGCTCCCGAGGTGCGACCAACTCCAGGCAACTAGACAAGTGGACGAGAGGGCCAAACTTACTGCAATTGCCCAAACAGGACTGGCCCGTGTTCGAATTATAAAACCCTACGGAAGTGGAACTGGAGATCAAAGGCGTAGTGATAGCAACCAACGTCGTCGAAGCGACATCCATTCTATCGCGACTGGTCAGGTTTTCTTCCTGGATGAAGACGCTTCGTTCGCTAGTTTGGTTAACCAGGTTCAAGAGAAATTTACTAGTCATGAAAGGGCTACGGCCCTCAGGCCGGATACGGGTCGGCCCGATAGGTCCCGATGAGCTACAAGCAGCAGAGTACGATATTTTCAGAATGATACAACGCGAGGCTTTCGCCCGAGAACTCGAAATTGCGGAAGATGTGGGACCAATCAACAAAGAAATATCATCTTCAAGAGGCGATTTAAAGCATTTTAAACCCAAAGTCATTGATGGGCTGCTGCGAGTGGATGGTAGGCTGACCAACGCCCACCTGAGCTTTGACACAAAGTATCCTATACTGCTGGCTGCGAGACAACCTGTAGTAGAGCTAATGATTCAACACGTCCACGCCGTGGAGGGACATGGCGGGGAAAGTCACGTGACGTGCGTCATCCGAAAGCGTCTTTGGTTGTTGAGAGGACGAGAGACTGTAAAACGCGTAATCCGACGGTGTGTGCAATGCAGGAGACGCAATGCCACAGCAGGCAAACAACTCATGGCCCCACTACCAGAATGCAGGGTGACTACGGGCTGGTGGCCGTTCAGTGACACCGGGTTGGACTATTTCGGGCCCTTGTGGATCGAGTGCGGGAAAAGATTAGAAAAGCGATATGGATGTATCATGACGTGCATGAAGTCACGTGCGGTACACCTAGAAGTCGCACATTCGTTGACGACCGATTCGTTTCTACGGGCCTTGCAGAGATTTATCAACCGACGAGGCGTACCGGCCGATATATACTCAGATAATGGATCGAACTTTGTGGGCGCTCACCGGGAATTGCAGCGTTGGCACAAGAGCATAAACAGGGACGAACTGCAGGATCGAACCGCGGCCTACGGCATACGATGGCATTTCAACCCCCCACAGGCCAGCCACCGCGGCGGCGTATGGGAACGCATGATCCGGTCCGCCAGACGGATATTGCTGTCAATCATGGAGCAGCAGCCGCCCGACGACGAGACGCTGAACACCGTCATGACTGAGGTGGAGCGAATCCTGAACAACCACCCCCTGGTTCCAGTATTGAACGGCGACCCCACCCACCTGGCGCTCACTCCGAACGACTTATTGAAGTTAAGGTCGAATGAGGGTTTCCAAGGGCCGGTAAACCTTCGTGGGAGCTACCTCCACGGATGGAAGCAGGCAAACTATCTGGCCAAGATTTTTTGGAGGCGACGGCTTCTAGAGTACCTACCGGCTCTGCTGGTCAAAATAAGCCATTCAAGGTTGAAGATGTGGTGATGATCGCAGACAAACACGCACATTTCAGCACCTGGTCCTTGGGAGTGGTTATGGAAACCATCGAAAGCACCGACGAAATGATAAGAACGATGGAGGTGAAGACAGCCAACGGAGCGCTAATTCGCGACATACGCAGTATTAGCCTACTCAAGAGTGAAGGCGGGGGAGCTGATAACACGGAGGCCCAGTAGACTATTTAGCACTAGTCATCGAGGTGGGTAAAGAAACACCATGTATGGAAGAAATCCCGACATACTGACGTATCAAACCATCATACACTCCGACACACACTCACCCACATTTTACCCGCCATACCACATGGTCTCCGTCAAACCCGTTACAGTGCTCACAAACTTTCGCTGACTTCACGGGAGGTTCTTCCGATATGTGGTGATAAGTGCGATTCCATTGTACACCCAGACACATACACACATACCAGATGCACGGTACACCCCACAACCTCTATCAAACATGTGACGGTGTTCGTCGTTTGTTTTATGTTGACGTTACCGAATGCCTTTTGTGTATATAGAAGTAGCGGAGCTTAGGTCACGCACACATGCCTACATTTTACTCGTTTATGCCATACAGTCCTCGTCAAATACGTTACTGTGCTCATAGTCTCTCGTCGGCATTGCAGAAGATCCTCCTCTGATGCGTGGTCATACTTGTGATTTCATCATACACACGCACACTCACGCAAGCACATACGGCCAGGGCAGGACGGCCTTTCCAAGGACAGCATCTGTGTGCCCACCTCAAGCCCGCCATCGGTCATTTGTTCTCGTGGAAGATGTAGACTAGCCTCGCGTCTGTGTAGCCAACGGATTAGGTGCGACCATGAGTAGGACGTTGACGATGAGCCTTAGGCGCAAGCACTGACAGCAGGGCCTAGGTAGGTAAGAAGAATCAAGACCTTTATACCAAACGTTCGTCTCTGCTAAGGATTCAGGAAAATTTTGGTGGGCACTGTAACGACCGGTCGTGTAAAATCCCCCTAAAACCCTTGCGATTCAGTGTTTTTCTTCACATCACCCACTTGCTCACACTATTGACTTTGTCCTTACGAACTGGTTGTTTATATGGACCAATTGTTGTTTGTTCGCGCCCACAGCGCTACTTTGACACATCCCTGTTCAGGACCTGCCTGATGCACGTGCTGCTTGCTCACACGCTGCTATCCGGTTTCTCGTTGTTCAGTCCTTGTGATCGCATTATTGAGGTTTGCATCTTTTTGATATCATTGGTCATACAATATTCTAGTATCGTAGAATATCACGGAAAATCGTCTTTTGATTTCGGGATCCGTTGCGAATTTGTCTACGCATTGCTCAAACGTTCGTTACAATGGCCATGGACTTTTCTATGAGATCTTCCCAAAGTCTTCTCCTTAACAGCAAAAAAAGACTAAGAACACAGAATCTCCGCTCACACATCTAAAAACTCTGCCCTCCAACCATTCGCGTGGCGAGATGTTGAACTTTCTTTTGGCAGGCGGCGTCTACTTTGCAGAAGTGAACCCTAGCCTGGGCGCTACTTTCTAGGTGGGGCTGCATCATAGCCATGTAAATATGTGTGAATATTTTCGACTGCCAGTAAGACACCTGTAACCGCCGTCTAAAGAGCTCACCGTGAGCACTTTGTGCAGCAGTGCTGCACTGGTCCGACCATTTAAATTCACTGCTCATGATGGCCCCAAGATCGCTAACCCTACTGACTGCTTCTATGGCTTACAGCCCCTGGTCACGAGCGACAGTTGGACTTTCTGTTGCCCTTGAAAACGAATTGCCCTTTTCAGCGTTTGGATGCAGGTCTCATTTGTATGCTCAAGCCAGGACGGTTCCTTTATCCCTTCACAGGTCGTCCGTGCTCATAGATTCTACAACTTTAACATCACTCGAAAAATTAGAACTAGATGGTTCAAGATAGGATCCCAACCTTCATCAAACGAACTTACGGATAAGTTTCTCGGCACGAAACCAATTTTCTTTATTGCGTCATCACCGACACCATCATAGTTTCCTCCACTTTAGGGTCCCTCAGGAACCATTCAATATAGTAACATTATACCGGAAGAGACCGTAACAAATATAGTGCTATGCTAGCAGGGTAACAGTCCCATTAAATCACATCGTTCCTTCAAACCCACCTTACCGCCTCCGTGCTGAACTGCAGACTGCGTAAGCATGCTAGATCGAGGGTTACCACTTCCAGATCCTCTTAGCCGTAAAGCCCTAGGTTTTTCTTACTATCCCAACACTGCCACGCCAACTTGCAAACCAGCATATCTGAGGATCGAGCCTATGAAGAAGGCATCGAACTTTAGAACCCTAGCTTCAGTCTCTCCTCCCGCTCTCTGCTATCCGTCGAGCTGGCCTTCAAAAACGGGTTCAACTACTAGGATCACGGCACTATATTCCAAACCTACCATTTTCTGCCTAACGACAGACGATAGGCTTACCATTTATTATTATTTTTTACGTATAACCCACATTGCAGAAGGATAGTTTTCGTCGTTTACAATTATAAATATCTAGATGCCTGCCGGTTCTCGCTACTCACCCACGTTCACCTACCATCATCTAACCCTTATACATCCCTGCCTCATCTAATTCACTAGTCGGTTTCCACAACCATGTCTAAACAATTACTGCCTCCCTCGCCATATAATACTAGGGCAGCCATGTAAAACAACTCCTCTCTAGCTGCGGGTTTTAGCCAATGATGTTTTCCCCCTGCACCAAATTACCCAGTGGTGCTGGATCCTAAGACATTAAGTCCTACCACCCACTAATTCACTCCTTGATCCCCTTATTTATCCTGGCTTCCGCTCCTCTCAGCTTTATACATTTATATATATACATATATATGCATATATATATACCTGTTCACATATATATATATATGTAAATATATAACATTTTTATATACTATATATATATATATATACTCACTACTGTCCTATAATTATTAACACAAGCACGGTGAGTAACTCAACCCTCCTCGATATCTCTTAGCTTACAATGCCTCTCTTCCGCACCAGGTCCCACCACATATACTTCCCTCACCACCTCTGCGATTTCGAACTGGAAAATCCAGTCTGATTCATCCCACTTAGCGTGACTCATTAACTGAACTCAACACCCAGTTATGACGTTACCATTTCTGCTCCCACCCTATCCACCAGCTAAGGTTCTTCTGTAATTTCATGCAGAACTTGGTCTTTACTCCTCCTCAATGACCACTCTAGGCGAAATACTAACTTTCCCATTGAAAGTTTTAGCCACACTTGGGCGTTTCCCTTTTAGTCTCACGTTTCATGGCCTCAATGTGTCTTTGGGATCCGCCACACCGATGAGCCCGTGCTTAACTTTTGTTCTTCTTTCCGTTAACCGTTGATCCTCAGCTGCGTCACTCTATCTCACTTTCCTTGCCATAGTCTTTTGCGTCCAACCGCTTTCGCATGACCCGTCCGATGATCGCACCCACCTATACATCTATATATATATATATATATATATATATATATATATATATATATATATATATATATATATATATATATACATATACCTTGGGTATGCTCCACTCACTTGTCCCCCTTCCTAACCAGATTGTGCCATTTTACAACACAGTTTGCATATATATAAATAAAACCGCTCCGTCCTTTAGCGATGGGTGCTCGCTCTCACTTAATTCCTGGCTCAGGCTAGAACTCAGCCGTCCCATCCTGCTTTTTTGCGCCTTTCTCGTACACTGAAGCCTTGCCACACGGATCACCATTCCTTAGTAACTAGGCTTCACTTCTCTACGCATATGCTCATGGTAAGTTGAGACCCCATTCCAACCGGAATCCGTATGCCCCTGCCGAATACCAGCACGTTTGCCCCCACATGAAAAATCCTCATTTTACCACCCAGTGTTTTTCTCCCTTTTTACTGTTTGCCGTCCTCGACCACAGCTGGTGAACTGACCAGACTGTTATCTTCCTGTTTTCTCATTCTTCTTCCAGATCGTACACTCTACTATTGTTTTATTCCTGGTTCCCAAACTGACACCCTCTCCTATTCCAAGACCTGCCTGATATCACCCTAAATCTCTACTATCACCCAACTACCCTGAAAGCTACCAGTCTCCGTCTAGGGATCCCTAATAGACCGGTCCACTAGCCAAACGATAACTAACTGTTCGGATAACAAAATTTTCATTTTCTTGCTTCCATAAAAACGATAATCATAACCCACAGCTGGAACACTCTCCAGACTGCCGCACTCCTGATCTCTTCCAGATTGCATTGGTTACTTGGGTAGCCATCGGCCGAACCGACGTTTATTCCGGAATACCGTAAGGACTGGGCGATTTGATCAATGGTTTAAACCTATACTCTCGCCCGCTGACGTTACATGGGGCACCGTACACGGATTAACAAAACCTCATGAAAGTCTCACCGGATCGCAGAGGTGATTCCTGACACCAACCATCAACACATCCGCTCAACGTCTATTCCCAAATAATCCAACCCAACAGTTCAATTCTTCCCGTGTTGCAGTACGAAGCCAATGGCCGGAACCCAGCATGCGCAGCTGTCAACTTCGTCAAACCAGACCTTTTTTACCTGCTTCCCTCAACATCCTACCTGCCACCACCTGCAACCAAGGTCTTTATGAAATAGAATACCAGCCATCTGCAGCCAACCATAATTTGGTTACCAATTTTCTATCAAATACAAAAAAAAAATTTACACTCTTCCAACTTTTGCCTAGCCGAACCATTGACGTTTGTCTCCACTAATCCGTTTCACTGACGGCTTTTCTTTTCTTTAAAAGTCCGTCATGTCCATACACCATTTATGCTCTTCAAAAGTTCACTGAAGTCCCTCCGAAGCTTTTCGCCTTCATTTGAATTTCCATATGACAATGTAATCACCTGCACAAAAGGTCCGTTTTAATATCACCTTTGACTCACCTGTCTTTATTTCACATGCTTCCTCCACAATTAGTTACCCAATGCTGGATCAGTGTCCAATATTCCGCTGGTATCTCTGACTGCACTTTGAAAGCCCCACGCTTGCTTTACTTCTAACGATGTTCTTTGGCATCTCTTCCGTCCGGTTACTCGTTAGTGACCGTCCATTTGTCGCTTATATCAGCAATCCCACGACGGTTCAGCTACCCACACCACCCTCCAGCGATTTCGAAACCGATTCGGAATTCCCGCCTCAACCATAACAACTTTTGTTCACTCAAACACTACATGACTTTACTGGTGTATTTCGGTTGCTGTGTGATTTATAAACTTAGAATCTGTGAATACCTCACATTGACATGTACTGCTGTGTACTCTGATCTTGCCTTGTGCATGCGTATTGACCACGGTCAAGAAATATACTATACTATAATAATCATTTAGAATGCACACGAAACGGCCCAACCGTTGGACTCAACCCTGGCAGGCCGCAGCATTTTACCTCGGTTCCCGGCGAGCCTAATCCACTCGGAAAGTGCGGTAGGTGCCACTGACCGCTTGAATGAACTTTATCCTCGCCCCATTCCCGTGAATCTAACCAGTTCATTACAGTTGTCGTCATTTATTACCTTAACCCGCAGCTGGAACCAAGTCCAGACTGCATTCCCTATTTATTTCAGGTTTGTCGCCTCCCACTAACTGCCGCCAAACTGGATAACCAAAGATGCAACTTTTACTCGTGCCCATTCTTTCCCTGCTGTATAGTTGGTTTGGCACACAACCCGCAATGAGGGGTGTGAAATATGATAATATATATTTTTAAATGAAAAGAGTCTTCAGAATCATTCTGAGTAGGAAGTTGAAAAGGACGGGCAGGAGTAAAGACAGTTTGGATGTGAAAGTTATCAAGTTTGTTCCCGTGGTATTCACAAAACCTGTCACCTTCATTACATGCTTCCATACGAATGTAGTGAAAAGGGTACATGCACAACTGAGAACCCCTGTGATTTTGAATCTCCCATGGCGTGGATAGCAAAGGAACAGCATACAAAGTAGCAATCTCGACTGAGTTAAACTGAATAATTCACAGGATCCATAAGTCTTCAGCGGACTACACTCAACCAAATCCGAGATTTTCTACCCTAATCATCAAAACAGTCCGGTCTAAAACACCCCAGGGAAAGATTTGGGACTATTCCTGAACACATCGAGAATGCAGAAACTTGTACTTATCATTTTTAAATTTCGGTACACTATACTGCATTATTTCATCCTAAGACGTTAGTTCATTACCTCCTATCAACTTCCACTGAGCATAATTTATAAACATCCTGAGATTACTTGGCACGGTTCATTGTTCCAAATACCATTATGAATTATGGTACCGTACAAAGAAGTAGAAAAAAATACTTCCATGATACAGGCAGCGCCCAAAGTAACCGGCAAAATTCCCCAACTTCTGACAATGGTCTTCTTAGAAACTGTTTGGGGGCTAAACGCTCTCTTTGTGCTAACCAGGATCATAAACTTGAGTGTTGTTCAATAAAGCAAGACCACATTTCCATGCTTTAGACCTTTCTGGATTTAATGACACGACAAAATTCATCTGAAACTGCATAATAAAATAGTTTCTTAAGGAGCCTTTTTTGAACTAAAAATTGCACCTATGCTGCTTAGGCAGCACCGGCCTCCCTATTGAGTGCCCCTCACTGTTACATTGAGTAACCCCCAATGAAACATAAAAAGTATACTCAGGCAACGGTCAGCGATGAACTCGGAAAACGTGCTTGCACCGTACCATATTTTCAGAATCGCATAACAAATGAAAAAGCTATCATTAAATTTAACCTTTATTATGCTAGGGTACTTGCCATGTGCTTTTTCAGGTTTATCGCTAACCGTCCCCTGAGTGTACCTTTTAGGGTCACCAAATGTTACGGTCAGTGGGCACTCAGGACTTACAGAGTAGTTTAATAACTCACGTTGAAAATGAATCGCGGATACTTTATCTTATGGATGCAGTCTAAAAGATGGCTGAAAATGTATCTCTTGAATAAGCACTGTGACATTCGATGAACTAAAACTTGCCTCACTTAAAACCTTGTTATTTTAGACAAGACGAGTGTTTTAAATGTACAAGAGGCAAGAGGCTTTAGAAGAGTTGAGTATTCCCTTTAGGGGACACACTTTAAGGACACTCGGCACTGACCGTCCCCGGAGTGTACTTTTAGCGGTCACTCAGTGATACAGCTAGAGGGATAAACAAAAGACCGTGTATACTGTGCTGCAGTGCGTTCAGTTTTGTTGTATGGTTGCGAAACTTGGAGTCTGCGTGCTGAAGATATTCGTCGTCTTGAGGTATTTTACCGTGGATGTTTGCGTAGTATCACGAAGATTGGGTGGAATAGCCGAGTGAGCAATGATGAGGTGAGGAAGCGAGTATTGGGTACTTATTCAGAGAACGTTCTGTCACAGCGTATCCGGTTTATTAGACTTCGTTGGTTGGGACACGTGTTACGTATGGCAAACACGTCTACCGTACCGTGTCCTATTCTCCGGCTCCCATCACGTTTGTTCTGGAAGGCACGGCTTGCGAGGCAATGCCGCCTTTGCAGAAATCAGGTCAGATCGAATGAGGCCAGGTCGCAGAACTCGGAGCTTTGGTTAGTAAAAGCCCATATGCTGACTCTCCATAGCTGCAATGTACCCACGGTGCTTCGACTGCCGGGCCGTCCTAGTAATGTGTTTGTTAATTGATTGACGATCCAGCACAGTCAAAACATCTGCCTATTGCCCCTTGCTACTGCCACAAGATACTGTTGGATGACTTTATAAACTTCTTGCATTTGTACGCCAAAATCTTCCATGGCCTCAGTGCTCCCGATTACTCCATCGATCCTTCATCGAGGTGCTGATTTTCTCCTGCCCCTCCCCGCACCGAAGCGGCCCTCCTCACTTACCCGTGTTTAGAGTGAGCTATCATGTTTCGGCCCACCCAAGTAATATTATCAAGCCTTCCTGTACCCAGTTCGAAGATGGCTGCCGCCCGCAATCCTGGGGTCATCCGCAATTGGAAAACCTGGGCACCTCGAGATGTCCACCCCGTCATTTATACAGATCGAGAAAACGGGAGCACTGGCACCGACCCCTGCGGCACCCCACTTGTATGCTTTACCCAAACACGAAGTGTCCAACCAGTAAGGTGTGCTGTAAGCAATTTCAGCGCCTGTCGTACAATCCCCATGCCCTGAACTTTGTGCAACTGTAGCTTGTGGTGTACTTGGTCGAAGGCTTCCAGAAAATCCAGATAACACATTTTAACTCGTTCGCTTCTGTGTAAACTGCCGGTTACTTCGTCAAGAAATGATGAGAGACTCATTAGACGTGATTTCTTCCCTAAGAATCTGTTCCGTATCACTGCGGTTATCCTGTGGTGTTCAATATGCCTTGTGATCTCATCTCTAACGATGCTTTCAAGTGCTTTCAGTACCACCGAGAGCAGGCTAACGGGCCAGTAGTTGGAGACAATCTCCCACTTGTCTCCCCTATGAATTGGCACCACTTCGGCTTTTAACCAGTCCGAAGGTAGCATGGCCGAGGCTATGGACCAGCTGAATGAACGTGCTGGAGCCCCGAACGCCGCACTTGCCAGCGGACATAGGATGGCGAGGTCCATCCCGTCCGGCCTGGTCGCCTTATTTCGTTTCAACCTATTAAAAGTACTCTACGCTTCTATGGGTTCTATAAGGATTTCGTCCCTTTGGGGGACGCGAAAGGGTTCTAGTAACGGCGGATGGTTTCCGGCGCCCGCTGTGCCTACCAGCTCGAAGAACGCTTTGTGCTTCCGCTCCGTCTACGGCATTACTTGCACGCCTACCCTGCTCGTTCACAACGTTTCCTACTGCCACTAGTGGGTGGGCCTTATATTGTGCACGGTTGTATTGGGCCTTGAGACACATTTCGGCATTTTGTGTCAATCTTGCACCACATTGTATTTGACAATTTACTGTACTCTATAAGCTGATGTTGGACATGTTCGTCGACACGACACCAGGGCTCACTAACTCACTGCTCGTTCACGCAGCTAGTTCTGGGAGGGTTGTATTCTAGAGTGAATCTCGGGAGCTCTTAGAATGTGGTGCACAGCTGCATCTAACAGCATCCTGCCACGGTCTGTTCCGCATGAGTATAACCCTATTTTGTAAAACAGCTCGTATGTTCGGATTTGAGTGTGACCTCTGCAGCCTGAAACTAAGCTCCCTGGTGTTGTACTCCGGGCGAGGCTGTGTCGCCAACCCGTGCGCCATTTGCGCCCGCACGTGATTCATTCTTGCCCCGCTGACCTTGCTTTCGAGTGCACAATGCCACTCTATCCCACATTGTGCTTTGTTCTGCTCTCCCAGTAACACGCTACTAGGCGCGCTCGTGACCGACGTTGATTCTTCGTTCATGTCCCTTTGACAAACTATTAAGCTTTCGCTCGCCAGTGGATGATTCCCCCTTTTGCCTGCCTGCCTACTGACTTGCGCGTCTACTGACGTGCTAATAAACGGGTCTCTTGCGCACTGGGCTCTATGAATACTAAACACAACAGACAGAAACAAACAGATCACACAAGCCCGTGCCCGACAGGCCCTTAATAATATCGAAAGCCTTCATTAAGTCACCGCGGCCGCTAAGACGCGCTTAGGAGCAAAGGTTAATCTCTAGGCCTTTGACTAAAGATTCACCCTCTGGCAGGCGATCATTCTAGTCGCATGTCGCTGCATTCCTTCAGAGCATTCCTTATCTTTACGATGGCGAGGAGCCCACGCCGACACAACACTACAGAAGCTGCACCAAAACCTTGTGAAACCAAAGGAATACCTCTGGTTTTTTGCACTCGACAATATTACAAAACCCAGTTAATACCACTGCGGCAATATTTGCAGCTCTTTGACATTGTCATGAATGCTTAAGGTCCTGCGCAACCGCCACACCTAGGTCTTCAACTTCCGGCAATTTTTGAAACGAGGCGCTTTTCGTTCCGCCTACTTTGGCAGTCGTGACTTGGCATTCGGTGAGATTCAAGGGCAAATCCCATCGACCCACCCATCCTGGAGCAGCTTCCATATCCTGTAATAAACTGACCCTCGCAATCTTCACATCATCTGCAAAGATGAAACAAGGGTTGCTCAATTCTCTCTCCAGGTCATTCACGTGTAGTAGGAACAGCAAGTGCCCCAGTACCGAACCCTTTGGCAGGCTCCTAGTAACCTGCTCCGACCATGGTGGATAAAAACCCACCTTGACACAGAAGCTACAATTCCCAAGAAAGGGTGCTATCCGAACACCTGCCTCCCAGATCACCCCAAAGGTACGCAATTTTCAATCTAGCGGGCGATGACTTGCAGATTAGAGGGCCTCACTGAAATCCAAATAACAAACCTCCACTGTCTCGCCTTCATCCATTCGTCGTGTAGTCTCGTCCAAGAGCACCAGTGGGTTTGTCGAACACGATCGTTTCTTCATCCACCCATGTTGTCCCGGAGTCAACAAATAGCTGACAATCTCATGCAAGCAAAATTTCTCCGTGAATACACCTTCCAAGCACTTACGCAGCTTTGATGTCAGGCTGAAACGGCCTATAACTTTCCGTTTTCTGCCTGGACCTTGTCCCATGCAGTGCTACAGCAGTGGCCTTACGCTAGTCCCTCGGCAACTCGCCAGCCCTTAGCGGCGCTTCGTACGGCTGGGTCAGGTCGGGTCAGGTTAGAAGACTTGCGGCTTTGGTCTTATTGATAAGTCCAGGTTCTTGTACCAACAAGCCTCAGGTCTATCCCGCCGCGCTGCGACAATGGGTTCCCCGGTACCGTCCATGTGGCTTGTTAATCGGTTTATCTGCGGAAATAGGGCGGAAAAGGGGATCGCTGTTGGCAGGCGTGACAGTCCCACGACTAGCATACATGGTCGTATCTCCCATGTGTCCTTCCCAGCAGGTAACCCCCCCCCCCAACGTCAGGTGGCTAAAAAGACAGGCATTCTGGTGGCGACGAAGAGAAGCAACGGACGAGGAAGTTACAGAAAAAGAAAGATGGAACAAGGGAAACGTTTTACTAGGGACCAACACCCGGTCTTGGAGAGGAGCTAGGAGCTGCTATCAATTGGGAAGTTTATTCTCAAACTACAGGGAACGATGCTCCGTTGCATCAAGCCAAACTTGGTATTTCTGTATAAGCTATTGACCAAGTAATCTTAGTCCCCCAGGCAGTTGTGCTTCTCCCCGGGTACTTGATATTCATTCCGTGATAGACAGTATACTATTATCACACCCTCCGCAAGGACCATTCTAAGCTCGAAGTCCTTTACTTTCACGTGCTCCAGAATCTGGAATAAAATTCCTTTGTACATCAGATCTTCTCAGTCAAAGTGTACATTCGTGCACGCCACAGATAAATTCCTTCCTGTCCCAGCTGTTTTTTGTTCACTCATAGTTCACGTAATTGAAGTTCAAGCTTACGAGAAAGGCCTCGACTTTTAAGCCATCGTTCTGCTTTCCCGCTTCACCCCACCTTCCAAAATATCTTCACAGCTTTTGAATTCTGAATGCCCTGTTTGACAGCTCTTCCTTAGACTTCGCCATCGACCTATTTGAAGAGTGTCTGCGCCCACTAATTTTTCTTCCATACCAACTCACAAGATCCTACCAACTTCAGTTTGAAATGATGCCTCCTAGACGTTTTCGCATTTATAAGGAGGCCACCGCAAAACTCCTTACAGTTTGTCGATATGCCTCATCCGCTCCACGATTTACTACCTTTATTTAGTCATATCACGTCTACGGCCCTGAAACCAACCTCAACAACACTGTAGAAACTGCGTCAGTAACTACTACCTGGTCCGCTGTATATATATATATATATATATATATATATATATATATTCGGTACTGTCCTGTAATTATTAACACAAGCATGGTAATTTACCCAAAGCTCTTCGATACCTCTTAGCTTACAATGTCTCTTCCCCACACCAGGTCCCACCGCAAATACTTCCATCACAACCTCTGAGATTTTGAACTGAAAAATCTAGCCTCTTTTCTCTCACTTAGCGTGGCTCACTAACTGAACTCAACATCCAGTTATGACGTCAAAAATTCTGCCCCCATCCCTCTGCCCCAGCTAAGCTTCTTCCATAATTTCATGCAGAATTTACTTGTCCTCTTCTACTTACTAACCACTCCAGATCAAATCCCAACCTCGTTACTGAATCTTACGGCTCTCAGTCATTCATAGTTCACCGTTTCCTTTTTTGGTCTCAAGCATCATAGACCGAGATTTGCCTTGGTCCATCTACTAATAGACCAATATTTAGGCCTAGATGATAATGCTGCATGGCCGTCTGCCGATCGCTGTTCCCGTTGGCCCTGTCGTCCAAGTTCCCACAATCTGTCGGGTTGGTTCCGGACCAGGCACCCTTATCGTGGATGCTCCGCCCTCTGTACAACCATCAATGAACGCTCACGCCAATCCCAACGGTGCGGGGCGCGGTCGGATCCCCCGCCTTGGCCGGCACACATCGGGCATGCAGGAAGTCTGCAACGATGTGCGAGCGCAATTAGGCTGATGGATCACACCTGCTGTATTCACTTTACGAAGTGAATTTCAGGTTGGGTGTCCAGAGCACGGTCAGCCCAACCCACCAACACAGGCTGCGGATTGCACGCTCCAAGTTTCCTCACCCTGCCGTATTTATCACTGTCCTTTGCGGACCGCTTGCTGCTACCATTCTTCCCCCAAGTTTCGCTCATCTATCGTTCTTGTCAGCATTCTTATCACTTCTGTTCCGTGTCGTTCTACCTCTGTATGCACACACATCCATTCTGTTTTTGTTCCGATCGCGTTTCACAATGACAACCCTCACTGCATGATGTCACTGTCACCCTATCCATTTTAGTCTGCCCAATCCCGAGACACGTTCTCTTCTACCCATTTCGACCCTGCCGGCTCCTAATCAGTATTCACTTGGTACCTCCATAAGCTTATAAAGCTCATGAATGGCATACCTCACTAGACACCATTTTGCGATATCCTCGTTTGTCCATATTATACCTTCTACAATTACGCACCAGACACATCCGTAACCATTACCAATCATCATATAAGAGCTAGCCGTTCCAGCCTTTGCATTTTTTTACAACCTAATTTATTTTCTTCTCACCCCTTCCACATTTTTCACGTCTTGGTCTGTAGTTCTTCCGTGGATCTTCCTCTTAGGCAGTGAAACGATTAGCAGATTCTGGCCCAATCCATTGGTGCAATAACCTGTAAGCAGGCTGCTCTTCAGTTCCGGTCTCTCGCCTCCGACGCACAACTATTTCTCGTGCATTTTTGTTCCATCTCAGGCTTTCCCATCCGGGTTCTCTTCTCCTTCTCCGTCTTCATCCTATGTCATCTGCAGTGAAAAGATCTGATTCATCATTTCTCACCTGGTTTTCTATGGTCATCACTCTCGTCTGCTTCGTACATCGTTCGCCACAGGTATCTTCATTGTGCACTTCGGACTGCTCTGCTTTTCCGCGTTCCATTCAGTTTAATGCCATAATAACATCATCTTTCTCACCCACAGTTTCAAACCATGCGATCCACCATTACCTGATCTTTCTGATCCCTCACTTCCTTATTTCTCTTCCATGTTATTTGCTGTTACATCTGGTGCATCTTCGCACCACAGTTCTTCTAACCTCCAAGCCACCCTTCCCCAGTGGGCTTTTACACCCCTCCAACCACCCCGTACTTCCATCCGCTCCGCTTTCTCCAGCCATCTTCACGGCTATCTTCTTGCACAATGTGCGTCCATTTATTACCGCTTCACCTATGTTCGACCGCCACCACATGCCACACCTGCAATAATCAGACTTTAGATTCACTTTTACCTGTCTTCGTCGATCCTTTCCCTCATATTTCCTTCTGGCCACAGCCATCACTTTTGGGCTTCCAAAGCTGGTTCTCTTTTGCCGTTGATCCCCTATGTTCACCAGTCATAAGCAAATTTATCAGGGTTTATCCAAGTTAATTCCGCACCATTCGACACAACCCTTCCCGTCTTGTCCAGCCACTGCTACCACCGTGTCCTGCCTCTTCACTGCTATTTGCCCCTGCACTGATTTATGTATATACCTATATGTACTTTTCTTTCCACATATTTTCTCTGCCTCCTCCAGTTCTTCGCCGGCCAGTTCTTTTGCCACCATGCCACCGACCCTCACGATATGCTCCCTTTTGTCCATAACTGTGCCCCACATTTACCGTATGTCGATCCTTCCGTGGCATTGGTGCCATGTGACTCACTCTTTACGTCTTGCATTGCCAACTTCTTGCTTTCAAATTGACCTCGTCCGTCTATTGCCATAACGCATAGTTTATGGCTACCTAGACCTTAGCCATATAACTCAATTTTTTGTCGTTTTCTTCTCTTCTTTCTTCCTTTTTCCTTCATCGTTGGGCGTAACTATAGATTCTAATGCCGATTTTCAGTCCTCCTTCTGTAAAACGCTCAGGCACCTTTCTCCCCCACTTTGCTCGGCCAGCTGTTCCATCTGACCTCGACCCTCAAATCCACCGAGCCCATACTTGAATCCATCTCCGGGTTCATTTAAACCCGTTACGTTACTCCTTGGTGTGCATGCACTTATTTCCCTCTCATATCTACCTCATTTCTCCCCAGCCCCCTTTGTGTTACGTATTTCTAAATTTTTCATGAGTTTTGTCTATCAGTTTTGTCTCTTGTAAAATTTTGTTCATGCGTAAGGCACGCTTCGGGCGTCTCCGAAATAAACTATTATCATTATTATCAAATGAAAGACATTTTTGTTGGAAATGATGTTGGAAGCTTTCAAAGAAGGTTTCTGACCAATACCAGTCTAGGCGAGCATTGAACAGTGCTAAAGTTTAGGCCGCCACCGCATCACTCGGGAGCGGGATTGGGGACCACCACTCGGCAGGCAAATGACTGGGTAATGAAACTTCGAGAAGCTCACGGCCCGGCCATCTTCAGCTCACGCCGCCTGATGACTGTGTTGCCGCTAAGCGTTATAAGAGAGGAGCTTGGTTGCTATAGTTCCTTCAACCTTTTGAATACCTTGATGAGGCGTCCTCTTCGGCGTCTACGTCCCGGGGAGATCAGATTCGGCTGCTCCAATCTGGCTAGATGCGGCCGTATCCTAAGCCTCATAATGAACCTTGCTAGAGGCCGCTGTACTTTTCCTGGTACCCGCTTGTTACACACTAGTGGGGGCGACGAAGCCTAGACACAATACTCAAAGTGTGGTCAAGTTGTCGCTTTATAGTTAGGCAGCAGTACCGCAAGTTCCCTGGTGCGAACAGTCTTGGATAGTCGGACTACGCACGAGACGCTCTTGCTGCAGCGGTAACACGTTCCCGACCGAGCCCAAAAGATTCGTGTGCAGGTACACTATCTGCTGCAAGTTATGAACTGAAGCAACCAAGCACCTCTGCATCCCTCGCTCCTTCTTGCATGACAGACGGCAATAGGTTTTGCACTTTCCTGCTTCCAGAGGTGAACGTTGCTTGTCCACCCACTCCTGGATGCGCCATAGATCCCATGTATACTCGAGTCCGAGAGATTTACTACACGTTTTATGTCATCAGCGAACAGAAAGCTGGGGTTCGTGATTTTCCGGGACGAGTGGCTTATGTAGACAAGAAATGGCAGTGGTCCTAGCGCCGACCCATGCGATACCTTATAGTAGGCCTCGGCCAGGTTCAATTGGCCATCAACCGCTCAAAAGTAGAACGACCATCAATCAGGTGAGCTCCTATTGACGCCAAAAATCTGGGGGCTGTGCCAGTACCCCGTGACTTGAGTACCAAATTCCGGTGACTTACGTGGGCCTTCCGAAAGTCTAGATAACAATTTTCGGCCAGCTCACCCCCTTCCAAAGTTGTTGAGACCCCTTCCAGAGAAGAGAACAGGCCAAGTAAAGCCTTAAGAATCACTGCTTGGGCCAATGAACTCCCAGTTTCTTGCATTGCAAGCACGAGGAGTTCCAGTCCGTGTTTTGACTTCCAGGTATCCCTCAACAAGAAGCGGTAGGCGGGTTGGAGGCTCAAGCTCAAAGGATACCGGATTTTGTATATTCTCTTCCGTTCCGAAAGAAGACTTACTGGACGGCGCAGGGATACCAGACTCACCAGGGAGAAAGCGTGTTAGGTGAACCAGATGGCGTAAAATCAAATCGCAGCAACAGCAGCGCAAGTGATATCGGTAACAGTAACAGTAATATTATGTTTAAGAGGTTGGCAATGGAGTAGGCGAAACTATGCTTAACTGTTGCTTGAAAGCCTCCCTTATTGGAAGTCCATTATCTCTAGGAGGAGTTTGTTCCAAATAGGGACCATGCTTGCAGTGAAAACATTTTCCCGTAAAAGTGTCCGTTAGCGATGTTTCAGTAGTTGCTTATTGAGTCCTCTAAGAGATCAAAGTGTGGTCGCTTGAGGAACCGATCAGCTAGTCCAGTAGGGAGAAGGTGAAAATTGAGAAATTACTCCCCCTTACACGCCTTACATTAGGAAGATAGAAGTTTGGTGCAGCCTGCTCTAAAGGGCGAGAGTAGTTTGTCAGTCCCCGTGCAGTTTTTGTGGTCTTCCTTTGAACCCGCTGGAGATAGTCAAGGTCGCGGACGGGACCAGTATTTGCAATCGGACTGCCGTATTCTAAGGTGGAGGGGGGAAACAAATGCCGTGATGAATCCAGCGCTTTTCTTGATACGTGGGGAATGTCCTCTCATTAGGTTTTAAATTTGGATAGGCCTTCCTGCCAGTCTTCGGTTGACTTGAGGGAGAGGAGGGATCTTTTGTTGGCCGGAAAACAAGCATCCGATGTTTGTTTACCATCCGAATTGTCAGTGTTCCGTAAACTCGGAAGCTTCAAACTATAGAGCCTCTGAAGGACACACCGGCGAATTTAATGTCATTATTCGGCAGGCTCGAGTCCCTTGGCCAGCTCCTGGCCGCACCGGTCGCTGACTGCGGTTGTGCACTTGAAGGGTCCTGTGTGGACACATCGTCCATGCAAGTGACGATGTTGGTCTTCGCAGTTTCTAGAAGATCGTGGATATAGATTGCGATTACTAACGGAAGCAGCACAGAGATCTGTGGAGCTAATACAGTGGCTAAGGATTGAGGGTACTATGAAGCGCCTGCCCATACGGTAGGGGTGCTCTCAGACAGGAAGATCATGTGTATGCAAAAGGTTTCCCGGTGATACCGGGAACTTCCAGCTTGGGGATCAGGACAGTGTATGGCACTCCGTCGAAGGCTTTTACAAAATCTATGAAAATGGCGTGAGAGGTTATGCCCTGGTTGTAGGCCCGCGCTAAACTGTCCATGACGGTTTCGACGTCGACGGTGCTTGACTTATCTTGCATAAACCTGTGTTCGAAAGGAAAAATTAGCCTACTCGTTTTGAAAGTGGCGTAACATCGCCCGTTCGTTGAAGCGCTCAGATACCTTGCTAAATGTACCAGTGAGACTTATCGGCCTGTATTTAGATGGGAAATGCCGGTCACCTTTCCTAAAATATAGCCACCGTTACAGCTGGCATCTATAAGCTTGGGAACTTTCTGCAGCATGGACACTTTTGGAATGGGATGGAGTACGCGAAAACCACAACACACAAGCATTCTTCTGATATCCTAGGTTGTATTTCTCCCCGGCCCATTGACCTGTGCGGACTGACATGTGTGAGTTGTGGCTTAAATTCACAAACTTAGAAATGGATGCCGTGCATGATTCTTTGTGCAGCTTTTCGAGAAACAGTGGGGTTTGGGTAACGTTAGCAAATAATCGAAAGTAGAGCTAGGTTTCTGCAAAATCCTCAGTGGCTTGCTCGGACAAAGCAACTGTGGTACAGCTTGGAAGATGCAGAGAGGCAGCAGAACTTTCGGGATTCCTTATTTGATAAATTCGCTTAAAAAGAATGGATTTGATGGAGCAGGGCCTTGTGGGGAAACACTTTGGCACCTGTTCAAAAAGGGTGCATGATCCTTGAATTGCATCCTTTTCGAATATGTTTGAGTCCTGCAGCGTTTACTTTTGGCTGGGTTCAGGTTATTATGAAAGACAAACGAACCAGATGCTGTAGCAGGCGAGGGATGAGAAGTGGTAGTATACCCTCGGTGTTTTTTCTCATCTTTACTCCTGCACAAAGCGAGTATCTGCTTCGGAAGTGACTTACTCAATCAGTTGATTGTTTATTCACCTCGGCATCCTAGGAAATGGGTTCTTGTTGGGATGTGGGATACCCTCTAAGCCGCCGGTGTTTGGTCTTTTTGAAAAACTTACTATTCCGGGTGGCGAACTAGTCAGTGACCGTTGGATGACAACGTAAAAGCTGAGAAACCCCTGGTCACACCTCCCCACTGAGCAGAATTGGTAAGTTGAGCAACCTGGTGCGGCTCGTTTGTGATGACGAGATCAGATGAGAGGGGTTCTTCTTGAAGAATCTGGGTGGACAAGAGATATAACACTTCCGGAACTTCTAGGAGGGTACATATAGCGGCTGGGCAACAACTATCGAGTGTATGGAGTGCCAGCTGGGCTAATCTTCTGAGATAGTGTCGGGGTCCCCATCACAAATGGGTAGGTAAATTGGCGGGCTTTCCCTTCTTTCTTTCTTTCTGTGCTTTCTTCTGTGCTCCATCGGTGCCGCCGATTTGTTCTGTTGGCACTATAGCTGTTCGTATGTTGCACAAGCTACTAGCGTTAAGTTTACCCAGAGACTGTGGATGGCAGGTATTGGTGTTTGGAAGTTCACGAGTGCTCTGGGTGATGTTTTCTTTAGGCAGAGTAGAACACTACCAGCTTCACCTTGGTTTGAGTCTTTCCGGTTCGGTGATTATCCGTGAATACCTTCTTCTCAATCTGGGCTGTCATGAAAAGGCAAGACCTCTGAGATATCCGTTATGTGGGGGGGGGGTTGTCAGCCAACCTTTGCCTAAGCTGTAGCTTCTTGTAGGAGATGCTTGGGCAGCTGGTGGCTAGGCATCTGAGGGCTCACTAGTCGCTTTATTAGAAAAAAGAAGAGACCACTGTACAGAGATCTGTTCTGGTCGTACTGGTGTGAGATACGTCTCACGGCAGTTTCGGACTGTGGCGGTTGTCTCACCAAGTTTTTCCCGGTTTACTTCTCTGGGGGACGGGTTTTATTCCCCACATCCCGAAAAGGTGCGAAACGTTTGTCGAAAGGTAAAAGAGCTGCCGAAGTAGATGATAATGGGAAGAAGAGATGAAGAGGAATAAGCATGAAGTAAATGGGTTCAAGAAACCCTGTTCCATTCACTGGCATTCATGCATGAACTATCTTTGCCAGAATTGCGATTGTTTGTTTTATTGCCCTAAATCCTTATCACAGACCGGACTCTAACCGTTGCCTCGAGTGTGAGTCGCCAGCTTGAACTTTGATGCAAACGTTTTGGGAAATCTCATCTTCTGTATCTAACCTTTCGATATAATTCTGCTGCAGTTGTTGATTTGCTGTTCAATTTGGAGCGTAAAAGCCCAGAAGGAAAAATATTAAGTTTTGGTTATTTTAAAATTGCTTAATTTGTTGTATACAGTACAGTAGCTATTCGGAATCGACTTTGATTTTAGTTGCATCGAAATTGGTTTCTACGCGCTGCCCGAAATTTCCAGTAGCTGGACTTTACTTATGGTACCGACTGGCTTGGCTTTGTCGGGAAGATGCCCTATTAACCCTACTTTGTAAGTTTCAAAGCTCAGTTTCAAGGAAGCTTCCTTTCTGAAGGCAGGACACCTTGCTGTTATAAAGATCTAAACGCCTTCTCTGCCCATGTGCTTCAGAGCTGGGCAGAGCTAGGTCCAGGTGATCCGTAACTCCAAGTAACTCTGGATCACGAAGCACATGGTTCTTTGTGGGGTTGGATGTGGACTTCGACCTTGCCGCTTCTAGTTTGGTAAGGTGGACCTCAGGCAATCTAAAGAGCTTTTGGCACATTTTCATAACCCGATTCTTGAGATGCACATTTTTGGCCCTGGAGGAGGACTTCTTTAGAGACCTCTCCGAATTATTGCTTATGATATGTCATTCCTACTGACTGCTCGAGAATACTCTTGACTGAATTTCCGGAGTGATACGCTACAGGGAGGCCCAACTTCCCTCGAGCGGTTCAGGTTCAGTTCAGTTCAGTTTTTTTGAATAGCTTCAGGTCGAATCAAGTCGTAGGACTTGGAGCTGAAGCCAACAAATCAGTCCAAACTCTTGCAACAGTAAACTTCTAGAGGAGCCCCACCGGGCTGCATTTTCTGTGGAAAACTGAGACAAACCTATTGCGGTGGAAATACATTTGGAACCCAGTACGATAGCCAGTGCTATAGAAAGTAACCTGACAAACACCTGCCCAATTAGCCTCATATGATGGACTATTATCTGAGTTGATGCCGTTGACCTGCATTCCTGATACCACGGCACTCTCTGGCCCCCATAACCTAACAGCGGTTAGTCAGCTTCTTAGATCAGTGACGTCGGAAATATTGTGACAGTTGCAGAATGCGAAAAACGTAACTTGTCTTAACGTTCCTGGTCGTTTATACATCATATCAATTAAACCTGTTGTTCTCTGAGCCACGAACCTGGCTCACTTTCCATTTCATTGCAGCGGAAAAAGAAATGTTACAAAAGCAAGCTTGTCTCCTTTTATTTAGGAGTATAGGCGAAAGAATCGCTGGAGAATTCATCACAAGGCAGCGCGTAGTTGCAAGTGCCTTGAAGTTCAAGTCAATCAAGATACAAGCTAGCAGAACAGCTCTGCAAAGAAATAAGTAGTAAAATGTGAGGCCAAAAATACCGATTAAACCCGTATTTGGGTCCAGAAGGCACATCCCTCTTCAAGCACTTTAGAAAGGATCGGCAGAACCCCTCGAACTTCTTATAGAACACCCACAGGACTAGTCGGCCTACAAGAATCTCTTCCCGCATTCCACAAAACCACACCCGCCAAAGCAGCAGTGTGTATCAGCCAGAACTACGGGCCCGTCCGAGGAAAACCCTTACTGTACGCCCCCAGATCTGGATTACTACTACTTCTAACTAATACAGCAAGCTCTCAGTGGAATTCCTTCAGCTCCGTCTTCGCGGGCCCCCGTTTAGAACCTACTGAAACGTCTAGGCATACCACTCTTATGCCATATATGTCTCAGGCTGTAAACCACCTCCCAAAATACAGAAGCAAAGATATGTCAGTTTCCAATGCTAGTTCTTATTGTAGGCAAACGATACGAGGATGTACGAATAACGACAAGGGTATTTTCTACTCCAGGCCAAGTTCGTTGCCGGTCAACTTTCCCACCAGAGATCCTCACCTATCTCTAATTTTTAATACGTACATACCACGGGTAAATCAAGGCCCCATGCTTTAGCTGGACCCCATATGAACAGTACCAACTGGACATAAGACAGACAAATATTCGATGCCCCGTCATTTAGCATGCAGACCCAGGACCTTCTGCAGAATTTGCAAACTATAATTTATGAGTGCTTGCACACCGTATTAATGATTATTTTCGGATTAAATGCTGCGGCCATAAAACCGTTAGTAATTGTACCAATGACGACGTTGGGGGAACTCAAATTTCCAAGTCGTCATTGGTCACTTCGTGCTTCGTCTGGAACCAAATGCAACACACACGATCAGCCGCATTACCGGACGATTACGACTAGTTTAGTGACGGAATCCTGGTTATCAAACTCCTACCCAGTATATGACATTGAGAGTACTTGGCTATAAATCCTTCAGCAAAAACAACAAGTATATTCTTGGAGGAGGCTGTCTTGTGTATGTAAAGGGAACCCTCGCAAGGATAAGCCTTCAACAGCCTACCCTAGAGGGCATTGTCGATTGTAAGTGGTGCAGTTTTGGAGTCGTATGTCAAGAACTGCCACTGGGTTGCGTATTCCATTCTTCCAGGCCCAATTGTGACGGCTTTCTGCAAGCAGTCGATTCACCCAACTTAGTTAGTAATCCCCCAGCAGGCCCAAAGCTGATAGCGAGCGACTTTAGTGCATCGGAAATATGCTGGGCATCACTGAATGCACCACTCCACTTGCTACCTTTTCTGAATGCAGTTGGCTTGGAAGAATGGAGACAGCAAGCCACGTCCCCAACGGTAAGCGAAAACACCCTTGAATTAATGTTGCCGCTAGGATTGACCCAAGTTTTAACGTCGGTTCACAGTGACCTACCTGGGTGAAATCACGCAAGTGTTTGCTGTTGATCGGCGGCGTTCAAAAAATATAAACAGCCGAAGCCACCTCATGGACAACATTTTACGGCTAACTGGAGTATACTAACCTCTCTGGGTCGCAGTCAAAGGTGAGAAGCTTTCCTTTTGAGTGTGGATCCTCAGCTGGCAGCAGACTGGCCCTGCCTTATAGTTGAATGTTGCCTCAGTCTAACAACCCCGGCAAAGCGACCGCCAATTCTACAGAAAGGCCATAAGCTGACTCGTCTCAGCTCGAAGTTAAGTAAACTCCGACGAGCCTGAATTGACACTTCAGACTCCTCGTTATTTATGCTACTAAATTGTACGTCTGGAAGGGTAAACCAGCATTCCTGGGGGTGAAATAATACAACAGGAACAAACAACCTTGAATCAACAAAAAAATGAGATTATTGCGGAACTGATGAATCCAAGGGTCCATAAACCAACACTATCTATCTTTCCCCCCTCTTTTATCTACACTTGCGTAGATAAACCACTGGACAAAACAGGGGCGCGCAACACGACTTTTTTTGTCTTCATTACCAGTGACCTAGCAATTATTTTCTCCAATCCGCCAGGACCACCATATAGGCCACTTTCTCCCGTAACATTTCGACCCTCTGAAAAGGAACCTTCAACTTCCAGCACCAAAATGCCTCACTGGCACGGGTCGGATTTACTACCATAGTCCACCTCTAAGTTGGGAGGCCCAGATATCCCGATGTATTTAGCAAACCTGTTTAATTTTTCTTTGAGGTCCATTTGGTGCACTATACAGTGGGAAACTTCGATTGTTGTTCCAATTTGCGAAGAGAACACAGAAAGGACAGGTCAACTACCGGCCTGCGAATCTTACCGCAACAGAATCGAAAATATTGGTGGGGTTAGCAAAAGTCAAACTAACAGTCATTTCCCTCGACAATCACCTTGAAAGCGAGGATGAACATGGTTTTCAAGAGAAATCGGTGGTGCTCAACCTGTACAGTGCATTTTCTGAACACCTGCACGACAGCTTCCAACAATGGTTAGGCAGTGGCTGCCATCATTTTAAACATGACTAACGCCTTCGACTGGGTGTCTATTATTTGCTAGCTATCAAAGGTTCAGGTTTGCAGATTTGTCGATCCATTACGCCTGGCTGGAATCTTATTTATCCTCGCGCAGTCATAATTTAGTAATAATAATGGTATATTTCCCGACCATGGTTGAGACGCCGGCGCAAGCGCACGATCGTGGTGTACATGTGCACCCAAAACGACGAACTATATATGAACTTCAAAAATGGAATTCATAGAAGTCAGAAACAAAACAGAATAGCCGGAACTAGCTTGAATGGATCGAACTGATTAGGGTTTGCATATTGAATACGAGTTGGTTTCGAGTCCGGGATGGGCAATGGGGGTACTCGGGGATACCGGAAATATAGCGAATGCATAGTGCTAAGGATGCATCGTTAACCAAAATGATGTAAACCATAGACAAAAGAGGCTTATGGGGGTTCTATGAACGGAATAAGTTCTGATCAGGCAGAAATGAAAGAAATGTGTAGAAGTGCACTCGGGAACTCTGATCGGTATGAAAAGAACAGCTGTCCATGGAGACGATGTGAACCCGGAATGACGGACTTTCCTGAGTTTATTAAATGGAGTAAGTTATGAAACAGGGAAACATGAAACAAACTGCATGAAAGTGCCTTCGGGAAAGCTGGTGAAGAAACAGCCATCTGTGAAAAAGTGAGTTTAATTTCAGTGTCAATAACCTGTTCAAATTCAAAAACACTGGAGCGCAACCCAGGGTCCTGGATTAGTGAAGAATAAATTTTGAACCAGGTACCAATGTTACTAGTTGATGGCACAATTTCCATACCTAGTCTTGTAACTCATGGAGTGGTTTAAGGTAGTTCATTGGGTCAATTGTTGTTCTTCCTATAAATGAATGATGTTTTTACCGTGGTTCGCCGTGGGACTCCATTTCTGTTTGCTGACGATGTACAAGTTCGGCCATATTTCACTGAGTACACCTATAGAAAACGTATTTGAGAAATTGCTGATGCTCATTTTGTGTTGCAGCCATTGGCATATAAAGTTCTCAACGAATAAAAGATAAATTATTGCACACGATAGTCAAGTTCTTCGAAACACTTTCAGTAAAGGTGGTCACCTGGACCCCAAATAACCATCGACACGACTTGCGCATTAAATACTGTTTTTCATCTAAACCCAAAGCAAACACAATCAAATTCTCAGGTTCCGCAATCTAAAAAGACTGGCTCACAGGGCACTCAGCTAGCGCGAAAGAAAACTCTGTGTCCATACGACCCGCGTTAGATCGCCTCCGAAGCACATACTGCAATAGTTGTCTTCAACATGCGTCAACTTGACAGGATTGACAGTGAAAATGTTCAGCGCACCTGTACTAAGGAATTGGTTGGCTACTTGCCTAGTCTCAGCCATGAACAGCGCTGTAACCTGCCACACCTCAAACCTCTTTGGTTCAGACGAATGAGGAACGACCGGTAGCTCTCAACTCACAACTAAAACTCCGGCCCCGTGAAGCCTCTCCAGAAACACGAGGTCCATCAAGCTTCAGGTAATTGTTACGACACGGAATTCACTCAGTTATTGTGTCTTTTCAAGAATCAGCCTACGTTCTCACTTCTTTCTTGGTAAATATTCACAAATGTGGAATAAGCTTCCATCCCAAGTCCGCGCAATAGGCCGCTTGCAGAGGTTTTAGGAGGGATTGAACGGGTTCCTTGACGTGCTTAAACTCGTATTCAACAATGATCCGTGCACGTTGGAGGAGCGAATGCTCAAAGTTGGATTGGGCGACTGACACGTGGTTCTGAGTCACAGGCAAAGAGACTTAAATATTTACCACACAATTTGCCGCGGAACACTCAACCGTATATCACCCAAGTTTAATTTATGTTTGCTGTACAATCTTTTGCAACGTGAAGTCTAATTTTTCACGCAAGTAGCATTCACTCGACTTGGCAACTGTCATCCGGAGCACAAAGCTTCACTATCGCTGGTCCCGTAAACCAGACTTTCCCTAGTTTTGACTTCACCCAATATACTCCCTCAAACTACCCTCCAACCAATCTTAATCCGCGTATTGATGCAGAATTTCGTTTTTTACTGCACAGACTGGTTGCTCTAAGTCCAGTCCCAACCTCATCGCCGAATCGTGCAGCGTTGGCTTGTCCAAAGCTTCACCTTCAGTTTTCCTCTTACCTGTCACGGCCTCAGCATGACCGTAGTACGTCTACTTAGCCACTATCATATAGGTTCATTCGTTCCATTATTTCCTGTATTTATTTCCTTCTTCAATCTGTTCTCCGTGTTCAGTGCCCATTTAGTTACTGTATCTCGTTTCTTCCACCCTTTCAGAGTTGTTTCATCTTTTCTCCCCGTTCCGTAGCCGCAGCGTCGCCACTATCCTACGCCGTTTTGATCTTATCCGTTCACTTTGCATATCCTCTACATCAGGTCCCGTCATATTGGCTTTTACCCCTCGCTACAAATTGTCAAGCACCCTTGCGCTTGCACCTTTAATTGATTTGCCCCATTGACTGAGCTCACCTCTCCAGTCATGGTGGTTCTCTTGGCTTCATCACCAATATCCGGCAGCTTCAAGTTTTCTTGCCAACCACATTCCAACCTCAACCCAGACGCTTCCCAGCGGCCACAAGTTCGCACAGCAACTCATTTTCTAAACGGTATATCGTATCTCCTTGTGCGTCTTACCTTGTCCCAATAATCATTCTAACTGGTCCCCCGATTGCCCCTTTTCCGATAACCGTTGTTACTCAGGTCTGGACTCTCAGACTGCGTCTCTCTATTACGTCCCTTCCAGACTCCCAAATTGCGTCGCTTAAGCTCGATGACGCCTTGACTCTCCCGGGACGGTCTGCTCCCGAACTGACCGAGGCTTCGGTCGCTGATCGAACAATATACAATCGTTCTGATCCTAACGGTGCTGGACGCAGACAGGTCCGCCACTTTGGCTGGCGCACGTTGAGGGTGCAGGACGTCTGCAATGATGTGTGGGTGCAAGTGGTATTGCGGATCTTACCTCCTGCGTTCATGCCCTGAAGAGTTTTTCAGGTTTATTGCCCAGAATACGGTCAGATCTACCCACCAGCACCGATTGAGTACTGCTCAGTTCCGATTTTCTTGCCACTCTGTCAATCAAGCAAACCTCTCTGTGCGTCTTACGTTAATACCATCGATTTCTGTGCCCGCATTCGACACGTTTTATTGTCGTTATGCTCGGAAAAGTAAGTTAATTAGTTGATAGTTACCCTACTTCTCACAGCTAACGCTGCCGTATATCTTCCTCTATGATGGACGATATTTGTATCTCTACATAATCTTTGATTTCGCTCTTCGGTAATAATCCTTCGCAGCGTCATCCTAAACCTCGAATCCCTATATTCACCAGACTCTTCCGGACTCACTTCTGTTTCTTTTTCTAAACACAGAACTCGTTAGTGTCATTATTGCAGCACTCATTACCACTTTCACCACTGCCATGAACTGTTGTATAACAGATCCCAGGTGACATCACTGCCTGAGATCACATCCGTTTTCGCCCAGCTGTCACATATTTCACTGATAAAAACTTCTCCCCCTCTTCATTTTGACTAGGTATCCGTGTCGAGATCTTCAATTATATATTCCCGATCTTGCAAAACACCATATCCTCTTCACTGTTTTCACCATAAGTCAAATCGTTCAGCATACTCTGTTACCCATCGGCACCCCGTGGTCCACTCAAAAAGCAGAAATATCAGAGGAACTGTTTGCTTTTTTTTCTCTGGGAACCTCCTTACCACTCTCGGCCAATATTTAGTGCTACGGTGAGCACGGGATTCACTAGCCCCTAAAGTATGCACTCCCGTTCCCAAGGACCGAACGCGTTACTGCTTGGGTAGAATATTCACTGCCATTCGGTTGTCGCCTTGCGCTACAGCAATTCAAATCCAGGTTGACGTCGTTGTTGGAAACCATCTCTTTATTCTTCCAGACGCCAAAGATCTGACTGGTAAATACTTGTTCCATTTATCAATTTAACTGACCATCCGTCTTAAGGTATTTCCCTGCATCTCCCCAACCTCATGAAGCATTATTCCCTCTCCTCGTTTGCCCACCATCAGTTAGTTCCTTCAGCGAGTCGCTGTGTGTAGACATCCCGTGATCGTCCTTGAAGGACAAGAATAATCTACCCACTTTCAACTCTTGTGGGATCTACTGTCATCCTCTTTTGACGTTTTGGTCGCTCTGAAGCCACTATACACCCGCCAGGTCGTCCTCATCGAATGTCATCAGCTCAAGGATATCCACTGCTACAGGTTGCTGTCCCCACCGGCCCGTTTTCTTTTTATCACTTTGGTTCTCTCTCCCGAAGTGCGCTTACTTTCGGGTGAAGTGATTTTCGGTCGCCACCCGCCAATTACCACCAATTAACTGATCGATCATTTTTACCTACTTCACCACCTGTTCATTTCCTCTCTTCCCCGGCCGGTTTCTGACCCTATCCATCTCATCCAATGCATCGTCTTGCTGATCGTTAGCGGTTTTTCTTGCAAGTAATGACTCGCTGGAGAACCCTGTTTTTTTCAATTTGACCCCCGACTGGTTCCATCCAATTTTGTCTGCTTCATTTTGGTATTACAAAAGTTCAGTCACCCTCAAACAATTCGGCTGATCCCACCACTCGACCCTCATTTTAACTTTTGCCGGGCGCTATTATGAATCTAGCTTAACTTACCTTATAGTTCCTCCAAACTCCGACTTTACATTTTCATCCATTTTCTCAATGTGGGCCATGCTGATATTGGGTGCACTATTTGATCTTGTTATCAAGCTTGCCTTAGGCGTTTCTCGAAACAAACTTATCATACTATGATTATCCTTATTTAGATACCCTGGCTTTGGCAAGTAACCGCCTTGTTGTCCTTTGGTTATTAGCTTCCATCTATTTACGGTATCACAGTCTACAGCCCACCTGGGATGTATCGGAAGGCATCTGCAAGTAGGTGTTTTTTATTGACCTGCCAACAGCTAAGTTTACATCTATCTTCATCTGCCCCAGACTATCCGGTGCATGCACTCAGTCAAGCCACTGTTTTCGAGACTGACAGTTCCGCTGTTCGCCTGAGTTTGATTCCAGGACGCATTTGACAAGTAAACAGCTTCCACGAAATTCTCCAACTATGCGGGCTCTTCCTGCATCGAGCATCAGTCTCAGCCCCCACTTGAGGCTCGACAACAATTTCATCGCATGATCCGATAAATTATTCGACGTAAGCTGTTCACCCAAGTCAGCCTGAACTGCAGGGTAACCTAAAGATCCGCGTCGCCTGGTTTTTCGTCTCAGGGCACAGTTTTTACAGAATGGCGAAGAAACTACCCCAAACCGGTCGCATCTTCAGGCAGTGTTCCTTGGGTTTTTGGTTGGTATCAAAATCCAGCCCTCAGATAGGCGAAGAGCATCCGCATGCTCAGCAGGGGTCTCCACCTGAAAAAGCATCTCTCGGATTTAGCGGGTACGACTACTTTCTCTACTCTCAAATGGGGCAAAACCCCGGTTGGAGGGCTGGTCAACTCGGGGGCTTGCAGAGTGCAGTCATTCAAAAGAACTTTGCGACATTTTGCAGCAGCGTCTAACACTACTCTCACTATTCCGGGTTTTCAGGGCTTATTACGTTGTGATGTGGTGAGCACTGTGTTCTTCCAGTTAATTCTGTATGGACTGCTCTTGTTACATATCCCAAGTGGAGGTTTTGATGAGTAACTCTGAGTATCTTTTTGCGATTGTGCATCTTGATTCAACCTATTCTATAGGAGCACCAAACATTTATAGCTGTTTCTCGATTATTGGTAAGCTGCTTAATCCTGGTAGTTATGGGGCTGGAACTTCAAACAGTTCATCTGCGAAATGCTTTTGCTATTAGCAGGGCTGTTTTGTCCTCCAGCAAAGGTTTCGCCCGTTCCTTTGGTACTTCAAAATATTTGCAGTTCTACAAACTGTGAAGTGCAGCCTCGATATCACTTTCACTTAGACCTAGGAAGTTTGCGGAGAACTTTTGGGTGCCTTCAGTAAGTGGCCGGCATGACGTCCGTCCGAATACAGCGCGAAAGGTCCATGTCTCCCTGCGATTTTCGACCCCTTGATCTAATACTTGAAAGGATCCGGACACATCACAGCCGATAAACGTGTCAACTTGAGCGCTCACCTCTTCCACTAATGCTACACCTCGCCGGTGGGGCCGCTGACTTGCCAGGGCCTAAGTGGATTTTGTGGTCTGGTCGGTATGTTAGTTCCAGAAGAAGCCCGTAGCACTTTGATCATTTCTTTCTCCGCCGGCTAAGACAGTTTTCCTTTGATTTTGTCCGACTGAAATGTAGGTGCCCCTAGCGGTTCTGAACATCAATGAAGAAGGTCCACTCTGTAGGCCACTTCTTGCACGAGCTCGCGAGTTGCTAGCGCCGTATCAGATCCTGCATCCAAAATTGCAACCATCTTGGCAATTCTTCCTTGCATCAATTTTCCTACTGGGATCACACCTACCTGATACATCCGCTCTTCGTAGCGGACTGCACGTGGAAAAAAGTCCAATAAACTCCGCTAGTTATTTGACAATGTCCATTTCTTCCCTTTCTTCACTCTCAGCTTTTCCCTTTCAATTTTCTTTCTCTTTATCAACCCTTTGAAAGCCTGGCTTTGGCTGTCTAACTGCATTCAATTCTGTTCCATTCTCACAACTAGCCAGGGAATATGCACAGCCAGGTACGACATGCAAAGTTCCGATTACTTATTGTTCCATATCTAAATGTCGCATTGATTAGATAAAATGTTTCTTTGCTTGATGGATCTGAGTCACCGAATTTTGGTTATTCCGGAGTTGAAAGTGGCGAAAATCCGTTTCTCCTTGAGCTCAAGGGTTCATATTTCGGGCAATCTTTCACCTATCTTACAGGTTTGTCCTCGTTGCTTGTGAATGCACAGATGGCCTCACATTCGACCAGGATTCCGGGTTCAAGTTTCCTAACTGTGTACAACAGTGGGTGATGATTCTTCCCTCTTCTTGATGGTGACTCGGCCTTTAGCAGCTCGGTGTGAGTCACTCAAACACATCAAATGGGCAATGTTATCTTTGGCCGCCTCCCGTCTACCAGAAAGGCCCTACTGCAAGTGATAGTGAATGAGTCGCCCCTCAGTTCACAATTCGCCCAATGTGCTCTTGTGCATGACAGCTTGGGTGCTTCGCATGGTTGGTTTCTCAGATATTACTTCTGCCGGGTAGCTGGATTGTGCACGATCGGCCTAGGTACCCTACTCTCGCGAACCATCTGTCTAAATCCGTTTTGGCATTCGGCGACTGGCGGTCGACGCACTCAGTCAGGCCCTTGAATGTAGACTTTAAAATACACCTTTATTAACACGCAGCTAATTTCTTACGAATCCCTAAACCAAACGAGGTTGATCCGTGACTTCTACGACACTGAATGATTGGATAAACAACATCATAAACCATACACAAACCCCAAATGTACAGTCACACTGACTCGAAAACGTGAACCAAGTTAACGGCTTGCAGGAGACAAGCGCGTGAGTCGCGCTGGTCCAAGATGGAAAAAGCCATAGCAACGAACTGGACGCGGATAAGGGAACGTTACTTCATAGTAAAGTAAGTTGTATGAAACACGCAAGTTATATGTGTAAGTGAGTAATTCCACAAATCTACAATATTGTAATACCTTCGAAGGATCTCCTCCAACAGATGACAACACCCTCCACCAAAATGCTTTTGATCCTGGAAGAGCCAAATATATGGAATAAGGGCACTGATCCTCCCTGTCTACCCAGGCCATGCTATCAGCGCGTTACTGCTGCTGCTGACTTCCGAAGTCTACGTGCGTATGCATGGTAGCACGTAATCCCATGAGCGGGCCGACGAGAGTTTCCTCCGCTTTGGCCGTTAGAGCCGCTGCTCGGCCGCGGGTACGAAGAAAGGTGTGCGGAGACTCCAAGTCCATGTGCTGTCTTCAAGAAAACAGTGGTGAATGTGTACGCACTAGTTTATGAAGAAATTACAATAGTGATCGCATGGAAGCTTTTTCAGCAATGCCAACAACCAAACAATAAATCGTGAACGACTTCGTGTCTTGATATGAGTATGGCAGAAACTTCGTTCCGTGCTCTTGTAGGTGGGTGCCAGTGGACGTGCATTTAAGTGTGTGAAGGGAGCACAACAATTACTTCTTACGGAAACGTCCCATCAATGTTAATAACAAAACAAGGCCTGGTGAGTAATGATGATCTCGTTATGGTTTTCGGAGCAGGTTTTACACTTCCTACTCCAACCCAGGTACAGCAAATTTGTCAATCCATTGCCGTCATCCCTGGAAATTTAACTTCTGGCTAGATGTGCAGCTTGGATGTCATGAGGCAGCGAGCCACCAAGGAAAGAGATAACAACACAGGAACTAGTGAGACAATACCGTGTCTTGGTGGAATTATGGGCGAAACTGATTTTCACGCCTTTGAACGTGTGAGCATGAGTACGAGTGGACGTGAGTGTGTGCGAGAACAATAATCTTAGTCCGCGGAACTGTCTCGGGGGCGGCATAGAGCAGTAGAACGCTGAGGGCTTACGGAAATCTACTGAAATTTGGTGATAAGCTTCTAATCACTCATGGTGTGTTCGTTAACCTACATGAACATGTTCATGCGCATGCGCAGGGAATTGCTACTATACAAATAAGTGCTGTGGTACAGGGGCTTGAGCTTGTTACTCTGTCTGAAACGTGCAGATGAGTGAGGTTAGGCGACTGAATCTGGTGCGTCCATTGATCCGTCTCCACCTTCTAGAAGACTGTAACTGTGCACGCCGGCAGTCCCCGTTCCCTTAGCGGCCCTAAATTTCTCCCTTCTTTTCAGTCCGTCAGAGTAGTCAATGACTATCATGACAACACCCAAAGGACAATAGCTAAAGTGAGCACGTTCGTCAGAGAGCATGACAAAGTCATCAACTACGAAGGGTCTTTCTTTCATGAGTCACTTTTGTCGGATTTGCAGGATCGGCAAGTATTCTGGCGGCCATTGCTTCTAGACCACTCTGATCAAGTATATCACTTGTTTTCGCTTTTGCAGGTAACTGCTGCAAAGGTCTGCCTGCCCCAGGAACCCAACTTTTGATCCTAAAGTCATCGGATCATTCAGAGTAAGCACGATATTGGTGGGGTCGGTGGAAGATACTGGAACTGAACTAGACTCTCTCGGCCCCTGTCATCACGGAGCTTAGCGTCTCATGGTCTAGCGGTTGCTGCTGGGTTAGCGACAGCAATGTTCTTCTAATGGACCCAATCAAGCATTCCCACGAGCCATGGCAGTTGCTGGCCTGCGGAGGTTTGAAGTGCTATATGATTCCACATGCCACAGTTTGATTCTGCATCTCGTCTTTGTTTACATTTTGGTACCAATGCTGCATCTCTTGCTGAACACCCACAAAACGTGGCCCATTGTCAAAATAAATATTCCGTGGTAAGCTCTTTCCGTTAGTGAGGCCTTGCAGGGCCCTGAAGGGAAGAGCCGGCCGTCATCCAACGTGCAACTTCCAAGCCTACTGCCCGGGATTTCATGCACGTCATGATGCACCCGTATGTCTTTTCTATCCTTTTTCCGCCCTTGACTCATAAAGTTCAGAAATGATGGAGTCCGATGTCGCCAAACGGCCACCACCGACGGGTCATTCTACACTCCAGCAGTGGACCCATATATTGCTTGCCCGTTTCAGCCGTGCATTCTCTACGTTGTACACAACGCCGTATTATATCTTTCCCACTTGATCTCCACCCCAGTATCCAAAACAGCCTACGGATAACACTCCACACGTGGTTTTCCCGAGCTAGTCTCTCTACGGCATGTATACGTTGAATCAGCAAGTTTACCATGGGTTGCCGAGGAAGTAATGATGTGGGATACTACGCATCAAAACTGAGTGAGAGATTGTCGACCTACAACTCACCCTCTGTAGTCCATCGACGAACTTGGGGTTCAAAGATTTCACACAGCTCCTTCAAAATGATGTCCTGTCGTCGCTTGGTTACTCCTCTCCGGAATTCTTGAACTCTTGGGGGGATGCCCCGAGCTGTATCGCCTTGAATACATCACTCAGCGAGTCGAAGCTTATCAGGGTTTACTGGACATTTTTCATGGTCGATAAATGTCCCTTGAATCTGGGAAACCATACCAATGATCGAAGCGTATTTAGCCCGGATGAAAGTCCAGACAAACGTGACCGGATAGTTGTCGGTTCGGCCGCGGCTACCGCCTTTACGGCGCCTTTGGTCTCTATTTCTGATTCAAGAAAAAGCTTCAATTCGTAAACAGGCCAGTTCTTTCAGGCATGTAAGGGGAATTTAGCCCTCGTCTACCTGTCTAACTGCCGAAAAATGGCCTCGCCCTGGAAAAACGTATCGGCTGAGCTGTCGACGGACTTAAAATGTTGCCACTGACTTACAGTGATTTCGCCAAGTACGATTGTGAGTCGATTAGTGATGGAAATATTTGGACGGCTGCTGACTTTGCTGATGTACTAAATCACTATTGTCGGGTCCGTTTAAAACATGGCTGACCAGTTACAGGACTCGGAGCGCCCCTTTATCGACTGAACTGCAGTTAAAGCTATCAGGGCTGCACTAAGTTCGAGGCTCGGGATCGAAACCGATTTCAGTGAGGTAACGGGAGCTTCAGCGAACAGAATCCTCGTAGTGCAGTTTCCATCACCCAGGTGTCACCATCCATACACCACGGCTTCGAACCCAAATTTGGACTAATCAGGAAGAGCGTGTAACTCTCCCGTCTGCATTGTATGGTCAGAGGGCAAGCACCTGAGAATAAGTATGCCCCCTATTTCTTCAGGATGTCCAGGAACTCCTCCCAATCTGGTCTGTCACCTTAATCATTCGGCTGGTTCCCGCCGACTTCTTACCGTCAGAACCGCTGCAGCAGTGTCTTTTCGGGCAGCAACCAGGGAGGGAAATCGAACGGGTCAAACAGGCCAGAGAGGACTGACAGAGTGCCACGACGCGTATTTGGTCGGTCGGGGACTTTCAGCTAAAAAGAGCGTTCTTCTTTTTCCGAGCTCTGTTTTACCCCTAAAGTGAGCTCAGTAGAGCACGGTGACCCACTCAGATCTCGAACTCTTTCTGCCTTCTCGTGCTGCGGAATGGCTTCAAGAACCTCGGAAGCTTTCGACATCCACTTCGTGAAGTGTAAACTGCCCTTCTCCAGCAGGTTTGTTAGGAGCCTAAATTGTGTTATGGCCTTGCCAACATCATCAAACGATCCAAGTTAGTCGTTGACATAGAAATTCCTGCTGACACTATCCACTACCGACCGGTGAACCGAAGCTACATACCTGCCTGCGGTTCCTTGCAGGGCGTAGTTCGCAGACAAGGATGATGGTATCGCCCCATGGGGATTGTGTGTCTTTCTTCAATGTATCACCAATGTTTTCAAGTCTTTCTCGTCCCACCATCAGGAGCGCAATGCATCTCTTTCTTCTACTGGTATTTTCACCTGAGGGAACATCTTTCTTATGTCCGACGACAGGGCCACTCTGCTTAGCCTGAAAAGGTGCAAGGCCTCAATCAATTGTGTCATCCAATCGGGCCCTTGTAGCAAGCTCTGACTTAACAACTTCTCTTAAAACTTGAATGCGCTCTCGAGAACCGCCCTCAATTTTTTGGGTTTATTTGGGTGGGGAATCGAGGGGTGAAGCGGGGACCACAGCCGTTCTCGATCGCTGGTGGTTACAGACGAATTTTCTACGTAACCGAGCACTTCGTCTTGCATTATGACCTCCGAGTACCTTTTTCGGGTATCCTCAGCCTGGCCGAAACTTTCTTCTGACAGCAGCAATCTTTGGATAATGTAGATTCTACTTCAACCAGAGGGTCGACAAACCCCCACCACGGGATGGGTACCTCGAGTTGCTTCGTTAATCCTTAGGTTCCTGGTTGTACCATCTGCAGTGTTAGGAGGTCTTCTTTAGATAGTGATAATCGGTCTCCCCCAAAGTCAAGAAAATCTTGCTCTTACAGGTTCTCCAGCTGACGCTTTTCGTGCTCCGTTTCTGCTGTTACAAAATCTATGGAGCCAAACCCCTCGGCTTGGGGGTACATTATCCATCATAGTGTCGTACGCATGGCTCAGGGTGCTTGGCTGTTGCTTACTCTCTGATCTGGCTCCCACTGTGCTTCTGGCACGTCGCAACCAATAAAAGATCTGCTTCTTCCTCTTCCCAGTCTACGATGGTTACATCCCGTAAAACGGCCCCCTGGATAAAACCGAACTTACCAACCTTGGTACATGCACGGAGAGATCACCCAATGTGAAAGCCTCTGTTGACGCGATCTGTTTATTGGAGTCCAAAGGAGATGGGTTGCAATCATGGCCGACTCGCACTTAAAACCTGGGCTCCGCCACCGTACCCACAGCTAAAGACATTTTGCATTTCCCGAGCTGGACTTTATCGACAAACCGCCCCTTTGTCAAAGTTGTTCCCAATCCACTGTCGACAAAGGCCAGGTCTCTGACCACCCCACTAGGGGTCATCAATCTTGAGGCGACTGCTCCCGGACCTACTGGTTTTTTAGCAGAGAGTGATGTTGAGCAGATCACCCTAGGCTTTGTGTTTTTGTCTGACGAAGCTTCCCTTACCTGGTTTAGCAGTCGAAGACATCTGCCCGAACAGCCTTCGTGATCACATCTAACTCCTGTTCGGCTAGCTGTCGCCCGGTGTGAGGTGCTAAGGCAGATGCATCACGCTCCCTACGTCCTTGCCATTCCCCAAAGTTCATTAACTATGGCCCTAATGAATTTCGAGCCGTCTGATAACACGTGATTGGTGTCGCAGGCCTTGCGCTTGAGTGGGCTTTGGCCTAGTGCGAAATGGCGTGAGCGTTTTCCCAAAACTGTTTTTGAGTGTTTCCTGGCAGCATTTTTAGCTTACTTGGTGCAAGGTCTGTCATTCTTTTGCTACGGCGGATGAGCCGACCGAATCTTTTATCGGATATTCCTGTCCGTCCATCCAAGCCTCCGGCCAGGTCCTCGAAATTCGCCTCACGGTCGTCCCGGCCTTTGCCTTCCGCCTCTCTGGCCAAACCACCCTGTAGCTCAGGAGAGATACGGCGAACTGTCCATGCCAGCGTGTTAATCGCGTCAAGAACAGCCCTGTACCTTAAATGATCGAAAGCTGTCCAATTATTCCGAATCTTATTGACAATATCGACCACTGCTTAGACGTTCCTCTTTGTTTTCTTGGCTTCTGACATCCCGCTCCTCCCAGGTTGCCAGCAACCTTGAGCAACCGGCCAAAAGATCCTTCAAAACCGCCTGCGCCGGTGCGTAGCCCTGCCCAGGATCGAGCATACCACACGCACCAGCAGGTCTCTTGGCTCCTCCTGGGCAATAGTGGGTCAGGGAAGGCCGCATTTGTTCCGGGTCGGGTACGTTGTTCGGCGTAGTCGGCTTATGTCCCCAAGGCCCACTTTGACCAAAGCTTGGTATTGTACGGCTTGCTGCTGACTTTCGCATTATCTGCGTGTTTTTCTCCACCATTCCGTTTCCTAGCTATCTTCATAGTAGCAAACCTGGTCCTCGTAGCTTTGTATCGTAGGAGATGTCAGTGGCTACCACTATGCATTTATTTAGCCCAGGCCATCTTTTAGCCCGTAATGATTTGCGGACTCACTTGATCCACCACGGTTGGGCTCCTCACACGCACATTATTATGAGTAAGGTTGACTGGTCCGTCAAAAGTCCTACACAGTCCCAGCTAGGACACTACTTCATTTGTCCGTACTATTCCCATCATTTTACTGATGCCCAATATCTAGAGGAAATTCGGGGTCAACTTGGTGGAAGCGAAGCCGAAACTCTTCCGGAGCATAGACTCCTTTTGTGATAGGCGTTATGAGTGGCACTCTATAGTCACCTTTTTCCAGAGGGTCCTATACTTTTAGAATTCTTTTCTCCTTTGGATGTTTGGTTATTGCCAGGTCTGGGGTGGAATCCCTTATCCCCGTCTTCAACTTGTTTCTGTCTAAACGTGTGGCGTCACATCTTGTCTCCGCAGCAAGGGCAACAACCTTTCAAATGCCCTCCTTGGTTCTAATTCGTTGACGCAGTCAACCGTAGGAGTGTAAGTATTTCAAAATACCTGGGCTCTAGGTGCAGAGCTCACCGGATTATCTACGCATTTGTGCTCCCTCTCTATCGCTGGAAGAGGAACCGTGGCAAGTGGCAGCTGTTGAGAGGTCTGCGCGGTTCAGAATATCTCGGATTGCTGTGGTTTGCATGTTGTTTAGGCCGAGCTGGGCCTGCTTTGGCCGAACACATGGCTGTGCCATAAGTGGTAACGCACGTCCCACATGTGCTTCCTGCTCGTCCACTCAGCCCACAATGTTGCACCGTGAAAAGGCTCCAGGTATCTTGTTCGAGTCTCAAATAAGTCTCAATGACAGCCGTCACTCCGATTTTTTATGAACGGGCCCTCTAGTCCAACCACATTTTTCCTGAGCTGGTTGCTTTGCCGTACACATAAAGCAGTTCTGTGGCCCCTGAGAGTTCCCAGGTTACCAGATGATCTAGTCTAGTCCCAAAGTAGTTCCCTACAACTTTTCGGTTCTGTAAAGTTTACACAGTGGTTGTGATTATACCGCTTGTCAAGGGGAACTGCTGTGATCACCTGCAGCCGCTAAGTGCCGGTGTTCTGTTCTGACGGACCGGCGACCTTCCACTTGCTCTCAGATTTGTTCCGGTCATATTGAGGCATTTTGTTGCTGATGAAAGTAGCCGAGTATTTAAAACTGGGAGGAAACGTGTGAAAAAATACAACATTTTTATCTTATCATTATAAAAATGCCTGAACGGCTGCCCGAGGTGCAAAGTGAAATTAAACAAACGGGATCTAACGCAACTTTGCTCCCTACCGGATCAGTTCAAATCGGTGGTCTCGAAGTCATGAAGCTGTAGCTGAACTAAAGCTAAACTAGCTGAACTAGAAATTAAAAAATTGGTAAAGACAGATAAAACTAATTAGTGCTTAGCTCTAGGCAGTTTGTATATTGTTCCGTGCCACCGGGCCTTTCATCGTTTTTGTGCTAACTGTAGGCACAAAAGATACCTGCAAGCTGGAAAGCACATTTTTGCCCGCTTTACTTGTGGACGAGTGAACGTTGGCTCCAATAAATAGTATTTTACCCGGGATCACTGCACTACGTAAGCTCTATCGAACCTGCTATAATGTAGGCCGTCCTTCACCCATATTATTTCAGCACTGCAAACTACATTGCCATAGCCAGACCCCAGGAAAGACCTGAGGACAGGACATCGAAAGGAAGGTTGAAACGGTTGACGAAGGATCGTGAAAGTCGGTAGCTTAGGTGGAGGACGGTCTGCACTGGGGCCAAGTTCATCACGCTCATCCAATGGAGTGACGCTGGACACGGTACCAGCCAATGGAGCTAAGGTTCGAGGGGTAAAAAGCAACCCACAAAAAGTCAGTTATTTGGGGCCGCCGAGCTACCATGGCTTTGTAAGACGGCTTTGATACCTGATCCATCTGATGAACGCCACTAGCGAGGCAACCGGGAAACTAGGTTAGGAAGACAAAGTGGAAGTATGTTGCGTTGACAACGGAGGGGCTTTCGACTCCATTAAATACAAACTTCTACTCAACAAGCCGGAAGTTTTCGGTGAAAACTTTCGAGGTGAAGGTCGGATCAGGATCTATTTAACAGGCGGAGGCCCCGGATTTTGAGTGATCCTGATGTCTTGAGGTAATTTGTGCGCACTACGCTTGAGACCAAAGACCCCAGTAGCGCACCGCGACCCGATTGTTTGCGCACCAGGGTATCCGAGGGTTCAGGCTTGAGGTCCAAGCCATTTCTATATTCGTTACCAGCTTTGCCATAGGGTTAAGGAACCCTGTCTTCGTGTTTTAGGACGCCGCCGAATTATTCACGTTCATATCGGACGATTCCATCCAGCGAGATCTGGAAAGGTCACACCGGCGGCGCGTGAAATGAGATCTGCTTCTGAACGTTAAGAAATGCCTACATTTAGCGAACGACGGATAAAGATAGCCTTTGAGGGATTTCGGGACACCGGAGCAAGGAGCGACAATCCTACAGGAGAGTAGTGTAGAAAGCTCATGGTTGTAATTACTGTCGACTTCACTTCGCCAGAACGATACTTTTTGACTGCCCAGAAAGCGTCCAGAGCTCCCCGGTGGCTCAAATGACCAATAGCGATAAAAAAGCCAACGGCTCCACTACCGCTGTACGGAACATTAATGTGCTCATCTGAAAAACCGATTCCAGGCCCTACTCCCGCGCATAGCAAAGGACATGGAGACCACGGAGCTGGTGTAAAGGCTTTTCAAGAGATAATTTGATTAAACAGGCGCGAGCTGTTATCAGTGATGACTTGAGAGAGTGCACGTGCAGTCCCAGGATGGTAGAAGGCTTCAGGGTTATCTGATACCAATTTTTGAAATAATGAAGGGAGTAGTCAACGTGGGCAAGGGCGTGAGGCCGTCATTCGGGATCAGCAGCAGCACCAGGGTCTGGGGGCATGCTGTTGAGTTACGAAGAAGAAAGTGAGGACTCGGGTGAGGGGAAGCCCCTCCTCCCTCCTGGTAGCCAGTGATCGGAACAGACTATCTGACAAGGTGTTTGCGGCATCGACAATTGGGGACTTCGAGAAACGGCCCAATGGAAAACGGAACAGTGCGTTAATTGAATGTGGGAAACCAGCAACACCTAATCTTACCTAGCCCTTCCCCTTCACTTTACTTCCCTCTTAAACTGTACCGCTCCACTGTCATGTAATTTATCGCACTCCTGCTTTATCACTTTGAGTCCATCAACCGTGAGTAATTTCTTGGAATATATGACACCTTGAATCACTGGCGCCAGCAGCTGGCAGCCATCAACAAGGACCCTGCGAAGATCACTGCTACTTGCATATTTCAAATTTGTTGCCACGACCCGGGACCGAATGTTATGGGAGGCCTTGGTGTTTGACCCAAAGGTGGTCTCACAGATCATTGTGCTCTGTGAAGCTTGACACGGTTTTGATGCGGCCCAGTGAAAGTCTTTTGAATTGGCCTGCACGGAGTAATAAGACGGGAGGCCTGATTGTTTGTGTGGTTTTGGGGCACTGCGTGGTAGGCCGTGATCTGGTAAAATGGCCTACCCGAGGTGTGGTCCCAGGGAACTGGGTACTTCTGTGGTGTGGCTGAGGAGTGAGTAGCACTGTGGACAGTGTTCTTTCGTTGAGGGAAGCAGTGTAACGGCCAGGTGGTAAGCCGCCATATCGTTGTTTGGGTAATGTAAATGCTGATGCCGTTGATACATTTACTGAGCTTCGGCTCATGGAGTTTATCCTCCATTTGCGCTTTTGCAGATCAAACACGCTCAACCCCCCGGCGGAAGGTCACTGCTACCTGCATGTTTCACATTCTTATAGGAAGAGTCCTCTCAGTGAGATCTGTATAGGGTACGCCAGTGTTCTGTGCAGTGAGATCTGCGTCTGAACGTTAAGAAATTCCTACATTTAGCGAACGACAAATGAAGACGACCTTTGAGTGATTTCTATATGATACACACAAGTGTCTTAAATCAGCCGCTGGAGTTGCCTTGGCATCTTCAAAAGCAAACTTCTACTAGTCAAATTGTCACGTGGACTGGGGAGTACCAGCTGCTTTGGTTCCCTTGGGATGAATAGGTCGTTGAGATGGCCCCGAAACTCAGCTCCATACCAAGCAGTTTCACTAGTAATAAGTTTCTCCAAAGCTTTGGAAAAAGGAAGTGCGTCAAATAAGCCAAAGAGATGACAAGCAAGCAGCAGGTTCGGGGGCTTTTAGGCGCAATATGGATACGGTATCATTCACCGTTGGCAAATCGGTGAAGAATATGGGGGTGATTCTCGGTGGAGACCGCAATGAAGTGGTGAAAGGTATCCCTGAGTCTGTCTGTCAGGCAGCCAGACATAGAGAAATAGATGCTCAAGACCACGCATCAAGCCTGATAATGATAGAAGGCCTTCCAGGGTAATCTGTATCGAAGCCATTCTTCGGCCCGGGTAGGCGGAACTATATACGCGGCGACCAACGACCTCTTGTGCCGGCGCTTATCGGGTTTCCAGATCTTAGAGAAAGGGACGCTTCCTTGGCTTCGGCGGAACCGGGCCACAACCTAGGGAGTTTTTGTGTAGGAGCTAGGTCACTTGACCGTTTGGCAAATATTTAATTGTAGGAAAGACGTCGATCCTGAGAAGGGCCGGCACCTTGGGATCAGCATTGATAAATACAGATACCGCTTCCTCGATTGACTCGGTACCCCTATCCCCAAAGGACAATTCAAAGCACAAGCAGCGTCTTGTTACCAACCAGAAGGGACGGGTAGAGGACAGAAGAGAACCTCGTCTCTCGTCGCCAAAAGAGGCGGCCAGCTCCTGGAACTAGTTTCCGAGTGCCACCCCTGCCAGTTCAAAAACGGTGCCCGAAGAAGGCTGGAATACCTAGTTGTAGTCTCAACAGATGCATCCAGCGTTGGAACCAAGTGGCACAGACTGGCAGCAGAGATTGTCCATGCGGATTGCATAGCTCTCGTTGAAATCTGGCTCAAAGCAGGGATTGGAATTGGAGCCCACTTTTATTCCGGATCTTGCATCTATCGAGCTGACAGAGTAAATGGAAGGGATGGTGGGAGTTATACTAGTCTCAGACACAGTAAACCGGATTGCCAGGGAAGGTACCACCCCCCCCCCCCCGAAAATTCGGACAGCCTACCGTGACTACAGGCTGCACCCAGCTGAGGTATCTGCTGCATGAATGTACCGAAAACCCTCTGCCACCCCACCAGAGTACCTAGCCTTGCTGAGCTACTTCCACCGCACCGTAGCCAGAGCAGACCAACCCGCAGTTCTCGGGGGGCTTTAATGATCCAAGACTGGACAAATCAGTTAGCAGTGGGTGATGATTCCTCCGTCAGACTGCTGGGCTTCGTGGTGAGGGAGGAGCTTTTCCAGCAATCTTTACGACCAACCAGGTCAAGGGAAGACAGACCCATGGGCTACTGGGCCTGGTAGTCACCAGGCACACCGGTGATGTCTAGGGCCTACAGGCACCAGAACCCTTGTAAAAAGGCGACCATGGGGTGATTCAGTGCAACTACCTGGCCTAGAAGGATCGGGCACCTAACAAACTTGGAGGATGCCCTAAATGGTTTGAAGCACAAGGCCTAGTCATTGCAGCCCAAGCACTGGCGTGAGATCCCTGTTACGGAAGTGTGGAGAAGGAAGGTACGGCATTGGAAAAACAGTTATGCTGCCCACAGGGCGTTTTGCCTCGGCTAGCAGAACCCACTGGAAGAGAGGGACAGTGGTGGTCCAGCAGATCAGCTGGGGCTCAAACCCGGAAACGAAGGGCGTAAAGCACAGCAAATGTGGATTTCGAGCAACGAATGGCAAACTATTTCGACACAATTCAAATTGAAGTCGATTCCAAATAGTGGCGGTACTATATACAACAAATTAGACAGTTTCACAATAATTGAAACTCAGTGGTGTTCCTTCTGGGCTCTTGTGCTCCAAACTGAATAACAGGTGAGCGACTGCAGCTGAATTACGGCAGAAGGTTAGGAGCGGAAGAAGGGATTTCTGAATACATTCGCAACGAAGTTCAAGCTGAGCGGCTCACACTTGATGCAAAGGTGAGAGTCCAATTTGTGACAAAGGTTTAGAGTGATAAGACGAATAATCGGAATTCCGGTGAAGATAGTTAATACAGATAAATCAGTGTTGCTTGTAATATAGATGTCGATGGATGGGACATGATTTCCTGAACTCCTTTGCACTTTACGTGTTGCTCGTGCCAGCATACAGTAGGTCACAAGAGACTTCTAGAGTTCAAGATGACTGGAGGCGTAGCCATCGACGTCCGAAAGCAATACAGGCTATCTTGTGGCATCACATTAGCCAGAAGCGCCAGACGGTTTTCGAAAGCCCGAATAAACCATTTACTATCGAAAGTGACATTGTGCGTAACAATGAGTTCCGTTAAGGACAGGAACGGCAGCCATGCATCTTACAGTAGCGCCGAGACAAAGATAGCGCGAGACCACTTCGAGACAGTGCGTCAGCGAGATGGTGGACTAAACCTGGCCTAAAAGCCCCCACAAGAACTCAAGAAATGTCTTCAGTCCTTGTTTTTGCGGGGAAATAGAAAAAGCACAAGGCAGCTGGTCCAGATGGCAACCATCCTACCGTTCTACGTCCCCTTACCCGAGGGTTAGCGGCCTTTGTTGTTCGGCTTTGCACGAAGTGGCTAAACAAAGCGCAAATACCCGAGACCTAGCTGATAGCAGTTGTTGTCCCAATAAACTAGAGGGTCGAAGGATGAGGTACAAAATTCCCGACCAATCACGCTGCCACTCGTTCCTCCAACAAATGGAGGGACTGATTATATACCGCGTTGAAATTCAAGTGGCTGCGTTAGGGCAAATTCCAGGGGGCAAAATGGGGTTTGTCAGACTTTAGTCGAGTTTATCTAACGTACTCTCCTTTTTGGAAGAAACAACCGCCAGTTTGGGCATGGATGAACGAGTATAGGTCTGCTACTAGGACTACCAAAATTTTTTTGACTCCGTAGGTTACCGCCTACTATTAGCAGAATGTAGGCGCTGGGTCTAGCTCCCCAGGTGCTAAAATGGACGTAGGCACATAACAGGGATAGAAAATACTATATTAGGGTCGATAGGAGCAGGTATATATGGGCTACAGCTATCAGTGGAATTCCGCAGGGGTCGACCATTGATCTCCTTCTGTTTTCCACCCATAATAACCGTCTACTGAGGAGTATACAAAACACGGGCTACCTAGGTACGGATGGCCTGAAGCTGGTGGTTGGTTCCGAAACTGCATCTTTTCAGGAGAACTTGAATAAGGCTCACACCCGGACCATAAAGTGATGACTGACGCCCGGCCAGGGGACTTGTAGACACTTTCACCAGACCATCGTTGGAGGGTGAGAATACCCAGACCCTCAAATCCTACATGCAATAGGTAAGGTTGGAGTCTTCGCTGACTTCGGAGTTCTGATGAACGACGGCCACCATCAGCCTCCGCAGGGTCTGGCTACAGCTGCCAGGGCTAAAGGGCCCTTCAGAAAATATTGCGCGCCATAGGATCCGGATAAGCTTCTGCGTTGTTGTCTTTTTACGTGACACTGGTCAAGTCATGCCCAGGTTGTTTCTTCAAGCTTGGGTCCCGGTTCATGCGCGGGGGAACAGCTGTCCTGGTTAACTAGGATGTTAATGGGACTCAGGCGCAAAACATACTCATAAGAATTACTGTCACTAAGGCTTACATTGTGAAGCGCGGAAGACCCAGAGGGGAATAATCAAAGCCGTCAATCAAGTTGGAGGACTGCCCATCCCAAGGGAGCCATTGTCACTGCTGACGCAGGATTCCATACCGAGAGGACGCAAGTTTCAGCTCTTCAAACCGACGGCATCAAAGACCATAAGAGGGAATTTATTTGCTTGTCACGCAGCCCGCCTCTGGAAGGCACCGCCGGCTGAGGTGGCTTCTGCCAGAGCGGTGGTGCTTTTTGAGACAAGGTTGGGCCTTTGGGGGCCCGATCTATTAATCAAGTATTTTAGATGTCCCTTTGACCTTTGCCCACCACCCGCCAACTCATTCCACCTCCACGAAATTTACGGCCATTACTGCTTTATCTAAGCACTGCCTGAATTTGTGATACACACGGAGGAGGGGCTAAATTTGGAAAACGGCCCAGCTCGTTATATTGGGGCCACTAAATTCTCCCGACGGGGAAGTAAGTTCGGACCCTGTCCCATCTACAAAGTGAACGAGAAGAGCAAAAAGATTTGCCAGTGATAAAGATAACGATTTACTTCGAGAAAAGCCTAAGGCAAGCTTGATAACAAGATCAAATAGTGCACCCAATATCAGCATGGCCCACATTGAGAAAATGGATGAAAACGTAAAGTCGGAGTTTGGAGGAACTATAAGGTAAGTTAAGCTAGATTCATAATAGCGCCCGGCAAAAGTTAAAATGAGGGTCGAGTGGTGGGATCAGCCGAATTGTTTGAGGGTGACTGAACTTTTGTAATACCAAAATGAAGCAGACAAAATTGGATGGAACCAGTCGGGGGTCAAATTGAAAAAAACAGGGTTCTCCAGCGAGTCATTACTTGCAAGAAAAACCGCTAACGATCAGCAAGACGATGCATTGGATGAGATGGATAGGGTCAGAAACCGGCCGGGGAAGAGGGGAAATGAACAGGTGGTGAAGTAGGTAAAAATGATCGATCAGTTAATTGGTGGTAATTGGCGGGTGGCGACCGAAAATCACTTCACCCGAAAGTAAGCGCACTTCGGGAGAGAGAACCAAAGTGATAAAAAGAAAACGGGCCGGTGGGGACAGCAACCTGTAGCAGTGGATATCCTTGAGCTGATGACATTCGATGAGGACGACCTGGCGGGTGTATAGTGGCTTCAGAGCGACCAAAACGTCAAAAGAGGATGACAGTAGATCCCACAAGAGTTGAAAGTGGGTAGATTATTCTTGTCCTTCAAGGACGATCACGGGATGTCTACACACAGCGACTCGCTGAAGGAACTAACTGATGGTGGGCAAACGAGGAGAGGGAATAATGCTTCATGAGGTTGGGGAGATGCAGGGAAATACCTTAAGACGGATGGTCAGTTAAATTGATAAATGGAACAAGTATTTACCAGTCAGATCTTTGGCGTCTGGAAGAATAAAGAGATGGTTTCCAACAACGACGTCAACCTGGATTTGAATTGCTGTAGCGCAAGGCGACAACCGAATGGCAGTGAATATTCTACCCAAGCAGTAACGCGTTCGGTCCTTGGGAACGGGAGTGCATACTTTAGGGGCTAGTGAATCCCGTGCTCACCGTAGCACTAAATATTGGCCGAGAGTGGTAAGGAGGTTCCCAGAGAAAAAAAAGCAAACAGTTCCTCTGATATTTCTGCTTTTTGAGTGGACCACGGGGTGCCGATGGGTAACAGAGTATGCTGAACGATTTGACTTATGGTGAAAACAGTGAAGAGGATATGGTGTTTTGCAAGATCGGGAATATATAATTGAAGATCTCGACACGGATACCTAGTCAAAATGAAGAGGGGGAGAAGTTTTTATCAGTGAAATATGTGACAGCTGGGCGAAAACGGATGTGATCTCAGGCAGTGATGTCACCTGGGATCTGTTATACAACAGTTCATGGCAGTGGTGAAAGTGGTAATGAGTGCTGCAATAATGACACTAACGAGTTCTGTGTTTAGAAAAAGAAACAGAAGTGAGTCCGGAAGAGTCTGGTGAATATAGGGATTCGAGGTTTAGGATGACGCTGCGAAGGATTATTACCGAAGAGCGAAATCAAAGATTATGTAGAGATACAAATATCGTCCATCATAGAGGAAGATATACGGCAGCGTTAGCTGTGAGAAGTAGGGTAACTATCAACTAATTAACTTACTTTTCCGAGCATTACGACAATAAAACGTGTCGAATGCGGGCACAGAAATCGATGGTATTAACGTAAGACGCACAGAGAGGTTTGCTTGATTGACAGAGTGGCAAGAAAATCGGAACTGAGCAGTACTCAATCGGTGCTGGTGGGTAGATCTGACCGTATTCTGGGCAATAAACCTGAAAAACTCTTCAGGGCATGAACGCAGGAGGTAAGATCCGCAATACCACTTGCACCCACACATCATTGCAGACGTCCTGCACCCTCAACGTGCGCCAGCCAAAGTGGCGGACCTGTCTGCGTCCAGCACCGTTAGGATCAGAACGATTGTATATTGTTCGATCAGCGACCGAAGCCTCGGTCAGTTCGGGAGCAGACCGTCCCGGGAGAGTCAAGGCGTCATCGAGCTTAAGCGACGCAATTTGGGAGTCTGGAAGGGACGTAATAGAGAGACGCAGTCTGAGAGTCCAGACCTGAGGAACAACGGTTATCGGAAAAGGGGCAATCGGGGGACCAGTTAGGGTGATTATTGGGACAAGGTAAGACGCACAAGGAGATACGATATACCGTTTAGAAAATGAGTTGCTGTGCGAACTTGTGGCCGCTGGGAAGCGTCTGGGTTGAGGTTGGAATGTGGTTGGCAAGAAAACTTGAAGCTGCCGGATATTGGTGATGAAGCCAAGAGAACCACCATGACTGGAGAGGTGAGCTCAGTCAATGGGGCAAATCAATTAAAGGTGCAAGCGCAAGGGTGCTTGACAATTTGTAGCGAGGGGTAAAAGCCAATATGACGGGACCTGATGTAGAGGATATGCAAAGTGAACGGATAAGATCAAAACGGCGTAGGATAGTGGCGACGCTGCGGCTACGGAACGGGGAGAAAAGATGAAACAACTCTGAAAGGGTGGAAGAAACGAGATACAGTAACTAAATGGGCACTGAACACGGAGAACAGATTGAAGAAGGAAATAAATACAGGAAATAATGGAACGAATGAACCTATATGATAGTGGCTAAGTAGACGTACTACGGTCATGCTGAGGCCGTGACAGGTAAGAGGAAAACTGAAGGTGAAGCTTTGGACAAGCCAACGCTGCACGATTCGGCGATGAGGTTGGGACTGGACTTAGAGCAACCAGTCTGTGCAGTAAAAAACGAAATTCTGCATCAATACGCGGATTAAGATTGGTTGGAGGGTAGTTTGAGGGAGTATATTGGGTGAAGTCAAAACTAGGGAAAGTCTGGTTCACGGGACCAGCGATAGTGAAGCTTTGTGCTCCGGATGACAGTTGCCAAGTCGAGTGAATGCTACTTGCGTGAAAAATTAGACTTCACGTTGCAAAAGATTGTACAGCAAACATAAATTAAACTTGGGTGATATACGGTTGAGTGTTCCGCGGCAAATTGTGTGGTAAATATTTAAGTCTCTTTGCCTGTGACTCAGAACCACGTGTCAGTCGCCCAATCCAACTTTGAGCATTCGCTCCTCCAACGTGCACGGATCATTGTTGAATACGAGTTTAAGCACGTCAAGGAACCCGTTCAATCCCTCCTAAAACCTCTGCAAGCGGCCTATTGCGCGGACTTGGGATGGAAGCTTATTCCACATTTGTGAATATTTACCAAGAAAGAAGTGAGAACGTAGGCTGATTCTTGAAAAGACACAATAACTGAGTGAATTCCGTGTCGTAACAATTACCTGAAGCTTGATGGACCTCGTGTTTCCGGAGAGGCTTCACGGGGCCGGAGTTTTAGTTGTGAGTTGAGAGCTACCGGTCGTTCCTCATTCGTCTGAACCAAAGAGGTTTGAGGTGTGGCAGGTTACAGCGCTGTTCATGGCTGAGACTAGACAAGTAGCCAACCACTCGCAGGGGTCGACGCTAGGACCACTGCCATTTCTTGTCTACATAAGCCACTCGTCCCGGAAAATCACGAACCCCAGCTTTCTGTTCGCTGATGACATAAAACGTGTAGTAAATCTCTCGGACTCGAGTATACATGTGATCTATGGCGCATCCAGGAGTGGGTGGACAAGCATCGTTCACCTCTGGAAGCAGGAAAGTGCAAAACCTATTGCCGTCTGTCATGCAAGAAGGAGCGAGGGATGCAGAGGTGCTTGGTTGCTTCAGTTCATAACTTGCAGCAGATAGTGTACCTGCACACGAATCTTTTGGGCTCGGTCGGGAACGTGTTACCGCTGCAGCAAGAGCGTCTCGTGCGTAGTCCGACTATCCAAGACTGTTCGCACCAGGGAACTTGCGGTACTGCTGCCTAACTATAAAGCGACAACTTGACCACACTTTGAGCATTGTGTCTAGGCTTCGTCGCCCCAACTAGTGTGTAACAAGCGGGTACCAGGAAGAGTACAGCGGCCTCTAGCAAGGTTCTTTATAAGGCTTAGGATACGGCCGCATCCAGCCAGATTGGAGCAGCCGAATCTGATCTCCCCGGGACGTAGACGCCGAAGAGGACGCCTCATCAAGGTATTCAAAAGGTTGAAGGAACTATAGCAACCAAGCTCCTCTCTTATAACGCTTAGCGGCAACACAGTCATCAGGCGGCGTGAGCTGAAGATGGCCGGGCCGTGAGCTTCTCGAAGTTTCATTACCCAGTCATTTGCCTGCCGAGTGGTGGTCCCCAATCCCGCTCCCGAGTGATGTGGTGGCGGCCTAAACTTTAGCACTGTTCAATGCTCGCCTAGACTGTTATTGGTCAGAAACCTTCTTTGAAAGCTTCCAACATCATTTCCAACAAAAATACCCTTCATTTAGCTTTTGAACGTAAACATCCCACCTGATGGCAGCTCTTATCTCCTCTCCAAGACCGGGTGTTGGTCCCTAGTAAAAAGTTTCCCTTGTTCCGTCTTTCTTTTTCTGTAACTTCCTCGTCCGTTGCTTCTCTTCGTCGCCACCAGAATGCCTGTCTTTTTAGCCACCTGACGTTGGGGGGGGGTTACCTGCTGGGAAGGACACATGGGAGATACGACCATGTATGCTAGTCGTGGGACTGTCACGCCTGCCAACAGCGATCCCCTTTTCCGCCCTATTTCCGCAGATAAACCGATTAACAAGCCACATGGACGGTACCGGGGAACCCATTGTCGCAGCGCGGCGGGATAGACCTGAGGCTTGTTGGTACAAGAACCTGGACTTATCAATAAGACCAAAGCCGCAAGTCTTCTAACCTGACCCGACCTGACCCAGCCGTACGAAGCGCCGCTAAGGGCTGGCGAGTTGCCGAGGGACTAGCGTAAGGCCACTGCTGTAGCACTGCATGGGACAAGGTCCAGGCAGAAAACGGAAAGTTATAGGCCGTTTCAGTCTGACATCAAAGCTGCGTAAGTGCTTGGAAGGTGTATTCACGGAGAAATTTTGCTTGCATGAGATTGTCAGCTATTTGTTGACTCCGGGACAACATGGGTGGATGAAGAAACGATCGTGTTCGACAAACCCACTGGTGCTCTTGGACGAGACTACACGACGAATGGATGAAGGCGAGACAGTGGAGGTTTGTTATTTGGATTTCAGTGAGGCCCTCTAATCTGCAAGTCATCGCCCGCTAGATTGAAAATTGCGTACCTTTGGGGTGATCTGGGAGGCAGGTGTTCGGATAGCACCCTTTCTTGGGAATTGTAGCTTCTGTGTCAAGGTGGGTTTTTATCCACCATGGTCGGAGCAGGTTACTAGGAGCCTGCCAAAGGGTTCGGTACTGGGGCACTTGCTGTTCCTACTACACGTGAATGACCTGGAGAGAGAATTGAGCAACCCTTGTTTCATCTTTGCAGATGATGTGAAGATTGCGAGGGTCAGTTTATTACAGGATATGGAAGCTGCTCCAGGATGGGTGGGTCGATGGGATTTGCCCTTGAATCTCACCGAATGCCAAGTCACGACTGCCAAAGTAGGCGGAACGAAAAGCGCCTCGTTTCAAAAATTGCCGGAAGTTGAAGACCTAGGTGTGGCGGTTGCGCAGGACCTTAAGCATTCATGACAATGTCAAAGAGCTGCAAATATTGCCGCAGTGGTATTAACTGGGTTTTGTAATATTGTCGAGTGCAAAAAACCAGAGGTATTCCTTTGGTTTCACAAGGTTTTGGTGCAGCTTCTGTAGTGCTGTGTCGGCGTGGGCTCCTCGCCATCGTAAAGATAAGGAATGCTCTGAAGGAATGCAGCGACATGCGACTAGAATGATCGCCTGCCAGAGGGTGAATCTTTAGTCAAAGGCCTAGAGATTAACCTTTGCTCCTAAGCGCGTCTTAGCGGCCGCGGTGACTTAATGAAGGCTTTCGATATTATTAAGGGCCTGTCGGGCACGGGCTTGTGTGATCTGTTTGTTTCTGTCTGTTGTGTTTAGTATTCATAGAGCCCAGTGCGCAAGAGACCCGTTTATTAGCACGTCAGTAGACGCGCAAGTCAGTAGGCAGGCAGGCAAAAGGGGGAATCATCCACTGGCGAGCGAAAGCTTAATAGTTTGTCAAAGGGACATGAACGAAGAATCAACGTCGGTCACGAGCGCGCCTAGTAGCGTGTTACTGGGAGAGCAGAACAAAGCACAATGTGGGATAGAGTGGCATTGTGCACTCGAAAGCAAGGTCAGCGGGGCAAGAATGAATCACGTGCGGGCGCAAATGGCGCACGGGTTGGCGACACAGCCTCGCCCGGAGTACAACACCAGGGAGCTTAGTTTCAGGCTGCAGAGGTCACACTCAAATCCGAACATACGAGCTGTTTTACAAAATAGGGTTATACTCATGCGGAACAGACCGTGGCAGGATGCTGTTAGATGCAGCTGTGCACCACATTCTAAGAGCTCCCGAGATTCACTCTAGAATACAACCTTCCCAGAACTAGCTGCGTGAACGAGCAGTGAGTTAGTGAGCCCTGGTGTCGTGTCGACGAACATGTCCAACATCAGCTTATAGAGTACAGTAAATTGTCAAATACAATGTGGTGCAAGATTGACACAAAATGCCGAAATGTGTCTCAAGGCCCAATACAACCGTGCACAATATAAGGCCCACCCACTAGTGGCAGTAGGAAACGTTGTGAACGAGCAGGGTAGGCGTGCAAGTAATGCCGTAGACGGAGCGGAAGCACAAAGCGTTCTTCGAGCTGGTAGGCACAGCGGGCGCCAGAAACCATCCGCCGTTACTAGAACCCTTTCGCGTCCCCCAAAGGGACGAAATCCTTATAGAACCCATAGAAGCGTAGAGGGCTTTTAATAGGTTGAAACGAAATAAGGCGACCAGGCCGGACGGGATGGACCTCGCCATCCTATGTCCGCTGGCAAGTGCGGCGTTCGGGGCTCCAGCACGTTCATTCAGCTGGTCCATAGCCTCGGCCATGCTACCTTCGGACTGGTTAAAAGCCGAAGTGGTGCCAATTCATAGGGGAGACAAGTGGGAGATTGTCTCCAACTACTGGCCCGTTAGCCTGCTCTCGGTGGTACTGAAAGCACTTGAAAGCATCGTTAGAGATGAGATCACAAGGCATATTGAACACCACAGGATAACCGCAGTGATACGGAACAGATTCTTAGGGAAGAAATCACGTCTAATGAGTCTCTCATCATTTCTTGACGAAGTAACCGGCAGTTTACACAGAAGCGAACGAGTTAAAATGTGTTATCTGGATTTTCTGGAAGCCTTCGACCAAGTACACCACAAGCTACAGTTGCACAAAGTTCAGGGCATGGGGATTGTACGACAGGCGCTGAAATTGCTTACAGCACACCTTACTGGTTGGACACTTCGTGTTTGGGTAAAGCATACAAGTGGGGTGCCGCAGGGGTCGGTGCCAGTGCTCCCGTTTTCTCGATCTGTATAAATGACGGGGTGGACATCTCGAGGTGCCCAGGTTTTCCAATTGCGGATGACCCCAGGATTGCGGGCGGCAGCCATCTTCGAACTGGGTACAGGAAGGCTTGATAATATTACTTGGGTGGGCCGAAACATGATAGCTCACTCTAAACACGGGTAAGTGAGGAGGGCCGCTTCGGTGCGGGGAGGGGCAGGAGAAAATCAGCACCTCGATGAAGGATCGATGGAGTAATCGGGAGCACTGAGGCCATGGAAGATTTTGGCGTACAAATGCAAGAAGTTTATAAAGTCATCCAACAGTATCTTGTGGCAGTAGCAAGGGGCAATAGGCAGATGTTTTGACTGTGCTGGATCGTCAATCAATTAACAAACACATTACTAGGACGGCCCGGCAGTCGAAGCACCGTGGGTACATTGCAGCTATGGAGAGTCAGCATATGGGCTTTTACTAACCAAAGCTCCGAGTTCTGCGACCTGGCCTCATTCGATCTGACCTGATTTCTGCAAAGGCAGCATTGCCTCGCAAGCCGTGCCTTCCAGAACAAACGTGATGGGAGCCGAGGAAGCTTGCTGACGAAAGGGGGACCAGCCCGCGAGATTCGTGTCCACGGCTCCAGTCCTGTATAAATTAAAACAAACAAAGCCGGATTTCAAAAACGGACCTAATCTTGTAGTTTGATAGAGATTGGAATCCGTTCTTGAACCATCTAGTTCTATTTTTTCGAGTGACGTGAAATTTGTAGAATACGCGGGCACGGACGACCTGTGAAGGGACAAAGGAACCGTCCTGGCTTGAGCATACAAATAAGACCTGCATCCAAACGCTGAAAAGGGCAATTTGTTGTCAAGGGCAACAGAAAGTCCAACTGTCGCTCGTGACCAGGGGCTGTACGCCATAGAAGCAGTCAGTAGGGTTAGCGATATTGGGGCCTTCATGAGCAGTGAATTTAAATGGTCGGACCAGTGCAGCACTGCAGCACAAAGTGCTCACGGTGAGCTCTTCAGACGGCGGTTACAGGTGTCTTACTGGCAGTCGAAAATATTCACACATATTTACATGGCTATGATGCAGCCCCACCTAGAAAGTAGCGCCCAGGCTAGGGTTCACTTCTGCAAAGTAGACGCCGCCTGCCAAAAGAAAGTTCAACATCTCGCCACGCGAATGGTTGGAGGGCAGAGTAGTCAGATGTGTAAATGGAGACTCTGTGTTCTCAGTCTTTTCCTATTGTTAACGAGAAGGCTTTGGGAATAACTCGTAGGAACTTTCACGGTAATGAAAGGTTTTCCCGGTCTAGCGCCGGATAGTCTAATCCAAAGGGCCTTGAATCCCCGAACAAGGGGACTCGAGAAGAATCTTGCAAAGGTTCGGGCTAGAATTATTGGCAGATCACACTCATTCGTCAAAAGAGCAGTGAACAAGTGGAAGTCCCCCTCGTGGAGTGTTAGGGCTTCAGGCCGTCCAGTCGTTCAAGAGAGCCATGGATCGTAAGCGGTACGAGACACTTCCTGGTAGTTAGTTCTGAGTACGTTCACTAGACGGGCGAAGAGCAGCACTGTGGTCACTCTAGGGTATGTTGTAGCTGACAATTTCCATTCTTGCATACTATACGGGAGAAAGCTCAAGACGCTTTATGTCTCTCGCATTTGATGGGCAGTTTGGCGTCTTGGTTCCCCTTATTGCTAGCGGGGAGTCGACGAAATAAGCTGTGCAGTAATGAGTGCATAACTGGTGTGGTTAACACGAAATGAATCCTGGACGCTGAGCTGGCCGTGACCATAACCTGTCCTGTACAGACTGAACTATTGTCGCAGCACCGGGGGATCCGTGGAGCCTAACTGTGCAAGAAACTGCGGAACCGCAGCGCAAGCCACAAAAACACTTAAGCTTTCTAAGAGGAGACCAACGAGTCCTTCTTCCGCCCAGGTGATCCAAAGAGTAGAGACAGGTTAGCTGGGCCAATGGAAACCGCAAAACCCATTATCTAACCCTCAGAGCAAAGTGGCGCGAAAAGCCCCAAGTCATCTGCCTAGCCACGGAAGTCTCATGATAGCACCCTGATAGGCTTATATAGGCGACCCAAACCTAGCTTGCCTCATTTTTCTCACTCCATGGTCTCGAAACCCCTAGACCCACTGCAGTTAAGCAATATGAACGAGGTGCTACATCAACACCCATCTTATACACAGCCCATCTGTGATCCCAGTCTCACTACAGTAATCCCTCCAACGTTTTTCCGTTCCCAGCACTTCCAACCTCCCTACCAACCCCAAACTTCCACAATCCCTCCCCAACAACTGCTGCGTCTGAGAGCATCAACTAAGAACTAGAAGTCGACGGGGTCAGTGGGCAGTTTTTTGGTGACGCCGGCCACCTGATTGTACCGAGAACTCGCAGAACCAACGGGAAGATAAGTCTACATCCAAGAATAATACTTCGGCTACTAGAAGAACAGATGCAACTGTTCGTAGTTTATAGGTCCACAGATCAAACGACTGGTGCCAATATCTTCACAGCATTCAGAAATCGGTGGTAATCAAGGATCAGGCAATACTTTTGAAGCCAGCCAGGAGACTTATTTGCTCGAGCGCGAGGCAATACGTCCATCCTTAAACAACACTTTGGGCCTCCCCGGCTAACCTTGCCCTCTCCCCTTACCTTACGGCCACCAGATGGCCCTCTAACCTCCCCCCCAGAACAAGAGGTAGAAGGCTTCGGGTCTTACTTCAGCTCCATCATGGAACTGGAAACTGGACAGATCTTCGGGCCGCGTGCGCTGTTTAAGCGAGATTTCTAATGCCACTCCGTTTTGACTGTAAGTGCCAAAAAATATCCTGACGTGGCGGACGCTGAAAAAACCATACCAGTGTCAATATCAAGATAGGTGGGCACCTGCTGCCGTCTCGAACAGTTTTGGAGGCCATGGAAGCGCTACGACAGCACAAATATCTAGACACATAATTGGCTTCAGCAGCAAAACTTCTTGTGAAAATTGAATTGAAATTTAATTGAATTCAACTGATTTGAAGACTAGAAAACTGCTCAAGGTCGTTTGGCCGTGTAGTTTCTCCCAACGTTCACAGGTTCTTGAAGCTCTTAAAGTAGTTCACAGATTCACAGGTTATGGACGATGCTTTCGAATTAGGCGATCTTTTCGGGCCAAAGTTAAATCACATCCATGGTGGCCATGTATGATCTACTATACCCCGACTGGTGAATCCTATGTACGTAACAAAGGTTGGTATTTATGATGAATAAAAACAAGTGTAGCAGGAAAGAGCGCTTGTTATCATGTGCCATTTTTGGGGCCTCTGGTCGAGAGAGCTTGGGTTCACCCCGGAAATCTCATTTCTTTTGAAGGAAAAAAGAAGTTTGATGAGTATGTTCAAGATAAATTGAAAAACTCGAGGGATAAAAATGTAAATTGTATTCCGTCGCCAATTCTTCTCCATGAAGGAAAGAGCCAAGTTTGATAGTCGATCTACATCAAGTAGTCGCAATCTTTGGGTTCAGTCGTGGAAGGAAGCGGAAAGCGCGATAAATATGCCTTCCGAAAAACGAATGCAAAAGTTTGGGCGCATCTCGGTCAAGTCCAAAGTTCGGCGTCTCAGCAAGGCCGAAGAGGGTATTATCTTAATAATATCATGAGATTTTTTGTTTTAGGCGAAATAATGCAGTTGCTGTCCAGTGTACCGCTAACTCTGGACGAGGAAGCTGAATCTTTGGCGGCTTTTCTTCGCGAAGAGATGGAAATAAGATCAGAGAAAAACCCTGATGTCGACCAGAAGCTACTGGAGGACGAACTGCGGGCTCAATGGCCATCCTTTGACATTCCCACGAAGAGAAGTTACCTGCAAGAAAAACTTGGTATCTTCAGTTCTTTTCCCCAGGTGATTTAACGGTTTCGTTCGTATTTTAGTTTGAAGAGGGCTCTTACGGTATAGAGTGAGGCTTCGAATTCGATAAAAGCGTCTATCCCGATCCGCGTCTGGTTGTAATAGTGTAAGGTCGAATGAACCTTACCACGCTGTTTACTTATTACGCACGTTTGCTAGTTTTTCCTACTAGATGTTCAATACTTGTCCGTCACGGTGGTTCTCCGCAATATACCACCATGATCATCAAAACAATGCCTCCTACAACTTATGAGGAGAACAATATTGATATTTAGTGATTAGGGTATTATGCGGAAGCGTGCATGCAGCGTGCACGTGCAACGGTCAAACGGCCACCGCGCTTAGCAGCAAGCCTTCAGTTAAACAGTAATGTTAAGCTAACGAGCAAAGTCGAATCTCGCTACAGTAGGAGCGGGTATGCAACCTGGAATTGATTTTTAGCTAAACTTGAATCCTGGAAGATATTTTGGTTAATGGTGTAATAGGAAGTTAAGAAAACTTCGCATTGTGAGTCAGAATGTCCTTGCAATTACTGGGAGCATAGGGAAATACTCGGCCGTCCCCTAAGTGGATGCATTCACTTTCGTTTTTGCGATTCACGTTGGGTTTCCTTCTTCTGTATGTCAAAGACTGTCGTTATACCTAAACTAAGAGAAAAGTTCCTAAATTTAATTCATCATCATCATCATCGTACAGCGTTAAACAGTAGGGCAAGCCCCACTGACCACTGCCTTTCTCACCATGTTGCACGTTGAATTAGAAAGTATGAATATACAAGATGGACAGGAAGTGGACCTACACGGGTGGGAAAAGGAAAGAATGCCCTAGTAGCCAACACACGGAATACACAGTCTAACTGTACAAACGCACATCGATCAGTCGTTCTGATTCGATAGAAAGTGACAACACGATCGCCACTGTTCGCGGTTCGCTGTCATATCCTTCAGTGTCTCCACTCAACTGGTAGACGGATCTTTTGGACCCCAACCACGAAGACGTGAAGCACCTACTTTTCTTAAGTTTGCTGTGCATTTTCTCATTCCTCACTGCGACGTCATCTGTTGACTTCCACGTGGTTTCTTCCACTCCCCAGGAGTGGCGGAGAATAGGACACGGTACGGTAGACGTGTTTGCCATACGTAACACGTGTCCCAACCAACGAAGTCTAATAAACCGGATACGCTGTGACAGAACGTTCTCTGAATAAGTACCCAATACTCGCTTCCTCACCTCATCATTGCTCACTCGGCTATTCCACCCAATCTTCGTGATACTACGCAAACATCCACGGTAAAATACCTCAAGACGACGAATATCTTCAGCACGCAGACTCCAAGTTTCGCAACCATACAACAAAACTGAACGCACTGCAGCACAGTATACACGGTCTTTTGTTTATCCCTCTAGCTGTATCACTGAGTGACCGCTAAAAGTACACTCCGGGGACGGTCAGTGCCGAGTGTCCTTAAAGTGTGTCCCCTAAAGGGAATACTCAACTCTTCTAAAGCCTCTTGCCTCTTGTACATTTAAAACACTCGTCTTGTCTAAAATAACAAGGTTTTAAGTGAGGCAAGTTTTAGTTCATCGAATGTCACAGTGCTTATTCAAGAGATACATTTTCATCCACCTTTTAGCCTGCATCCATAAGATAAAGTATCCGCGATTCATTTTCAACGTGAGTTATTAAACTACTCTGTAAGTCCTGAGTGCCCACTGACCGTAACATTTGGTGACCCCAAAAGGTACACTCAGGGGACGGTTAGCGATAAACCTGAAAAAGCACATGGCAAGTACCCTAGCATAATAAAGGTTAAATTTAATGATAGCTTTTTCATTTGTTATGAGATTCTGGAAATATGGTACGGTGCAAGCACGTTTTCCGGGTTCATCGCTGACCGTTGCCTGAGTATACTTTTTATGTTTCATTGGGGGTTACTCAATGTAACAGTGAGGGGCACTCAATAGGGAGGCCGGTGCTGCCTAAGCAGCATAGGTGCAATTTTTAGTTCAAAAAAGGCTCCTTAAGAAACTATTTTATTATGCAGTTTCAGATGAATTTTGTCGTGTCATTAAATCCAGAAAGGTCTAAAGCATGGAAATGTGGTCTTGCTTTATTGAACAACACTCAAGTTTATGATCCTGGTTAGCACAAAGAGAGCGTTTAGCCCCCAAACAGTTTCTAAGAAGACCATTGTCAGAAGTTGGGGACTTTTGCCGGTTACTTTGGGCGCTGCCTGTATCATGGAAGTATTTTTTTCTACTTCTTTGTACGGTACCATAATTCATAATGGTATTTGGAACAATGAACCGTGCCAAGTAATCTCAGGATGTTTATAAATTATGCTCAGTGGAAGTTGATAGGAGGTAATGAACTAACGTCTTAGGATGAAATAATGCAGTATAGTGTACCGAAATTTAAAAATGATAAGTACAAGTTGCTGAATTCTCGATGTGTTCAGGAATAGTCCCAAATCTTTTCCTGGGGTGTTATAGACCGGACTGTTTTGATGATTAGGGTGGAAAATCTCGGATTTGGTTGAGTATTGTCCGCTGAAGACTTATGGATCCCGTGAATTATGCAGTTTAACTCAGTTGAGATTGCTACTTTGTATGCTGTTCCTTTGCTATCCACGCCATGGGAGATTCAAAATCACAAGGGTTCTCAGTTGTGCATGTACCCTTTTCACTACATTCGTATGGAAGCATGTAATGAAGGTGACAGGTTTTGTGAATACCACGGGAACAAACTTGATAACTTTCACATCCAAACTGTCTTTACTCCTGCCCGTCCTTTTCAACTTCCTACTCAGAATGATTCTGAAGACTCTTTTCATTTAAAAATATATATTATCATATTTCACACCCCTCATTACGGGTTGTGTGCCAAACCAACTATACATCAGGGAAAGAATGGGTGCATAGTGTGAGATTCCTTGAATTGTCTTGTTTGTGACCGCAATACTGCAAGGTTGTCCAGGCCAAAACAGGTGGTTTTCTTAGGGGCCCACAACCGCAGCCTTCTGCTATTCACAGCTTAACCCGCAAAGTAGGAGGACGAAGCGTGGGGCCCGTAACCCACTGGAAGCCGATGATTGATTGCCCAGTTCATACGCCCTTCCGATGGGGCCAAACGTTCTGGTTGCCCCATACACCCCTCCGCCACAGGTGCCGGTGGGCAGTGTTGTACGTAGTCGGTTTGGAATCAGGGTTTAGTCATCTCACCTAGATTGACTATCAATCAGTCAATCCGGTGGAAAGCGCCGGACATTCGCTTTCATCCTCCCACTTTGATGTGAACACCTGCCACGAGAAGTCAGTGAGGACCTCTTCAGCAGAGGCTGTAACAAACGCACGGCCATTTGAGGGCATTCCGAGAGGCGTTTAAGACGGGTAGCCATCTCTGCCTAAAATGCCCACCCTCGATCACACTGAAACATTTGGAGGCCAGTAAACGATATTCACTCCCGGAACCTTAACACACCGAGTGTCAGAACTGGGCAGTCGAACTTCCTAGAGACAGGAAATTATTGTGTGGTAATCGTCTGGCTTTCACATTGTAATACTTTAGCTGTCTACGTCTAGTAGCGTTTTCACATTCCAGCTGGCGATGTGTCTATTTTATACAGTAGTGAATTCTATTTCGCTGTCTTGTCACTTCGACCAGTAAAACACGAGACTCGTCGCTTACGGGGGACTGAGTGACGTGATCAGAGCACGTAGTTTCACAATAATCCAGTGGAAATAGTTATATGAAGCGGCGTCCGCAGCATCGTACGTGGCTTTTGAGATATTTTGTAGACCAGTCGGTTCTCTCGGATCACATGGGAGTGTCGGCCGAGAAATCTTTGAGTCCAGAAAGTGAGTGCAGGGGGAATCCAAATCGAAGTAGTTTTGACAACAAACCTCCATGCTACGCTCGCTCAGATGCTTTGGAGATATCTTGCGTCACCTAACGCAGTTCGCTGTAATGGTTCATCAGAGAGCATCAGGTAAGCGAGACGTATGCTAGTAAATCATCAGCGTACGTGTGGCGATGAAACCCATACTGCTGGTCACTTATGAGTGCATGGCGTTCCAGGTGCGATAAGTCGTTTCGCAATTACAGTTTTCAATACTTTGGGTAAAAGTGGTGTGAGGAGAATGGTCGGTGGTTGGAAGGTTGAGGGAGGTCACCGCGCTTTGGAATGGGATAAGTAGGTGCGGTCTTCTAACATGAGGGGAATACGTTATTTTGTGAGTACTGATTGAACAAACAACGGAGAACAGGCACAGGCTCTGGTGCGCAGTTCAACCGAATGGGGGGGAATGCCGTCCTGGCCGGCGGTTTCGATGTGTCAAGTAAATGCAAAACTTGACGGACGTTTCTGGTAATGATTTAGCCGAAAAGAGAAGCAGCGAGAAGCTAAGACAGAGGCAAGTAACAGAGTGTATTTGGACGTAAACATGACTGCAGAATCTTCGGATTTTTCCACAGACCGGATGCATATGTTCCTGAGGTACTGGAGATCCAGCACAGCTGCTCTTAGAAGACTACTTACGACCTGTTCTCCAGGTAAATCATTTTATGTGGTTATTAATACAGCCAGATGTCCAGAACGCAAACGAACGCCGGCAACAAACCAAGGAAGCCTTATACGCCGCCTCCATTATCAAACAAGACTCAGATTCAGTTATTTCTCATAAACGATGGATACGTTCGACAGCATTTGCTCTGCTGGATGCTCGTACATCTGCCCCTCCCTCTCTGATACCACATTCAATGGGGTGCACAAACCCCTCAGGCGTCCATTGAATGGGATTGTGAGAAGTGACCGTGGGCGGTGGTGGGCTGCAGACTGTAGGAAAATGAAAATGCCTCCGCCTGTTGGGAACAGTCATCGTCTTACACTATGAAACAACAGGGCAAGCCCTACTGACCACTGCGTTTCTCATCATTTTGCACGTAACAGTGGAAGGAATGAATACGCAAGGTGGACTGGGACTGAGCCTGCAGGGGTGAGAAAAAGAAAGGACGCCCTAATAGTTAACACACGGAATATACAGTCCAACTGTACAAATGCACATTCATCAATCATTCTGATTCGACAGAAATTGACAACTCGATCACCGCGGTTCACAGTTTACTTTCATATTCTACAGTGTCTCCAGCCAACTGGTTGGGGGATCTTTTAGACTTCAATTATATATATATATATTTACTGCATAAGTGTGGTGATTCAGCTGCTGTCGCACGTGATACGGCCAGGTGCGCCTTCATAAACACGTACATGGATGAGCCTCAACCTATCAGGATCACCGCGGACGATTTCGACAAAAGCTCTCTGTGATTGGTCATCTTTAAGTCCACAGATTATATTCTCTAATTTAACATATTTATACAAACTCACTCCGTAATACAACTAACGTGCTATTTCGCAGTCTTGGTCTTCTTGCTACTTCCGTTCGCGCAGTTCTGGGTGGGGGTAATTTCAATAGGGGCTATCAATTCAGTTCATTACGATTATTACAATAAGGTCTCTAAAGTGCCTCAGTGTGGTCGGGGTGGGTGTCTCAAATTTAGAGACGGTTACTCATCCCAAACGCCTCTCAGAATGCCCTCAAATGACCGTGCGTTTGCTACAGCCTCTGCTGAAGAGGTCCTCACTGTTTTTTCGTGGCAAGTGTTCCCACCAAAGTGGGAAGACGAGAGAGGATGCTTGGCGCTTTCCACCGGACTTACTGATCGATAGTCAGTCTAGGTGAGATGACTAAACCCTGATTCCAAACCGACTACGTAAAACACTGCCCACCGGCATCTGTGATGGAGTAGAACATTGGTCACTCATAATGTTTTGCCTCATCAGAGGGGTGTATGAACTGAGCAGTCGATCACCGGCCCCCATAGGGCATTGAGACCCCCGTGTCGTCCTGTTGCCTTGTAGGCTGAACGTTCTGGTCAAAGGCTCGGGGCGGGACCCCTAGAGTAAACCCTCTGCTTCGGTTCAGGCAGCCGGGCAGTATTCGGCCCGCATGCCTCCATGAAATTCCCACACGTGTGATAACTCGTTTTTGAGCTCGAATTTACTCACTAAGCCAAACTACACAAGCTATGGCCGATGTGCTGGCGGTCGGACAAAACCAACTAGCTATTACCACACAACCCATTTTCACCGACTCTTTCACACATTATTAGTACTATTCCTTGTACTACTCAGGTTGCCGTCGACGAAGACACTGAGCATGCAAATGAGATTCCTCCCTCCCTTGTATGCAGTTCATCACAGTGGTTACTAAGACCAAATGGGCCGCTGATGCTTGCAGCCTTCAATTTACGTACTTTAATGCAAATAGGTCAACAAGCGGCTCTAGTGTGCATCCTCGAGACACTGGCCATTAATGTCTGCTGCTTGCCCGAGACTCGTGTCCATGACCTCACCATTGTAATGACATGTTTTCACTCTGCCGCGGTTCATTCATCTGATCATGCAGGTGTGAGAATCGCTTTAACCACTAGAGCTGCACCATGTGACGGGCTCCCAGTGAACAGCAGACTGTGTGCGATTCGCTTAGAAGGTTCGTTCCAAGCCAAAAAAGGCCGCGACGGCAACCGTTGCCTGTTCATTCTTGCTGCCTGCGCCCCTTCTGACTGCAATTCGGATACAGTGAAATATGTATTCTACCACCAACTTCACGAACTTCTTCGAAAGGCATTTCGTAGAGATATAGTGTTACTGGCTGGAGATCTGGGGGCTCAGATTGGCCATCTAGGTCCAGACGAGCAAATGCTCGGGGGCCAAAGCGGCACCAACTATCAGCGCACGGACAACCGTAATCGGCTGCTCCATCTATCCACAGACCATCGCCTGTTCTTGTGGAGTACGACCTTCTGGCGCAGCTTCTGTCGCACAGTGCCATGGCGATCGCTATCTGCTAGTCAGTGTTGAACACAGACCACATAATCGTAAGATTCCACTGGCGTGGTTCAGTCAAATCATATAGGTCGTACTGGAACACACCTAGATTCACATCACGCCCTCGTGTGTGCCGAGTTCATAGTTTTCCACGAAGTCAAAAGTCTGTTGTCAACGGATAGACGTAGACCAACTTTGCCGGACCTCGTTACGGGAGCGATATCAGAATGAGCTTGCTGCCCAGCTATGTAACCACTTTTCTGTGCTCTATTCGCACGTGCTGGGCAAAGCTGGAAGCAACGACGCGGCGTCCAGGCAATGACTTGGTGTAGAGGTATGAAAAATCTAGCATTACCATTGGCTTCGGCCGGAGCTTCCCGCCTCCCCGGTTGGGGCCCAAGGGACGAGAATTGTTGTTGGTCAGAGACATTGAGGGATATGGCTGAAAACAGAAGTCAGTGGCGCGAATGCTGTGCGGTCTATCTGTCCAACTCTCGTGTTTCGTAATCACAAAACTGTCATGCCGACAACCATAACGACAAAAAACTTTAAAAAATGTACGGTGAAAATGGAAAAAAATCAGCATTTTTTCCTTTCTTTAGCTGACTGTCTATGTTTGCTGTATTGTACGTTCCGTCCCCTATTTTGTGATTGTTGTTGCTGAGTTGGCGCCTTGCTTGATCTCACGCCGGTATATATATATATATATATATATATATATATATATATATCATGTGTGTTTGTATGCATATGTATATGTATATCTGTAACCACACGCATGATGAGTTATCAGACCGCAACACATCCAAGATGCTATAAGGTAGCGAGTACCAAATCTTATGGGTTAGTCACACGGCATGCAGCCACACACTGGATCTCATCGGGTTCTCTTTAATTGCCAGATGTCTGCGGGTATATCCCCGCGGGAAACGAAAACCACGACGCACCCGCCCAGCTGCGAAGCAGTTTGGTTAGAAGCTTGCACAGAGACCGAGAGAATTGGTGGTCCGAACGCGGGGCCAAAATGGAACTAGATGCTGCTGCCGGCAATGCTCGGGGACCTTTTCCAATTCATTGGATCCGCGGGGACCAAGAGGCCTGGAATGAACTAGGTGATCTGTGAGTCAAACATCCAACAAATCTACCAGCTTTCACGGCGCATGAATCTATAGTAAGAGCACTGAGGAGCAGTTTAATTGTCCTTCAGTCCCAGCGCCCTCACTCAGTAGTCCGTTTGAACCAGTTCATGCGCCGTGAGCGATCTGTACTGTCTCACGCACATAAGAAGTCAACCGTGTGCTACACATGAAGACGCGCAATAAGGTCTCCAGCCCTAACGAATTCCATCCAGTATTCTTCAACGATGATGATATGCCCCTCCTTGAAACGCTCACCAACCTCTCTACCGAGATTTTGCTCCACCATTGGGCCCCATGAAGTTGGAACTTTGCATCCATCATCCCTGTATACAAGAAAGGGCTAGAAACATCTGCTCCAATCATCGAGGGATAAGTTTGATCTCGGTCGCGTCAAACCTGTTAGCGTCAATGATCCTTCGTGAACTTACTCCAGAGCGCTAGCAACTGATCCGTGAAGTGCACTCTGGTTTGCAACCTAACCGCGGGTGCATCGGTCAAGTTTTCATTATCCATTAGATACTTGAACTCCGCCACGCATATCGTAAGCCGACGATAATCATGTTTTTGAATGTCCGAGCAGCTTTTGATTCTGTTGATGGGATGACCCCCTGGGATTATCTTATCAGACAAGGAGTGCCTAGTAAGTATGTCAAAATCATCCAAGAGGTATACCAACAGACTTCAGCGAAGTACAAGCACATGGCTCATCGTCACTTTGCTTTCCAGATGGGAGCGGCGTGCTTCAAGGTTGTTCACTCTCACCATTCCCGTTCAATTCTGCGAACGTCGACATCCCAAGAGAGGCACAAGAAAGTCAAACAAACGAAGACGTTCAGCTCCTACCTGGTAACAAACTTTTAGACTTAGACTATGCAGATGACATCGCATTGGTTTACGACGATGCTACTGTGGCACAGTGCGTTCTAGACAACCTTGCGTCGTATATGTTACTGTTCGGAGTGTGCCTTTCACCTTGCGAGTGTAAGGTACTTCTACAAGGCTGGCCGCACTTACCTTCGGTGCTGTTAGGTTAGAATTTGTCGAAAAGTATGTTTACTTGGGAAGCTGTGTAACTGCTGACGGGTGGGTCGGAGACAATGTGAACAACCGAATAGCGAAGGCTCAAGCAGCGTTCTGCAATTTACGGCATCTGTAGAGACGGTGTGACGTCTCTGTCTGATTAAGCGGACAACGTTGCTGTGGGTATTGTGCTCCTTTACGTTGGTGGGACCTTAACTTTTTCAAGCGGTCGATGTCTACTGGCTATCTTTGTTCGAATATGAAGTATCTTGCGAGTTTGGTGACAACAGGGAATAAACATTTTCACATTTCGAACGCTCATCTACCGAATCGGGCGTTCGGCTTACCCAGTCAGTTCCACAATATCACTCAACCTGCTTCGCTGGCCATGGCATGTGCTACGCATGCCATCTCATCGACTTCCCCGCCGCACTCTATTCGCTGAGCCCAGGGTTGGTTGGAAATGACAACGTGGAGGCCATACATAACTGACTTTGAGTCACCCTGAGGTGTCCCTGTTTCCTGTTCGTGGATGATCTTCGTTATATGGGGTATCCGTCTTCGGACTAGACACAAAATGACCCAATCAGGATAAGTGGGCTGGCAGAAAAATTAAAGCCCCCCTAGCAGAAGTGCGGACAACTGCCCCAAATCTAAGAAGTATCAGTAACTTGGCATCTCAGCGACTTGTCCTTCATGGTGATCGAGACAGCTGAGTTCCTGAAATGTTTTGGCATTCAATGTATGAGGCTGTTGAACTCACCCATCAATGCTTGTAGCAACAGCCAAAGGTAATGGGTCGCTCTTTTAGCTGCGTTACACAATCAGGTCTAGGGGTGCCAAAATAATCCTACCACTTCAAAAAAAGAGTGTACTTCTCACCTGCAGTACTGTGGTCAGGCATGTGCACCGAAACTGGTATAGGGCAAGAAACTGTTGGAAACCATCCAAAGTGGATTCGCCAAAACCACTAATTGGCAGTTGTACAAGACATACAGAGGGCGACTTAAAGCTCTCGATCAAGTAAAGCCAAGTAGGCGTCGCCTAAAAGGTGACCTGGTCGAGTAGGTGAAGTGGCCCAAAAGCTAGCCCAGAACTGACAGGCCGTTGCTAGTACTAAATAAAAGCAAAATCTTTACAGCACAAGAAAACAAACTGATGAAACTGAGGGTCCTCAGAAGCCCCCTGGAAGGCACTTTCTCCCCCAACTTAAGGAATCCACCAATGCACCAGTCTTCAGTGTGCCTGACCGTATTTGGGAACCTTCGGCGAGACGGAGTTCTGGATGCTCGAAAAGTAACACATCTTCCGCACCAGTGCATCAGGATACGAAGAACGATCCATCTAACAGCTTGCCGGAATTTACTCCGATTCCATGTTGAGCAAACCGCAAAGAAAATCATTGTTATTCGAAGCACAATTATATCTAATTCCTGGTTCGAGGGCATCATGATTGCTGCCGACAAGACACCACTACAGGGGGACATTTTCAGGCCTCAAGGCAAATTTCAGCCGGTACGTCCTCATTGTACCATCAGGAAAGCTCGGAAAACGTAAGATCAATACAACATTCCCCGAAATTTCAGCCAAAGCTATCAAATTGGACCTGGATCCGACATTCTTCCCTTCACGTTCTCAGCTATTTCGAAAAGAACCCTGCGTAGGTACTACTTACAACTCACTCCCAAGTATTTGTACATTACCGGGACTCCCGCGATCCAGGCACACAGCACCAAAAAGGCCGCTGGGCATCAGGTAAGAGAACAGGCCTACCCAAAAGGCAAGCTAACAATGGTCAACCAAATCTGAAAGTACATGGCGTGCGTCATGTCCCAATCAGGCCCCCAATTCTACTCATATTACCAGAGCTCCCACGATTTTACCCGAAACAGCCAGAGAAAGCTACCAAAGACTCGCATTTTGCCAAGAAATTTAGGCAGTCGTATGTGCACAACAATTGAGGTCAACTTGAGGTATGAATCAGAATGTCGAGCATCGTTCAACTGTTAACATTTTAGACCGTGATTTGTAATATCTAGGAAGGAAATGAAAAGATACGGCATGCAGGATAAATGCAAGCATTGCGATCACCATTGTCGGGCCCCTCGTGAAGCAGGCCGGGTTTGCATATCGAAATCAGATACTTAAATCGATAAGAATGGTTATTCAACTGGTTACGTCTTCGTTAGCCAGAGGACAGAGCAAATACGGCGAGAAAGGGTTTGCTGAGTGGTAAGGCACCTTCAAGAGATGAAGGAATATTAGAGTTTGATTGTAATAACTATGATATAATTACCAACCTATGGGTTAGTAATTGTCTGTGACCTAGACACAAAACGGGAATGAAATTCTATAGGACGTCATCCGAAATGATTGCAAGCAGAGTTGATAAGGTGTTTCAAATATACGAACGGAGGGGAATAGGCTTTCGGAGAACGTGGGAAAGATAAATAAATGAGGTTATCAGGTCAAGAATCAATAGATGTTTTGAAGATGGGCTCGCAAAGAGTAATATTTTATAGGTAAAGATCTACATCATTTAGCGAAGAGTTTTGCTGATTTATCGTAGTAATTGACCACGGAATCAAGGTGGTGTGTCGAACTAAGAACCTCTGAGAATTTAAAGATTCAGTACCATCAAATATTACTGTGAGTTCAGAGGGACGCAGAGAAGATATGTGTGTGAGATGCAAGCATTTTGTTTACTCTTGTCGATCGCATACGTGAAGCATATCAGTTATTATATAATGTAGTACATGGGATACACCGTGGAAAAATGAGAAAAGTGTTTACCACAGCAGTTTGTTTTGTGTTTGTGGCTAATGCCAGGGAAAACTGAGTGTTTGCAATGATTGTTTCTGTGCACAAAGGAGGAGGTTTTCTGTCTTCATGAACATAGGTTCGCTCAACGCCAGCAGTTTTGCATTTCGGTTGCATAATCGTACTTTGGGTGACCAGGTCAGATCATCACGATTACATGCAGAAAGTGGATGCCTGGCGATAACCGATGCCGGGTTTCTTGCCGGAATTTGTTTTGTGAAGTCCAAATGAGTCATTGGGCGCGAGAGCCATTTTGAGATGTGTTCAGTCACTGTTTGAGTCAGGTATTGGTCTGTTCTGCTGATAAACGTGTCACCGCAATTTGTTAACAACACGTGAGGCATTTAGAGCAACATGACTGCCACAGTTATCTAATTTAAATCTTCTATTGGTCTGCACTATGCGTGATTCGGCTGCCATATTTGTTCGGCCCGGAGCGGAGCTTTAGTTATGGCGCAAATGATTAAAATGTGATTACCCTAAAAGGGAACAAATAAAATAACTCACTTCTCTCCAGTTGGTAAAATGGTCTCCGTTTTACAACGTGGTTTGCTGAGGTGCTCGATGAAAGCTTCCGGATAATCACCGGCCTACAGCATTTCCTTGATGAAGGTTTCTTTTCTATTCAGTTGATCTGCGATGCAAATATTTCGAGCCCTGCTAAATGCACTGGGACCAAACCACCTCCGGTAACAACCGAGGCGAAACTAGAAAACTGCATACATCGTTCGTTCCATGTCGCCGTTCTGTAAATGATCCTCTGCATTGTGCCTTCCGGAAGCTTTGTGATTGAAACGTCCATTAAGTGTAAAATCAAGTTGGATTATTTCAGATAAGATACAGATATATTCGGGTCTATAGAATATAAAATGTTAAGTAACTGGATAAAATCGTCGTCGTTAGAAATCAAAAGAATGTCAACAACATAGCTTACGTATTAAGAAAACTAGGCAATTTGGTCGGTCAGCCTTTTTTTGGCCATTTCAAGGATAAAATCTGCTGATTTTGGACCTAGAGGGCTTCCTATTAGCACTCAGTCAATCTGTCAGTATGATTGTCCTTTGAATTCAAAACGGATATTTTCTGTGCATAAAATTATCTGATCCTTCAAGGAACCAACGGGGATAGGTAGTGCAATATTTTTGGAAGAAAAGACATGGCAAAGATAATCAACAGCTCCTCAGGGGGGTATTTGGTAAAAAGAGACTTGACAACCATACAATACGTTCTACGTGTCTCTACCGTGAAATTGTCAAGAACTTTTTGAGTTCTAATGAATTTCGTAGGCAATGATGAGTAAAGCTTTTTCGGACAGGCTGAAGAACATTGATTAACCATGTGACAAGTTTGTTGTAATCTGGCTTTTGCATGCACAAAATAGGCCTAGAGAGAAATTCAAATTTGTGAACAATTAATGACCCCCTAAGATGAGGCTTTGTGATTCCGATTGGTTTCGCCTTCTTGTGCGCGATTTCCGGTATAAACCCGTGTAGCCGTAGATACGTGAGTATCTAGATTCCATCAAAGGAACCCTTTTGGCCAATGGTTACCCAGAAGCTTCAATCGAGCACCTCAGCAAACCACGTTGTAAAACGGAGACCATTTTACCAACTGGAGAGAAGTGAGTTATTTTATTTGTTCCCTTTTAGGGTAATCACATTTTAATCATTTGCGCCATAACTAAAGCTCCGCTCCGGGCCGAACAAATATGGCAGCCGAATCACGCATAGTGCAGACCAATAGAAGATTTAAATTAGATAACTGTGGCAGTCATGTTGCTCTAAATGCCTCACGTGTTGTTAACAAATTGCGGTGACACGTTTATCAGCAGAACAGACCAATACCTGACTCAAACAGTGACTGAACACATCTCAAAATGGCTCTCGCGCCCAATGACTCATTTGGACTTCACAAAACAAATTCCGGCAAGAAACCCGGCATCGGTTATCGCCAGGCATCCACTTTCTGCATGTAATCGTGATGATCTGACCTGGTCACCCAAAGTACGATTATGCAACCGAAATGCAAAACTGCTGGCGTTGAGCGAACCTATGTTCATGAAGACAGAAAACCTCCTCCTTTGTGCACAGAAACAATCATTGCAAACACTCAGTTTTCCCTGGCATTAGCCACAAACACAAAACAAACTGCTGTGGTAAACACTTTTCTCATTTTTCCACGGTGTATCCCATGTACTACATTATATAATAACTGATATGCTTCACGTATGCGATCGACAAGAGTAAACAAAATGCTTGCATCTCACACACATATCTTCTCTGCGTCCCTCTGAACTCACAGTAATATTTGATGGTACTGAATCTTTAAATTCTCAGAGGTTCTTAGTTCGACACACCACCTTGATTCCGTGGTCAATTACTACGATAAATCAGCAAAACTCTTCGCTAAATGATGTAGATCTTTACCTATAAAATATTACTCTTTGCGAGCCCATCTTCAAAACATCTATTGATTCTTGACCTGATAACCTCATTTATTTATCTTTCCCACGTTCTCCGAAAGCCTATTCCCCTCCGTTCGTATATTTGAAACACCTTATCAACTCTGCTTGCAATCATTTCGGATGACGTCCTATAGAATTTCATTCCCGTTTTGTGTCTAGGTCACAGACAATTACTAACCCATAGGTTGGTAATTATATCATAGTTATTACAATCAAACTCTAATATTCCTTCATCTCTTGAAGGTGCCTTACCACTCAGCAAACCCTTTCTCGCCGTATTTGCTCTGTCCTCTGGCTTACGAAGACGTAACCAGTTGAATAACCATTCTTATCGATTTAAGTATCTGATTTTAATTTGCAAATTGCAGGTAATGTCGAAGTTATTCTTGAAGCTGAGGCCCACTGACGCTTTTATTTTTTGTCGACTTAATTCCGTTTCGTCTCGTTCGACAACCTTTTTGGTGGCATTATCAGTGGGTGCACCAGCGTGATGCTACAGGTGAATTCGCTCTAGGCAGAGGGAAGGCTATGGATCGGCTCCTCGTTAGATTGTCACCGCTCATCAATTGTCCCAGTTTTTGCTGACCAGGGGTGAAAGTTATCTAACTGTCTCTGCCACCTTTCTAGGTGTTATCTTAACTGAGGTTGGAATGCTTATAAGAATCTCCAAAAACGTCATTGTGTACAGTATTCCCAACATTATCCCACTGCATACTGTAAGCCACACCCTACCTAAAACTGGTGGCTTGGAAACGGGGACATGGTTTCACTCGCTCGCGCAAACGAGCCCAAAGTTATCACGGATGACAGCTTCTCCAATCCACTGACGAGCCAACAGCTATAGAATTTACCAAAGGCAGAGCACTACAGCTGTTTCTCTACAGTACAAGAAAATTGGAATATTATCTCACAGAAAGCCTCTCCAAAGAAAGCTCTTGAATAGGTGGCATAGTCCTTAACTCAATGAATTTGACACCCTAGAGTCAACCCCGGAATACCCATCGCTCAAGGTAGCAATCATCAAACAGGATGAACCGAAACTAGATGTTGACCTCGACTCACCACCAAAACCTACTCCAGCCTTCAAGCCTTTGGGGCTGGTAAGCAACTCTCCTGTAGCTCCTTGTCTAAGCTCTTTCGGCTACCGTGCCTCAGAGCACCAGCCGTGTCAATCAAACCAAAAACTCAAATGACACAGAAGCCAGCTTTCACTATCTCAGCTCGAGGGCAACCTCCAATACACCTGCTGTTCACACCTGATCACCCCGAGGGATCACCTGAGCCTCGTGGCATTGTGCTCCTCCAAATATCACCACCTCCCAAAGGGAGACCCCGGTCCATAATGGGACCCCAGTCTACCAGAAAATACTTAGAAATGTTTACCAGTTCCGGGTATTCATGTCCTCCATCCCTCCCCCCTGAGCCTCTTCATCCTAATCCACATGAATCTCAACTGCCACAGTTTAAAAGTCGGCAAGCCAGAAACAGGATTTGTGAACTTTCCAATTTAGCGTCCGCAGCCTGCCCCAGCTCAAGCACTATCTACCTCCAGCGCTATGCTCACATCAAAGATCGCCCAGTGGTAAGTCACTATAACCCCTGTCACATGCATTACCTTACACTGGAAGTCTCATGGGCAGCGTGTCCTAACCACTTTACACCCACTCCACCAGCCCCATCAGCCCAAACGGACTATTAAAACTCCTCACTATCTGTGACTTTTCGGATGACACCAACCCATTACCCGCCACGCATTAGCTAGCCCAGTTCCCCTTCAATAAACCCATCCCGCCCCACACCTTTTCTAACACAGCCCACTCAATCTGCTATCCAATCATTTCTCACAACTCCAAAATTCCCACCGACCCCTCCTCTCTTGCACTGCCGCCACTTCTAGTTTCGTCCGTCACCCCTAACGCCCACCACAAGTTTTTTTTCTCTTCCAAGCGCCGGTGAGACATTCCCCAACTCCTCCTCACATTTCTATTCTATCCAACCATCAGTGTGTCTCTGAACTCCTCACAAGCCATCCTGTGAACGTAGTTCGCCCACCCCAGCCCTGCCGTTCAACACCAAATCAAACTACAGCGGTTCATGCAACACGCAAACTCCAAGGTGAGCACACGTATAATAGCTCCACCCTGGGAAAGCCAGTGCATATATAGCACTGTCGTCCCCCTCTGACCAGGAACAAACCCGACAAACGTTTCCTACTTCTGATGAATTGCAGGCCCCCTACTAGCAGATCGAACTCGCTAAGAAGCTCACTACTCCCGTACAACACCGATCTCGCTCGCAGTAGTCACCCTTGGCTAACCAATTCCAACCCACCTGCCCAGATCTCCGGCTGGCCATCATATGCGTAGTGAAGACAGGTTTCGCTGATGTGATAAGTTCTTGGTCTACATGAGCTGCACCCTAACTGCGACCTCTGACAACCACCATATCCTCGATACCGCAAAGGACTCTTTGTGGGTTGATTCCAACGTTCTCACACAAATCCCGAAATGGGATGTGAGTGTAGACCTCTTAGTGATGATGCTTTGAATTTTACACCCAACACTGTGCTTGTAACAAAATATCCAAATTGCCCCTCGGGGCTAACGTGATCACCGGTGAATTTATTGCACCCGATATCAACATGGAAGCGATCAAAACTTCACAAAATTTCTTTAAACTCCTCTACTGATTGTGACTTCTCAGAAGCTCATTAGGTGATGAATTGGACGGAGGGAAGTCACTAGGCGCCCTGTGCAGTACTTACAAGTTACGTTGAGTGCTATATGGACCTGCTGGTGGACGCTGTTAATTGAATAGTGTGCACACGGGAAAAAAGAAGAGTTTGGGTACACGAGCCCTCCTTGAGGATTCGATTCCCATCCGACGATTGCGCTGACACCGTTGATAGCTTTCGTAGGTAAATTAGTTGTCCTCTTGAAGTGACGGGAGTTCGGGAGCCAGACGCGCCAACTAAAATAACTGAGGGGCCAAACTGAACTTAGATTTTAGAACAACGTGGAAAGAAAGGGAGACGAGCCATAGCAGACTGGTATAAGGTTAAAACAAACAGGCAGGTTTCCGACTAACAGATAATTCAGTAAATGGAGAAAAACCTGAATTCCTTACATACCAGAGAACTTTCTTTGACCAGTTACGCGCTCTTTTGAGCTAATGGCGCGTAACACTCTTGCACCATGTGCGTCTTCTGAAGGAGGCCTATTTTTCCCGCATGTGGATGGGTACCTCGAAGTGTAACTGGGCCTAACAACGAACATCCTCATGTGACTGTGAAAAGTAGCGATTCCAGTGACGATGTGAGGATCTAAAACTATCCTTAGTTATTGGATATTTGGCGCAGAAGTTGAATGCGTTTCTTGGGAGCTGATTTCACTTCATTGCCAGACGTAACAAAAGGAGCTTATCTGCACACAGGACACAACTGACTTCCAGGCTGGTAATTGCATTTTAAATGATTTTTGTGCCTAAAGAACTGCCACAACAAGACAGCGGTTACATTGTTCTACGATCTTCTATTTCACATCTAAGGGCATTAGTTAGTAGGTGTCTCGGGAGAACCACCTCGCGTTTTAGGTAGTAGGTGAGGGGATTGGAGGCTCGTTAAATCATTTTGAAGTGCCACTCCAGCGGCACATGCAGACCGATCCCTTCGTGGGGAACAAGAACTAAGTCCATAGCAGGTGGAGGAGAAGTTTCGATTACGAAGAACATCCCTGGGGGTGGTTCTTGGAAGCAATGATTCGCAGTGAGGCCCTTGGTTATATAGGAGGGTGGGCAACACTTCTAACGTTGGATAAATGGTATGGTACTTGCTACGTCATCCAGTTTTCAAACTTGACGAGCCTAAGAGTCATTGTGTTGCCTTCGATTGCGCTGTTAGATTCCAGGGAAGATCACAGAACGACTGCTTGCTACAAGGGTCGGAAAGGACAACCCCACTAACCGAGCTCTCATGCAGATTAAGGCTAGGTGGTGTATCAACGTCGGCCCACATGTGGGAAATAACTTTGCAAGCAAAGGTGCCAGTAGAAAACTGGGACACAATACGGTTCCTACGGTGGAGCGGGAAGGATATGGGCAAACGTGTGGTAGAACACAGGGCTACTGCTCGTCCGGTAAGGGCGATATCATCACTTTTCTATGCAACTATACCCAAAGGGTGACCACAGGAAGGAGTGCGAATTTGATCAGCCGGGAAGAATAGGCAGTGTGAACGAGGACTGCCACGTCGACGACTATCTCGGGTCGTTTGACGACAATAACAGGGCTGTGTACCACTTTGTGTAGTTAGCAGAATTACTAAGGGATAATGGCTGACGGCCCGAAAAATGAGTGCCAAGCTCCCCGGGGTGTTGAAAGCTATTTCGGACAGGGAACTATTAGAGAGTTCAAGAGTTGAATGGCTCACCACTTCCAGCGAGACGCACTCTAGGAGTGCACAGAACTGCTGGACCGGATAAAGTCGTTGTCGAACTGGATATTTCTGATCAGCCATCACCTTGAGAATAACTTTCTGGGCATCTCCAGGATGTTTGATCCATTTGGTCCCGCTTCTGCGCTATTGCTTCGCGGGTTAGCTCAACTGCAACAACGGCGTCAAAAAGGTCGACTGAGGCCAGCCACTTGACTAGGAGGACATACTAGACCGGGAAGGGTTCTCGGCCGCTCTAAAGGAAATGGAGAACATGCGTATCTCTTTTTATGCCTACTTTTGAATGGTACGAACCAAATGGGAGGGTTGGGTGCCTTTTTTGACGCGCTCAAAGTTGACAACAGAACTGTGGTGCACTGGAGGTGATGCCTTAGTGATGAACATTAATTCCCGAAGATCCTGTTTTCCGGAGCCCTGTTGCACATCTGCAGCCTATCTGTGTCCAGCATCTTGAGACTTGTGCAGCGGTGATGGCTCTCAAGGCGGTACAAGTAATAAAGAAGAACTTCATTTCTAGCAGCTAGCCAGGAAGATTTTAATCAGACGCAACGATCGTGCTCTACTACATCGATAACTATTATGGCCGCTTCAGCACATTTGTAGCCAACTGGCCTTGAGGGTTAATGTGGAGAAGCAACTGTAGGTCAGCGACAGCGCGTTCAGCCTGCCAAAACCCCAGCACACTTATTTTTGAGAGACGTGCCGAAGTTCCGGCGGCTTAACACCTGGACAGGCAGTTCCAAGTTTGCACAAATCGCCGAACAGGACTGCTTTGTTTGCAAATAGGGAGCACACTCCACGTCGGAGGTGGAAGTCCCTCCGAAAACAACTAAAGGTCATGAAACAAAGTGCGTGCGTTTTCTCAAATACCATCACTATAACAAAAACATTGGAAGCTCTTTCCTTGACTAACCGTTTTTATCGAGGTTGGGTGGTCGTCAGATACTCGGGCAACCGAAGTTACCAGAAACGCTCTAGTCAGATAATCCATCCGTCTTCATCCTTGCAGAAATCCACTCCAGACATTCAGCTGCCTTAGAAGTCTAGAGGTAACCTCAATATCAGCATATCATTCAGGGTTTTCGTAGGATCGTCAGGAATGTTGATCTTTAAGAGCGATGAACTAAAGGATTCTCACCAATTCCAAACCCGGAACAGACGAAATTCTATAAGTCGGATCCGCCAAGAAACGGAGCGTGTGAAGTAGCCACTGCGTTATCTAAATACTAAAGAATAACAAATCAGAACTTTTCAAACCATATTTGGCCGTGCACATTTCCAGGCTGATGGCAGGAATGGAACCGAATCAGTGTTGATGACTGACTAAGAACCAAGTGTCTGAAAGGTTCGTATAGAGACAGGACATTTTAACTGTTAATCAAAGGGTGAAGATAAGGAAAAAATAGGCACTTCCTATTAACTGACTAAATTTTGTGAACTGATCCCTTTACATAATCTGCTACGACGCATCATCGGTCGTAACAGTTGGAGGTAAACGACGGGAGTCAAGGGAGGAGCCTAGCGCCATCGGACAAATGTTCGAGGTTCTCTCCATCTTCGTCGGTTTGGAGTCCAGTGTCTCATCGTCCTTTAGTTGCTGTTCGACTAGAGACAGTGAGGTTTTCTAACAGACCTGATCAATCCTCCTCACAACTCACCACAGTGACTGATCTACTCGAGTCCGAAGTGCCACTGATGTCGTGTGTCCCTTTTCCGCTCCTTAATTCACCACGACTCAGGCTTCGGTTCCATTTCAGTAGTGTCCTTTGAGCACCAACAAAGACGATCCTTTTTTAGAGTATATGTTCGACGGCACACCCTGTCTCTTTGGAAAATTTTAAAGAGCTCACAGAAGAAGTGGGTTATCATTAAGTGTACGACTTCTAAGTGCATGGCTTGTGATTTCATGCATGTTATGACATGCTCGCATCCTATTTTCATCCTCAGGGTCTGAAACACAAAGGTTCTAACTAGTCACGTTTATTGTAGCTCAACAGTGATTGTTCCAGGGTTGCTGTATATTCCGATTGCCAAGCAATATATTGCTCGAGAATTTGTGCCCTTTTACGTTGCACAAAAAGCCGAATTGCACGTTCTTTGCTCACCCCTCCCCTTAGTAAGTAAACCGCTTCCGGATAAGTTTAGCCACTTGGTTTTCCACACAGCTTGTATGCGTTTAATGAGCACATCTGTCACTGATTATGGGGCAGGTGGTGCTATGGCCATTTTCACTTCGAAGCCCAATCTGTAGCCTGTCAGTTTCTACCTTTCGTCTGAAGTCTACGGACAAGCTCCAAATTTAGGGTTGGTAAGTTGCTCTTGAGGAATGATACCCTTTCTTTTCTCTTTCCAACGCTCTGAATTTATCGAGAAACCACCTTGGGTTTTATCACCCCGAGGAAGTACTACAATGCTGGGTGCAACTTTTCAAGAGTTACTGAAATCATGCTTACACGGCTGAACGGATGGGGATCATTCATAATCCTCAACTGTCTCTCAAGCATGGTCAAACATGCCGGCCAGCGAAGCGATCTTGTCCAAGAGGGATCAACCGTTATAGGTGAGACTTTAACCTTGCGGGAACCACCGTCATTGCGGTGCCCTTGATTTCTACCTCCGACGTGGAGTGTGCTCCCTATTTGCAAACAAAGCAGTCCTGTTCGGCAATTTGTGCAAACTTGGAACTGCCTGTCCAGGTGTTAAGCCGCCGGAACTTCGGCACGTCTCTCAAAAATAAGTGTGCTGGGGTTTTGGCAGGCTGAACGCGCTGTCGCTGACCTACAGTTGCTTCTCCACATTAACCCTCAAGGCCAGTTGGCTACAAATGTGCTGAAGCGGCCATAATAGTTATCGATGTAGTAGAGCACGATCGTTGCGTCTGATTAAAATCTTCCTGGCTAGCTGCTAGAAATGAAGTTCTTCTTTATTACTTGTACCGCCTTGAGAGCCATCACCGCTGCACAAGTCTCAAGATGCTGGACACAGATAGGCTGCAGATGTGCAACAGGGCTCCGGAAAACAGGATCTTCGGGAATTAATGTTCATCACTAAGGCATCACCTCCAGTGCACCACAGTTCTGTTGTCAACTTTGAGCGCGTCAAAAAAGGCACCCAACCCTCCCATTTGGTTCGTACCATTCAAAAGTAGGCATAAAAAGAGATACGCATGTTCTCCATTTCCTTTAGAGCGGCCGAGAACCCTTCCCGGTCTAGTATGTCCTCCTAGTCAAGTGGCTGGCCTCAGTCGACCTTTTTGACGCCGTTGTTGCAGTTGAGCTAACCCGCGAAGCAATAGCGCAGAAGCGGGACCAAATGGATCAAACATCCTGGAGATGCCCAGAAAGTTATTCTCAAGGTGATGGCTGATCAGAAATATCCAGTTCGACAACGACTTTATCCGGTCCAGCAGTTCTGTGCACTCCTAGAGTGCGTCTCGCTGGAAGTGGTGAGCCATTCAACTCTTGAACTCTCTAATAGTTCCCTGTCCGAAATAGCTTTCAACACCCCGGGGAGCTTGGCACTCATTTTTCGGGCCGTCAGCCATTATCCCTTAGTAATTCTGCTAACTACACAAAGTGGTACACAGCCCTGTTATTGTCGTCAAACGACCCGAGATAGTCGTCGACGTGGCAGTCCTCGTTCACACTGCCTATTCTTCCCGGCTGATCAAATTCGCACTCCTTCCTGTGGTCACCCTTTGGGTATAGTTGCATAGAAAAGTGATGATATCGCCCTTACCGGACGAGCAGTAGCCCTGTGTTCTACCACACGTTTGCCCATATCCTTCCCGCTCCACCGTAGGAACCGTATTGTGTCCCAGTTTTCTACTGGCACCTTTGCTTGCAAAGTTATTTCCCACATGTGGGCCGACGTTGATACACCACCTAGCCTTAATCTGCATGAGAGCTCGGTTAGTGGGGTTGTCCTTTCCGACCCTTGTAGCAAGCAGTCGTTCTGTGATCTTCCCTGGAATCTAACAGCGCAATCGAAGGCAACACAATGACTCTTAGGCTCGTCAAGTTTGAAAACTGGATGACGTAGCAAGTACCATACCATTTATCCAACGTTAGAAGTGTTGCCCACCCTCCTATATAACCAAGGGCCTCATTGCGAATCATTGCTTCCAAGAACCACCCCCAGGGATGTTCTTCGTAATCGAAACTTCTCCTCCACCTGCTATGGACTTAGTTCTTGTTCCCCACGAAGGGATCGGTCTGCATGTGCCGCTGGAGTGGCACTTCAAAATGATTTAACGAGCCTCCAATCCCCTCACCTACTACCTAAAACGCGAGGTGGTTCTCCCGAGACACCTACTAACTAATGCCCTTAGATGTGAAATAGAAGATCGTAGAACAATGTAACCGCTGTCTTGTTGTGGCAGTTCTTTAGGCACAAAAATCATTTAAAATGCAATTACCAGCCTGGAAGTCAGTTGTGTCCTGTGTGCAGATAAGCTCCTTTTGTTACGTCTGGCAATGAAGTGAAATCAGCTCCCAAGAAACGCATTCAACTTCTGCGCCAAATATCCAATAACTAAGGATAGTTTTAGATCCTCACATCGTCACTGGAATCGCTACTTTTCACAGTCACATGAGGATGTTCGTTGTTAGGCCCAGTTACACTTCGAGGTACCCATCCACATGCGGGAAAAATAGGCCTCCTTCAGAAGACGCACATGGTGCAAGAGTGTTACGCGCCATTAGCTCAAAAGAGCGCGTAACTGGTCAAAGAAAGTTCTCTGGTATGTAAGGAATTCAGGTTTTTCTCCATTTACTGAATTATCTGTTAGTCGGAAACCTGCCTGTTTGTTTTAACCTTATACCAGTCTGCTATGGCTCGTCTCCCTTTCTTTCCACGTTGTTCTAAAATCTAAGTTCAGTTTGGCCCCTCAGTTATTTTAGTTGGCGCGTCCGGCTCCCGAACTCCCGTCACTTCAAGAGGACAACTAATTTACCTACGAAAGCTATCAACGGTGTCAGCGCAATCGTCGGATGGGAATCGAATCCTCAAGGAGGGCTCGTGTACCCAAACTCTTCTTTTTTCCCGTGTGCACACTATTCAATTAACAGCGTCCACCAGCAGGTCCATATAGCACTCAACGTAACTTGTAAGTACTGCACAGGGCGCCTAGTGACTTCCCTCCGTCCATTCCATCACCTAATGCAATTCTGCTAATTCTCAATCAACAGCATTCACTCCATTTGTCTCCTATTTTACGATAGGTAGGTCCTTATTATGAGGCCATCTGCGTAAACTCGGTCTACTGACTTCGGTTCACGCCACTCACTGCAGAGGCTTTTTTGGACTTCATATGTTTCTTTCTCTCAAGTTGCAGTCGTGCGCGACACCTAGCCGTGATATGAATCCCCCCCACCGCGCCTTATTCGAGTAATTTGGGGATCTCTCAACTTGGAGTTTCCTTGCAAAACGCCCATCCCTCAATTCCGTATGGCATCTGCTACCCACAGGTAATACAGCCTTAGTAATATGGCTGCCGGTTACCAACCCCACAGCCGCTACTCCAGGCAAAAGGTTTGTGATCAGACCGTGATGCTGAGTAGCTTAGGCCCGGATCCGGATGCTCTTCTGATGGCGCTGCTGCCTTCACCTGGTTGAGCTATCGTTTATGATCACCCCTGCAACCTTCTTGCTTAGGTCTCGCTTTCCTTCGGTAAGCAGGTGCTTGATCCGGGCTTTTAAAGCGTATGAAGAATGCTCCCAGAGCCTTAGTCGCTCCCCAAAGTTCTTTCATTGCGTCCCCAAGGGACATTGGGAAATCGGTCATTCTGTTTTTCGTGCGGCAAACCTCTCCGTCCGGTGGAGTGGAACCCTCACCCGAACTGGCTTGCGTGTTCATCCAAGACGCGTTTAAGATAGTCCTCCGTGGCACTTTGTATGCGACCGGTTTAGTCTCTGGTCTTTGCGTTCGAGCCGATCAAATCTGCTGTCAATCGTTCTGGACCCGCTGTTCAGGTGGTTGGTCAGGTTCTCGAAGGTTGCTTCACGATCGCCTGGCTTATGTTCCTTTGCTGCAGGCCAACTGCTCTGTAGCTTAAATGGTAAACAACTAACCTTCACTTCTAATGTATGCTTAGCACTGAGGCTAGACCTGTAGCCTAGATGGTCCAGGTCTATGAAAGAGTCCAGCACTTTGAGCACAAAGACGGGCACAGGGTAGATATCGCCCCTGGTTAGCCTGGCCCCATACACAAGGTACTTAATCTAATTTCGGGCTACCTTAAACGGCTAACCCAAAAACATCATTCAGAAGCTGCCCCGATTTCGCGTAGCCTTGCCGCAATTTGAGGATGGAACAACCATCAAAAGTGCATTTTAACCACCCTCGGCAATAGTAGGTTGGAAATAGCAACTTTTGACACTGACCTGTCACCTTGGCCTCCAAGAAAGCTTCAGGCTGATTGACAGACTCTCAGTATTGTTCCAGGTGGCCAAACCCATTTTGAGAAAATCAAGCTACTTTTAAACCGACGCATTCTGCTTGACGACGGGAGCGGAGCTTTCCCAGTCCTGACTGCCTCGTCTTTTCTCCATTTCATAAAGACTTTTCTGTCCAGCTGTCTTCATCTGTCTTCGTCTGCTGCCTAGTGCCCTGCGAATGACAACCGCCGTCTTTATGAGAACGTACTGAGCTCAAATATGTCAATACTCTCGCAGCCAGATTTATCTTAAGAAATACATGAAATAGCACTGACAGGACAAACAGACTCAACCATTTCTAAAGAACCTAACGTGCTTAGACCCCCCGTGACTTACTGTAACATGTGATGCCCGGATTGTGGCCTTTTTCATCATTTTTTAGGCATGCACGTTATAACTCTCGATCCAAGCGAATCAACTTGAGTACAGTTGCTTTCGTTTGGGCAGTGCTTGGCTGATTAAGAATCTCAACTTCGGAAAAAAATTAACTCCTATTCTCTTCCATGCTGGAGTATAAAATAGACAAATCCAAAAATATACACGTACCTCGAGTATGCAATTACAAGGACCCGATTGAAGAGCCAAGATTGCGTTTAGAAAAACGGGTCATGCAGGTGCAACGGGTTATGATGAGGTCTCGCGTTGGACGGAATAAAAAGAGACTGTTTTAGAAGCATATGGTGATACAGAACAAACAAAATTTACATGACTTAGCTTGATCGTGAATCAGAGGCAATACGATGCTTTCGGGATACTGTCCACGGCTAGTTGTTTACCCCGCTCACATACCCAAAAGATCCCATCGGATTTTCAGACCTGAGGGATTTTTGACTAGCTTCAGATCATTGATGAATAGGTTCAGTTTAGTTCAGCTTCGAAAATTTGGGGAGGGTCTACCAGGGGGCCAGTTCCAAGCGCCAATGAGCCCTCGAGCAATGAATGCCTCGAATCTTCTGTTCAGCTCCTCTTCCTCGTGTGGTCGTCTGAGAACGGTGGGAAAGGAATTCGCACCTAAGGCTTAACGCTTTTCTTCTTTACGGTTCGGCACTGGAGTAGAGCAGTTAGCCTTTCTATCTGGACAATCAGTCGCCCCCAGGAAGACATGTTGGAGGTAGACTGAGAGGGAATCACGCAATGGAAATCGTTCACAACTCTTATCAAAAAGTCCAATAAATTCCTAACCGGTCAACTGCTAAAAGCGTCCCGTAAAGTCGCTCTGTCATCTCCCTCTTTGTGTGGCGTACCACTCAAATGTTTGCAGCAAACGACTGTTTACTAACTCTTGTTCATAAGCGTTCAACCACAAAATCTCGGATTCCGTGAGTTTCTCATGAATACGATTACAGGTGGGTCATTTGTTTAGGATGAGTGGTATGCAAAATCAGTGAACTGGTTTCATGGCTTTTGTTGCACGCTATCTAATAGATATCTGTTCCTGATCAGGCCGAAGAGTGTTTTCTGACTGCCCCATTCTAAAAGAGGCCGACTATAATTCGAGCAACAGGTCGAAAGCCATTACTTGAAATAGTAGGAACGTTTTGTCTCACAAGAGGAGAGTGAAAGGCGGATTTATTGACTAGTTATTGCTGGTGGGTGAAAGACGGTAACTTAAGCCAAAATTCTGGGTCATTGCGCAGCTTCACACCCCGGATTATCGTGACTGCTTATCTAGAAAATATGAGCAGACAAGTTAAAAAAGTGACATTCCAGAAGCTGTGATCCTAAATTTGTTCGCTTCAGCCTGCGGAACATTGCTTGGCGTGGTCCACGACCGACTGCATTTCTCTGGCACCGTATCCCCAGATAGTACATTTGTTTGCGTTTATTGTAATGCCCATTGAAAGTTGTTTACCAGGCTGTTCATGTTAATTAGAAGTAACCGTGAACCCAGAATATATCTATGGGGACTTTAGAGTGTACTGCAGATAGCTCGAAAGGTTAAGGACCTATTTTAACTGTAAATGAGCTTCCCGTGGGAAGGCTGAGAAAGGGAACAGGTCTTCAAACAATTTTCAGTATTTCAGCTTTTACTTGAGTGGAACGTGGGTGACTCTGCCTAACGTTTTGCATAAATGATGGAAATTGCTTATCGGATCATATTTTCATTGTAAGCCACAGTAGGACTCTCAACTACACAGGGAAAATTATTGAGGCACGAACTGCCTGGTAAGTAGCCTTGCCAAGAAGAAGAGATGAACCCGTTATTGGGCACAAGAGCCGGTATGAAAAGCTTCAGCATGTGCTCAAGGATTTTTTTGAGATCGCTGGTTAGACCTGTGGGCCTGTGGCTCCTTGGTTGGTGGTGGTCGCCTTTTTGCAGGTGGGGCTGGTTTTATTTCTATTCCAAGTAGTTCCGAACTTCCCAGAGACCAAACGGCGCAGGGAGATGTCTGCCCAGCTTTCCTGCTATCTTAGAGAAGCCCCTCTAGGAAGTCGAATCCAGATGATATGAGGACTTATCGAACACAGTAGGTTAATTCGGTAATGTTTGCTTCCCAAATTCCCCAGTAAAATGCAGCCTTTGCCGCTCTGCGTAATTGAACCATACTGGCTTTCATCCTCTTCGATTATTCAAAATTGTGAAGCTTTTTGTTGATTCATTAGCTGGGCATACCTTCTCAAGAAAGAATACCTCTTTGTGCTACTAGAAAAGCCTTGTAGTCACTTACAATACAGTCTCCCCCCGGAGGCTTCTTATATATTCCTACTCCGCAACAAAGTGAGGTCATTACTTGATAACTCCGACTTTACAGTATGTTGTGCGGACTTGAAAAAGCCTGTTTACGTCACCTTTTGCTCTGATTTGGCCCTAAATTCTGTCGCGGTGATTGCTCTTGGTCTTGAACCTTGATAATCTTCGGTGCCCTTAGGTTTACAATTTTGAAAGCCATACTGGTGCCTTTATGTGTTCTTTGCACTTGCACTTCAAAAATCCATTACCTTAAAAGATCTGAATCGATCTTCTATCAACCTGGTATGTTTTCCGATAACAACTCGAAGTACTTGGTTTGAAATCTAGAAGAGAAGATCAACCAAATACGTCGAGAAAATGAACGAAGAAAGTGGAATGTAGACACGAAATAACTCGGTAGGACTCTGGGGCGGATTTGGGCTCACATAAAGGCCTAAATATGCTAGAACTATTACTCTTGTCAGCTCCATTTCTATGCTTCAGCGCAAAATTTGTCTTCTAAAGATACTTACAAGCACAAGCCTCAGATAGGTGGACTAGAATGTGGGCCGAAATATTCTGAGGAGCAAGTTAATACGGCTCACGCGAAGTCTAGTTATCTTATTTCCGGCGACCACTACAGCAAATCAAAGCAGACAAGGGAATAATTCTCAAGGTACAGTTCCAGGGGATAGTCCAGAAAGGCTGCCAGGAAAGTCCGCAGTAGTGAGTCTATCCAGAGCCAACTTAATAAGGTTCAACGGATGACATGAACCTGTAAGGCTGTGTAAAAGCCGGTCGTGGAAAATCCCCCTATTTCCCTCGCGATTCAGTGTTTTTCCCAACATCACTCATTTGCCTACACTGTTGACTTGTCCTTACGAACTGGTTGTTTTTCTGGACCAATTGTTGTTTGTTCGCTCCCAGAGCGCTACTTTGGCACATCCTTGTTCAGGACCTGCGTGACGCACGTGCTGTTTGCTCACACGCTGCTATTCGGTTTCTCGTTGTCGAGTCCTTGTGATCGTATTATTGAGGTTTGTATATTTTTTATGTCATTGTTCATGTAATAATCTAGTATCGTAGAATATCACGGATAATCGTCTTTTGATTTCGGGATCCGTTGCGAATTTGGCTACGCATTGCTGAAACGTTCGTTACAATACTCAATATATCAATTTGAAACGAGGAAAAACACGCAAAATGCCAAGAAAAGGATCGAAAGCAGTCGAATCCGGACAGGAAGTAATACGGCAAGTCTCTGGGGAGGTTTTGGGTACATATGATTCTTTAGTTAAGGCTAGATCGCCTAGTCCTGTCAGTGCTAGTTCCTGTGTTAATGAGAGCAATATTGATCGTAAGGATGTCGATTCATATTAGCTGAGAATACTTGACCTAGAGCAACAGTTACTATCGGCTAGACTACAGGCGCAGTAAGCAGAGAAGAAGTGTATACAGAAAGAGCGAGAGCATGAGACCAGTGACTTCGACACTTCCGATAGATTAGGGTGCAATAAGGTAGGGAACCCCACGCCGGTCGCCGACTACAAACCACTATCGATCGATCTGCCTAGAGTGGAGCTAACGGTTTTCGACGGGCGAGCTGAGCAATACTGCAAGTTTGTCAAGCAGTTCGAGACGTTCGTTGAAAATAAGGTAACCGACCCTGGGCAAAGGCTTCTCTACCTTACTCACTACTGCCGAGGCCGAGCAAGAGAAGCTATCGACGGGTGCACCATGCTCGACCCAGAACAAGGCTACACAAGAGCAAGAAAGATCCCAAGGGACTTGTTTGGCCAACCGTTCAAAGTAGCCCGTAACCTAATAGAGGGCGTGATGGTAGAGGCAAAGAGAACCAAGGACGACGTCTACACCATGGCCGACTTGGTGATTAAGATGCAAAATTGCTCAACAGTCCTCGACCATTTAGGTTACAGGGCTGACCTAGACGCCATGCACACTTTGGAAGGCATAGTCCGTCACCTCTCTCCCGAACTACAGGGTCGGTGGGCGGAAGAAGCTGAACGGATAAGCCGAAGCAACAGGGAAGCCAACTTCGAAGACCTGACCGAATACTTGGACAGGAAAACGAAGATAGCTGACAGCAGATTCGGCCGACTCATCCGGGACAGCAATCGAGCAAACAAGCCCAGTACTAGCCAAGTTCAAACCCCTGTACGGGAACACCCAAAGTACCAGCCTTGGACCAATACACACGTCATTTCACGAGATGCTACGGCGCAACCCAATTGCAGATCCTGTGGTACTAGCCATGGCCTACCAGAATGCCCCACGTTCGCCAACGCCACAATAGACGAACGGTGGGGAATGGCGAGGATGGCAGGAGCATGTTTTATCTGTCTCAACACCACGCACCGGACAGCAGCCTGTAGGACAAGGAATCGATGTGGTTACGAGGGCTGCACGAGCAGACACCATCGGCTGCTGCATCAGGCGAGAGTAACCATATCCGAGGCGAGTACCAAGCCCAGCCTGATTTGTTCAATGTCACGATCTGCCAGTAAACCGGTACGTTTAGGCGTAGTGGCCGTGGAAGTAGTGACTCCGACTGGAATATTCAAGGCGTTGGCTTTCGTTGATAGTGGATCCGACACCACTTTAGTGAAAGAGCGGTTTGCCGACAAACACCAACTGGCTAAAGGCTAGGGGTACGCGGTTCCGTGAATTACTTATCCGCCGAAACGGACCGCATAGGGTATCATCTGCAGCGGCTGTATGAAAAGGAGCTTCATGACATTGGAGACGAAAGACCATCGTTGTCTCAAGAGGATCACTCCGCTCCGCAAACGGTACAAACAAGGCACCAGAGGCCTCAAAAAACAGTTCGAGGTTCCCCTCCCATGGTGCACATCGGTCGACCCGTGGACTGATAACAGAAATTATGTTCTCCAACGATTACTACGACTTAAAGAACGCTTCATTCGAGACCAGAATCTGTGGGAACGGTACGCGGATTTGAGGAAGCGAAACGAGGTCCTCGGTTACGTTGAAAAGGTGCCTGTTAACACCGACAGCAAAAGGGGTATCTGGTATCTGCCTCACCACCCGGTTATCAACCCCAAGAAACCCAATAAACTGCGCGTGGTTTTCGACTGTGCGGCCAAGTTCCAGGGCAAGTCGTTGAACGATCGCCTACTACAGAGGCCTGACTGGACCACACCACTGATCGATGTTTTGTGCCGTTTCAGAGTGGGTAAAGTGGTTTTGTCTGCCGACATTAGGGAAATGTTCCATCAGGTGAAGATTCCGGTAGGAGAACGAGATGCTTTGCGTTTCCTGTGGTGGGAAGGGAGCGACCGGGACAACGCAGTGGTGAATTATAGAATGACCGTCCACCCCTTCGGAGCCATATCGTCACCATTTTGTGCAAACTACGCCCTCCGAGAATCAGCGAACAAACATGGCGATCTAGTACATCGGACGGTGGTAGAAAGCGTCAGCAGGAACTTCTACGTCGACGACTACCTTGGGTCATTCGATGATGTGGAATCAGCTCTAGAGCAGTTCAGGGGTCTGACGAGATTGCTGGAAGAGGGCGGTTTTCCGTCTAACAGAAAGGATGTCTAACGCTTCAGAAGTGCTGAAGGTCATCCCGTATCACGAAAAGGCCGAAAGGGTAGGAGATTTGGACGGCTCTCCACTTCCTATCTAGCGCACTTTAGGGATACAATGGGACGCGGAAACGGACGATTTTGTTTTCGAACTGAACGTTCCCGAGCTGCCAATAACCCGTCGTGGCATACTATCTGCCGTCTCGAGTTTGTTCGACCCGCTCGGTTTCGTCTCACCATGGCTGCTACCCGGAAAGATCTTGCTGCAGCGGCTGTGCCGTAAGAAAGTTGATTGGGACCAGTAACTGGACCGAGGGGACCGGTTGGACTGGGAAGAATTTTTGAACACCTTGAAGAAATTGGGGGACCTAAGGATTCCATGATGTTTGACTCCTGGCCATACGACACGGACTAGCGAACTACTTGCCTTTTCCGATGCATCCGAAGTCGGTTATGGAGCTGTGGTGTACGGACGATGGTGCGCAGGAGATGGACAATATACCACGAGGATCCTGTTCGCCAAAGCCCGCGTTGCTCCACTGAAGTCGGTCTCAATCCCACGCCTTGAACTCAACGCAGCCGTGTTGGCAGTCAGGGTGGTGCAAGCTGTGAAGAGATGTTTCGATCTCTACATTTGGTCGGTGAGCTTCTGGACGGATTCAACGATAGCGCTTTACTACATTAACAAAGTCCGGAGCCGGTTTAGTACTTTCGTTGCCAACCGGCTCACGATTATCCACGATGAATCAGCCACGCACCAGTGGAGTCATGTCAGGTCTGGCGATAATCCGGCCGACCTGTGCTCCCGAGGTGCGACCAACTCCAGGCAACTGGGCACGTGGACGAGAGGGCCAAACTTCCCGCACTTGCCCAAACAGGACTGGCCCGTGTTCGAATTAAAAACCCCCTACGGAAGTGGAACTAGAGATCAAAGGAGTAGTGATGGTGGCCAACGTCGTCGAAGCGACATCCATTCTATCGCGACTGGTCAGGTTTTCTTCCTGGATGAAGACGCTTCGTTCGATAGTTTGGTTAACCGGGTTCAAGAAAAATTTACTAGTCATGAAAGGGCAACGGCCCTCAGGCCGGATACGAGTCGGCCCGATAAGTCCCGATGAGCTACAAGCGGCAGAGTACGATATTTTCAGAATGATACAACGCGAGGATTTCGCCCGAGAACTCAAGAGAGTGGAAGAAGTAGGGCCGACCAATGAAGACATGCCATCTCTAAGAGGCGAGCTGAAGCGTTTAAACCTCAAACTCATCGACGGACTGCTGCGGGTGGATAGTAGGCTGGCCAACGCCCACCTGAACTTCGACACAAAGTATCCTATTCTGCTGCCTGCGAGACAACCTGTAGTAGAGCTGATGATTCAACACGTCCACGCCGTGGAGGGACATGCCGGGGAAAGTCACGTGACGTGCGTCATCCGAAAGCGCCTCTGGTTTTTGAGAGGACGGGAGACTGTAAAACGCGCAATCCGACGTGTGTGCAATGCAGGAGATGCAATGCCACAGCAGGCAAACAACTCATGGCCCCACTACCAGAATGCAGGGTGACTACGGGCTGGTGGCCGTTCAGTGACACCGGCTTGGACTATTTTGGGCCCTTGTGGATCAAGTGCGTGAAAAGATTAGAAAAGCGATATGGATGTATCATGACGAGCATGAAGTCACGTGTGGTACACCTAGGAGTCACACATTCGATGACGACTGATGCCTCCCTACGCGGCTTGCAGAGATTTATCAACCGACGAGGCGTACCGGCCGATATATACTCAGATAATGGGTCGAACTTTGTGGGCGCTCACCGGGAATTGCAGCGTTGGCACAAGAACATAAACAGGGACGAACTGCAGGATCGAACCGTGGCCTACGGCATACGATGGCATTTCAACCCCCCACAAGCCAGCTACCAAGGCGGCGTATGGGAACGCATGATCCGGTCCGCCAGACAGATATTGCTGTCAATCATGGAGCAGCAGCCGCCTGACGACGAGACGCTAAACACCGTCATGACTGAGGTGGAGCGAATCCTGAACAACCGCCCCCTGGTTCCAGTAATGAACGGCGACCCCACCCACCTGGCGCTCACCCCGAACGACTTATTGACGTTAAGGTCGAACAAGGGTTTCCAAGGGCCGGTAAACCTTCGTGGGAGCTACCTCCACGGATGGAAGCAAGCGGACTAATTGGCCAAGGTCTTCTGGGGGCGATGGCTGCGGGAGTACTTACCGGCCTTGCAGACTCGACAGAAGTGGCTGACCAAAACAAGACCATTCAAAGTTGGGGACGTGGTTATGATCGCCGACGAACGCGCACATTTCAGCAATTGGTCTTTGGGAGTAGTTACGGAAACCATCGAATGCACTGACGGAATGATAAGAACGGTGAAGGTGAAGACAGCTAACGGAGTGCTCATTCGTGACATACGCAGTATTAACCTACTCGAGAGCGAAGACGGAGGAGCTGATAACCCTGAGGCCTAGTAAACCTTTTCACACCAGTCATCGAGGTGGATAAAGAAACACCATATATACCACACGATCTCCATCAAACACGTTACAGTGCTCGCGGTCTTTCGTTGACATTACAGAAGGTTCTTTCCGATATGTGGTGATGAATGCGATCCCATTGTACATCCCGATACATACACACATGCACGACGCACTCTTCATCCCATAAACCCATCAAACATGTGACAGTGTTCGTTGTTTTGCTTTTTGTTGACGTTACCGAATGCCCCTTGCATATGTGGAAGTAGTGGAGCTCAGGTCACACACACATGCTACATTTTACTCGTTTTCTTGCCACACGGTCTTTTGTTGACATTGCAGAAAGTCCTCCTCTGATGTGTAGTCATACCTGTGATTTCATTGTAAACCTCGGCACACACACACATTCAAATACACACTCAAGCACATACATCCAGGACCGGACGGCCCTTTAAGAGGACAACATCTATGTGATCCTTCACGCCCGCCATCGGCCATTTGGTCTCGTGGAAGATGTAGACTAGCCTCACGTCTATGTAGCCAATGGGTTAGGTGCGACCAGTAGTAGAACGTTGACGACGAGCATTAGACGCGCGCACTGACAGCAGGGCCTAGGTAGGTAGAAAGAATCAGTACCTTTATACCGAACCTTTGACTCTGGTAAGGATCCGAGAGGATTTTAGTGGGCGGTGTAACAGCCGGTCGTGGAAAATCCCCCTATTTCCCTCGCGATTCAGTGTTTTTCCCAACATCACTCATTTGCCTACACTGTTGACTTGTCCTTACGAACTGGTTGTTTTTCTGGACCAATTGTTGTTTGTTCGCTCCCAGAGCGCTACTTTGGCACATCCTTGTTCAGGACCTGCGTGACGCACGTGCTGTTTGCTCACACGCTGCTATTCGGTTTCTCGTTGTTGAGTCCTTGTGATCGTATTATTGAGGTTTGTATATTTTTTATGTCATTGTTCATGTAATAATCTAGTATCGTAGAATATCACGGATAATCGTCTTTTGATTTCGGGATCCGTTGCGAATTTGGCTACGCATTGCTCAAACGTTCGTTACAGGCTGTGTAAGAACTTTGTCGTGCGCAAGATCTCAGGCTTGCGGTGGAAAGCCCACTTCCCTACAAATAACCTCTCCTGAGGAGCCACGCTAAAATTAGAATTGTGCGCGATGGTAAAACCCAACACACTCAGAACAGAGTTCAAAATATATCAAGGAACCTCCTAGGCCAGACGTTTACTGTTGCACCTGAACTGCTCCGAGTAAGATATTCGTTCATTGGCTAATCCAGGAGCGGTGGTCGGGGTCAACTAGACGTTTAAGTCAGGTTGCCTCTTATTTCCTTTTTCATCGTTTGGGCTTGGTTTTGTGTTGCACATGGTAACAACAGTTATCCGCAATGAAGCAAAAAATTGTCTTTGGTAATAGCTGTGGCACAACAAGGTGCGTCCGTAGCCTATTACGGCGGAAAATTAAGAAAACTCTTCCTTAGGAAAACTAGATTTATACGCGCTACGAACCACCCCTCGCAAGCCCGTCCGTAAAATACCCAGCGATTGTTGGTTAAGTCAACTCTTTTAGTTACCGCCTCTTCCTTGGCTAAATTCGTAATCTCCCCCGTCCATAGAGTAGCAGCACCAAGTCAACCCTGTTTGTAATCACCCCAGGTGACTTCCTGCATAATTTCATCTTCAATTTGCGCCTAAGCCTTCTGCAACAGCCAAATAATCGACAAAACTAGTTGACCATCCGAAGCTTACTGGTAGGCGTAATGTCTGCACCAACGGAAGCTTATGGCCGCAAATCCAACATTCGGCAACCTGCCCTCCATTGCTATTAAAAGAATCAACGTCCAGTTCACCGTGCAGGAACTCCCTTATATCGCCAGACCACACTTCGACGATCTTTCAAAACGTACACGCAAAAGGATACCACAGTAGGACTTCAGTAACTCTAGGGCCTACCACTTCTGCTCCCAAAACAGATGGTTTTTCAAATCGCATTTTCTCCCAGCGAAGTCCCGGCTTCATGCTCTTTTACACGGAAGATACCCACAGCCCGTCATACAGCCATTATTTAACGCTGGATGTGCCTAATCCATCATTCCCTAAATTTCTCGTGCCTGCTACGTTCAGCCAGTTAGTTCCATTATCATACCAAAATCTCCGTGTTTCCCCACATTTGCCCATCCCACTTAAATCATTTTATCTGCAGGATACATCCACAAACCCCCTTCCGTGTAAACTTCCATCACTCTGTGGTGAAAAACCCCCCAACTCCCCTTTCCTCAGCCCCAATTACCCACTTCCCAATACCAAGGCCTTGACAGATTTTACACTTTCAATAGCACGGCGAAGTCCACAGTCCAACTACACAACATTGCGTATTCCCACTACCTCCTTCGAAAATAACCTTTTGCAGAAAAACCAGTGCATAGCTGCTTTTAATCGATCGGATTTGGCCGGTTTCTGGTCGGTCACTACTACTACGCTGGTCAATTTCTATTCGGTTGGTTTGGTAGCCATTTTACACAAATCAACAGCGAACTGATACGAAGAAAATCTACGATCGGAATAATGTGAATGTTTGTTGGCTATTTGTTAAAATATATTGGTTTATTTCCCTGAAGTGCCCTGAAATGTCTCAGTATCGATCGCTCTAGTTTATTCCCACAAAATGGGCAAAACAAAAACAATTATTGGAAACTCATAAATTACGAAATAAAAATGAATACCGTGATACATAATTTGGGGAAAAGGATCAAAATCAATAAAGCCTATCAAGTATTTCAAACGACTGGTACAGACCGCTAGGAAACCGGTAAGAAATCGTCCAGGAAATCGGTCAGAAACCACTCAGAAATAGCTCCGAAACCAATCGATGTAACTGTAAAAGCCGTTCAAATATCGGCAGCAAACTAGTCGGTTTTGGAGAGGTTTTTGGTCGGTTTCTGACTGACCTGTGCCAATCGTTTGAAATGCATGGTATGCCTAGGTAAGTCCTTTCACTAACCCAATTTACATATCACGATCCCCTTTTCTATCTCACAACTTATGAGTTAAAGATAATTTTCCTTATTCGACCCATTTTGAGGAAATAAAATAAAGCGGTCTATACCGCGGTCATCAGGACATTTCGATGTAATTAACTAAGTTATTTTAACAAAACACCAACCAAGCACTTCACACCACTCCGGTTGTCAATTTTCCTTCGCAAAAGTTCAATGTTGATCCGTGTAAAGAGGCTACAGAACAAACCGACCAAAAACCGATATTGCCGAAGGGCTGAGTGGTACAAAGGTTGATGTACCCACTCTACCAACCGCCGATTCTTATCCCAACCCCCACCCGAGCAAGCCACACCGACAGGTGACAAAGCCGTCCCATACCGTCCTAGTGCCCATCCTCTGAGCCCAATTCTTACCGCATGAAACCAAACTCTACCAAGGTCGGGGAGTGGGAAAGCAATATATTCCACGACCCAGTATTCTGTCATCAAACGTGAGCATCTAAAAATCTTAAAGAATAAGGACAAGTACCAAGGCTACTTAGTCAAAGGTCTTTTCGTTTACCTCCTAATATCCCGAAATTATTAATTTCCGGGTTGACCACTACTTAATCCTCTGAAGCCATCGCGGAAGTGCTCAAAGTTCATTTTCTTGTCCCTTGGCTGCTTCAAATAACGCCTCTCCCCAAGCACTTTCTCCATCCAGTAACTTCCCTTCGTTACCTAGCCCGGAAACCCATCCCCAAGTGAATGGTTTATCCTTGAACTTATTTACCTCTTGGTCCATATTAAATAGGCTTCACCACCTGAAACATCATGTCATAATATCAAGTCCTGGTATCATCCGAACTACTGAGACATGGGTCACGGAAAATACTCCCACGAGCGAAATTAAGCCTGAGGGGTACAAGGTTTTTAGAGTAAGTAGGATTGACGGAAGCGGAGATGAGTCTCTAGAGTACGTGCAGCACGTCTTTTCAGTATCCCTCGTTAGATATGTCATAAGCCCCTCGATTTCGGATTCTCTATGGCTCACAATTCACTTCTCAATTATGGTCATACATATTGGTTGTCTATCGCCCGCCCTCCTTTATTACTACTGACTCATTTCCTTTATTTGAAGCCTTAGGCTATCTTTCACTACTACCTTCGGCAGCGAAAGTCATAGCGGGTGATTTTAACGGGCCTTAAATATCCCGGACGAACCTCACAGCACCTCCCAACTTTTCCGGCCTTCTCGCCTATACTCACATTGCAGGTTGGGTGCAAAAAGTTGAAACCCATACTAGAGACAGCAACATCTTAGGTCTTATATTCACTTGCAGCATTTCCAAGTTCACGGTTCCGTTCTGTATAAATTTCTTGGTAACCACCATAGGATACTAACAGGATCTGAAGGAAGACCAGCTTCGCAACGAAAAAGCCAAAGCCGTGAGGCATCCCGCTAAATCACTGAAAGTCTCACTGCTACGTTAATCTAGGAATTCGTCGAAACAAACTGCCATAAAACTTTGACCACCTCCCCTTCTGATATCGCTGAGGCCTTTGACCTTTGCTTCGCCGATTTCATGACCCCCGCTCCAGTTGTAGCCCCTACCCCCATCCCTCCCCCCCCCGGGCACCCGCCTGCTATCACCAACTCTCCTCCGTTTTCCCTGAAGTTTGAAGTAAACGTTATTTCCAGGCTCATCTGAGGCTATGAAACATCTGCGCACCCTTGATCAGACGGGTTACCCCAAGTGCGATCATTCACAGGGGACCGGACCTCCCACTTCTATTACTAAATCGATTCACCTTTCATTCAAATTTAGTTCGGTATCGTTGACCGGGTAGCATTCGGTCATTGTTCCACAACACAAAAAAAAGCCCTTCCACGAACTCGCTGATTACCGTCCCATTATTCACAATCCTGTCATTTCGGGAATAAAGGAAACAATTATTAAAGATGGCATTCCTACTCATCTTCTCGCTTCAAACGGTCTTAGTTATAGGTAGCACGGGTTTCTCAAATAGCGTTGAGGCACCGCATATCAGTTTGCCTTCCTCAGCCAAGTCACTGAGTCTGTTGATAGCAGGCAGGCATCAGTAATTGCCTACCCAGATCTGCCTATGGCTTTTGGCCGTGTTCCACACCCTCATCTCATCGCTAGACCGCGTTCATTTGGCATTGCCGACCCACCGCTTTCTTGGCTGCAATCTTATCTCACTCATCGTCCTCAAATGGTTCTCACCAATAAATATGCATCGGATCCAAAACCTGTGACAAGTTATGCTATGCAGGGCAGCGTGCTGGGACCTCCTCCATCTGTAGTTTACATTAAGGACGCACTGGATCTAGTTCATCGTGACACGTCATTCTTGTTTGCAGATGATATAAAAATAATCTACCCTTTCAACTCTGCAGATGTTACCTACACTCTTTACAACATTTCCAAGGACTTTTCTGTACTAGACCGCTGGTTTCACCCCTGGATGATGAACTTCTCCACTGATAAGTGCGAGGTCCTAACCTACAAATTCCAACTGCCCCTGTATCATTAACTCTCAGCGGGTCCCCAACAGCAAATCGATCTACCATCCGCGATTTGGGCCTACACTCTTCTGGCTCCTTCAACTTCTCTGAGCACACCGCTATCCAAGCGGCCAGGGCTAGAATAGGTCTGGCCCTTCTGTTCCACTCCTTCAGTCTCCGGGTCAGTATCATTAGCATCTACAAATTCCACATCAAACCTTTGCATGAATACTACCCAATAGTATTTCCTTACATGACAAAGTTTGACAGAGTTGCGTTAAAAGGCATGCAATGGCTCTTTACCAAACGCCTATTCGGCTGGTCCACGTCCTCAACCTATAGAGAACGATGACAGCATCAAAATCTTGACCCACTCTGGCCCCACCGCTTAAGACTAAACTTGGTCTTCTTGTATAACCTGATCCATAACCGGTCTCCTTCCTTTAACCCGGTACGCTTCTACTGTGGAACCTCTTACTGACTTCGGCACAGGTCTTTTATTGTCCCTTTAAGTTTGGCTAAGTCGGCCATACGGTCACATTTTTTCCTTCTTGCCTACTCCATGTTCTGGAACAAGTTGCCCAACACCATTTGGGCTTCGCAGACCAAGTCCCAATTTCTATCGGAAGTCATTCCACATCTCATCGTTACCCATGAACTTCATTTATCTAGTACGTGCACAGCTGAGGACGCAGTATACGAGAGGGGCCCCGTCGTCTAAGGCCCAGACCTTCCCGGGTCAAGCAGACTCCGATTGAGGACACAATCAACAGAAAACAACCCCATCTACCTGATTGAATTCTTGAAGGTTGACTGGCCGTTTGCATTCCCGTACGAAGACGGAACTGAAATACCATCACTTTCCTACACCTTGCTTCCGCCTTCTTCCGAAGTCCAGTCACCCTCACGCTTCGTCCTTTATCGGTTTCCGCTTGTCTCCGTCAACCTTCAATCCGCGGCAAGGCATACTCTGACAGCCATTCTTTGTCTGCTTTCCCTTTACAGTTCTATTCTTCTGCTCATTTTACCCTAAACTTTGGTCAACTGCCTTAGCATCGTGAAGATCACTCTCATTATAAGCGCTGTTGTTTGGTTGTTTAACTACCGTCGACTTCACTGGTTCTGCCCTTTGAGAACCCTTGCAACGTGGCCATTTTATCGCGGACCCTATACTCTCATAATTGAACCAGGCTCCACATGGACAACTTTCAATGAACATTGGTGCTCTCCCCAGCGGTGCCGGGCTTGGTCAGGTCTACCGCTTTGGCCGGCTAACATGTGGCTTGCAGGCCGTGTGCATCGATGCGCGACAGCAAATAAGTTGGTGAATCATACCTCTTATATTCACGTCAGGGAGTGTTTTTGAGGTCGTATGTCCAGCGCATGGCCAGGCCAACCCAGTAGCACTGGCTGTGGATTTCACGCTTCCACCCTAACAGCCCTAGAGCATTCAATATAACCGTCTGCGGATTGCATGCTTTCATCGAGTCCGCTCAACCACATTGGGCTCACTTACCATTCGTAACAATTTCATTTTTTTGTTTGTCCATGGTATGCAAACCTGCCCACTCTGTCATTGCTCTTATCGACTCCCACCGTGTCACTTCTCACTGCACGTCATTATCGTCCTACCCACTTTACTCTGCTGACGACCAACAATATCTTTTCCACCCATCGCATCATTGCCGGGTCGTAGTCCCCAATCACTTGGAGTCGACCTACTCCCATTAAGCTCACTGATCGTATTCTTATGCCTCGCTGTCTACAGTCCTGTCAAATCCTTCCTCCTTCTCCTTGCGTTACACCATGTTGTTAAGCTTGCTGTTATTGGTACAGTTTCCACCAAGGTATCTGAGGAAATAGCTCACAAACAGCCTCTCAAGATATCTCCAACACTTATTATAAATCAAAGTGTTTTTCTGAACTACAAAATCTGAGGTTAGCTCCAGACTTGCAAATCCGCTCCAATCAGAATTCTTTGAAATATCATGAGTAAACCGTCCACGGATCGCGTCATACACCAAGTGGCCAACCGGGTTCAACCTAGAAGCACTAAACGCCCTTGACTTCCTACATCCTCGGTACCTTGTGCAGTACCACTGGTCGATATATACAGTGAAGCCAGTGACAAATATAATGCTCTTCAGAAAAACCTATTGTCCTTAGAGAAGCATTTATGATCCATGGATGATGTACTGACCATGCTGTTGTCACTCGCGTATATAGTCGATCCTTCTAAGCATCCGAACAAGGAAAGCCTCCTATCAGCTAGCCACTTCCTGGACTCAGTTGCGTCCGAAGTCCATAGGAGAATAAAAAGTCCAAAAACGCCGTAGTCTTTAATGTTCCAGATCGTTTGACCCTTTCCTCGGTCAAACAGTCCATGCTCATGGCCTGTGGTATGTCGCGCTGCGAGCGCTCCTGCAAAAGACTCAGAAAACGGTCACATCGAAACATGTGTCCGCTACTATTTCAATTCCTGGAAGGGAGCGCTGCCGTGAAATTCGTTAGAAAGAGCGAGTCCATCGCAGAGTCTACTTCATTCAAAAATATAAAAATTACTTCTGACAAAACCCCTCTCCAGAGGGAGGTCCTTAGATCAATTGCCGGCAACCAGGTACTCCCTACCAAGCGATCCAGTGCCACCCAATCCCCCTGAACAACTTCACACCGTCAATAATTCATCACTACTCCAGCTGACTAGTGCACCATTGCAAAATGTGAACCTAGATTTGTCCCGTTCATCTCCAACACCACAACGTCCCTCTAAAAGGCTCCATGTTGCACCTTAGTCTCCGACACTGCCTACCCACGGGCGAGCAACACAGCCCTTCCTCTCAGCTAGCAGCCATTCACGCCCAGTTCCATCCACCAAACGAGCCAACAAATCGCAGATTCCAACGCTCCACCCCGCACAGAAATGCCAGCTGCAACGTTGTTTCCTGGTGCCTGGGTCAAAACATCACCCCGTCACCTGTTGCTCCTAATGACCAAGAAACCCCCTGCATTTACGTCGTCAAGCCCCCATCTCTAATCGGCAGTCGACTTATTACCCCTTACGCTCTAGCTAACTGGCCCATTACCCATCATCTTCTTCCTCCACGGCCGTACATACGAAACCGCATCGCCTACCCTGGCGCTAGCCCATTAGTGCATCCATTTGATCCCACGGAGATCCGCGTGCCCAACTGCCATATTCCACACCCATAAACTCAGACGCCGCCGCCATCACGCCTAGAGATGCAGGACGGGTCGCCAGCATGCACGCTAAAGGGTGCCATAACATGTGGCTCGCGCTTGACACTTTTCTGCCTCGTGATATGCCCCATTTTACCCCTCTGCAACATCAACATCCTCTGCAGCCTCACCACCCAACTTTGCCGTATTCTACTCTGACCCCACTGCACACTATGCCGACTGACCCCACATACCAAAGCCTCTTTCATCAGCAGCACTTTCGCAACTACTCCACCCCCTCACACTCATTCCATGGAGCCCTGTGAGATGCCTGCCGCTCCCAGAAACTCTACCCATAACGCTATTCCCGTCTCACTCCAATCCCAATTACCCTGCCATTTGTTACCCTCATCAGTAGGCAGCCATCATAACCATAGTTGCCCCTTCACCTTTGCCTCTACCCCCAAATGACCCATAACACCTCTATTAACTCTCCCTCGATTTATACGTGATTTGCCTCGAAGGTCCCACCTAGGGTCACCATGTCCTCCCTCAGATCTATTATACCATATTACCAAATCACCTCACCATCCAGTATTAATTTCCACTGGACTTCATGAGTTCATCGGACACCGATGGTATTCCCAATGAAACTTTTCGCCCCCATACCGACCCACTATCGCCACTAATAACATTCCCTCGATTTTATCATAGTTCCCCTCTAAGAGCTCCGTTAAACACCGCCTTTGAATCCCTCTATCGATAAACCAAGGCCACCTACCCGCCACCGCATCCAATGCTACTTCCCATTAGTCTTCCAGAGTGTCTCGCCCAACATGCATCCTGCAGCAGTCACCCTCCTGATGCCTCCACGGACCTGACACCCTTCAATCAGGCTTCCTATATAGATGACCACATCGTACTCTACAAAACGCTACCATGAAACTCACCTGCTAATCTCCCCAGCCCAGTTAATACTCCCTCTGGTGACACCCTCCTGGTTGACAACCCGGCTGCCGGAAGCCTACTCGGCCCTAACAGTCTTCCGCTGCCCTCACGCGGAGCCCTGGCGCGTTGTAACCTCAAAGTTACAGGCAGAGTTTCTCTCCTACTGCTGAGTTCCCGTTTGCTGTTGAACAAAATTAATCACTTGAGGAAACGTGTACTTGCTTCTAGCTTTGATATTATTCTGGTTACAGAAACATGGTTAGCCGATCACATCCCAACTGATGTTGTCTCATTGGTAGGCTACAACTTCTTTCGGGTAAGCAGAGTGAACCGCCGAGGCGGTGGTCTTCCTGCATACATTAAAAATAAATTTACTACCACCCTCCTCCACCACCCAGTGATTGACTGCATTCCCAACTCCCTTCGGCTCTCCGTCCTAATTCCTGGAAACGTGTTGCATATTGGGTGCGTCTGCCGAGCACCTACTTCTATCTACTCTGATTCCCCGCATATCATTAGGGCTTCCAAGTACATTTCCACTCTATCCTTAGGTCCGAAGATCATAGCACGGGACTTTAACACTCGGATTTTTGTTAGAATACTATGACTGCCTCCTCCCATTTGTCCGATTTCCTTCTGGACACCTACACTGCAGGATAAACACAGCATGTCTCCACCCCAACAAGGCATAAAAATATCCTCAACTTGGTGTTCACTCATGGCCTCCCTGAAGTGAACGTCTCCGTCACACAAAACCTTCCCGGTAGTGGCCACAAAATAGTCATACGTCACTTCACTGTTACACAAGAATCATGCCTACCCGAAGTTGTCGAAATCAGAAGCCAAAACATCTACAGGTTGACTAACTGGGCCCAGTTGCCTAACTCCCTCCGGGGCATTGACTGGTCGGACTTCTTCCTCACATCCGATCCGCAAAGAGAAGCTGATGTGTTCTACGTCGAGTTGTTTTCCTCCATAAGTTGCCTTGCCTCAGCCGTTAGGCATATTGGAGCCAAGACTACCAAAATTGACAGACTTCGACAAGAGATTTGTAAGCTCCAGAACTCATTTATCAGGAATCGAGATTTCTCTCTGACACTCACAATAAGCCGATTCTGCCGTGATCTCTATGTGGCAACCGACAATAAACTCAAAAAACAAGAATGGACCGCACTACAACAGCCTCGTATTGTGAAGCTTCCTTCAAGACTGCTAAAATCTCGCAACTAGTGCAGTAATGAAAACAGTATCCCATTTTCTATCCAAAGTGGCACCCACCTTGACTCGCCAGAAGATATGGCTGAGGCTTTCAACTTCTATTTCGCCTCAGCTCTCATTACGGACACTAACCCTCCACCATTCTGCTACCGGTGCTCACATGGGACGCGATATCAACTATAACATTTACCACGGCCAACATCAGGAAATTCCTGGCCAACGCTGAACCCTCCTATCATCCAGGGCCTGATGTACTTCCACCTGCCCTACTTCGATTTGGGAACCTGACCTAGTACTCCTATTGGTGAACCTCTTCACATTATCCGCGTCGTCCGGAATCTACCCGGCTCAATGGAAAGCGTCCCGTATAATTCCACAACACAAAAATGGGACTCTGCATGATCCGGGGAACTATCGCCTCATAAACCACACTTCGATTGTTTCCAGGCTCATGGAGAGGATAGTAAAGGACCAGCTTGCAAATTTCCTGACTTCTTGAAGCCCCATCAACCCAGCCCAGTATGGGTTCCGAGAGTCCTGTTCGTGTCTCACGTGTCAGGTGGACTTCCTTAATTTAATCACTTTCAAAGCAGACAGCAACAAGTCTATCATCGTCATCTTTCTCGATACGACTAAGGCCCTCGACCGTGTATCTCATGCTCGCTCACTGCCAAAAATTAAATCCTACGGAGTCGCTGACCTCCTTCTGTCTTGGCCTTCATCTTACCTCTCCGAAGGTTCTCAAACCGTTATCGTCAATGAAACATCCTCTCAGCCCAAACAAATTAATAGCGGGGTCGTAGAGTGTAGCTTTCTAGGTTCTCTCGTGGTTGCACGGACTGTTTCATTTACGCACTCTCCCTCCTCGAAGGACACCACAAGTCCTTAGGTATTATATTTCTGCTATTTTCCGGGTCATCTGGACTACTGGTTCAAGTTCATGTCCTTCATCACGCAAAATTCTCCAATTTTTCGTTGGTGCTTTTTCGAAAGTTTTCTTTGTCAGTTTACTCACCCTTGCGACTTTACATCAACGCTATCCAAAATAGTGCGCGTTTTTACTTCATCACCGCTTTACTTCATCACGTATCTCGACGGCGGTGCCTATTTCACTCAATTCGCAAATGTGCGTCTGCCCGACCTTCAAACTCAAATTTGCCGGGCAATCGTTCGTGCGACCACTAAAACCTGTACACTTTTAGACTGCATTTACCCAAATAAATATCCAAGGAACCTTTTTGTGACCTCACCTGTATAATATGATCATGCAATCGAGCATGCTTCGGGTGTCCTCGAAATAAACCATTATTATTATTATGTACATGAATGACTCCCTCCAAGTAGTGCATCATGGCACGACATTCCTCTTTGCTTACGACGTAAAGCTAGTCTATACTTTTGAGGCAAACGCCATGCACTCAGCTGTCAGTGATATTCTTTCAGGCTTGGAGTTCCTTGACGAATGGTGTACTCGATGGCTGATGAAGTTTTCGGCATCTGAGAGCTCTCTTCTAACTTGCAAATGCCGCGTTCCACCCCGCTCCCTCACAATAAATGGTCCGTTGATTCCCACTACTCACTTTGTAATGGATTTGGACCTGCATTATTCATGTTCTTTTAACCTTCATGAGCAAGCATTGACCCGAATTGGCAAGGCAAGAAAGATGATTGCACTTATCCTCAGGACATACCGTGCTCAGGAGAGCAAGTTCTTGATATTCAAGGCACACGCCAGGTCGCTGCTAGAATACCGCCCCCTGATCGTTACCCTGATGCGAGAGGCCGACCGGGTCAACATAGAGAAATTACAACGCTCCTTTACCAAATTGTTACTTGGCACCTCTCCCAACCTTAACTACAGAACTAAGTGTGAATCAATCCGGTTTGAACCTCTATGGTTACGTCGTATCAAGCTCAAGCTTTCATTTCTCTTCAATATTCTGCACTCAAAAGTCTACCCATCCGACAGTCCACTTGACTTCTCCAGTGAGACTCCTTACTCCCTTCGTTACAAAAAATTCACCAATACAACTCCCATATCTAGGCTCTCAATCAGATCTAGATATTTCTCGGTTGTCTATCCCAGCCTCCGGAATAAGCTTTCTGACTCTCTGCGATCCTGTAGCACGTTAAAACAATTAAGAGGAGCACTAAGTAGAATCCTAGATGCATCTTCTATAATCAGCGTGACCCGTGATAACATAAACATAGAGGAATCATGTGAAGGGTGTCTTGAATATTAGACTACAATCAGTCGCACTCTTTTGAGTCCAACACCTTCCTGGTAACCTGTCTGATAATCGCGCCATGTATGCAGGCATATATATATCTTTTGCCTGTGCTGCGCTCGCTTTTCTCCCCTCTCCTCAGCAGATTGCGCCATTTTTAACCATAAATTGCATACATATATTTCGCTTGCAATTAAAAACCAGATCAAGGCTCTGCCAGAGCGATGTCAATTCGGTAGATGTCACCTGACTTCGACTCACTGTAATTCCTGGTGCTCGGTTTACTGAATCCTAAATGATTACAACCATTCAGTTCTCATCTTCAGTGTGCGACCTTTGGCTGAAGCCCATCGGCTTATTTGTGCCAATCACCCAAAGCTTGAGCGACAGTTGGTGGGTAGTGCTGATACTTTTTCACCAATGTCGTCATGCCCACAAGGTTACATAGCATATCGTGATCGGTGATACAGTCATCAGACGGCTCGCCTATATACTGGAGCTTGTCCGACCCTGTCACTCGGAAACAAGCGGTCAAGTGATAGGCCCACGAACGTTGCCTCCATCTGAGTATTTGTTCCACCCTCTATCATTTCCTTCCACAGCTTGCGGCAGCAACACATCCGAAGGTTTTGGCATCCAGTCTGTGACAATCTCGCAATAAGGGGAAACGGACATTCCTTGTAGTCTCGGACCCAATGGGCAACGTACAAAGGAAGACGGGTCAAGGAGAGACTGGAAGATCACCATAGGGTGTAAATTTGCTCCCCCACTCCTCTGTAAAAAGGTGTAACGAAAAACAAACTCCGTCTGGGAAGGTCATGAGATAATGCTTTCTGCCCCCTTCTGATAACGGCCTAGACCCAAACCTGCATATGGGAAACCCCAAGCTTCTGAGTTATACGACGGTTTTGTTGTCTGAACCAGTGCGGGGTGATGGCACGCCACCCGGGCTCTCCACACATACTTGCCGACCCGGCCTTTCTCAGTTTCAACCTTTTTAGGTTCCCTGCAAAACCCTTAACTAGCTTGCTGATGTTTAAGGCAGTAGTAAATACACGGTTGGGATAGCTGTACTATGTGACCTCTTCTCCGACGACGCCCAGGTATTGATATACCTACGGTTCGCAGCTACCAGCTAAACCTCACCTGTACTGGTTGACGGAATGAGAAATGTAATCATCGCACTCCTCCAGCCTACCATCCACAACTTCATCTTTTCTATGTTCTCCTCAAGCCCACGCAGTAATAGTGATGATAAAAGTCAGAGGTGACTTGCTTGCTATGTTGTTGACCCACTTACCCAATCAAAATATCTGCTGACACTAGCTCCCTTAAAAACCGTACTGTCCTTTAGTGATAGGTGCCTACATTCACTCAATTCTTGTGCCTCAGGCCAAAACTGAGCTGCTCATCCTGCTTTTCTTGCACTTCACGCATGTACTGGAGTCCAGCCAAGCAGATTACTATTCTTCAGCAACTAAGACTCACTGATCTGCGCATACGCTTGTGGTAAGTTAAGACCCCTTTCCAACCGGAATCCGTATATCGCTGACTTCTTATGACCCCACGGAGTACCAGCATGTTTGCTTCCGCATGAAAGAGCTTCGCCTCAGCACCGAGTATTTTCTTTCCTTTTCACTGTTTGCCGTCCTCGACCACAGCTGGTGCACCGACCAGTCTACGGTCTTCTTTTTTCTCATTACTCTTACTGATCTCACCCTCCTCTTTTGTTTTATTTCCGGTTCCCAAAAGGACCCTCTCTCCTCATCCACCACTTGCTAACTAAATCACTTTGCAGCCCGGCCAAACCCATGGCAAATATCTCCCTAAATTTATACTATCACCCAGCTGCCCTAGAAGACCACCAGTCTCTGTCTGCCGATCCCACATGGATCGGCCCAATGGCCGGAGGATAACAACATGTTCATTGTCTGGTTTCCATTAAAACGATAACCATAACCCACAGGTGGAACACTCTCCAGATGGCCCCACTCCTGATCTTTTTCAGATCGCACTGGTTACATGGGTAGCCATCGGCCAACTCGAGGTTACTCCCGGATTACCGTAAGGACAAAACGATTTCATCAATCGGATTGACAGTGATTTAAACCTATACTCTCACCTGATGACGTTTTATGGGGCACCGTACACGGTTGACCAGTAACGATAATTTTATAATCGGAATAAAAAACCCTCATGAAAGTCTCACCGGATCGCAGAGCTGATTCCTAACACCAATTATCACCCCGCACCCGCTCAACATCTATTTCCAGTGCTCCATTCCAACAGTTCAATTCACTTTGCGTTGCAGTGCGAAACCAGTGACTGGAACCCAGCCCTCACCGCTGCGTCCCCAACCTAGTCTGCCCGCTTCGTCAATCGAACCCCTTTTTGCCTGCTATCCTTACCATTCTACATGCCATCACCTGCAACCAATGTCTTTATTAAACAGAATACCAGCCATCCGCAGCCAACAAGAACTTGGTTATTAATTATTTTTATCACGTACACAGAAAACTTTATCTTTACACTCTTCCAACTTCTGCCTAGCCGCATCAGTAGCTTTTGTCCCCATCAGTCTGTTTCTTCGACGGCTCCTCTTTGAAAGTCCGTCCTGCGACCATACACTATTCATGCTATTCAAAAGTTCCCTGCTTTCCTTGTGAAGTTTTTCGCCTTCATGTAAATTTCCATATGACACTGAAATCACCTACACAAAAGGTCTGTCTTACTATCACATCTGAATCACTTGCATTTATTTCACAGTCTTCCCCACAATTAGTTACCCAATGCTGGGTCAATATTCTATATTTCCCTGGCACCACTAACTGCACATTGATAGCCCCATGCGGACTTCACTTCTAATCTTGTCTTTTGGTAACTCTCCCACCCAGTTACTCCTTTATGACCGTCCATATATTCAGGTGGTACACCCTCGCATCCTCTTCTGGACGCCGTGATCCGTCGCAGCCAGTTTTGGGCACCCATAAGGCATACCGTTTATTACTCCTGCCTCAACTTGCCGTCCATGTTGTGATGTCTAACCCATATTGCTTTACTGGATCTTGAGATCGCTCCACTTTTTACCATTCTCCAGCATCGCCTATATCAGCATTCCCATGTTTGTCCAGCTGTTCACACCGCCCTCCCCGAATTCGAAACCGGCTTATAACTCCCTCGTTAACCATCACCACTTTAGTTCACTTGAACACCACACCGCTTTACTGTCTTATTTCTGGTACCGTATGATTCTTAAATTTAAAAATTGTGGATACCTCACATTGTTACGTACTGCCCTATTCTCTGATCTTGCCTCGGGCGTGTGTCTTGATCATGGTCCCGAAATATACAACTATAAATCAATCAGCTACGCCTAATACCATTCTGCACCAGTCCCACCAGTGCCTATGACCAATTCCCATATTAGAACTAGCCGTTCCAAACCTAGCGCCTTTGACAGCTACATTTATTACCTAATCACAACCACTATATTTTTCTTGCCTGACTGCGCGATTTCCCTGTGAATCTTTTCATAAGCATTACTCGATTAGCGTTGTCCAGCTCCAACCTCTTGCACAATCACATGCGGGCACGCAGCTCTCCAGTCCCACTGCCCCAACCCCGACGGCCATTCATTTCTCGTGCCTTGTGTTCATCCACGTGTTTACTTGTCCTGGTGCCTATTTCTTTTCGGCCCTCTTCGTGCTTCACTGGTAGTAAAACGATCCGATTGGTTATTTCTCACCTGTCTCTGCTGTCCGTGGTCTCATCTCCTGTTTCGTATATTGCTAGCCACAGGCATTTTCAGGGTGCCTCTCAGGCTGTTCTGCTTTTTTACTTTCCACCTGATGTAAAATCATCGGTACTCCATGGTTTTCACGTACAGTTTCAATTCGCTTAATCAGCCACTACCCGGTTCCTCCGGTACTCCCTTTGCTTATTTCTCTCTCAAACTTTTGCCGTCACAGGTGCAGCATCTTTGCACCACAGACGGCTTCAGCTCCCAGGTATCTACTCTACTCTGTTTCTTTATTTGCTCTGAGCTGCTTAGTCATTTCCATAGCCGTCATCTGGCTGAATAATGCAAGTCCATTTATAAAAGCTTCTCCTATTCTCGACCGTCACCACATGTCTCACCTACATTTATCAGATTATGAGATTCATTCTTACCTATTCTCTATGATCATTTTCTTCATCTTCACTCTTTTATAGAATGCTGTTCACAGCCGTCATTACCTAGTGCTTCCAAGTCCTTCTCTCTCTCTGTCCATCCACCAAGTTCACCTGTCATGAAGAAAATTCACCATGATAATCTTAGTTTGATTCTTTGCCATTTGATGTAGCCTTATCTGCCTCTTCTAACCCCTGATGTTTCTTCCCCAGGACTTTTTTATTGCTCCTTCTCCTCTCACATATGTATATATATACATATATATATATATATATATATATATATATATATATATATGTATATATGTATTTTGTGCTTCCTGTCTGCATTCTGCGGTTCCTCGCCGGCATTTTCTCCTACTATCATCTCGCTTACCTTCATGATACGCATTCATTCCTTCGACAACTCTGCCTCGCATCTACCGTATCCAATCCTTTCAAACCATTTTTTCACCTAATCCGATCTTTACGTCTTTTATTGCTCGTTCCCTGTTTTTAAATGAGTTTTTTTGGCCCTTCCGGTGACCATATATTGCATGGTACCAATGCTTCATTGTTATTCAATCCCTTGCGGAGCATCTCACGTTTTTATCAATCGTCTCTCGCTACCACAGCTTCCTCTACCAATTTCTAGCCACTCTTATGTACATCTTCCTGCTTTCCGATGCCTCCACCTGGACCTGTCAGGTTCTCCATTAGAGATAGTCACGTGCTTTCCACCGGTAGATGTGGTCACACTTCCGTTATGGATACATACTTCGGGAAACGGGTTTAAGTGGTGCTTTCCGTCCCGAAAATAACTAGAATCGAATACAGAAAGCTAATTGGATTTATTTCAGTCAGACTCAAAGCAACATATAAATAACTTTGCCCAAGGTTGTACCCGTTCTTCTTCGCCAGCCCTATCGTCTGCCTCAACAGGTTTCTCTGCAACTTCCAGTACCATGGTCGATGGTACCAACCTATTCTGTCGGACTGTCAGTGGAACTTACTGTTGTTACAAAACTTTTGAGGAAGTTTGTCAAGTTTTTCAACGGAATGGTTTGGCGCCCTTCTATATTTATGCAAGCTTTAGGGCTGAAAATTGGGTTCTCGCCCATCCTGCTGCATTCCCGAAATATGTTCCCTATTATCGAGTGAAATGTTGCTGTGTCCATAGCTGGCGCTTCCAGTGGACCGCGACGAGGTGAGTACTTTGAATGGACTGCCCCCTGGCATTTCAGATACAACAATATTCGTTCCCCGGCGTTTGTCATGGGTCGAGCAGTTAGGACGAAGCACAAGGTCGTATCTTACTGTTTGCGAAGTAACCATAGGCTTCTTTTGGTTATTGACAAGTTCTTTGTTAAGAATAAACGTCTGACCACTGACCGGGATTCGCGCATCGGCAGTTAGCAAATACATTTCACAATTCGCACAAAATTTGTTCATATGCTGGCGATGAATTTAACAGGTTGTTTTCGGTGACGGACTTGCATTCCATCAGAAAGAAGGCTGCTAATTTGGGCAGCCGAACAGATGCACGGCGGATGAAGCAGTTGTCTGGTGGTAAAGATTCGCTGCACTTGGTATACTGGGAAGGGCTAGTGCTGCGACCCTTCATTCCACGAAAGGCGGTTCCTTTGTTGGACACGTTTAGTGAAGCCTTTCTGGCTGATGCGACCCATCAGCTGAACTGTGGGGGGTACGTTTTAGGGCAAGCAATGATTGTAGACTTAAGTGGGTTAATTAGGTCCACTTTTGTGCTATTCTCCCAAACGAGAGTGGTGCAAGTTATCAGCGGGCCGTCAGGGAAATTGGGGACAGGTTGTCCGGTTCTCTAGATGCTAAGACCGTAGTCGTGGATAGGAGTTCAGCGCAGTATATAGCATTTAGGGAGCATTATCCTAACTGCAGCATAGTTTTTGGCCGGTTTCATGTTTTGCAAGACATGAGGCTTCTCTGTTTCCGGCTTGGTTGTTTGTCACCAAATGACAAACGGCGCCTACATCGTTCGATGCAAAGTTTGGTTTATTCCTGTTCAAGGGGGCAGTTTGATTGGTTTAGTGGACACTGCCGGTCGACGTATTGCCGCGAAGCACTATCTTGATTGGGCATGGTTACCCTTTGAGAATACTTGGGCAGTTTACGCTGTTAGATAGGCGGTCAATCTTGGAGTATTCACCACTAATAGGGTAGAGGTAGAAAACAGGTAGTTGAAAGCCGGTCTATCTAACAGGTTGTCGTTGGTGGATGCATTTGCGCGCATTGAAATGCTCACGGAAAACTTGGATGAGGGTAGGCTCCGCAAGCTGCGTAATTTGATGGTGGGCTCTTTTCAGGCTAGTCAAGTGTTGGAGAAGTATACGGTTTCCTCAGTCGGCTCAGTATGTACGCGCGTTTTGCCATTGAGAAGCACTTTCGTACACATGTGGTCACCGCAGTGGCCCCATGGATGGTTGCCGAGTGGTTCAGTGCAGGTGGTCACCCACTGCCAGAGTTCAAGTGGGCTATAACCCGCAGTATTCGTGTGGCTTCAACAAACAGTGGCTACTTTCCTGCGGGTCTATCCTGAAGATAAGCGGTGTAACCAAACACAACAACCATGGGATACCTGTGGGTCGTTGGGCCCTGACGGATGGAACTACTTGTGAGAGCATACCACCTCCTGCGACGGAGCCATAAGTTGTTCAGGAAGCACCCGTGGTAAGCCCAAGTAATGTGATGATTTGCCCCAGTTGAGAAATCTGGCCGCGCTAAGTAGTTCTTATAAGGACATGGACATCCCTTGTTACGATAGATCCTCCGGGACCACGGTGAATTTATCAGTTTACAGGGCAGTGTCGCGGTATTTAACGAGACAAATCGCCGCACGCAAGGTTAGGCGGCCAATCCAACCTTTAGGACCTGTTCTCGCTACATCAAATGAAATGATAGAGCCTTCGTCGCCAAAACGGAAAGCCACCATTGACACTAGGAAGGCTGATGAGAACATAGAAATTATGGGGGACAAAATGCAACTGGTACAGTTCCGGCGGCTCCGGACCATGACGTCAGCCGCGTACAGGAACAAGGACATAAGAAGACGTGTGGAAGTTGAGGATTCCCTCATCAGGGAAGAAGTGTGTAGCATTTATCGCATGGAGGACCCATCCGTCGATCTCGACGAGAATGCAAACTAGGTCCAGTGCTGCACATGTGGAGGATGGATGCCCCGTCGTTGTGCCAAATACAGCAACCGGGAAGGTTATATATGCGCCCACTGTTTATCCAAACGAAGGCACGTTTCATTTTGAAGCAAAGTTACGTACATCAGTGACATCCCTATTCAACTGCCGCTAGCGGCAATTTTTTTATTTCATTTCATATGATGTAGGCTTCCAAACATGACGGAACACGCACAACTGGGTGAGAGTCGACTAGAAAGTTAGCTAAGTCGAGTTTGCCTGGTTCGTCTCCACCGGCGGCACGAGTAGATGGTGACATCGCTACATGGTCTCTGTAGCCACCGGTCGTGGAAAATCCGCCTAAAACCTTTGCGGTTCAGTGTTTTTCTTAACATCACTCACTTGCTTAAACTATTGACGTGTCTTTACGAACTGTTTGTTTTTATGGGCCAATTGTTGTTTGTTCGCGCCCAGAGCGCCACTTTGTCATATCCTTGTTCTCGACCTGCATGACGCACGTGCTCCTTTCTCGCACGCCGCAATTCGGTTTCTCGTTTGTTGAGTCCTTGTGATCTCATTGTTGAGGATCATATCTTTTTGGTGTCATTGTTCATTCAATAATCTAGTATCGTAAAATATCACGGTTGATCGCCTTTCGATTTCGGGATCCTTTGTGAATTTGGCTACGCATTGCTCAAGCGTGCGTTACAGTCTCCTAGATGACCGGTACCACCTGAAATTCGCTTGGCCAAGGGTGGCTTGTGCACGGTACGCCCTCCTTTAGACTGAAGGTTTTTCAAATCTGTTCTCTTTTCGGGGAGGGATGGCTGGGGAGACCTGGACATGACGCAACGTGCTTGTGCAAAATCATATTACAATATGGATTACCATGTACATAGGTTTAAGCTGCCGGTAAGACGTGCAAAGCAAGGGGCGAAAGCTCCTACGACTGTTGTCTTTCTTTATAGTACACACTCACACAGATCGCACATATATTTATGATGTTATATTTAATTTTCTTTTCCGGTTTGAAGCTTCTATGTTCATATACGTTAGTGTTCAGTCTAAGTCCCATTATCATGCCACATTTGTCATCTGTGTTATATTTACTTCATTACATTAATACTTTAGTTGATGTTTCTACCTTCTTCGGTTAACTCGTTCATGGTATTTTCGGTACTTCCTTTTTCTTGTATGATTGACGACGTCTGATGAGAAGGTCCAATAGCTGTTCTCCACTAAGGAGTCGAAAGTAGATTGTAATTTCTTATTGTTAGAATAAATAATAAATAAATCCTACGAAAGTCCTTTCATTGACTTACGGCTACCGTCGGAACTTATATCTTGTTGTCCATTCCACAGGCCGACTTACAGATGGGTGGGATTCATTCAACCATCAAGTGATTCTGTATAATGAGTATATTATTCACTCGTTCCTACATTAGGAAGTTAGGACCTGGATGTCGTTACTTTGCATCCACAGCAGTGTACGCATGCATTCGCAGTTAAGGAGTAAGCTGCTGTACAACAGGGGAATAAACCGGCAGTTTTCGCTATATAAATGGTTAAAGGGCACAGGGTTTTCCACGGCACCACGGGAATTGGTCATTCCAACTGGCGTGCACTCATTTATGGCACTGGTCGGAAGTACCGCTATTCAGACTGTTCCTTATCCGAAGTCGGACAAGCACCTTAAAGTGCCTTATCTCATTATTTACAAGGGCAACAAAGCATTTTAAAAGCACTAGTTCTAAAAATATAGCACCGTTTTGTAATTAGATGCTTCAATCCGTGAACTTTGTGTCAACTTATCACTTGTACCCGAGCTTGGCCTTCATTCATCGCACATTTATTACTATCCCGAGCTGAAAGTTGTCAATTATCCCACCAGGCACCATTGATTACAACGGTCAGCTGTTACAACAGCAGCAGAGTCAGCAGTACCTTCGCCAGTTATCGCCAGCTGAACAATCCTCCGAAATTGGTGTGAGTTATCGCGCCATGCAATCAAACCTGGCGCCTTTTGGGGGTTTTCTCTTAGGTGGGCTGAAAATGAATATCTCCATTAGAGAAAGTACTGACTGTTCCTACCTGGGTTTGGGTAGAGTCGTTGAGCACTGATGGATTTCTCGCTAATTCCTTTGTGGCTCGTGAGGACCTTGTCTGCCTGAGGATTTTGTTACCACTCATGACTGTAAGTTTATTGAACACTGAGTAACAATTGTTTGTGTTGATCAAAAAATGGTTAGTTTCTCCCAAGTCATTGGTCGACCCGCTCGTTACTTTTGATTGGAGCAGCTGTCATGCATAAACTGACGCACAGGCGTTACATTCCACTTTTGCGATGCAACACGTGCGGTACAGATACTGAGGTGTCGGTTATTCCGTGGGCCATTCGGCCGGGGCTCGGCCAATGGTAACCTGCTTGGAAGCTTTCAGCCACAGATTCCACAAGCGGCTCGCGTTTCCGCTTTCGCAGTCCACGGACCAGTGAGTCAGCCAGAAAACGAGTTCATCAAGTACCGTCCCTGCGCGCGTTTGGCATATTTGTAACTCCACTCTTGGAGAACCACAAGTGCGTGTCATCTCTGGCCGGATGATTGGCGACCAAAGAATGAGAGAATGCGAAACTGGTCTCCATGGGCCGCTAGCCTGTGAGTAATACCGAGAGGTGTTGTCTTCCTTCAGGAGCTTCCGTTAACTTCACTAGGAACCTTGGTACGTGAGTCTCCTTTCACTTGGGCAACAACGGGGCGTTGTAGTATGACGGTTAATGGACGCAGTCGGAATGACCTTTACTTCCATAACGGGTAGTGGAGTGCACCATTTGCGAAGTAGAAGCCATTGGGTTCGTCGTACTAATGACCGCCATGCAGCCTCCGTGGTTGTACTACCTGCCCGGTAGAATTGGCTGTAAGATGTTCTGTTAGCTAGAAACCGGTGCCTAATTGCGTTGACATCAATGCTCAACGGGCGCAGTTACCAGTATATAGCAGGTACTAGAGCTGCCTAACTGCGGGTCATGTTGATCGTCTTCGTACCCCACGGCAGTCTGTGTTATATCAGTTAACTCACATGCGTAATAGGTGGAAATGGGAAACTCGCAGCGTCCGATAGAGCAATCATGTCTATGTTTAAAATACTAGCAAGCGAGTTACTGACTGGTGTGAGCGCCAGAGAATAGGAACAATTACGGAATACACATGGACCCGGTAAGTATGCATATATAAATGTGTCTATATCTGTGCTGCCTTCTGTTTTCAATTGAGAATCGGTGGCTTTTATGCGCGCGATGAAAGTCCATATATATATATATATATATATATATATATATATATATATATAAGAAACGTTTGGGCAACCCACCAGTGGATACCAATGAGAGGAAATAACTACCATAAATATGAGCCCCTGAAGGAGCTGTGTCGTACTGGCTACCAATTAATAACGTAAAGGCTGAAACCGGAACTGCGTGAGTCCGCGGACTCGCGCGTGAGTTGCTAATATCATTCCGGTATCACACCTAAAAACAGATGTCTATTCATAAACAAGGCGCATACGTACGCGTTTAAGTGTGTCGTGAAACCTCGCAGTGCACAAATACCTCCGTACGTTAGCCACGATTCAAGTGAACAACAACGGATAATATGTGAGCAACATTAGCAGCGGGCGGAAAATGCGTACAAGGTATACCCAATTATTTTCGCTTCAATTTAGGCATACATCGCTGGCTACCAAACTGCCACGTAAGGTTGATACCATAATGCGGGGAAACAATTTCTTACCCCGGTACTGCTTGATGCTAACGATGAACATGACCTTGGTCTTGTGTACGAGCTCGCACACGGACATAAGCGGTTTACAACACGTGCTAGACGTCATACGATCGCGATTGTTGTAGTTATAGAAGCTAATTCCCATACGATAACATACTTTATACAATGTGTTTAGTAACTTGTGCGCTGCATTCGCACGAGGAAGACTAGAGCAATTTGCATGGAACCAGTACATGCATATCTATATATGTATACATAAACGTATACGTTTATATACATATAAACATGTCAAAATTTGTACCTTCAGAAAACCAACCGTGAGAGTGTGTCATTCAAACTACCAGCACATGGAGCACAAGCCGGTGCCTGAACTGCATTAGTCGGTCAGTTGCGCACATTATTCCGGTTGCACATCTAATTACAAACGTCCATTCAGAGATAGGGCACAATAAACCCTTGGCTTGCAATCGTGTTCCAGATAAGTTTGGCAGTTAAGCCCCAGCAAACAGAACTGGGACGGTATTGAGAGTGAACCTCGTTTTGAGGCCAGATTATCATTGGCGTCATCAATACTGATATATATTACAGACGATTATATACACATACGTATTTCAATGTTTGTGGACCTATTTGCACGTACCTGCACTTCCACGTGCACATCTTCCACTCCTTCTGCTGTCGGTTAAGGGGTGTAATCGCCTATTAGTTTCATGCTACTTGGTATACGTTTTACTTTGCGCGCACTTCACACTCACCACCATCGTGATATGCACGTATCACGGCTTACCTAAATCTTGGCCACAGTAATGTTACATGAGTAGTTCTTCGCACGTCACATGCATCATTTTCATTACGCTTTTCAATGACATCGTTAGAGCTCGAGACGGATGCGTACCGCCTTCGTCCCAGTTTAATGTATTACAATGAAAATTGATGGACTTTCAGCAGACTTTGATTGCGCCCACAGTGGAAAGGAAAAAGCTTCCGATTCCACCAACAGGCTATTCTTAGTCCGTTCGGCAAAACGTAATAATAACAAGTCCTTGTACACATTACACAACCGTGCAGGGTACACAAATTTATGTCCTCCAAAAATACGATTAGTAGAAAAAGGTCCGACAGAGACTGGCTATTAAGCCTATTATTGCGCAGTTTCAAGGAATACCTCACAGGTATGCCACACTGAGACTGAAACTACGTGCAAATAAATGCATGACTAACATTAATATTTGACTGCGCAATACATGCCAACATTTTTAACCTCCCACTGATGCAACATATACTTTCTTCTTACAAGAAACCCATCAGGGCATCGAATTTTGTGTGCAAAGGGGCATTTCATTTGACTAATCTGAATGGGAAAAGCATATCCCGTCACTTGCAGGATGAAATTTCACTTTTCTGCACAAAACCACCATTAGTAGATAAGAGTTTCAGTTGGTAGTCCAACTGGAACATTTATCTGAGAGGTAATCCTATTATTATCAACACTGATAAGCAGCTCAAATAAATATCCCCCAGGCATGCTATACCGAGACCACAACTTCGCGGGCATAAATCTGCAACCAACACAGTAAAGTGACTGTGCATTTCAAGCATACATTTTTAATCTCCTACAGGAGCAAAAGAAGCTCCGTTGTTATATAAAACTCAACAGAGGCATCATTTTCTTGGATGCAACACTTCTCATTCATTGACGAGTTTGAATGCACAATGCACAACACACCATTTGCACGATGAAATTTCAATATAAAATTGATAGATCCATTTATCTTTTTTCAAAAATGGCTCGTTGCTAAGGCGGGGAGGCAATTTGAAAAAAATGTGTTGGGTAGGAACAATCCGGGATACCTCCATTAGACCTTGAATTTCAAGCTCACCGGGCACCCATCTGAGTCCGCCCCCGGGTTCATTCAAAATCCCCATATTTTGCTTTGGTGTGTGTATATTTATCATTTTTTTATCTCTTTTTATTCTCCCTTCGGAGTTCACCTATCCAACCTTTGCCATGCATTTTCCCCCTTTTTTCACTAGTTTTGTCGGTCCATTCTATGGCCTGTAGAAATTTGACCATGCACCTGGCATTCTTCGTGGGCCTCCGAAATTAACCGTTATTATTATCATCGGTAGTTTGCTCGGATGGACATAAACGGTGTGGTTATTTTTCGAAGTTATTTCCGTTACAGCAAACCAACGAAAAAGTGGTGCAAATGACCAATCACGAAGTGGATCTGCACGCATATTTGTCCACTATGGTTGATCTTACGGATCTTTCGCAGGCACTAATGTATTTTGTACATAAAGTGCACGCCGATGTATTTCCAGTTCCCAGTGTGGGGCCGGCCGACAACAACGGGTTCATGCCAGCCCTGCTGTTTAGTTATGCAAGGAAACAAGCAGTAGGATGAGAATAGTGGGCGACTTCTACCTTTCGCGGTTGGTGGAATGGTTTCGGGCTAGCAAACTAGACCCACATGGGTGATCGGTAATATTAAGTTGCGAGTTAATTGAATGCAAGGGAAGGCAGATTAGAGTGCGCGGCCTCCCTCCAAGGTGGTTGGTCTTATGGGGATGCCTTACTCGAGTGTGGTTCCCTAAAGAGATATTTCACTTCCTACTCCGGAGTGGAGAGTAGAAGCTCTTTCACACCTGTTGGCCCACAGGTACGCAAACTGACTAGCTATCAAATTCGTGCTCGGTTCGTGTCAGCGGTAACTAGGATCACAGTGGGCACACTCTTACGGTGGAAAATTAATGTGCATACCCCGAGCACGAACGCGGTCTGTACTAGCAGAGACCTTCTGATGACTATCGTCCAACAATGGACAAGAGAATCCGGACCAATCGAAAGTTGCGGTCACCGGGCCCATCAAACTTAGTGAGTCCCCGAGAAAGACAGTTCATCGACCATGGCAGACAGAATCGTTTTACGTTTATACCTGTACTTCTACTTAGGTAATAGCGCCACTGCAACGATTTTAGTGGAAAAATAACCGGTCCCCCAGTAGGATGGACATGGAAGCCGGCAGTCCATGCTGAAGGAGGAGACGCCAGACGGGGCCAGCACGACTGGAACTGCTTAAAGCAATATGCTCATGTGAACTGTGTCCAGACCTGTCGATGCCATCGGCCAACCTGTTGGCCTAACCTCCGTGGCAAACTGGAGATGACTGAGTTTGGATGTGTAAATTCATGGCCGAAAATTACAACAGACAAATAAAACCAAGTAGTACTTAGCTTTGGGCAGTTTTTATGTTGTTTGACGCCACAGGGCTGTGCATTGTTTGTTGGCTTGCAGTAAGGACAACTGGTTTCCTCCAATCGGAAAACGCATTTTTGGTTGCTCTGCCTGCGGAAGGTTGAAGGTTTAGCTCCCTCAGCTATTACCGCTTCCGGTGTCGCTGCCGAGTGCACACATGAAAGGCATTGTTTCAATGCAAAGCGTCCCACACCCATTCCACGACTTCTGCCCTCTTTTGGGAGGCTTCGGGAACTTTGGCTAGTTGCCCGTTCCATAGGCCTTTTTCGGGATCTAGTTAGTACCTGGTATCCGGAGTACTGACCTCTTTCACAGTTATCCAACCGGTTTCTGAGGGACTGTCAGCTGCCAAGTGAGTGGAAGCTGTTAAAAGTGGCGACTAGGAGCTGATGAAAGTAGTGCAAACGTACAAGGATGGGAGCAGAGAAGGAGCTTCCATCTACAGACCGATAAGCCTGACATCTGTGGCATCGGAGGCCCCCGAAAGGGCTCTACCAAACCCAATGGTGACCTTTTTATCGGATGGTAGACCGATCAGTGTAAACCAACACGACTTTACGAAGAAGAGGTCGTGCATGAGAAACCTCGTGAACGAAGCCATGAGATAATCTGGCAATGGTCAGAGGGAAGGGGTCCGTCACTGGGACCTCGGGAAAGCCTTGGAGCCGGTAAATCATAGGCTGCTAGTAAACTAGCTTCCAGCCTGTGGAACTGGTCTATTGCTGGGTGACCAAATGACAAAATTTCCCCAGAAAAGGACATTCTGCGAAAGGGTAGAAGAACACAGGTCCAATATGTTTAAGGTTGTCAAAGGAGTCCCACAGTGGGCGGTGGTTGGGCCACTTCAAATTGTGTAGTATGTAAGCGACTTAGCACAAGAACTGGATTGTCACACTAGACCGGAAGACTGGCTTGAACTAACGCCAAGCCCAGTCGATTTGCCGATTGCACTGGTGCGGATTATTCTCCCCCATATTTTCACGTCTCGTCTTCAGTCTTATATACTAGTATATATGTGCAGTTATAAGTGGATCTGTTTTCCTCCCTCTTACGAAAGCTTATGAAATTCACTCTTTGGTGTAAATTTCAAAGCGACGAAATTAGTGATGTATTGATGTATCCATATTCATATCGTTGGGCTATTTACTACACGGGAAGCATTGAATTTTATACTAACGTCGCTTTTGCGGAACCAGTTGCTCCCGTGTTTTCGAGTTTTTCCTTTCCGGCCAGATGGCGCCGGAGAAAACATGTGTACAAGAACCGGGGACACTTGGACTTAGGCCTTGCACCAGCGGACTAGTTCAAGACCTCAAGACATCCAAGCAAGCACCCTCACGGCAGCCTAGAGAGAGAACCAGAGAGGTCGAAACTTCGATTCAGGCCTCTTGTCGTGCTACCTTGTCTCATGGTTCGGCGGGGTCTGGGATAGTTTGTACATCTACCCAGGACCTTCCTTTAGAGAAGGGGAAAAGGGGTGGGGGTCCACCTCGAAATCTACGGCGTTGACTTGACCACTAGAAGGAATGCCATGCTCTGTTTTTGTTGCGGCACATGAGTGTCTCCGTAGCCTCGGGTGAAAGGGGCTGGATATAAATTTAGCCGAAGCCTCCATATCCTGCGGCTAGGTTCGATCTGGTCTGATCCGGTTTTCAGATAAATCCTTGTATTGTTGAGCTCTGCCCTCTCTCCGCTTTGTGGCAAGGCTGCTTGGCTCAAAACGTTCGCTGTTTGACGTTTGACTGACTTTCCATGACGAAATGTTTCGTGCTACTCAAGTTGAAAGGACTGCCGCAAAGCTGAACTTTCCCCCACTGCCCAGACACCTATCTCGCGGCTAACTGGCAATAAAAAGGCAAGATGCAGTCAAGACCAGTATCCTGAACCCTCCAGCCTTACCCAGTGTTCTATCTTTCAGTTCGGAGGCAATACCAGATGCAAAGCTCTGTCAAGGTTTGTGTTTCGAAACCTTCCCGTTTTCTCATCGCCCAATTTGTCCAGTGAAATATCTCCCAGCTCACTGGTGAGATTCAGATAACAAGACAATCACAAGATCCGAGAACATTTGGGGTTTAGCCTCATACCCGTGAACTACTTCGGGAGTTTTCATTCACAACATACAGTCTCAATGATCGCCCATGGTGTATCCTGTCTCCGGCAGTAGATGTGTTAGGAGGTTTTCCGTTTCCCTCTCATTTTTAACGGGGACTCGACGAAATAAACTGTGCAGAAGTGGGTGAATAACTACTGTGCACACCATTGAAAGGATTCTGGACGTTCGATTGGCCGTGCCCACTAACTGCCCTGTGCAAACTGAACTGAACTGAACTTCAAGGCCATGGATAAGTAGCCCCAGATCATAGCCTTCACAGAAATCCGACTCATCCCTGATATACTTGATGCCAAAATATCCATTCCGATACACTTCACAGTGAGGAAGAGGTCAAGCCTGCGGAGTTATCATACACTACGATAGTTCTATCCCTCCTCCCACCATACTGACAACCCCTACCCTTCCATGTATTGGTTGTTTGTGGGTTGTGTTTACCCTCTCTAGGACAGATACCCTACTGCTTGGTGCAGTCTACCATCCTACCTCATGCAACTCAACTGATAGCCAAGGTCTCATAGACTTATTGGGCTCCCTGAAAAGCTACACGGACCTCACCCATCTGTTTGCCACTGGTGACTTCAACTCACCCAGTATCGACTGGCAAAGAGCCGGTGCCCCTGATGTCGCCTTTGATGAACCCCTCCTAGATCCCGTAATCAAGAACTCATGGGTGCAATGTAACAACCGGTGGTGGAAAATCCCCCTTTAACCCTCGCGATTCAGTGTTTTTCCTAACATCAATGGAGTTTTCCCAGTAGCTGGAAAAAAGCAGCCATTGCACCCATCTATAAGAAGGATAGTATACATCATGCTTCTAGTTATAGACCCATACGTCTAACTAGCATAACCAGCAAAATTTTCGAGCGAATTCTGAAGAGTGCGGTTCTTTCCCGTCTGCATAAAAATAGGATCCTCTCCCCGCCCCAACATTGGTTCCCTCCTGGCAGATCATGCACTGCTAATATGCTTACTGTCATGCACATCCTGACAAAAGCGTACGATGAGGGCTAGCTCTCACTTGCTGTATTGATCGGTTTTGCTAAGGCCTTAGACAATGTTGTGCCACACGTTTGAGCAATGCGTAGCCAAATTCACAAAGGATCCCGAAATCGAAAGGCGATCAACCGTGATATTTTACGATACTAGATTATTGAATGAACAATGACACCAAAAAGATATAATCCTCAACAATGAGATCACAAGGACTCAACAAACGAGAAACCGAATTGCGGCGTGCGAGAAAGGAGCACGTGCGTCATGCAGGTCGAGAACAAGGATATGACAAAGTGGCGCTCTGGGCGCGAACAAACAACAATTGGCCCATAAAAACAAACAGTTCGTAAAGACACGTCAATAGTTTAAGCAAGTGAGTGATGTTAAGAAAAACACTGAACCGCAAAGGTTTTAGGCGGATTTTCCGCGACCGGTCGTTACAAAGGTCCCCGTGCCACTCTTATGTATAAGCTGCAAACATACGGGATTATAAGCTCCAAGTTGGCCATCTTACGCAGCTTCATTACCGACCGCACCTTGGCGGTTAAGGTGGGGAACGTTCTGTCTCAACCCCCACCCCACCCCCATTAACAACTGGGGTCCCCTGAGGGTCGGCCTTAGGTCCTCTTCCTTTCATGATCTACATAAACGATCTTCTGACAGCCTTTCATGCGAACATGGCCATGTACGCAGACGATGCAACCTTCTGGAGTTAAATCTTTGAAAACCTGCAAGTTGTAGTTGATGAGACAAAAAGCCAGTCCGAGGATTGGAACCTCTCAGTTAATGATGACAAATGCGTGAGCCAGTCTTGCGGCAGAGAGACTGATTACAAGTTTTCCCTTAACGGATCAACCACACTGTCTAGGGTTGACCTAAACGAGGTGCCCGGTTTCTGGTTAGATTGTAACTCGTCCTTCTCCCACCATCACCAACTTGCGAGCAAGTCCCCCTTCCGAGTCCTAAATATGATTCGAAGGTCTTTCCTGCACATCTCTAGGGATGATTTCCCCATAGTTTTCGTCACCCATATCAGAACTCCGCTGGAGTACGGTAGTCAGACAGTGCGCTCTGGTCTTGTCGGAGACCGTGAGATCCTAGGAAGAGTCCAGAGGGCCCCCGCAAAAGCAGTATGGGGTTCTGTCACATCTACATTATCCCGTCCGCCTCTCACCCCTCATTCTCTATCCACTTGACATAAGACGCGTAAGAGGTGGTCTGTTTTTGATGCTTCACCTTCTCGAGTCAGGTCAAAGCGAATGCTTCCTCCCCGCCTGTCCAGTCTCTTCTCTCCGTGGCCACCGCAGAAGAGTTTTTAAACCGGGGCCAAGCACTTCACTACGAACTGACTTTTTTAGCTGAAGGGTTATTACTCCGTGGAAGGCACTTCCGGAAGATATTGTTCTCTCGCAAAACAAAATTATCCTCAAGAAAAAGTTAGACCTCTGCCCGGGTCTCTCCCAGTAATTCCTTGTCCAAAAAGTGAAACAGATGTCTTTAATTGCATTTCTATTCCGCTTTATGTTCCTGAATTTCGCACACCCATTCCGCTTAAGGCACTGTCCATAGTGAGACACTGCATGATGTCATGTGTATTTTGTTTTTGTTGCCACCCCGCCCCCTCCCCACTTCTTTTTACTCTCGTTTCGGCTCGGTGAATCCGACAGAAGATCAAAGATTTCCTCGAGAACCGGGACAATTAGGCTCAAAGCCTTGAACCTCTGCAGTACTTCAAGACTTAAAGACTATATTAATCCTGACCTTAGTTCGGAAGGTCAAGTTGGTCGCAGATAATTGGCGGTGGGGTGTTCTCAGTTGTTGCAGGCAGGTTATTGACACTGAAAGTTTTTATCTGGTATTCAGTAACCTTACAGTTAAGGCCTTTATCGGCCACAAAGTGATTAGCGAAAAATCCATCGGTACTTAAGGACTGCTTTCCCAAACTCGTGTAAGAACAGTCCGAACTACGGCAGATCGTTGGCCGCCGTATTGGCTTTCGGCTAAAGCAAATGTTGGATCTCGCTGACGCACTAGCTGAACCTTGGGCTCATGGAGTTTTCATTCCTGTGTGTTTTGCAGATTGGACACATGCAACCTTCACGGAAATACACTGATCCTTGTACGTGTATTCGCGGCCATGCCAAGGGGTCCGAGTGAAATGGGAGTCTTAGGTAATTGATTGATTTTAAAATGCAGTAGTCGATAGCGATTTTGGGCAATGGTCTTCCCGATAAACCGAATGCGCTCGGTTTGTGTGTGATGAGGTAGCGTATAGCACTGCGGATGGTGTTCTTTCGTTACGGAGAGCAGTGCACTGGACAAGCTTTGGGCAACCGTATTGGTGTTTAACTAGTGTGGATGTATAATCCTGTAGATCAACAGGCTCAGTAAGTGCAACGATGCACTCACTGAGCCTTAGGCTCATGGAATTTTCATTCCTGTGTGTCCTGCGGGTCGAATACAAATTACCCCTCGCGGAGGAACACTAATCCTTGCATACGGCAACAGGTGTACCATACAGGAACCGGTAATCTTCCGCTGGGGGTTGTGCATGTTTAATCTGCTATAGCCCAATAAGACCCTTGTAGCACCCTGCCCATTCGTAACATCGGTTCTCGATCGGTTTTCGGTCGATTTGTTTGGTAGCCATTTTACACGGATGAACATTGAATTTATGCGAAGATAATTGACGGCCCAAGTAATTTGCAATGCTTGGTTGAGCGTTTTACTTAGATGTAATAGTTTAACCCATCGAAATGTCCTGGAAACCTCGGTATACATCGCTCTATTTTATTGCCTCGAAGTGGATAAAATAAGGCTAAATAATTGGAAACTCATGATTTAGGAGATAGGGATGAGCATCGTGATACGTAATTTGAGTTAGTGAAAGAAATTAACCAGGCGCGTATTCCAGACGATTGGCAAAAACCGCTCCTACTAAACAAACCGTCCGAAAGCCGATCGGTTTTGGAGCGGTTTTGAATCGGTTTTGCTACAAGGGAGAAACCACAGTTCACCACGTTCATCAACAGGTACCAACACTTACATTAGTCGGACAACAACATGGCAGCCTATAGCCTGACCATTACACAGGTAACGGTAGTTTTACTACAACTTTTACGTCTGAACTGGTTTCGCTGGAGTACTGCGAACATGACTTCGATGGTAAATAAGGAGTCAAATATGGAGAAAAACGTCTTGTACTTCGTAATGTGTACCCAAATGTAGTTGTCACCTCGGTGGTACTCAAGGTTGGTTCTTTGCTGGCCTGAAGTATTCCCTGAGTGCGTTTAAACCCAAGTCATCAAAAGGCATTGCTAGATGCAACGCACTTTCCTCTTTTAGTCGCCATTGTTCGTCAGTATTTTATCTGTCTGTTTGACTTTCTTCCTTACCCTTCCTCCATCACCTATTTTATTCCCCTTCTGCCTAATTTACCACTATTAGCAATTCACCAAAACACTTCTTTTATTTGTGACAGTTCTTAGCGGACGTGGACTTGAAAAAACGCATTTCATGTCCGCAGGGCTGCTATGATCCTTCGACAGCAAACTTTGTCCAAACCCTGTTTCATCCATAGGGCAAACGAAAGAAGCACAACGTAAACACAGAAGTCATAGTCCGGCGGGATTCATCTGGACGTTCACTGATATAAGAACCTAGAGTGTTTTATCTGGCTCAAGCGTCAAGTCCTGTGACCTGACCGGATATGTAATGCGCTCAGACAGATCGCTATACCTATTTTGTCGGTATAGGTGTTGATGCTTGCTTATGCGCTTACTAAGCTCCAGCTCACGGAGTTTTTCTTCTTTGTCTTTGTAGAACGTGCACTCTCAACCCCCACGGAAAAGCGGCGTATACACACTCCGGCTTGAGAACAAACATAGTGCCAACGCAACAAAAACGAAATAGGGTTACGCAGTCCGGGTGGGGAAAGGAAATTAAGACTCAACAGCAAGATAACAAGTCAAAGCAAAACTGTCGATATTATCACTGAACACGTCTTGTAGGTTTTTGTGTCTGGTTTTAAGTTGTTCATGGAGAACGGAAAGTCAACAGACTGGCCATACAGCACTCGCGTCACTGTATTCGGTTCCGAGCCATATTTCAGCGTCTCAAACCAATGGCTATCCTCAGCTCTTGGGCCCCAACCAGAAAGGTGGGAAACACCAACCGAAACAAAAGCTAAGGCAAACTTCATCATGCCCCTGCGCCAAGTCATAGTCTGACAATCGTGCCGCTCACACTTTCCCAGCACGTACAAAAAGAGCACGAGAAGGTAAATGATAGGCCGACGTACGCAAAGCACGTCTAAGCCACCGGAGGCGGTGTCGAGCTGTTATCTCCGTCAGACGGCGACTATCGACTCCCAACACACGACGACGTATCTCGTCATCGCTCACCTCATGTTCCTGCCAGGCTCGAGCAATGTTTCGGAGACATCGATGGTCGAATTAAGTAAACCGCCGAGCGTCCTCAACGTGGGGAGGGGGGGGGGAGGTCTCACAAGCGTAAAGAAGACCACTACACGCGATATAATGCCAGTAACGGCGTTGTCGGTGGAAAATTATAAGCCGACGTTTCGGTTACCGTGGGTAACCTTTCTCAAGGCAGTTTTACAATCAAATTTGATGTGATTGTAAAACTGTCTTGAGAAAGGTTACCCACGGTAACCGAAACGTCGGCTTATAATTTTCCACCGACAACGCCGTGTTACTGGCATTATATCTCGTTTAACACATCACATGGCTCATCGTTTTTTCGACACACTCCGAACCCTATTCAGCCCTGACATACTGAAGACCACTACAAACTGTGGCACTGTACACCCTTCTCTTGAGGGAAAACCGGATGTCATAGTGGCACTACAGATGACGCAGGTTCGCGAAAGCCACTTTGGTTCTCGTGACTCATGGTGTGATCTCTTCCCCAACACCGCCATTAGCTGTGTTCAAGCTCCCGAGGTACTTGGAGTTTTTGACTACCTCTAACTGATCACCACAAGGGGTGAGTACAGGCAGTCTTGAAGAAGTACCTTTCGTTTTGAAGGCTCAAAGCACATACCGTATCTGGACACCTCAGTCGCCAAGCGATTCAATACGTGTTGAATTTCCTGTCCACTGTCGCCGAGCAAGACCATATTATCAGCATACTCTAAGTTAAGTCCTATGTTTCGTGAGCGGAGTCCAACTCCACCGTTTGGAAGGTCATACAAGACGTTCTGCAGAACGTCCTCCATAACAGAGTTGGACAGAAATGGAGATACAGAGCAGCCTTGTCGTATTCTATTGGGAAGACGGCAAAGGTTGGCAAAAACTTCATAAACTCTAACCTAACTTGAGGTACGACAGTACTACTCTCTGAGGACTGACACACACTTCTCGGGAACACTAGTCCCTAACAAACAGTGCCATAGTGCAGATCTATCGACAGAGCCGAAGGCCGCGCGAATGTCTAGAAACACAACGATTTTTGGTCTTTGAAGGGCGTAACGGTGCTCTAACAGCTGTCAGAGGATGACGATGTGGTCGATGCATCTACGAACGATACGAAACCCAGCCTGTTCCTCGCCAGTCGTAAAACCGGCGAAGAATAGCAGGCGCTAACGGTTTGGACGCTCTCTGGATTAGACTTATACCCCTCTGGTTGGCTCAGTCACCGCGCGATCTCCCCCCGCCCCCCCCCCCTCCGCCCCCCACCGCCCTTGGAGAACAGAACTTAAAGTTTTCTAACAAGCTGTATTCTACCATCTATAAATAGGACTGGGGAAAGGCCATCCGAGCTTGGTGCTTTGCGACGTCCTAGGGTTTGAACTTCCTCGCGGATCTCGGCCTCAGAAGATGGATCTGTCGAAACGGACCACGGGACGTATGCGGGATCGTCCACGGGAGGAGCAGACGCTAAAGGCCAGATAAACTGCTTTAAAATGCTTCGCCCAGCGTACAAAACGTCGCTGCAGACTGTGGATAGGCGAACCGTCAACTTCACAGATTGTCTCGCTCACACCCAACGCCTTCCTACCGGTGCTCTCGATGAGATGGAAAGCTCGCGGGAACTCCCAATAGCGGCAGCGTGTTCCATCTCATCCTATTTGAGACCACCAGATTTCGCGAGCCCTACGCAGACTTGCGTTGAGTTCACGTTTCGTTGTGAGTCGTGCTTCGTTATGCTCACTGCCAGCCCGGATGGACTGACATGCATCGAGGTGTGCAGACTCAGCAGGAATCCAGAGTGTTACGACACGATGGGTAGGGCCACAACTCACTATACTGGCAGATTACAAAGTATTCCTAACAAGTGACTAGTGCTGTTTGGTATTATATAATGGCGTTGATCCTAGCTCTTCAGCTCTTGTACTTCGGAAATTTGAGAGGTAAGACGGATCAGACAGCATATCACGATCTAACCGCTCCTGCATCGTGCGTCTGGCACGTTCACCGAAGTACATAGACAGCTTAATGCAGACTAACTTACTTTACTCTTGTGGCCATTGGCGGGGCGATGGGCCGGTTTCATGGATGTCGCGGATTGGGCTTGCTCATGAACGGCGGTTAGAGACGAAGTCGGGAAACAAGAAAATCCATTTCTGGTTCCAATGACGAGCATCGTAAACAGACCGGAGTTCCAGTCGCTCGACGTCCGAATTGACAATGCTGATCCACGTTTGCAGTTTCCCTCCAGGGCGGCAGCGCCAACCTTGTCACGGAACAGGTGACAAATGCTGTCTTGAGATCTCGGTGTTCGGGCGTCGCAGGATGTAACCAAACCACTGCAAACATCGCCGTTGAAAGAATGTCGACAAGTTTTCAATGTGGGAGTTGTGTTGTCTTATCGTGTTTGATATCTTATGGTGCCAGGTAACTTTGAGGATCATTCACAGACATGGGTGATCGAATGCTTCCGGCTTTCTGATGTTCTCGACGCGTAATAGCCATGTTTCACAACCTCAGGTCAGTATGCGTCGATGGGGTGGATGGAGGCTCAGAAGACGCGGATTTTGGTTCGGAAACTGATCCCGTTTGGCCCTCAAAGTGACTTACGTAGCTGGAAAAACGTTCTCTTGGTTTTGTCAATTCGCACTTTGACTTCGTCCCTAGCTTAACCGTTTGGGAGTATGGCTAATCCCAGGTATTTGAATACCTGCATAGGCTCAATGAGCTCGCCGTTGACGTATACTGGGCGTGAAGAATGTTCAGTGCAAGTCGAGAAGATCTTATTCTTTGGTGTATTGACTTCTAACCCCATGGTTTTCACGACCAAAACTACACGATTCATTTTTTTATTACGTGCTTGCGCATGAGTGCAGTGGAAGGGTTATATACCCCATAGCCACAAAGGCCCATTAGGGATAACCGGCAACCAGACTCTAACATTTGGAGTGATGGAGAACCACATAAGGTCCCGATAGGCTATGTCCAGTAACGATCGAGAAGACAGTGGATTACTGTCTGCCACCAAAGTAACCGATGATGACGGAGATTCGAATCTCTGACGTCCGAGGTGGTAATCAAGCGCTCTAAACCACTCAACCGCCACTGGCCATTGGCAGTAGGGCAGTCGGATTGTCCCCTAGAATAACGATATCACCCGCGAATCCTAAATCAGCTGAGAAAACTTCTGGGCTCAACTGCACACCAGGGTAATCGATGAGCGCCTGTCGCATTGGCCAGTCGAGAGTCATAAAAGAGGAAAGGGAGTAGAATACAGTAAGACAGACAGTTATTGGGAGAAAAAAGTGCTGATTTTTTTTGCCTTTCACTGAATTTTTTGACGTTCCTTTTCCGTCATTTTGTTTGATGGAATGACATTTCTGTGATTATGGTGCGCGAGTGTTCGACAGACATCTCACGGCATCCGCGCAACCAACTTCTGTCCTCAGCCATGTTCCTCAACGTCCCTATTCAATGGCGATCTTCGTCTTTTGGGCCTCAACCAGGGAGACGGGAAGCACCAACCAAAGCCACACCAACCATAGGAAAACCAGAAGCCTGCACCCTGCGGTTCTCTGGAAAGATGAGATTAAAACTTCACGAAAGGATTCGATAGGAGTGTCATTTGCTTACCATCTCGGAGGTCAGAGGTGCAAATCATTGGTTACTTTAGTTGTGAGCAGTATTACCCAGTCGTCCGGCTCGTTACCACACCTGATCATTGAGAAACTGTTGTTCTGCACTCTAAGTCTCGGGGTCTGGTTGCTGATCACCTCTAATAGTGCAGTGGGCCTTTGTGGCCATACGGTATTCCCTTTATGTCACTCATATGCAAGAATGTAATAAAAAAATGATTGAGCTCGGTCATTAAATGAAAATCTCAAGCAAACGAGCTAAGCCTGCTTGTTGCCCTATACTCATCATGGTTCGCACGTTGAACGTGGTTAGTTTAAACGATCATCGAGGACGGAGAAGGGCGTCAGTTGGCAGTAGCAAGTTTGGCTAGACTCGGATGCTAGTTGAGGAAGAACGTAAAAAAACATGACCAGGATTTCCAGTAGGGGCGCTGCAGCTAGTACGATCAACTTTAGTTCCCGTTGGAAGTGGTGTGGAAAGGGGGTTGGAGAAATAGGTCGTTGTGTACGGTGCAATAGAGTATGTGTTCTTGGGAGAAGTGCCAGTGTGCATGAAAGTACATTAATGTGGTACATTACTTATTGTCTCGTCAGTTATGGATTTAATACGCCTTTTCTGTTCCACAAATTCACCGCATGCTCTCTATGAATTTCTGCTTTCATGCCGTATGTATTTGTAGAATAAAGCCCAATATCTAGGCCTCCTATCTTCTCACTTTCTCTCGAACGCTCCGACTCAATCGCGTAGTATAACAATTTATTTGAAAAATACGAATAATGGATCGTATCCTGAGCTCTGAACGATTCAACGCTGACCCTGATTCGCCTAACGCCTCCAAGCAATGGATTCACTGGCTTTCTGACCTCCATCAATGATCTACAGCCCAAAAAACTGAACACTCTGGTCAACTATATATCTTCTTTGATTCATGACTACATAGTTGATTGCACTACTTTTCACTCCGGCAACAAGACCCTCGAATCCACATGTGTGAAAACGAAGAATGAAATCTGTTCTCAACACTTCTTTGCTACTTGCAAACAAGAACCAAGTCAAAGTCTGGATGAGTATATGCAAAGGCTGATTTATTTGGCGAGAGACTGCAACTTCCAGGCCGTTATTGCCGAAGTGCACATGGATCATGCCATCCGAGATGCCTTTATAGATGGCTTACAATCGCCCAGTATCCGTCAGTCGCGTACTATAGCAACTAAGTTGTGATAAAATGCGTCTCGTTTTAGGCTGTTGTACACCCGGTCCACAGTAGGTCTTTATTATTCGAGGCTGTACCTCTAACCTTTGCGCAGCCAAGCGCGTCATACAAGGCAGTATTGTTGGACCAGATGAGCAGGCGGCCATTTTCATGATTCATTCGTCTCTCCGGGAAACCTTGTCGGGTAAATGAAACACGAAAGGGGACCGTTCTCTTGGTTGGGCCTTACTGGCAGTTCACCACTTTCTTCGTCCTTCTGAATCACTCGGTAACCAGCAGCCCCAAATGCTCTCTTGTAACCCTGTTTGCTGCTGCTGGCTTTTACTTGAATGGTTTGAGGTCCTTGCTTATCAGTATATATATATATATATATATATATATATATATATATATATATATATATATATATATATATAATGCTTAGGAACAAGCATGACGCCAACGCAACAAAAACAGAAGAAATACGAAGTCGGCGTGAGGGGGGGGGGTAGGAATCAACATTAAAGTTATAACAAGGAAGGTGATTTTTTTAAAAATACTTTCGCCGTATACGTTTTGTAGATTTTTCGTCTGTTCAGTATACCAAGAATCTTCAAACGTGAGACTTTTCCTGGATGGTGTTGGTTTCTGTGCTTGAAATGGATCTTTGACGTGCAGCCGGCTTTAGTGAAACATCTCATCTACGTGATCACTCCTAAGCACCACGTTGAGATACCGAATCTTTCAAAGCCGACCGCATCCGATATTGAGCACTCAATCTCATATGGTTTTGTTTCATAGTCCCGTTTTATCAACGAACTATGCATGCGAAGACAATATTTTTTTAGTCAATCTCCTTAATCAGTAATACATACCCTTTAGGTTTTGTGACCCGGGGGTGCTTGAGTGGCGCATGCGTTTATCCACTTGAGGGCACAAGATTCGAATCCCGCCACGGCCGGTGTGCTTTGGCTGTACATAGTGATGCGCAGTCATCCGGCTCGTTGCCACGCTTGATCTACTGAGACCATATGTGGTTTGCCCCTCCATGTCTTAGAGCCCGGTTATTGGTTACCTCTGATAGATGCACGTTTTGATTCGCCCATTATGACGGTCGTACAAATAGTTTTTAAAACACCAGTAACTTTGAAAATGTCACATTGGCGTTCAAATGATGTACCTATAAAAATGGACCCATCAAACCTTGTAATCAAATGGTGCGGGCTATGTCATACTTATAGATACACTCTTGTTTTCCTGTTCTCTCGGTATTTTCTATGTGTGCCGTCCAACTTACTATTGCTAAAACTGAGATATGCAGTGCATCACGATGAGACTGCATCTTGACGTGATGTGATGGCTTGCGCGTCTCTATGACCCAAAGAGCTTCTTCAAGCCGGAGATGCAATCATTCCCGACAGATCAGTGGGTACAGGCCAGACGAAGTCCAGTCTTCTAGTCCTCCAGGTTGACGGCCGATTTGAGCTGGCAACTCAGTCGGTGAAAGCAGTGGAAGAATAATTGATCCAAGCAAATGGGCTTCCACCAAGCCATCCCGCTGCCTTGCGGATAGGTTCTTCGATAAGGACCCTAATCGTTCTCCTGCTTTGTGGTTGGACACGCTAGCAGTACCCGTCCAACATCTCCCATGAACTGCACAAATATAAAGAATTCCATACTGCATTGGTCGTCGCGCAGAATAATCAGGACCGCGCTGCCCGTTGCATCGAGTGGGGTGGGTAGTGATAAGTGGGTTACTGCTCGGAGTTTCCCCTCTTTTATTCAACCTGTCTTCTGTCCCTAACCACCCCTCTTTGCCCCATCTATCCACCCATAATGCTCCCACTGATAACACGGCCGATACTCACAACTATTCATTGTCAAATAGTATCGGGAATAATGGTCTGTCTGGCAACTCATTTTATCAAGCCTCGTCATCCTCTAAATCTCTGCTCCTTGAACGTGCGTACACTCATGCAGGTCAGTCAGCAGGAGTGCCTAGCGCTCACAATAGATTCTCTGAAGATTGATGTCTGCTGCTTAGGGGAAACGCGTGTCTAGGATTCGAGCAGTATGATTCAACTAACTGGTCTTGGTATCTCATCGAGGTATTTTCTGCGCACTTTAGGAGACGAAGTAGCTAGAGCTGCGGGTCAACGTGGTGTAGGAATAGTCTCGACTGAGAAGGCTGAGGCTGCTGTTTTAGACTGGATCCCGATTAACAGTCGTTTATGTGCTGTGAGACTCCAGGGGTCAGTCGACGTTCGAAAGGATAGTTGTGTTAAGCGCAATTTGTTTGTGATCTCGGCGTACGCCCCAACGGACTGCTGCTCAGACGCGCAGAAAGATGAGTTCTATGATAAACTCGCCACCCTCGTTCACAGCAGTAAAGGTTCTGACATTGCAGTGCCAGCTGATGACTTCGATGCACAAGTTGGCAAACTTAGTGCGTCAGAACCTTGTTTAGGTGAGAGTTGTGCCTTACCTACTCAGCGTACAGATAACGGGGATAGGCTTCTCCAGTTTTGTGCAGACAATCGTTTGTTCTTGTCTAGCACCAATTTCCGACACAGCTCGCGTTGCACTGCGACATGGCGCCCTAACTTTACAGGTACTTCGAGTCGGATTGATCATATCGTCGTAAGCTGCCGTTGGCACAGTTCTGTTCAGAAGTGTAGATCTTACTGGTCCACGTACGTAGAGTCTGACCATGCATTAGTTTTATTGCGATTATCTGCCCAGCTCTGTGGTCATGGACACAAACCGCAAACACGATTAGCAGTGCAACGTTTGTGTGATCCAAAAGTATGCACCCGTTACGAGCAGAAGTTAGCACATGAGTTAGGATCTATGACGAACAGTAATGCAGATGAGCACTGGGCTCATACCAAGCAGGCGATGCACGTGGCAGCAGGTTTTGCCTGTGGTCCCAGATCCGATGTCAATCAAAGACACTGGATCTCGCAAGAGTCGCTGAGTATAATGGAGCAAAAGCGTCAGCTCTCGAACCGTAAGGAGATCACTAAGATGCGGAGAAAGCTGCAAAGGCAAGTTACGAAAAGCCTCAGGAATGATCGCGAAAATTGGCGGGTCAAGGTAGCCGAAGAAATGGAAAAAGCAGCTGCTTCAGGTAACAGTCAAAGACTGTTCAAACTTATTCGTGACACCGGTGGACGGCGCATCCAGGTCAGTAGAACGATTTGCGATAGGAATGGAGAACCCATCCATGGCAAACAGGAAAGGCTTGACCGTTGGGCCGAATACTTCAAGGAACAGTTTAGCTGGCCGCATGCTAGTGTAGCTACTCCTGCATCAACAACTGCTACTCCTTGGGTGGTATCACTTGAGCCCCCATCGGAAGTAGAAGTAGAGTCATGCATTGGATCACTAAAGCGAGGGAAAGCGGCAGGTCCCGACGAACTTCCCTTAGTTCTTTTCAAACTGGGTGGGAATGTTTTGATAAAACCACTTACCGCTTTGCTGTGTGGCATTTGGAAGGAGGAGCGTATTTCGTTAATATGGAGTGAGTCGTTGATTGTTCCCATCTTCAAGAAGGGAATACGCAATGACTGTAGTAACCATCTTGGGATTGGCCTAATTCCCATAGTCGCCAAAGTATTAGCCTCAATTCTACTGCACCGTCTTACACCGGCTCGCGAGAGGAATGTCCGCGAACAGCAGGCTAGATTCCGCCCAGGTCGAGGATGCATTGACCAGATTTTTACTCTTCGCCGACTACTTGAAACGCGTCACACGCACCGCCGACCGACAATATTGATTTTCTTAGACTTGAAAGGCGCTTTCGATTCTGTTGATCGAGCAGCGCTTTTCAGTACTCTTCATCGAAAAGGTATGCCACATAAGTCCGTGAACCTACTGAGATCATTGTATTCTCATACTTCTGGCCGCGTTGGAGTCTACGGTGAACTATCCGGTCGGTTCGAAACGACCAGTGGTGTTCGACAGGGATGTCCCATGTCTCCATTCCTGTTCAACTTCGTCATGGACGAAATAATGGAGAGTGTGCTGCAAAATCTTCAGGATGTGGGTGTTGAACTAGGAAATAGTGGAAAGCTGTGTGACCTAGATTACGCGGACGACGTTGTCTGCTTGTTCGAATCCACGGAACATGCTCAACGTGCACTAGATAGACTTGGGAGAGCTGTAACTCCATTCGGCATGGGCTTTGCACCTTCAAAGTGTAAAGGGATGTTGCAAGACTGGACGTGAACGATTCCGAGCTTAATGCTCGATGGGGAGGTGATGGCAGTTGTCGACCACTTCACCTACCTTGGCAGCAGCGTGACGACGGATGGGAGCACAGTAGTAGAGGTGAGCACGCGGATATCCAAGGCTCGAGCGGTGTACGCTGGACTGAAGAAGCACTTGTGGCGTCGATCTGATATTTCACTGAAGTTGAAAGATCGTGTATACTGTGCCGCAGTGCGTTCAGTTTTGTTGTATGGTTGCGAGACTTGGAGTCTGTGTGCGGAAGATATTCGTCGTCTTAAGGTTTTTGACCATCAATGTTTACGTAGTATCTCTAGGATTGGGTGGAATAGCCGAGTAGGCAATGCTGAGGTCAGAAACCGAGTTCTGTCACAGCGTTTCCAACTTAGTAGACTTCATTGGTTGGGACACGTGTTACGTATGTCAAACACACGTCTACCGTATCGCGTCCTATTCTCCGTTCCTCCTAGGGAGTGGAAGAAACCACATGGAGGTCAACAGATGACGTAGCAGCGAGGAATGACGAAATGTAGAGCGAACTTGGGAAAAGTAGGTGCTTCACGTCTTCGTGGTTGGGGCTCAAAAGATCCGTCAACCAGTTGACTGGAGTCACTGAAGGATATGGTTGCGAACCGCGAACAGTGGCGATCGTGTTGTCACTTTCTATCGAATCAGAATGGCTGATCGGTGCACGTTTGTACAGTTAGACTGTGTATTCCGTGTGTTGGCCACTAGGGCATTCTTTCCTTTTCCCACCCGTGTAGGTCCAGTCCCTGTCCATCTTGTATATTCATACTTTCCAATTCAGCGTGCAACATGGCGAGAAAGGCAGTGGTCAGTGGGGCTTGCTCTACTGTTTAACGCTGTACGATGGTGATGATGATGGTATGCAGTGCAGTGCATTCAGCCATTAGCCTCGCACCTCCGTACGTTGGTTTCGGTTGCTACCTTTTAGTATCGCTCCAGCGGGGGCAGAATGAATAAAACCATAAATTGATACGGAACCAAAAGCCAGGCAATAAGCGGAAATCACGAAAACAAAGAAAGAGCCTAAATGCAGCTCCGCCGATGACCGCGACACGACCATATCACCTAATGTCTCCAACCGGCTAAGTGCATTGGTCAAAGTTTCCATACGCCCTTGCCATGTCATGCACTGATCATCTCAATGTATAATCTCACCAATGCTTGGCCTCAGGGCAAGGCGTACGCCGAGAAAGTCTGTTGGTGAGCATGCGTAACATGTTCTGTTCTTTTCAGACAACCACTAACCATGCACCGGGTGCGGTGGCTTTGGTTGCTATCTTTGAGGCAATCTCAAAAGAAAATAATGGAGGAGAAAAGAGTATGAAGGGAGTAGGAGGAGAAATGCCTTAATGGAACTAAGTCGATAAGGAAAGTTTGTGGATGCGGGAGCGCTACTGATCGTGGCATCTAGCCATATCCCCCAACGTATCTAACCATTGAGTGGAAGGGTCTCTTGGACCCCACCCAGGAAGTCTAGCACGTCCTACACGGCCACGTCCACTAGTTAGGTTTTTCATACTTTTCTTCCATGTCATAGACTGACCACCCTTACTCATCTTCCAACCGGTACCCACCTCAGCAAACATAGCACGCCGAGGGATCCTGTCAGGGGGCATGCGTGACATGTCCCAACCATCTTAGCCTCTTCGGATTAAATGTTTCATCTACTGACTTAATCCTTGAACCTAAGATTTTCCGCCGAACCTGGGCATTGCTCACCCGGTGTTTCCACCAGATTCGAGCAATATTACGAAGACATCGGTGTTCAAATACCGACAACCTTCGTATGTCCTCCACCCTCAGTGGCCATGTCTTCGAACCATACAAAAGCACGGGCCTGACTGCTACAGGGTACACTCGGCCTTTAATAGGTAAACGGATGTCATGTCGACGCCATAGATGACTCAGGTTGGCAAATGCCAAGCGTGCCTTCTGTATAGACAGATACACTTCATCCGATATCCGACCTCCGGGTGAGATGCAGCTCCCCAGACAACAGAACCTGTTCACCACGTTTATAGTCTCCCCAGACACTGAAAGGTTTGGCGTTGGACCAACCCAGTCCTGCAACAGCATCTTAACCTGTCTTCGTTTAGTATCTGTTCCATTGTCCGACCACTGATTTCTAACAGCTTACGTCTGATCTCAGCATTGCTGATAATATTCCCACCATTTTTGACCAATTCTCAAATACCTACAGTCTTCGCCTACATTGTACTCGTGACAACTATGTTTCTGACTCGCATAAAAGAATGGGTTTAATCATCAGTATACACTCGACCTTTGGTAGACAATCGGATGTCAGGCCGGTTCCACAGATAACTGAGATAGGCCAAAGACAAATGTGCTTTCTGTATGCACACGGTGTAACTGCCCCGATAAAAAAACTCATCTACCTCACCTGGGGCTTCCCCTGACGATACAAGGTTTGGTGTGACGCCAGCCTATCTCAGTAGCATCATATTACACTTTGCTGGTGAAAAATGTATCCTAAATTAAGTCCACACCAAGCCAACGCAAAGGTACTGGTTGATGAAATTGAAATTAGAGTTGGCGTTCGCTCTGTTATTAGTCCTTGTGAACAAGATATTTGCTTCATAGTGGTTTTCGTAGGTTGCAGACCTTGGATCCCTTCAGTTTAACTAGTGCATAGAACATTAAGTTTACAAGTTCATGGTCGGCCAATTTGTTTTTTATTGTTAGTATTAGCATTACGGTTGATTTTTAATTGATAAATATATATCTTTGAAATTAAAGATAAAGCGAAGAATTCCTTCTGATTATCGATTCTTAAGCTACATTTAATGGCGCCGAGACCATGGTGTTCCATCTGGTTATTTCAACTATTCAAGAATGGTTTAGAGATCGACTGCTTCTATCAACCACTTGTGTGAATTTACCAATTTATCCGCTCCTGCGGGGCCGGTTATTTCGGTCGTACCCAGTCGGCAACTGATTAAGAGGACACAAGACCACTATCCAGCGTGGCTGAACAGAGGAGTTGTAAGGTTGTTAAATCTTACCTCACAGTCTCCTTAGTAAACGCGTTCTTTGGTCCTTCGTACTACATGGACCACCTGCACGTTACTCTACTGCTTGGCACTGTACGAACACGTTAACCAGGACAGTATTCCCCACGACCTGTGAGAATAAGAAGGCGGTCGGAAGAGATAGCGGTTAGTGTGTATAAGAAAACGCGCGTGAGGAACGTTCAAGAGCAGTGATCAAATGACAGCCGCGCTTGGCAGTCAGCGTTCAGTTTAGCAGTAGCCTGGTAAACTAATGAACGAAGGTGAATCTTGCTACAGAGCGACGAAGACCATTCAAAGTTCGATTGTGGAACACAGTGTCAGTACGGGCATCCGGTGAAGATCGGTGAGTCGTCCAGATTCATCTGTTGAGCTCTGGTTAACCTCAAGAACTAGATCAAACGTGTCATTTTGTGCGCAGCCGAGGCAGTGAACATACGAATCTACTACCCCGTCTTATGCATACAGAAACGTCTGCTCCACAGCCGAAGGCTGCAGTAACCTCAAAGTATGACTTAATCAAAGGCCCAATGAACAGCTTAGTCGCTAGCAAAAATAATGCGATTATACCTACAATTTATCAAGTACTTATACATTGAGGAAAATCCCCCCTTCCCCAATTCAAAAACGACTATCTTTACCACTGCTTTGACCTATATTAGTGTAGGGGCTTGAGAATAAACAATTCTAAAGAATTCTCCGCTTCATATGCCTTCTGGATATCTGATTGGAATTTTTTCTAGGATATAAATGTCCCAGTTCGCTTCTGTTTCAAAGTATCATATTTTTGTTATGCCAATGGTGAATCAGATCCGTATCCGTCTGAGAAAGCTGTTTTGCATGGTGAAAATCAAGTAAACCGTATCACGCTCATAGTTCGTTCTCTCTAGTCACCTTAGTTGTATAAAAGTTATGTTGTTATCCGTTTTTTTCGTTCATTTGGTTTTGGACAACAATGTACTCTTTGAGTAAAAACAGCTCACTTGGGTCTAAATCTATTTTACCTTCAATATCATTATTAAAGTTGCTAACCGGACTTCGTTGAAACAGAATAACGCACCACAAGGCTTTTTTCATTTGTGTAAGAACGGCTTTCCTACTTTTCAGTGACATCCCATTTACTTCTTCTTTGTTGTATCAAATCCTGATTTTATGCTCATATTTTAGCCGTGACCAGCCATTCCGTTACCGTATAATGAGTAAGTTGTTCTGTGCGCAAATTTCCAGTATAAAACTCCTTTACTAAAGATCCACAAGGTCCTCCTCCATCCTACAACTATATGGGTTCTCCAAACCCTCAGGCGTACCCTGAGAACGGATATCCAAATTCGAACTATCCTCAAGGCAACCAACCATATGCTGCTTACGGCCCTGCAGCAAATGCCCCTCAAAACATAGTTCCGTACCAGTCTGGAGTTTATTACCCACCAAATCAAGCTCAGATGTATTACCCCATGCCGAATCCGTACGCGCCTAACCAACAACAAAACTGTTTTCCACCCAACGCAATGAATGTACAACCTCCCCAAGTTCAGTATGATGCCTGTGCTCGATTCTCACCCAACTGTCCACCAGTCGTTCCGGTAAGTTAGTGGCAATCATGCTACTTTAGTCTTTCTACCAGCTTCATCGCATATACAATTGTGACTTTTTTTACTACATACTTACACATGAGTGCAATAGAAAGGGTATATCCCATAACCACAAGGCCCACTGGAGTACTACGGTTAACCGGTAACCAGACCCCGAGACTTGGAGTGCAGAACCACAATTTCTCAATGGTCAGGTACGGTAACGAGCCGGACGATTGGGTTTTACTGCCTACCACTAAAGTAACCAACGGCGATGGGGGTTTACACCTCTGATCTCCGAGGTGGTAAGTAAACGCTCTAAACCACTCGACCGCTACTGGTTAAAGGGATATCTTTCATGGCTACAATAACTGTTAACAATGAAGCTAAATATAATCACCACAGTGAACAGATATGCATCTTGTGATGAACCTCGTGTGACCCCCAGGGTAAAACGTGTTATGTTGGTTTCATTAAAAAGATCGACGTCAGACGAAGACATTTCCACCCATTGATTAGTTGTTCTTCCGCGTATACGCATGAGTGCAATAGAGAGATAATGCTCCCTAATCACAAGAGCACACTGCATTGTCTAGGCGATTCAACAGTCTCGGCCTAGAGAATCGGGGCGGAAAGACTAGCAAAGTGTGCGTGAATAAGGCACAGAAAATAGTCGCATGAGTTTCGGTTTCAGTCTGGACGACAGTCAACCGTGTACTTACAGCGGCGGTTCTGGTTGCTGTCCGTCAGCAGGAACCTAATTCGAAATTCAAACTGCAAAGATAACTAAATATAACGATATAACTTTCACTACATACCAAGGATGCCTATCCAGGAAAACATGTAACGCCACCGTAGGCTGGTACGTTCAGTAATTTGTTTCGAGTGCCTCATGCTCTGCACTTAACCTCAGTACTGTTGATGCCGGTGGAAACGGCCGCAGAAACTCACCCGGAAGTAAGCCGTTCGAGATATACGTCAGGAATAACCCTTGTCACATCGTAACCAGCACCAACACTAACACAACGACAGGCAATTCGCGTAAAAATCAACACTGCGTCTACCGTTGGACACCATACTGACTAGTCTCACCACTCCGGGAAAAAAGTCGAATATCACGTTTACCAATACACCTCATTTTTCTGACCGGCTGTCGATTGCTGCAACAGGTGTCTCAGAACATGTAGACAAGTGTCAGTCGCCAAGAGACAAACTGCATTTTTCACCCTGTAAATCCAATGCAAATGGATCCAGGCCCAAGATCCCACTCGTGGGCGTTAGTGAATATTGTTTAAAACGTTATTATTGCTAAGGAAGTACCATAGTGAGCCGTTGAAATTGCATGCAGCAGTATTTCTTTTGGTACGTTGACTTAAGCGGTCCAGGCAGTCAACTGAAACGGTTCCTACGTTTTTGCTTGGCCGTGCCACTTCATTATTTGAGCTCAGAGGTGGTTTATACTAAAGTAATCGAACCATAAATACCCTCCAGCGTTTCTCGTTGTGCTGCAAACAACTTGTGGTCGATTTCCAACGGAATTATGACAAAGGTATGAAAACTTTCAACAACTGACTCGACCAAATAGGACATGTGCGACTTCCGGGTTGAAGTTCACGGGATCCGTTTACCAGATGGTTAGAGACATTATGTGATATGGCTAAGTGTCGCTGCTAGTAGTGTAGATACATCCAAACTCTTTCTGTTTCTTCATGATTTCCGCTTATTACTTTATTTTTGGCTCCTTTTCAATCTATGCTTCGGTTCATTCTGCCCTAAACTCGTTGATGCTGTGAGGTAGCAATGAAAACCAAAGCGCAGCGGTGCGAGGCCGATGGTTGAATGAACTGAACTCAACCCCAGTGGTATTTTGACCTCGAATTCCTGAGGCGTTCTGGTTCCATATTTCTGCAGCAGTTGCAGTATGAAGTGTGCATTACGGGATGTGATCAGGTCTATGCGATGGGCCGTACGTAATTTCGTAGCAGAAAAGTAGATACAAACTGATAAATAATGGGTTTTCATAATTTGTCTAAATGAAAGTCAGAAGCCAACCAAAACTGAATAACACATGTCTACCGAAACATGGGTTTTGGTAGACTTGTGTTGTTTCATGGCTCACTCTCCACATTGCTTCTGCCGGCAAGCTTCAGACGGAATTTTAGAAGGACGATACGTGTGCGATTGGGGACAGCATACGGGAATCGCCTGAGCCCCGTAACTACTGGTGGTATGATAAAAGCCTGCATCATGTTCAGCTGTTATCTGCGTCTACTTTAGTTTTGTTGCACCCGTTTTTCTAAATCTAAACCCAGCCTTGTTGTTAGCTACTATCATCATATGTCAGATACAGTCTGTCATACTCCTGAGTCTCTTTTCAATGTCAATCGGACGGATTTCGTAGCGGCATACAGCCCAATTTTCCCGAAAACTGTTCGTCTTAAAATGGACCGCTATCTACGACCTAGTCGACTCGATAAAAATCTAAAATTAACTACTTTGAAAATTTGACTGCTGATTTTGTACATCCGGCGCTCAGCGCAGGGAAATCAAGAAAGCTGAATCCTCTTTACTATTAGATCTTCGACCATATACATTTACGTATCACACCTCGTTGAAATTACAAATGGTGTCATCGCTGTTGCAATAACAACTACGGAAGGAATATGGTGCAATAGGGAGGCGGTTAGTAAAAAAAAAACAAATTCTGCTTGTTTGTTTTACGGTTTTTTGGTTTTACGGGGCACAGAAGTTCAAAAAATAGGCGAGTCGGCCAAGTCATCACAACCGCATTCATTCTAGTCTTGTCCAGCACATGTGAAAATAGCATGGAAAGTAGATGATGGGTGGACATACGTAAGACTGTCGAGCCGTCGAAGGTCATGTGGAGTGATAATTTCGACCAGAGAATGGCTGTCCAAATCCAGTACACGACAATAAACCTCGTCATTATTCACCCGATATTCCCTGAAGAGTTTCAGTTTCAGTTTATTCAACCATTAAACTCGCACTTCTGTGCTCTGGTTTTGGTTGCCACCTTTCGGCATCGTCCAGTGAAGGGCGAAAAAAATAGAAACAGTGATAAAGATCCAAAAAGTCGAAGTATCAAGGGGAAATCAAGACGACAAGCAAAGAGTCCGAATGCAACTACGCCACTGACCATATCACTTAATGTCTCCAATCATTTGGTAAGCTTTTCATACCTGTTTGCCATATCATGGACTGACCACCTCGATCTACCTTCCAACCACCACCTGCCTCAGGGAACAGTGTATCAACTAACCAACCAATGTTTCTGGGACATCAGTTTTTGAACGCGGAATGTCGCCGAACTTCCTCAATGCGAACTGGTCTGGTCTCGCCACTGTAAGACAAGCCGTCCTTTAAGAAAAAACGAGATATCTTGGCAGCGCCACGGGTGTCTCAGGTCGGCGACAGAAGCTCTAGCGCGGGCTGGTTTCGATGTAGTATCCCCGACACCATTCCCAGCTTTAATCAGGCTCCCTAGGTAACTATGGCTATCGGCTAACTCTAACTGATCATCACAAAGGACGAGTGCAAGCACAGGCTCCTACCAGTTTTGTAAAAGCACTTTGCACAAAGGGCATGCCGTATGTGAATACCTCGATCGTTAGGCGGTTCAAAGCCTTCTGAATCGCTTGTGAATTGCTGCTCAACAAGGGACTGTCATCGGCATATTCTAGACCAAACGCTGTTTAGTAGACCAGACAAGGTATTCTGTAAAACACTACCTATGACAAAGTTGAAAAGGAATGGAAATGTAGAGCAGTCTTATCGAACTCCACTGGAGGTGTCAGAGGTTGGCGCAAGCTGGCCGTAGATCCCACCTCGATGTGTTACAGTACAATTCTTTGAGGACCAATACATGCTTACCATGTACTCTGTTTCTCAACAAACAGTTCCATAACGCATTGCTATGGACGGATTGAAGGCCGTGCGAGTGTTTAATTACACAATGATCGTTGGTCTCTAGGAAGACTAACAGCGTTCTAGCAACTGTCGGAGAGTGAAGATTACCTTGCCGAATGCAAACCATATGTTTGCGATGCCGCCCAATTTAGTCTGTGTGCGCTTTTTACTCAACGTATGTGAAGACAAAACTGGTTAGGAAGTTGACCAATTTTACCAGAGGCTGAAGTGCGTAGTTAAAGATTGTGACTTTCAGATCGTCATATTCAAGAAAAATAATATGATAATATGGTGGTTGCCTTCATAAACGAGATACAATCAAACACCATACGACAGGGACTTCGAAAAAATCTTGAGTTTAGGCCGGTTTCTAGAACTGGTGCAACAGGAATCCGCTGGATCTCAAACGAAAATCGTGTCGAGCTTTACATTCTCTGGTCCTGGATTCGGATCCCGGCACCATCAACCTCGCACTTGTGTGCCTTGGTTTTGGTTGCTACCTTCCAGCATCCTCGAGTCAAGGACAAAGTGGATAAAGTATGAAGTGAAAAAGAACCGAAAGCTAGGTAGGAAGCGGAAATCACGAAGACAAAGAGATTTCGAGTGCAACAACACCACTGACCGCGACACACAGCCATACCACCTTATGTCTCCAGGTGTCTGGTAGACGGGTCTCGTGGACCCTAACCCGAAAGTCTAGCGCGCCCTACTTGGCCAAGTCCATTAGTCAAGGTTCCCATACCCCTTTGCCACGTCATGAACTGACCACCTCGACCTATTTTCCCATCACTACCGGTCTCACAGAACGGCGTAAGCCGGGGAAGTCTATCGGCGGACATGTGTAACACATGTCCCAACCACCTTAACCTGTTCAGATTCAGTACTTAATCCACAGACTGGGCTCTGGTTCCCAACACCCTACGTATAATTTCAGCATTGCTGATACGGTGTTCCCACCATATTCGGGCAGTGCTTCGGAAATACCGATGCTCGAACACTGACAGTCTTCGCCTATCTTCTGCTCCTAATGGCCATGTTTCTGAATCGTATTAAAGAACGGATCTAACATTCGCATTGTACACTCTACCCTTAACAGACAATTCGATGTCACACCGGCGCCACAGATGACGGAGGTTGGCAAAAGCCAAACGGGTCTTCTGTATACGCGATAACACTTCATCTAATATGTGTCCGCCTGGTGAGATGTAACTGCCCAAGTAGGACAAGGATTGGCAGCGGCAGCATTTTTCACCTAGATGGTGCAGAATGCATCCCAAAAATTGCTATCTAGGGAAACTTGCAACTTACCTGGATCTTCACTCAGAACAACGTTATCGTCCACGTATTCCAAGTCAGACAGTTCACTGTGTGGGTACAAATCGATGCGGCTATCCTCACACGAGTACAGGACTACCTCAAGAATCAATTAAACTACAAAATTAAAGAGGATGGGCGAAAGGGGTGACCCTTATGAACACCTTTTTCCATGGTGAAGTCGGGTGAAAGACCGCCGTAAGCACGAACTCGGCATCGATTGTTCGCATACAAGCATTGAAAAAAAGAAATAAATTCATTTCGCCCACCCTTCATTGAGAGACATCGCCAGAGAACTGTGCGGTCGACTGAATCGAACGCCACTTTCAGACCAAGAAAGGCAGATTGTGGGCCCACGGAAGATGTGTCTATGCTGTAAGGTTTGGCGAATAGTAAAGATGTGGTCGATACAACCCCGACCGGGTCTGAAATCGGCTTGATTCTCACGCGTACACATTTCGCGGGCGCTGGATAGTCGGTGGAGAATAGTCCCGGATAGTAGTTTGGATTCAGTACTCACCAAGGTAATTCCTCTGTGGTTTTTACGAGAGGACCTCTCGTCTTGTAAATCGGCACAGTAACCGATTTACACCATTCTCTGAGAATCGGTTTACTAGCCCAGATTACCCGGAGGATTTTTGTTAACTCCGAAACCAAAGTTTCGCCCCCGTCCTTGGAAGAAAGATGGAGACAACCCATCCGATCCAGTGGCTTTGTACCTTTTCAAGCAGCCTGTATCCCTCATAAGCTACATTTCCGATGAAGGAGTGACATCTAACTGCATTTTCTCGCTGGTAGATATGTTCGGAAGCTCCACTGTTGCAACGGGTCAACTGAATTGTTCGTTAAAGCGCTCCGACCGACGATCCAGACGACGTCCATGAGAGTGAGTCAGTGAGCCGTCTGATTCCTCGATTAACTCATTTGCACTAGGCTTCCATGGACCGGTATCTTTAGTCAAATGGTAAAGGTTGCTAGTATTGCCAATAGACACAGCGTTCTCCATTCCCCTACATTTCGCAACCCACCGCTGCTTGCGGTCGTTTCCTAAGCTCCTAGTCAGTTGGCGTCTCGGGGATTGACTCACTTCATTGAATGCGGCATCCGGAGGGACGGATCTACGAACATCCAACAGAATAACTGGTGTGGAGGATATGCATCGTTTATGAGGCCCACTTAAACCGTAGTCTTGTGTGACACTGGAAGCGGCATACAAGGCTTCCTTGATTTGTTGCCCGCGTTTATCCGGGTCTTGGACATCCTGGCTGTATAGATAGCCATGTAGACAGCGCCGTTTGAAAAAACAAATCATCGGTTGTCGTCTAAAAGCACCCGCGCAAAATGGGTTGCTTTGGTATGGGTGCGGCCACAGACGAGACGTAAACAGAAGCAAGCACGTACCAAGGCGTGATCTGAGTCACTAGTAAGAGATTGTTCCACCTAATGCCCTGTTCTATCTGATCACTGCTTTGCACTTTATCGATTATTTGCTTGGCACCGTAAATTCGCGTCAGGAGTTTCAATACGTACCTGATTGAGGTGTCCTGAACTGGTCTTAATGCGCCGCCAGGTAAAATTATCAAGAAATGACCCTTTAGTCGACGGATTCGAACTGATTGAATACGACTCAAAAATCATCCTCGGTCTTTGCCCTCACGTGCGTGAAGATACGATCTCCATACATCTCTTTCTTTCAGTACTTACAACCATACAATCTTTCTGTTTTCAAAAGCAGAGTCAACAAACTGAATTTTACTTGAATTTTCCCCACACAAATCCCGTTTACAGTATATTTTTCTACTATGGGGTTTACCCTTTTCACTGTTAATCACTTTGCGTCATTAAAAAATCTGATACTCAAGGTTCAAATCTCGAAATCACTGGCCGCTGTGAACTCGAGGGAAAAAAGGAGTCTCCAGTTCATACCCTCCCCCCCATATGTACACCCCCTCCACTCCGTTACCAAGATTAGAGTCACCCATGACTGTACCTGACACATTCTTTAGTAACGGGACAGCAGCAAGTCCACCCCTGTAACCTGAGAAATAGGGAATTTCGAAACATTCCTGACGTACATGATAAGTTCCGATCAAGGATGGATGTCAAGTTTCCGTATGATTAAAAAAGATTTGCAAACCACGGCGTTGTTAATTCAGCCAGAACGTACTTGTATAATCTGCTGAAATGCATCCACTGATTTATGTGGCCTTCGCAGATTCTCCAATGAGCTTGTGCCTTTTTTTGTTGTTATGCAGCCAACAGTTCAGTTATATTGTCACTTGTTTTTAGCTTACTTGTACCAGTGTGTTCACCTTCACATACGACAACTGGTTGTGTATGCACTTGGTTGTTTGACTCTAGGCATGCACGAAAATCATGAGGTCGTATCAGATGATCGCGTGTGGTATGCGCATGATGCTCCCGAAAGTCGGTCGTAATGGCATTCGTTTAGTCATTTACTGACTGACATTAGTTGACTACTGTTTTGGTTTATTGACTAACTTGCTTGGCACGATGCAATGCGCAGTGCTTTATAATTACAACCGTTGTAGGAATATGTATTGTACAGCACAACTAAATCCTCTGCACATCTCATTCATCCTGCCATAACCGGTAAGCAAACGTAGTTACGATAGGTTTATTGATTTTCGGAGAAAATGCTCACTATATCTTCTCAGGTGACTACGTTCACGTGCACAGTATGTCCTTGTGAGGTGTCAAATAAGCACGAGTTTGTATCCAGACTGTGATTAGCTGCTTTTTTCGTGATCCCGTGATCTGTGTCATAGATTTATCTTTAAAGCTTTCTAGTTAGATCACTAGATATAGTGCATTATACACTGGATGGTGAAACAGACTCCATACTCAGGATATATATATATATATATATATATATATATATATATATATATATATATATATATATATATATTATATATATATATATATATAAACGGGAAGTCAGCTTTTTTAAGCTTCTCCTCCAGGTCATGGGTTGTCTACCACACCGTTTCCAGTCCTGTCCATCAAGTGCGAATAAATTGCGGTGAGGTAAACGCTGGGCGGTAATCCGCAAGACATGACCTAACCACCGTAGCCGACGAAGAGAAACAATTACCCTGAGTGATGAACAGTCCACTCCGAATACTCTGCTCCACACTGCGTCATTACTGACGTGATGCTGCCACCATATTCGTGTGGTTGTCCGTAGACACCGGTGGTCGAATACGGTCAGCCGGCGCAGATCTCGAACTGGCCAGGTTTCGCATCCATAAAGTAGCACCGAGCGAATTGCGGTATTATGGACTCTGCCCTTTAAGGAATGCTTGATATGGTGAGGATGCCACAGGTGCCTTAGATTAACAAAAGCCGAACGGACCTTAGATGCGCAGCGAGATCTCGTTTCCAATACCTCCACCAGTGGAAATACAACTGCCCAGGTACACAAAACTGCTGACAGTTTCCAAACGTTCCCCACAAAGAATGAGTGCGAGAGAATCTCCTTGCTAGTCTTAAAGAAGCATTTTGCATTTGGATGGAGCAAAATGTATGCCGTACTCGGTGACTTCGACGGACAACTGATTTAAGGCATCTTGAACGACTTGGGGTCGTCTCCCAACAAAGCGGCGTCGTCAGCGTTATCTAAGTTAACAATTTTAGCGCCCAGTAGAAGTCTCACACCATTGTTTGCAACACCATTAACGGCTCTTTGGAGCAGATCATCCATTATGAAGTTGAGGAGGAACGGGGAAATAGGGCATCCTTGCCGAATGCCACTTGAGACGACAAAGGATTCGGATGGTTGCTCATAGACCCTTACTCTACCCGAGGTCTGTCGATATAGAGTTTTCGGAATAAAAACGTACTTCTCGGGCAAACACATAGGGCAGTCCTGTCGACAGAGTCAAAGGCGGCCCTAATGTCCAGAAACAACGATAATTGGCCTTTGATACACGTGACGGCGTTCAAGCAGGAGGCGAAGAATTGAGAGTTGGCCCGTGCACCCGCGGCCGGGACGGACCCTAGCTTGTTCTTCACGACAGCGGGGCTCGCGCAAGGAGAAAGTTGGCGGAGGACAATGGACACTAGGAGTTTTGAAGCGACAGAGATCAGGCTAATTCTCTGAACACATTGTAATGCTACCCTCTTTAAAGATGGGCACAATCGTCGATTCACTCCAGGATGCGGGAACTTTTTCTTGCGTCCAAACCTTTAAGAATAAGGTTGTCAATTCTCTCACCAGAACCATCTCGCCATCTTTGAAAAACGCAAGAGGAATTCGATCTGATCCGTGTGCCTTGTGGCACTTAGGGGTTTGTAGTTCTTTTGAAAATTCCGCTTCTGTCGGGGGACTGTCTGGAATAAGCCACACAGAAGTTGTAAGAGTTCTAAGTGCAGTAGAAGCAGCCGGTGGTCGGCTAAACTGGGAGCGAAGGTGTTCTGCCCAGCGGTCTAGTCTGTGTGAAAGGTTAATGATTGGTATCCCATCGGTTTCGCAGATTGTCTCGCCAGCACCTGTTTTTCCCGTTCCGGTTGTGCGAACGAGTTGAAAGAGCTTCCTGGAGTTGTCAGAGGAAGAAGCTGCTCCCATCTCCGGGGCACGTTCTGACCACCACGCTTCACGATTAGCATGCAAACTGTTTTTCTAACACGAACGGAGTTCACGGCGTGCTTCGTTGTATCTTGCATTAGCAGAGATATGTTGGCAGCTCTCAAGCAGTAACAAGAAGTTTGAAGAAATCTAACTTCTCTGGGTATGGCGGACCGAACCGCAACTGGTCAGGCCGGTATTCAGTAACGCTTCTTTCAGTCGCCCCCAATGCTCATCGGCATTAGGTGGGGCGCTGGATTCCAGTCCCTGGGCCAGCGTAGTCTGGGAAGATTCTAGTGCTAGAGGGTCATTCAGCTGTCACTACCTAGGCGAGCATGATTCGAATTCTTTGAGCCCCCAAACAGCAAGCAGATCGTAGCGCAGAATGATGCGTGATCAGAATCGAGGCAGGTTGACCAATAAGAGCGGAAATCTAACACGCTGCCGCGCCAACGGTTGCTGATCGCTACATGATCAATTTGAGATCATTCCTGCGTTGAGGAAGGAGGACGCCAGGTGTCGGTACGTCGTTTGGAGTTGTGAAAGTTTACACTTGCTATAAAGGGCTGTTGATCAGCACATATTGTCAGCAATCTGTCCCCATTGGCCGAACGACTGGAGTTGAGGCCAAACTGCCTTTCTAGGTGACGTTCACTCGCTGCCAGGTGACCGACGCGCGCGTTAAGATCTCCGGCGAGGACCACGATATCTGTCCGGCGCGCTGTAAGCAGGAGAATATGAAGCTGTCGGTAGGATTCACCCTTGTCTGCCTCCGGACTGCAGTCTGTCGGGGCATAGGCGGAAATGACGAGTAAGTCGAGTGTGCGATCCCGATGTCTAGTTACTCGGCAAGAACGTCGCAGCCGGACTGCACAAAGTCGGCTATTGACAGGAATCCGGTCTGACCTGGTCGCTTCAGCTCAGAACAACACAAACACCGGCCTAGCCGGCTGCTGCAGCATTCGAGTTTCCAGATAAGCGTAGCTGAAACTTGGTGTTGGGATTAGCTGGGGACGTTGATCTGATCGTGAAGCTTGCGTCTTGCAGTCTTGTCTCTGAGAGGCAGCAGATATCGATCGAGAGCGATTGCAGTGTGCGAGTTAGACTTGCCCGTTGTCCGATTTGCATAAGCGTGCGTACGTTAAGGCTGGTCAGTTCGAATCGTAGACGAGGTTGAAGAAAGGTGGGCTTGGTAGTATGATTTGCTGTGGCAGTCGTAAGGGAGACGGTTCTAGCGGAAGTCTGGTCACAACCGGCGCCAATAGTAAGACAGTTTTGCTGCAGCGTAGTGACGTGTCTGGCACATACAACGACGGGAGAGGTAGGTAGAGAATGGATTGGTTCCGAGTGTGGTGGTGGATGAGCATATGGTCTTGCGATGGCGAAGGAGCGTGAAAGAGAGTGAAATGAAGGCGAATTTGTATGAGAGTCCATGGTTCAGTTTGCGGGCGTAGTACTGCCAGGCTGCCCAAGCCAAAGCAGGTAGTTTTCTTAGGGGTCAACAACCGGAGCCTTTAGCTATCCAAAGCCTAACGCGCAAGGCAGCGGGACGGAGCGCGAGGTTAGAAACCCACTGGGGGCCGGTGACTAATCATTCAGTTCCAACGCCCTTCAGATGAGGCCAAACATCCTGGGTGCCCAGTACACCTCTCTGCCACAGATGTCGGTGAGCGCAGTGTTTTACGCTTCGTACGCCATCCATGGTTGATTTTGAATCAGGATTTAGCCATCTACCTTAGACTGACTATTATTCATTCAACTTGGTCCAGGGCGCCGGGCATTCGCCTTCGTCCTCACACTTTTGTGTAAAAGCACCCCCCCCCCCCCTCGAGAGGACAGTGGGTAGGACTTCCTCAGCAGAAGCTATTTGGTACGCGTGGTCATCTGGGAGCATTTCGAGAGGCGTTCAAAACAAGGAGCCAACTTGGAGCCTAAGGCATCCACCCTTGACCATACTGAGGCATTTTAAAGGCCAGGTTAAGGACAAAACACTTTACGCGGTGCTTTCTCGTTTCTGTAGCTCCCACTGTGTGAAGTTAATCGTAGTCGCTGTGATGTCATTCACAGAATATGTATGTTAGGTTTGAAGTTCGGCTTGCTTACAAGCCGCAACATCAGCAGCAGTCCAAACAACAATCGTAGGATTTTTAGTTAGGGTACACCAGAAAATAATATTGATAATAATAATCAAACGTTTCTCGCGCTGCAGAGAATCCCCAAATGGCATTGCACCTGCTTCACCATTTAACAGCATCACCGAAATAATTTTTGATAGATTTTGATTCATAACATTATTACCGGACTCCTGGTGATTGATATTTGTAGTGAGTTGTAGAATCGCGAACGTCTATGGATCCTACGGGTATGGGCCACTCGATCTTACGCAGTTCCAATATGATGACGGTCAATGAGAAACCGTGAAGACGGATTGAATACGTTTATAAACCGCAAAACGGCAGCAAACGTAAAATAACGTCAGAATGGAGTAGCAGTGTTCAATAAACGGTTATAGTAGTCAGAGCTGATACTAAATGTAAATAACATAATTTCAAACAGAACGTACGACCAATTGTGATAACACGGCCGTTTTTGCCAGAAATAGACAGCAGGGGCAGTGATAAAATGAATAATTAAGAAAATACATGCAAAATGAGAAAACGGGCAGGGCTTATAGAGGGCGGCAGACAGCGTGCGGTTCTGTGTCGTTTGAAAGTCGATCTGCGCGCTTGCACCAAACGGTGATCAAAAAGGGAGGCGGATAAGGGCTAGTGGGGTGCGCGTGTGCATGTGGCAGTACAAGATTGATCGGTTGGTCGGATGGACGAAAAGGTAGGGTGTCAGGCGAGTGCCAAAAAGGTTAGCGGTTCGAACCACTTTTAATAGCAAATCCTTTCAGGTAAATGAACACGACATCTAAGCAGTGGTTAGAAAGGAAAACACTAAGCGAACGGCGATGGATAATAAGCAAAAATATGGTCAGTGCTATGCGATGAGCAAGGCTAAGAATGTCAGTATACAAAAATGGCTCTAGGCTAAGAATCATGTTGCTTTTCGGTCAAAAAGAATCAACACTTTTCCTCCAGGTGGACTGTAATAGACGAAAACAACAGCAAGATTCGATGATAGAAACAAAACTAGTGAGATCCGCTGCTCAGGCTTTACTCATCATACAATAACTCTATGGGAGCTGAAAAGAAATGAAAAAAACAGCACTAAAAATCGATAGACAACATGTCATTCTCCTCCGCTGAGGTTTGAAACGTTAGGTTCGAGTGTAAATGATACAAGTTTGCAAAGAGCGGTGATCAGCAGAATTTTTTGTTGTTGTTATTGGTAAGCTTCTCTGTTTCCCATATAGTAAGAGTAAACACGATTTTATCGTTGAATGAGTGTGTGGAGAGTGATGGATTTGCCATGCGATGGATTACAGTGCAACTGTTCAACATCCTCTACAAGAGGGTCATATCTGGTCATTCTGTTTTTCTTCCTTAAGATTTTTCCAGAAGTGAAAGCCGTATAGGAGGAGCTGTGTCCGTTGTGGACCCTCAACTGTAGTGTAACACACGTTCGGTGTTTCATTGGTCGCAGTGCACAATACTGATCGAATGCATGTAGAGCTTCGTGCATAGCGAGCTCTCAGTCCTCAACAAAGAGCTTCGTTGATTTCAGTCCCAACAGAATAGTTTTCCACTGGGTTCCATTCGGACGCTCAGCTTGGCCATTTCCTTCTGGATTATATGGAGTGGTGCTGTTTCAGGCGACCCCTTTTTCAAGGAAGAAATGTCAAACTTCATTTGACATAAAAGAAGAGCCTCTATATTAATGTATGTATCCCGGTGTTCCGAACAACGAGAAAAATTGACACAAGCATTTGATCACAGTTTGACTACTGAAGCTGGGACACACAAACGCGAATGAAAACCTAGAACATTCATCAGTTACTGTTAGTAAATACCTGTTCCGAGTTGAAGATGGAAGAAGACCTTTGAAATCGATGTACAGTCTTTCAAACGGCTGGGTTATCTTGATCAAACGAGTGGTCGAGGCACGCTGGAACTTGGGCTTTATTTCAGAACAGATTTCACAACTAACAATCGTTTTTCGTCTATCCTCAAAGGAAAAAGTTAGATTTAGAGCCCTCACAAAATGAGCCAGACGCGAGACTCCAAGATGATATAAAGTGTTGCAAAATCGCTTTAGATCCAATCCTAAAGGGACAGCGCCACAACAAGATCTACTAAGAACGTCAGCAGCTGTGTTTTGCTTCCCGGGCTTGTGGGCGACATCGAAATTATGGGGTGACAATTCTGTTTTCCAACGTGATATCTTATCATTCTCAAGTGGACCGTGTTGTTGATTTCCGAATATGAAAGAAACAGGCCGTTGGTCAGTGACAAGCTTAAAATGAATTCCACTCAGCGGATATCTCCACTTCTGTACGGTCTCAACAACAACATATGCCTCCTTTTCAATCGCCGAGTGATGTCTTTCTCTCGAAGTCAGCGTTCTGGACAAAAACGAAACGAGGCGTCCATCTTGGTTGAGCGTAGCAGCGATGGCGATGTCAGAGGCGCCAGTAGGTCTGAACGAACGGTAGCTAGATTTGCCTTTGCTAGATCCCGCTTGAGATTGGTAAAATATTGCCTCACGGTTTCGGATAATGGAAACGTCTAATTATGTACAAGTGGGTTAATACTATCAGAAAAGTTGGATATTCAGGGCGACTCATCGTTGTGATTTGGAGTCTTTTGGTGGCTGTAGCTGCAACAAGGGTTTCAGTTGATCGGGATCCGGTTTGATGCTGCATTTCGAGGCCTGAAAGTCAAGTAGCTTAATTTCTTTAGCTCCAAATGTGCTTCTAGTTTGTTTACAAGTTAGACCGTATTTCTTGGTCACATTCGGGAATCTCCGAAGATTAAAGTCGCTCTCACTAGTGGTGTTCCCACAAACAGTTATGTGGTCAACGTATGCGAAAGTATATTTGATTTGATCAATCGCCCTCTGGAAACGTGTTATTCTATTGATAACTCTAAAGGGGATGCTACGAAATTAATACAGTCGTCTGCAAGCTTCGAAATTAGTGAATGGCTTTTCTTCTAGGATAGGTGGTAGGCACTTTCGAGGCCTAACATAGTAAATATGTCATATCGAGCTACCTCCTCAATCATCTCATCTATTTTTGGTAAGGAATATAAATCCAGGTTCGTAAATCTATTTATGGTTTGGCTGTAATCCACCACCATCCTCTGTCCGTGATTTTCATTAGCGACAACCAAAACCGGGGCTCGCCAAAGGGAGTTAGAGGGTTCAGTGATGCCGTTGGGAAGAAATCGCCGTATTTTTTCGAGAATAAGTAGTTCATCTTCTCGATTATGTCGTCGTGGCTTAGTAGATATAGGTTTGCAACCAAAGGACAGGTTTTGAAAGAGTGATGGAGAAGCCGGTTTGAACACGCAAACAGTAAACTCGTGTCTCTGGCCACCGAAGGATATGGTGGCACTCCTGTGAAGTCAGAAGAAATCACTACCGAGCGATACATCTATGCACAAGTTCGATCGATGGTTCGGACGTACCAGACTTGACGATACGCACTTGGCTGAACTCCCTGTGTCTATAAGGGCACAGTAAAGAATACTGTTTACTTCAAGGTTAATCATTGATTTGGAAAGGCATTCTGGTGCAGCTGCAGTGACGACAGAAAAAAGAGATGGACAGACTGACATGGGAATGACGATTTTCCTCGCAAGCCTCGCATCTGACATCTTTTGTAGAGCATTTCGATCTTGGATTAGTGCGAACTACGGCAAGGGCATTATCGTCTGTGGCTTTAGACGTGCGTCCGGGGACAGAGCATTATGCGTAGCTGCAGCGTGAGGTAGCGCTAACGAATTTCGATAAGGTAACTGACTGTGGTTCAACCATTTCCAACATCCTAACTTGTTCGAATACGGTTTGGAAATTCAACTTTCTGCTTTCTAACAGGCTTTGCTTGCTATGATTGGACAAGATCACAGGTGGATGCATCGCGGATGGCATCGTCGCGGTTCTCCTCAGCTGTGGTTGATCTGGAATTGCAATCCCTCGCTAACGGCTTCAATTTCTATACAAACTGATCCGGAAAATGGCCGCCTTCTCGTTTCGCTGTTACAAGGACGTGGCGCACAAAAACATCATTCTTAGGGCAAAGAAACAAGCTCGTTAGTGTCTCGACGGCCTTTCCGTATGCATCATAATCCACGATATGCTCATGGGCCAACGGAGAAATATATGAAATTAGTAACTTCAGTTTATTGGAAATCATGGGTTCCACAGATTTAAGAAGACTACAAAATGTCCTGTACAAGTGGGCCCACTTCTTGGTAACATCCGATGCACTCGGTTCTGCGTTGAACCGTTCCTGGCGAAGAGTGCGTTCTATCTGTAGAGTTTGTATGATGAATAAATTGTAATAGATGAGAACATCTGCAAGATTCGATAATGAAAACAGAACGGTAAGATCCGCAACTCAGGCCTTATTCATCATACAATACTTGTGTGAAAGCTGAAAAGAGATGAGAAAAACAGCATTAAAAAGCAATAGACAACAACGTCATGGGCTTACTCAAGTTCTTCAATGTGTAGACTGATTTTGTTTGTAACATCTCCAAAATTAGGTTTATCTGACGCTCTCAGTAGATATAGTTGACGACTGAATGTTCGATAAATTCCGCTGTTCGTTTGAACGTGAACCTCCCTTGTCATTCCGTCACTCGCCTTTTGGGTTTTGTTGATTATGCCCTTTACCCACTGCCCCCTGAGAGCATTCTGATTGCCTATTAGAACTAGGTCCCTGGCGTTCAAGCTCCTTCCTTGTCCTTGCCAATCTTGTGCCGTCTGCAGCGTAGGCAGATACTCCCTTTTCCAGCTAATCCAAAACTGTTCAACCAAGGCGTGAGCTGCCCTCCATCGTTTCGTCAACGTCAGGCGACACTCGTCAGAATGGATGGTTGCAGAATTTCAGCGGGGCGAAAGAATATGGTTGGGTGTTATCGCGGTGCAGTCCTTTGGGTCAAACGTCAATTTCACCGAGGGCCTGTCATTCATATTTTCAACATCAACAAAGGTAGTCAGTTATGCCTCGTCATTTACTAGACTGTCATTTATAATCGAAAGCAGGATACGCCGAACACTCCGGATCAGGCGCCTCCGCACGCTCGCTTGGTGGCTGGCCGTAAGTGCCAAAAACTATCACGAGCAACCTGCGCTCGATAGTCTTCTTGAGATCCTTTCTAGATTCCATGTCAACAAGCATCTTGTGATCTCGCATTCTGCCACTTTAAAATTCAGACCGTTATTGTTTCGTAAACGAACCGGGCTTCCTCTAGTGGAGGCAAATCTTGCAAACGCACACAGAAATGAGTCTGTTTCGAGGCTGTGAGCAACCTCAATATGAATCGCTCTGATTGATAGACAAGTGAATAAACATCCGTATCTGTTCTCTGTTCCGCGTCCCTTGTTTTCAAAGAAGAGACCGAAATAGTCGACACCAACGTAAGAAAATGGGTTTCCGTTCACTTGAACTTTGTCTGGTGATAGTTGACCCATTATTTGGTGACGGCTTAAAATACCATTTTTGGCAATGAAGACATCTTGCGAAACTGACTTTACTGCCGCGCAACCATACAGTATCCAATATGTCTTGTGGCTGGAAACTGACTCCTGGCCGTTGATTTCGTAATAATACTGAATCAGTATAGTTAAAAAACGACTTCGGGGAAGAATGGCAGAGTGCTTCACCTTGAAATGCTCCAGTGCCCATTTCAGTCGACCTTCGACTCTCACTACTCTTTCAGATATGAATGAGCTGAGGTTCCCCACGGAACAGCCTTTCGGTGCCCTCCTCCATTCTGGTTTCTCAACTCCCTTCAACTTACTGATTTCTGTAGCGAACGCCGCGGCCTGCGTCAGTCTCATAATAGTCGTACAGAAATCATCGATCTCTCTAGTAGTCAGATATCTCGAACCGGGCAGGTGGGTTTTTCTTCCATCCATGACGTAATCTGAGAAACGTTTCAGCCATGCTACAACTCACAGGAGACACACCGAAGTGCCACAGCGTCAGAATCCATCGAACCAGTGACGCTGAGTTTAATCCGCTGCGATCATGCACGTTCTGTGTGACACGGTGAAGCCGTTCTCTACACCATACTGTTGTTCAGGCTCCCTCGGCCGAGCGGTTTTATCATTCTTTAGGAATTTCGGTCCTCGAAACCACGAACTACCCTACAGACCTTTGGCTGTTATCCCTTGTGAAGCAACGTCCACAAGATTATTTCTGGGATCGACGTAGCACCACTGGTTTACTTCTGACCGGTCTAGTATAGCGGATATTCTGTTAGCTATGAAGGTCTGGAAACGAGATACCTTATTGCGGAAAGTTTGCGGAACGACTATTGAATACTTCCCGTACACCATTTGATGTATATGGTAATAATCAGCTTTTTTCGAACCCTCAAAGCCAGACGAGCTGATAGTAAGGCGACAGTAAGTTCGAGACGTAGTATAGTGATAGTTATCGGCGCCACACGGGATTTGCCACAGACAAGAGTGAGGCCGAACCGTCCGTCGCCCCGCCTGTGTCGTAGGTAGGTTGCTGCTCCATAAGCGAACTGAGATGCACCAGAGAAGCAGTGCAGTTCAAACATTGCAATTGTTTCTGAACCAACTGTAACCTTCTGACTTCACTAGTCTAATCTACATATCTCTGCCATACGCTAGGGTGGTCTTTCGTTAACAGATCATCCCAGTTACCTCTGGCCCTGCAAAGTTCCTGGAGCACCGATTTACATGGTAGAACTGCAGGACGGACAAGTCCGAGAGGGTCATATATCGAGGCAATGTAGGATAGGATTGAGCATTTGGTCAGAAAAATCGGTCCTTGACTCACTTCGCACTCAAATTTTTCTTCAGAAGTTTTCCGCTTAACTCCCAACGTGCGGTGACGATGGAACGGTTGCAGATCAAGATTCAGCTTTCTATCGACTCTTTCGTCTTTGGGAATCACTTTAAGTAACCTTTTGGTGTTGGTTGACCACTTCATGAGATGGAAATTCCCTGATGACAAAGTGCCTTTTAGGCTGGTGGTAAATTCTGTTAGTTCATCTTCCGATGACTCATTATGGAAGAGGTTGTCCACATAAAATGCCTTCTGCGCCATACTCTAGTCGGCTGAAGCCAACAGCGAATGACCGTTCTTTAGAGCTTGCATGAGAGCGAAACCGGAACAAAGTGGTGAAGTTGCGCCGAACCCGTGTACCCCCATGCGAAACACTTCTGGCAGCCTGTCCGTTCCTGAATCGCTTCTCCACAGAAAACGAAGACACTACGTTTCTCGGGATTTTTGACTTCACGAAACATGGACTCATTGTCGGCTGTAACGACGTACGGGTACTGGCGAAAACGAAGCAGAACTCCCATGAGACTATTCACCATATCCGGACCAGTCAGTGGTTCTGAGTGTAGGGAAACTAAGCAGGCTTGACAAGCGCAGTCAAATACTACACGTACCTTACCTGGTTTATGGGATGCACAACTGGGTGATAGGGTCACTACCAAACAGAACCCTTGTCGGCAGCAGCGAGTGGTCTTTCACCCCTTATCTAGATAGTCGAAGGTAACCGAAGGATATATCGTTTAAAGCAGGGTATCTTTTCTCAGCCTCTTTTTCACTGACTGAAGTCGATACAATGCGACGGCGTCAATCAACGGCAGTGTGGGACAACCTTCCTTCCAGGGTAGGGACAGTTGATAATGATCACCTGTCTTTAGTATTGGTAATCTGGCAGTCTTCAGCACGTTTATCCTCTTCTTAGTAGCCTATCTCGCTTGGAGATGTCTCGTCAAACTCGACGGGGAACGCAGCTTCTAGTTTCGATTAAAGTTCATTGTCACCCGAGTAGGCGATATGGTGGCAGCTTACATCATGACACGCAGAGGAACCCAGTGGGCCAAGAATCGTCCATCCGAACGGAGTTAAAGTGACAGAAGACTCGTTCCGACCTCCCGTGCGGCTATCTAGAACCCAGTGCACAGAAGACTTATCCATCCCGATCAGCATGGATATCGGCTGATTGTCTTGGCCATCTAACGGTATTCCGGCTAAGTGCTTCCAACCAGAAAGCTGTGGAGCATTGGATGTCAGCCGAGTGATGGGGGAAATTGATCCACAGCCCAAGCTTGAGCGAATATCCCATAAGGTGCCAAATTCATGGGCTTGTTACAAAACTCCACTCTGCTGGCATCTAGAACAGAACGACAGTTCAAAGTAAAAACGTTTATTGTAGCTGAACTGCCTGTCGGTCCTAATCATTCTTCGGCCTCGTAGGATCACGACGAGATTGCACCTTGATTTGGTGTGATGCCTTGCGTACCTCTGTGACCCGAAGAGCTATACAGGATGACTTCTTTAAGCCGGAGATGCAATCATTCCTGACAGATCAGTGGGTACAGGCCAGACGAAGTCCAGTCTCCTGGTCCTCCAGGTTGACGGCCGATTTGAGCTGGCAACTCAATCGGTGAAAGCAGTGGAAGAATAATTGATCCAAGCAAATGGGCTTCCACCAAGCCATCCCGCTGCCTTGCGGATAGGTTCTTCGATAAGGACCCTAATCGTTCTCCTGCTTTGTGGTTGGACACCCTAGCAGTACCCGTCCAACATCTCCCATGAACTGCACAAATATAAAGAATTCCATACTGCATTGGTCGTCGCGCAGGATAATCAGGACCGCGCTGCCCGTTGCATCGAGTGGGGTGGGTAGTGATAAGTGGGTTACTGCTCGGAGTTTCCCCTCTTTTATTCAACCTGTCTTCTGTCCCTAACCACCCCTCTTTGCCCCATCTATCCACCCATAATGCTCCCACTGATATCACGGCCGATACTCACAACTATTCATTGTCAAATAGTATCGGGAATAATGGTCTGTCTGGTAACTCATTTTATCAAGCCTCGTCATCCTCTAAATCTCTGCTCCTTGAACGTGCGTACACTCATGCAGGTCAGTCAGCAGGAGTGCCTAGCGCTCACAATAGATTCTCTGAAGATTGATGTCTGCTGCTTAGGGGAAACGCGTGTCTAGGATTCGAGCAGTGTGATTCAACTAACTGCTCCTGGTATCTCATCGAGGTATTTTTTGCGCACTTCAGGAGACGAAGTAGCTAGAGCTGCGAGTCAACGTGTCGTGGGTGTAGTTTTGACTGAAAAGGCTGAAGCTGTCTTTTAGACTGCATACCAGTTACTGGTCGTTCATGTGCTGTAAGGCTCCAGGGGTGTCAGTTGGCGTCGATAGGATAACCATGTTAAGCGCAATTTGTTTGTGATCTCGGTATACGCTCCAACATACTGCAACTCTGACACTTGTTCACAGGAGCAAAAGCTCTGGTAGTGTAGTACTAGCAGGTGATTTTAATGAACAAGTTGGCAAACTTAGTGCGTCAGAACCTTGTTTAGGTGAGAGTTGTGCCTCACCCGCTCAGCACACAGATAACGGAGATAGACTTCTCCTGTTTTGTGCAGACAATGTTTTATTCCTGTCTGGTACAGATATTCAACACAGTACGCGTTTCACGGCGATATGGCGCTCTAACACTAAATATATTCTGAGCCAGGGCGATCATATCTCAGTAAGCTACCAGCGGCGCAGTTCTGTTCAAAACTGTAGGTCTTACTGGTCCACGTACGTAGAGTCTGACCATGCATTAGTTTTAGTGCGATTATCTCCAGCTCCACGTTCAATGACTCAAACCCGGTTAGCCGCACAATGTTTGTGTGTTCCAGAAGTCCACACCCGTTATGAACAGAAGTTAGCACATGAACCCGGATCTACGACGAGCAGTAATGCAGATGATCATTGGACCCATATCCACCAGGCGATGCACGTGGCAGCAGGTTTTGCCTGTGGTCCCAGATCCGATGTTCATCAAAGATTGGAATTCTCAAGAGTCCTTGAGTATAATGGGGAAAAAATGTCAGTTGTCGAATTGTAAGGAGACGAATAAGATACGAAGAAATCTACAAAAGCAAGTTACGAAGAGCCCTTAGAAGGGTCACGAAAATTGGTGGGTCAAGGAAGTCGAGGAGGTGGAATCGGAAGCTGCTTCAGGTAACAGCCGAAGACTGTTCAAACTTATTCGCGACATCGGTGGACGACGAAGCCCGGTCAGTGAAACGATATGCGATCGAAACGGAGGGTCTGTTCATGGCAGAGAATGAAGGCTCAACGGTTGGGCCGAATACTTCATGGAGTAGTTTAGCTGGCCGCGCGCTATTGTAGTTACTGCTGTGTCAACAACTGCGATTCCTTGGGGAATATCACTTGAGCCCCTATCGGAAGTGGAAATAGGGTAATGCACTAGATTACTAGAGCTTGGGAAAGTGGCAGGTCATGACGAACCCCCTCCAGTTTTTTTAAAAATGGGTGGTGGTGCGTTGATAAAATCATTCACCACCTTGATCCGTGACGTTTGGAAAGAGGAACGAATTCCGGTAATATGGAGCGGGTCATTGATTGTACCCGTCTCCAAGAAGAGAATACCCAATGGTTGTATTAATCATCGTGGTATTGGCTTAATTCCGATCGTCACGAAGGTATTAGCCTTAATTTTGCTGCACCGCCTCACACCGGCTCACTAGAGAAAAGCCCGCGAACAACAGACCGGATTCGGCCCAGGTCGAGGATGCATCGATCAAATCTTTACTCTTCGTGAGTTACTTGAAACGCACCATACACACCGTCGACCGGCAATAATGTTTTTTCTCGACTTGAAAAGGGCCTTCGTTTCAGTTTATCGAACAGCGCTTTTCAGTGCTGTTCACCGAGTATGTATGCCACAGAAGTTCGTGAACCTACTGAGATCATTGTACTCTCATACTTCTGACAGCGTAAGGGTTTACGGTGAACTGTCCAGTCCATTTGAAACGACCAGCCATGTTCGACAAGGGTGTTCTGTTTCTCCGTTAGTGTTCAACGTCGTCATGGACGAGATAATGAAGAAAGCCTTGAGAGATCTTGTGGATGGGAACGTCGAACTAAGGAATAATGAGAAGCTATGTGGCCTAGATTACACGAATGATCTTGTCTGCTTGTTCGAATGCACGGAACTGGCGCGCTTGATGCCCGATGGCGAGATGTTGACAGTTGTCGACTGCTTCATTTACCTCGGCAGCATCTTGATGACGAATGGGGACACGCTGGCAGAGGCGAGCACGCACATATCCAAGGCTCAAGCAGCGTACACTGGACTGAATCACTTGGGATGCTGGCCTGATATTTCACTGAAATTAAAGGGTCATGAGTATTGTCCCGCGGTGCGTTCAGTTTTGTTGTACGGTTGCGAGACTTGGGTTCTGCGTGAGGAAGATATTCGTCGTCTTGAAGTTTTCGACCATCAATTTTTGCGTAGCATCGCTGAGGTTGGATGGAAAGACCGAGTAAGCAATGCTGAAGTCGAAATCGAGTATTGGGTACTAGCTCACATAATGTTCTATCATAGCGTAGTAGGCTTCGTTGGTTGGGGCACGTGTTACGTATGAGAAACACACGTCTACCGTACTGTGTCCTGTTTTCCGTTCCTCCTAGGGGATGGAAGAAGCTACGTGGAGTTCAACAGTTGACGTGGCAGTGGGGAATGAGAAAATGTACAGCAAACTTGGGAGAAGTATGTTCCTCGCGTCTTCGTGGTTGGGGCTCAGAATATCCGTCAACCAGTTGACTGGAGACACTGAAAGATATGGCAGCGAACGGCGAACAGTGGCGATCGTGTTGCCACTTTCTATCGAATCAGAATGATTGATGAATGTGCGTTTATACAGTTAGACAGCGTATTCCGTGTGTTGATCACTAGAGCGTTGTTTTCTTTTCCAAACCCTATAGGTCCAATCCCTATCCATATTGTATATTCGTTCTTTCTGCTTCTACGAGCGGTATGTTCAGAAAGGCAGAGGTCAACGGGGCTTGTCCTACTGTTCGACACTACGATGATGATAATGACTAGGTCGTTATCCAGTAGGGTATGCGTGACACATTCGGTTTTGGGATCACGGACCCTTACGTTCACGACACCTAGCAAAACCGAACCCCTGTCTGCGGCTGAACTGGTATTTGTATTTGCAGTGGCTATGTTGCCTACGCCAAGCGGTTTAGTTGATTTATTCGTCGCATTCAGTAGGGGATGGTGCGAATCTCAGCAACAATCCACGCCGCAAATTTTGCGTGAACGGCATTGATTAACAGTGTATCCTATACATTATATATATATATATATATATATATATATATATATATATATATATACATATATATATATATATATATATATATATATATATATATGATCTTGTGTGGTGACCATGTACAACAATATCTTCCCATATACTTTGCGTGACAAAGGTGTTGGAGCCCCCTCACTTGTCCGCATATTTCGACTTCTAAATTCTCTAACGAAACCATATCGGGTGAGAACGACCGAATGCACTATACCATACGTTGTATCGAATTTCAGAACGAAACTATGCACTATGTGCCCATTAGAGCAGAAAACGTAAGAAAATGAGGGTAGCAAAGGTATTTCGGTGTGCTGTCCCATTTTAAAACTTCGCAGAACCAGACGAACGACTGAGCCTGGCAACAAGCTAATTAGTTCGGTCTGTGGATTTAGTGACTGCCAAACGGGTGAGAACCGGAATCACGTGGTTCTTGTGCACTGGAGCACGTGATGCACCCCAGTGACTTAGGTGTCCTTCATTCGCACTGGTTGCGAACAAACCTTACGGAACTTACACTGAATTTTTTCTGCGCAATGCTACATGGAGATGAACTAATGGATTTCGAAAAGGGCGAATTATCTGCATGCTGCCAGCTGCGGCTAAGTTTGCATGGGATCTCCAGGCAATGCAAGAGATTGAGAAACTTCATACAGTGGTATCTGGAATATAACGAGTAATGTACGCCTAAAAAGCGAGTGAGTCCTCCAAACAGTTACCGAAGTCGAACGAACTTAGACTAATTCCTCTAGCCTCCACTGACACATGCTCCGTGTCTACGTTGGAAGCTTTGATTGGAGTCGGTGTTTCGAAAATAACGTTACAAATAACTCTGAAAGCTGTTCCGTGGATGAAAAAAGTGAAAGGATACGTTTCCCTCACACAACTGCATAAAGAACAACGCTTATCACGATCTAAGACACGTAGCAGGACAGAGAAGTGGGAAGATGAACCGGATGATTAGAATTATTACTGGCATGAAATCCGAGAAGAAAGAATATTAAGTCAAAGAAACATCTACCAGAGTTCAGTGGTGGTTTCGAAGGCATTCTCAGCTAAAGGCCAAAGTGAGCTTGTTATACTTGAGGCTGTACAAGATTCCGTTGCGTATATTTGTATTTTGGAGCAGTTTTTGCTCTCGCTAGTTACCAATGGATTAAATGAAGCCATGTTTCAACATGATAATACTTCTGTTCACTGTTCGTACACTATGAAATGTTAACGGTTGTTCCGTGGGATCAAGGTAATGTGGTTTCCAGCCTGCAGCCCGGACCCAAACCCGATTGAGAACCCGTGAGGCACGCCTACTCGCCGGATGTGCGATGTTCACAGATGTGGGTCCACCCCCGCGAGGATGGAATCCCTATGTATACTACTGAAAACTATAGCAGTAGTTAGATTTCGACACCCGGCAAAAAAGTGCGTTGGGTCGTGCGCTTGAGATGATGATGACCGATAACGAGATTTGCTAATTAAACTTCAAAAATGACTCATTTGACCGTATAATGATCGCATTAAGCGGTGGTTTACCGGTCACAGAGTAAATGGGTAACTGCCCTCAGGCGAGAACGGGTGAATATCGACCAAGGGACAATCACAAGTATCGTTGGAAGTATGCCGAGAAGTATCGAGATCCGCACGATTTTCAGGGGCAGTTGTAGAAGCCATAGGAGAATTCAAGGGGTCCTATACTTCTTTCATCTCGTTTCTTCTCATTCTGATTTAATTGGCTCTAAAAAGGTTATTTTGTTTTGGAATGTATTCTACATCGCAGTTTGTATTCGGCTGCTCTGACCAGATATGGTTTCGTTCGAGAATACAGAGGCGGAATAATGGGGGGGGTCCTGTACTTTTGTCATGCGGTGTATCAGCTAGGTCTAGTAGCTGAATACATGGCCATGTTTGTCTATTAACTTCGGTTTGGGGAGTTCCCATTGAATTCTTTTTCTTTAAGTTAACATTAAATTCCGGCTGTTCTTTTGTCACTACTGCGGCTACTACTAAAACTGTTTATTTCCTATAGCCACCACCGCCGGGTTACGCTCCAAATGCAGCACAGCAATTGACGCAAGCTGGATTCAATGTGCAAGTGCCTCAAGGCCAACAAACACAAGATCCTGGATGGGTTTTGTGGTAACGACTGGACGGGCGGACGATTGGCTTGACTACGCTCTAATCATACCAATTCGTTTTAATCTCCAACAGAGCAATGTTTCTCTATTTGTTGTTCACATTTTTGCGCTAATCCGTTTCTTTTTTCTCGAGATACTTGTCAACTTTTTGTATGCTTTTTTCTGATAATATTCACCTCCTTAAAACTAGACAATCTACTTGATCTCATTTCCATTTCATATTATATTCTGACAAGCGTTTCATCATGTTGATTTCTGATTTGACGTTTTAGTCTAGTTTGTTTGTGTACACCTCTTGTTGTACCAAGTTCTTGTAGATAAGGATGCCGTGACGTCATTCGTGTTATCTCACGTGGTTTACAACGGAAAATTTCATTATCACTGGGGTTCACCAATTCGTTTCATGTTTTATCAGATGCGACCAATGGCGTGAGTACGGGGGTTTCGGTTGGTATTACTGTATCGCGAACGAAATAGCGAGAAGATGGGTTAACTGGTTCCCTGAATAAGTAGCATTCTCACGGAGTGGACATCAGTAGAACGAGTCAAATGCAATCGACGCCATGGAATATTCAATGAACGAAGAGTTGCGGAGATCAAGGTTTACCAAAACTTAGCAAGTCCATTTAAATGAAAGCGGGGCCTGTTGATAAGACAATTGAGCAAAGTGAGTCATGTTACGGCATTTCCCCGTTTGGAATGTGGTGCATAGATTTACACAAACGAGTAAATCAAGTGTAAACAAACGCTGGACCTATCAGATATTCAAATGCCCTCAACGGCATATCGCTTAAGTTCGAAGTTGACTCTGGCATCTGTCTACTAAAAAATTTGTCCTCATCGTTCTGCGGATTGAAAATTTTGAAGATACAAGTGTGATTTCTGTTGTTATTATGTTTGGTGGTCAGCTTTTCTTTGTCAGCGATGTATACAGTCGTCTTACATTCACATTTGGTTTATCTTCTACTTATGAAATACCATCTTATAAATCTGACAAATTTTCGCATTGATCCAAATGTTGAAATTCGTAGACCTCGGCGGTATTCGAATCAATGCATGGGTGGCGCCCACGTTTCAATATTGCATCTGCTGTTATAATTTTTTACGTTCTCAAGTGGACGTATTCGATTTTTGTGGACCTTCTCAGTGGGCACTCACCGTTCCGTTTTCGAGGTTCATGAATTCTTACGTACTGACCAATCTTTTCGCACCTGCTCTGTGCGTACAAGAAAAATCCATCCAAGCTCTCCAATTACAGTGGCCGCAAGTGGACCACACTCACCCCAGTGACTCAGATCCGAACCATGTGACTGTAACGACAAAGTTGTGCAGATTGAAACGTCGATCTAATCCCAGCCGCCTTCCTTACACTGTCCAATTCGAATAGCCCTTGACCATCTCAACACAACCTTTTCCCATATGATTCGTAAAGACTAGAGAATGAATCATTGAAAACAGTTTTTTATCTCCGAAAACGTGTTCGAATCTTAAGTGGTTTGATTGGGCGACGATACGAGGCCCGGTGTGCGTGTTTCCTGTAAATCTTGTGCGGCTTCTCTACTTATTTTGATAGGATGGCGGCATTTTCCTTTGTACTTGTTTGTCGTCCTGGTATCGATTTGGCAGTGACTTTTGTGGCACCAAGTCGAAAAATGTGCGATGGGTGCTCAGTACAACCGTGCATCTTTCCACCAGGTACTTTCATGCTGTATAGTTTTCCTCGATGTTGGGTTCATGCTTTCAGCCATACGATTGACCGATGAGTTATGTCGGAAGCGGCGTGTCGTTTAAACGAAGTGCTATGTACTATTTGGCTAAGTCCGTTAGTCAGAGTTTTCATCCCCGTTTGCCATGCCATGGACTGACCACCTCAACCAACCTTGCAACCACTACCTGTCTCAGCGACCAACGTAAGCCGTGGAAATCTATCGACGGGCATGCGTGACACATGTCCCAGTCACACACTGTTTAGATTCAGTACTTGATCCGGAGACTGACCTCTGGTTTTCAATATCCTACATCTGATACGGTGCTTCCGCCATACTTGAACAATATTATGAAGACACCATGCGTTGTCCGACCAACTGGTGGGATGCAAGTGCCCAGGTTACAAGACTTATACATCTCAGCTAAGGCTTCCCCTGCCGAGGAAAGTTTTGATATGGCCCCAAATCACTCCTGCAGTAGCACTTTACACTTTGAAGGTGCACCACAAACGGGTTGCCTGTCAGAAAAGTAACTCAGTCAGTGCCTTCATCCAATCATGTTTGGATAATATCGATCCGAATTTTTCGGAGAAAGTGGCCCGATGGATCGATTGTCGGGGTGTTGTGACTGGCGGCCTAGTGGTTCATGGTGTTTGATTTCCATCTCAGAGGTCAGGTTCGAATCCCGACATCATCGGTCAATTTAGTGATGGACAACAATTCACACGTACAGTCACTAAGGGCATCACGTTCATAAACGTCATTCTCTGACTCAACCACTTAAAGTCCCGAACGGTATGTCGTAGTTTGTATTATTTTTTGAATAAGCGCCGCGATTCAGTCATGTTTCCACGGTTCTGCTGAGGAACAACAGCATTTTTCGCACGAGGTGAACTGACACTATCACTTTTCTGGCTAGCTCCACTTGTTCCCATTGTTTCACCCTTCATTTAGGCTGGAGACTCAATGCCCGTGCTATAAATAAGAAAAACGAAGGAGTGATCGATCAGTTCGTCGGTCATTGTCGCCGAACGTGTCATACTCGGAAAACAGCTCCTAATGTTTGGTGGTTACCACGTTCAGTCCTGCAAACTCTCGCAAAGACTGCTGCAATTGTTAACGATAAATTGGTTCCTACAAGGCCCAGATTGTGAATTTCAAGTTTTTTTTCATTTTATTTATGTCGCAACTGATCGTCATTCCTTGCGCGGTTTCCGCTCTGCAGGTCTCAGAGCAATGCACGCACACGAGGCTAGTGCCAGCAAGCATGTAAACCAGATTTCCAGTTAAAGGTAGTCCTTGGTCTCGAGTACCCAGCACTTAATATATATGATGACCACTACCAAAGTTGTCCTGCCATCGGAAATTTGAAAAACCACGGAATCGTTTGTGTGCAAAGTGGTGCGTCAATGAATGATGTGTACAATTCCTGAGGTCCTTTTCTTGCCCACGTTTTGGTAGCATAAATTCTGAAGTTACAAACTGTTATCAAGCTACATGCGACCACAAGATATGAAAAAAATTCATTATTTCCAAATATATAACCATGTACTGAGAGTGCGTAACATAAAAGTGGGTGCTATTTAACGCCACGCCGCAACACCACGAATGTGCAGTGCATCACAGATGTGACCCAAGAATATAAACCCAATGTGGGCGCTATCGGCGTCTCAACTTTACCGCACGGGATCCAGATGGACTGAGGCAACTATGTCATACATAGGAGCAGTGGAATTAATGGTGGGTAAGACAGAGAAAACCGGCCATGGACACGAAAAGTCTGACACTATGGAATAGACGAAAAATCGCACGATGTGGTTCCGCTACCGTTTTTGGTTAGTTTGAATCCAAAGCACCACTTGATGAGCGCTGGGTATGCGCGTGTGGACATTAGCTGTAAACAATGGCGAAATTCAGCTGAAAAGAACATCAGTCAGCTGTTAATCCTATCAGTCAGATAAGTAATTTCAGTTAGAGCGCACAAACTCCCCATGCGGTCGATTGGTCGATTTGTATCAGTCTTCAGCATCTCCGCCCAGCAATCTGCCTGTTCGGCAAGGTAGTTCTCCGTTCAAACGGACAACGAACCGACCGACAAATTTATTGAAAAAGATGAATCCAAATGAAAACAGAATTTAAAGGTAATTTACGAACAAAAACAAACCATTCAGACTCATCTTCACAGTTTTTCCTCATCAAAAAGCACCCCAATCGTATACGGAAAGACTTTCACCGTATCTGTTGTTTTGTATCGTGAGTCCGAAATTACCGTTGTGATATTCTGGATTGACTTTCCGAAAAAATGTGGACATCTTGAATATACTGCATGGTCGGCGTGGGGCTGTTCAAGGGTTCCTTGACAGCCATAAATCTACCCCTGACAGTCAAGGTGCTGGAAGATGGGATCAGTCTGAACATGAACCCAAAACCCGCACCTGCCACTGACGAACATTCGTGGGGTAGGCACCCCGCCAGATAAAAAATAATGGGTATTTCAGACGTATCGGCCGGCCACCAATTTAAAAGACGTTTGTGTGGTCCTATCCAGAACAGTCAAAATCCATTTAATCTTTTCCCAGATCGCAATCAGATAGAAAAAAGAAACAATGTGAAAATTTGCACAGCACACTCAGCCCAAATGCTGTTGTGGTTAAAACGATCATTCAAACAGTAAGTAATTAACGGCTATCATTTTAGCTGAACCATACATCTTACAAGCGTGCTTATGTAAATTCTTCGTGTCCGATCCGAAGATGTGGCCGTTTCTGAAAAGGAACACTTGATTTTCGTTTATTTTTTGAGACAATGGCATGAAAATCTGGCATCTGAATGCAAACTATGAACTAGTTATTCTGTAGTCCTAATATTACGGATCAGCAGTCGTTCCGTGGTCCGGAGAATTCTGTCAACAGCTCAGTCAAATTTAACATTGTTTTGAGATGATCCAAATGTGAAAAGTCCTTGGTCCCGGCGGGATTCGGACCCACGCATGGTCACCACCCCCGCCTTAGTACCGCGAGTGCTCTACCAGCTGGGCTACGAGGCCACGTCGGAGGATCTTCGACTTTCTGCATATGGATCACACGGTATACCGGCCCAAATTACAGTAGCACATGGCATCCACCGCAGTGAACTAGCTTGTAATTTGACTGCCTACAGCAGGATTTCCCTTTGTGCTAACCGGACTCCACCAGTTAAGTGCATTGGGCGTGTTTTCAGTGTGTTGATGTTTGGCAGATTTTGACAATGTTTTGAGATGGATATACTGTGTGATCCATATGCAGAAAGTCGAAGGTCCTCCGACGTGGCCTCGTAGCCCAGCTGGCAGAGCACTCGCGGTACTAAGGCGGGGGTGGTGACCATGCGTGGGTCCGAATCCCGCCGGGACCAAGGACTTTTCACATTTGGATCACCTCAAAACATTGTCAAAATCTGCCAAACATCAATACAAATTTAACATTGCCTGACGCAAAACCAAGTCCGCCCAATATTGAGCTTTCTCAAGAAGAAATACCATCTACACTTTGAATATTTTAAGTCACCAGAACAAGAATATTGAAATCTGTCACCCGTTATCTTTGGTGAAAGGCATCGGCTCGTTACCACTCTTGACTTATTGGAACAATATTCGGTTCTCTACAGTGCCATGGTTGCTGGTTAGCCCTAATAGTGTACTGGACCTTTGAGACTATTGGGTATTCCCCTCATGGACAAGTGTTCGTCGAGTACGACAAATTGCTCGAACTATATTTATCTTTGACAACATCCCAGTTCACTGTCGGGAAGACGAAATATTGTGCACTGAGAGTATGTTGTGCCGGATCTTTCTCATTCTTCAACTCTATTGAAGAGCCGTTCAGTGTCCGGATGGTTTTGAATTCTAATGTCGTTTTTATTTCAGACTGATAGATCCCATAAGCTGTCAATCGCACTGAACCCGGCATTTAGGGCGCAAACGTTTCACCGCCATCCAGGTTGACATCATCAGTGAGCAACAATAGTTGTGACACACTTACTTGCATCAGGTCACAAAGTTGGCCTGGTCCGTTCGACCACATTGGTGCCACGCGGTCGAATACCGAAGCTACTGAGGTTCAGGGAACTGATACTTATCATGATGCATCGGACAGCATTTTGCGAAGAAAAAGCATTCGAGAACTTTTTTCAAGCTTGATACTAAACCCGCGTAGTACTTTCTCAAATACCGAATTCAATATAAGCGCTCTCAGTCCAGCCACTGCGACGTATTTCTTGCTAAGCAATACACAAACTGACACGCTCGTGACCAAAAAGGGTAAATGAAGTGCTTGCATCTTGAGGCAAGAGTTCTTTATGTTCTGAAGAATCTTAGGGAATGAACGGCAATCTTCTGAAAGCCTCGGTGCTTGTCAAACGGGTTGATTGTAATTTGCCACTCTGCAAGACAAGTTGTTCACTCAGTCTCGTGGACAATCCACAAATTACTGACGGCACCTTAGATCCAACCCGACGCGTTACTCCGAGAGGGATCAGCTTGAGGTCTCTTTCTGGTACACCATTGCCAAACTAGTGCTTTTTCCCAAAAAGATTTTCAAAACGCTGGCAGGATGCACATCCGGGTGGGCATTCAACGATGTTATGGGGAGCTATTAAGTTGCCAAAAGTATATGGAATGGGTTGCTCAGAAGCAGTTCTGCTTCCTCGGTAAAGCCCACGAGGTCCACGTATTCTACGGTTGTAAACACTGGACGACACGACCTAGTTTTACGGCTACTGATTCATGCACTTGATATTTGCTTCCATTTTCTGTACTGATTGTCGTGTGATTTTTCAGTGAATTATGGTCACATACAGAGATGAATTTGACAAGAGATCAATATTCAACAAAACCGAACTGAAAGTAGCGTCATTTAGTTGAGGTGACATATGGTGACTTTTTTTACATCAGAACACGTTTTCAGAGACTTTTTAGATAGTTTCTTGATGGTTTAGATCAACAATGAGCACTTAACATCAGAGATAAGAGATTCGAACCCTCCCGGTGCCGGTCACCGCTGGTAAACGACAACCCATCAATGTGGTGTACCTTTGGAACTAAAAGGTGGTACGCCCATTTCACTGCACTCATGCAAGTGAGTAACAAATGAAAGGAAATATGTGACGCGTCTTTGGAAATATAGAAACGATGAAACAAGACTGTGTAGTGAAGTGAAATATTGAACAGTAGTTCTCTTATAAAGTCCTGACCAGTTGAATACAGTTTTGTCTCCTAAATAAAGTTAGACTGAAATTGCTAACACTTTTTACCGCGCAATTGTCGGTTTTATACCGATTCAGTTCTGTTCATCTTTCACGTGGAATACAGGACAACGATGTCAAATAGTTTACTGTCTCAAAAGGCGAAAGTGATTGGTTTAGGTGGACAGTCCCCCCCCCCCCCTCCCGATGAAAAGACCTGCTCATTCTCATTCATTTCAATGAAGAAATGATGATGTACGAGGGCTGTCAGCTTGTTAGTGTATGTGGAGGTGGCAGATACAGATGAAATGCAAATATGATAGATGCAAGTAATCTTTCTGGTTATGTGGCACATGTGGAGTTACGGAGCTTGTAGCACCAAAAGGGGTTTATAATCTATTGGATGGTCAGCTGAGTTTAATGTCTTCACCGTGAGGCAAAATAATCAAAGTTGAAATCCATGCTACATAAAAACCATTATGGTGGATAATAATTGAAAGATGAGTTGAGTCAATCAATCTACGGTGAATACTGTGTTTAAGGTTGTTTCACGTTACCATCCTCGCCTCTGAATCGATGACACTACGCAATTCATTTAATAAGCCACCTTTCGATAACAGCCTTAAATGCATTGGTGTTCATTTCGCTCATAAATTACATGCCACATGGACCGTGGAACTCATCAACTGAACAGAATAAATCCTTTGATGAGTTAACTCGAACGAGGAAAACTTCGAGGACAGAAAGAAGCTATCTGAGACCATTTCATTGAACGTACTCGGTGAAAGCATACCACATTGTGGATATTATTATATTTTTTAAGATGAGCCAATGGGCCTCCGGTTATCTAGCTATACAACAGAGAGACACTACAAATAGCTGTTAATATCAAAATCTATCAATCCAAAAAAATTGGGAAAATTAGTTGTAAACTACTGAAACTACATCTGGAACGGTAGTTTGGTAGATGTATATGTGAGAACCCAGTTGATGAGCTTACGTGCACATGAGTTTCAACTCACGGAGTCTTCACAGATGTAGTGCATGCAGTCCACATCAGGATATTACTGCTACAACAAACTTAACACCCACAGAAAACAGTGACTTTAACGGACCGGAAAGTGAGTCAAATTGGGCGTAATCCGATTCACATAGGTGTATATTTCGTCCAATAGCCACACCACTTAATTTCATGTCCAATGAATTTCGAAAATACCCTTACCGTTTTCACAACCATACTCTCATTTCGTATTAATGTTGAAATAGTACAACGAAACGGCACTTTGGAAAACCCTAAGATTTTCATTTCTGCAACTTCAGTCACGTTTTCATCATCCATTTGAGTTTTCATTATTTTTCTCTCCCGATATACACAAGCATTTCCAACGTCTGCAGAACACTTCAACCAAAAATCTCGGACAGAAAAGAAATAAAAAATGAGATTGCCCATGAACCCGCCAGTCGTGTCCTTCGACAATAGACTGGTCATGTTTAGAAGGTGATTTATGCGACAACATGGAGAACTAACACAAAAAACGTGATTGAAGAGATTCATTCACCGCAAGTAAAGTAATACCCAACGTTGTTGGGCAAACGTTGGGATAAAAGGGCTGGTAACGCGCTATAAGAAGTTGCACAGCTGTTATAGGATTTCCACAAGAAAGGTAGAAGTACCATAGTACCAAATGATGTAAGTCTGCATTACAAGTATAGCACGTTTTGTTTTGCTGGATGACCTTGTGACCAGGAGGCGCCATACTTGTTTACTTTGACCCCTGTTGTTAGGTTATTTTGCCCGGCTTTTCTGTGGTAAGCAACGATTGATGAATTATAGAGATAAATGATATGCATTTTTGCCGTTCACTTTAACTAAGGAGCATATTGTACGCTCTACATGAGGCTCATTTCCCTGCCACAAACACTGACAAGTGCTGGTGAGAATAGACGCAGTGTGTCCGACTGTACGTCATCCACAGAAAATAGGTATCTATCACTTATTGGCAAACAGTGTGAAAACATTGCCCCTAAGAGTAAAACGTTGGTAACACATTTTCGTTCAATGTGTTTACAATTTCTGCTGGGTGTCTTTTGATAATGGTAATTTTATTTGTTTTTACAGTGGGGTGAAAAATACATACAGAACACAGAAGTGCACAAACGGGAGTTAAAATATCGTCCGGAGCAACATTATCTTCCTTTTCGGAACACAATATGCTCAGCAAAACATTATGTGTAAATTAAACTTAAAGTATGTGCAGGCTAATGTGAAAATATACACGAAGATGGAAATAAAAAAGTAATCAAACAGGTCATTATATATATATATATATATATATATATATATATATATATATATATATATATATATATATATATATATATATATATATATATATATATATATATATATATATATATCCTAGGACAGTAGCGTAGTCGCTTACAGCGTTTTTGACATGAATACGCTAGTGAATACGAAATGCCATGTAAAGTTGGTCACTGATTTTCTGATTATGAGAGTTAGGATACATTACTACGTCTAAAGAGATGAACTGGAAGAGGTACATAGGGCGAAATAAAGCCCCAAGTGCGAAAAAATGCCTCGTCTGTTGCGAAGCCACACTTTAGGAGCAGTAGCATCCATGTCTTAAATTGCCATAAATGGGTATGCTGAGGAAATTCGAATGTCATAATTATCCTTAAGAAATAAGGCTAATTCTGGTTTTAAAGCTGTTGAAGTAGAACCACAAGGGTCCCAGACAGCAGAAAAGTAGGATCCTGGATTCTCAAGTGGATATCTACTGACTACTAGTACGTGAAAGTCAATCGTTTATCCTGGTTATTATTTTTGTAAACTATGATTCAATTTTTTACGTCAATCAAGAGCAAAAGGTTAGAAGAACCCGTGTGTGCCGTTATCAAAGTGGATGCTCTTTTGCAATCCTTGTTCGATGATTTTATAGCCCACATGCTAACTATGAGGCAACGTTGTGACGTGCCGCACGCTTTGAACTGTCACTTGTCAGGTATTCCACGTTGCCCAGGGAAAATATATCATGCACCATCGTTGTGTGAGGAGATGCAGATATCGGATGGCGCTTTGGTTCGCACTGGACTCCCAGATGGTTGGATGCCGTGCATACGTGGCACGTCTTTCAGACAGATAAAATAATCAAAAACACCAGACCTTTTACGGAAAAATAGTAGTCACAACATACGATATATTTTACTCTCTGTTGTACTTCCCTCACTCCATTTCTCGTATTTGTAGTTGTTGCGCTGGCTACTTGATTCCAAGCTTTATATATATATATATATATATATATATATATATATATATATATATATATATATATATATATATATATATATATATATATATATATATATACATAACCGTCAGTATATACTGCATTCAGTCTAGTGGTTTCCAGCCAACGTGAATTTACAAGGAACGGCAAACGGAGATAGCATCTTATGGTCTAACCTTAGTAATCGTCAGACTGGCGACTCTACCGGTAAACGAAATGATGGATATCCTTCGCGATAGCATGCAGTATGGTAATTCCATAGTAATATGTCGATGGATGGCTTTTATGTGTGATACACAAACAGGGGCTTATCTTCGTCAAGTGAAAAGCAATACGGGATATTTCGGCTATGATGAATTCCTCTATCTTGGATCGTATATTCCAGGAAGAATGACATTCCTCTCACGTGCTACGGGAAGAATAGATACTGATTTTTTGTGAGGAAAATCATCGACATCACCACACAGGCGAGAGCTTATTCTTAAGTCTTTCTAATACCTTGATTAAAAAGATTTCCTTTGAGCGCATGCAGCCGGTATATTCAGGAGTAACTCAGAGGCTTCTTAGCTCTTGGCTAAAGGGAAGGTGTGTACGTCGTTGCTCCTTGAGTACCATCACTGTGTATGAACTGGGCGCACAGTGCAAACCCACGTATCCGCTCCATGTGATCTTCAGCGTCAGTGCCGTCACACTCGTGATATGGGACGTTTTAAGACAACCGAACATGGCCGGTTTCCTTTGTACCTAAGTTCCGTTTTGTTTGCGGAGCTTATTTCAAATGACCTGTTTGATTACTTTTTTATTTCCATCTTCGTGTATATTTTCACATTAGCCTGCACATACTTTAAGTTTAATTTACACATAATGTTTTGCTGAGCATATTGTGTTCCGAAAAGGAAGATAATGTTGCTCCGGACGATATTTTAACTCCCGTTTGTGCACTTCTGTGTTCTGTATGTATTTTTCACCCCACTGTAAAAACAAATAAAATTACCATTATCAAAAGACACCCAGCAGAAATTGTAAACACATTGAACGAAAATGTGTTACCAACGTTTTACTCTTAGGGGCAATGTTTTCACACTGTTTGCCAATAAGTGATAGATACCTATTTTCTGTGGATGACGTACAGTCGGACACACTGCGTCTATTCTCACCAGCACTTGTCAGTGTTTGTGGCATTCCGATAACTTGTGATGTCATTCCTCCAGTACCGAGACGTTCCGATACATTCACATAAATTTCTATCTTTCATATTAACTTTCGCATATCCCGTACTTCTCTTTGGTTGTAACGACAGACGGCGTCCATTAGACCATGAGACTAGTTTGCAGCTGGTTTAGAAGTGCACAACGACAAGCAGTTCGAAAACGCGGCTTCATTGTTGCCTCAGTGGTAAGTCAATGAAATTCGTTGCCTTTGAATAAGCCCCGTATGCTGTTCATTCCATCTCAAATTTATCAGGAGAACCGTTGTCTACCACTTCTAGGGGATCGCCGCGATTCAAGGCGAGAAAGTGGGCACGTACATCACTGTCGTTTACTTCGAGACAAACCTCACACTCAGTCTTATATTGGAATTGCTTTATTCATATTTATATCGCAGTTACTTGCAAATAGTGTGTGGAAATCACGAAATTTTGTTGGCTTAGAATTAGAGGGACAGATGCCATGTCTCCATTTGAAGCTGTCAGGCATTTCCGACCGTCATAAAGAACGATATTGTTCTATTCATTTAACGTAATCAGCACCTGCTAGGACATCCTGGAGATTGGTGATAGTCTATCGCAATTCGCAGCTATACGTGTTCCTCAGATTTAGTTCATGGTTTATACGTAGTTGTACATCACAGTCCTATTTTTCGAAGACTAAACGTCCATGTTGTCCAAACTACTGTTTTGATTTCCCTGTTTAATTGAATGTAGCTTCTTTGATACAGATTACCATACATTCCTCCGTTTCACTGAGAACATTTTTCAAATGAACTCTTCGAAATCTCCACGTATACGTATTTTATCAAACGTTTTCTTAAATAAAACAGTCTTAACTTCCAGCATCCTCATATTTCAGATATCGTGACCACAAAACAACAAAAACTCACACCATCCGACGATTCAGAATAAAGCGGCCACAGCATCACGAGTTTGGACAAATTTGCACAATTTTGTTATTAGTACTGCTGATTCTCACGAACAGTTATTTCTAAATAATAGAAAATTACTGGTTTAGATCGAAGTGTTGGATAAGGAGTAAATCAGCTGAGAAAAGCGTAATTGCGATTGAATACAAAAAACAGGTGCTCATTTCCAGCGAATTTTCACCCGCAGGGCTCAACGCACTCTCAATGAGACACCGGTAGTATGGCCCAATATCTCTAATAACTTGGCCCAACGTGACCCAATGCCCCCTCATTTGGGAGCGAGTTAGACGTGCTGCTTCGGACACCATGGATTAATAGGCAATCTAGACTGAGGAACTCTTTCCTCATGGAGAAGAATCGTATATAGATACACAAAGCAACTCCCTCAAGAAGTGAGCTGTGTTTATGTCGGATGGATCACGTGACGCATAACTTGGTCTAATGCTGGTGCAACAACCACCAGAGCAAAACAATCAGTATTTGCAATGTGACCAGAAGACGTGGATTTCAATCAAAAATCAACAATAAGTAGGTGGTAAACTAGATTCGTACAAACCGACAATGGCCAGCGATCCAGGTATACCCATCCAGATACAAAAACGAAGCTGGAGAGTTGTTCTGTTAAACTGATCCCATTCATTTCAGCATTCTTGATAATCACATTTGAACAGTTCATACCTGAAAAAGGACTGGGACTTAATGCTTTCTCAATAGGCATGACAAACCATTCAAACTGAAGAGTCATCTCGACGCTCCCAACTTAAAATAATATACGCATACGTCAGGGAAAAAACAACGCCCTCGTATCACTTCTTGAAAATCCTAGCTAGTATTCAACTGGTACTTCACGAAAGGTGGCATGCCGATGGATCTGGGGTTTACAGTAACGCATACGTGATGTCCATCATCTCCCACACGAGTGTTAGTTACGGTAATAGCAAAATGAAAGGGGCTTGTAACTTGAGCAGGTTGATGATAAAACGGGTATTATAAAAAGCTACTGATAGACTGTCCGCACTGAAGACACCTCCTCCTTTATGAGTTAAAATAGATGTGCAAAAGGGATTCTGATATTCGGTATATCTACCCCAAGCCGGCCGGTTTTGATCCATACTGTTAGTTCTGTCTGATCAATGAACAAGCGAGGGTTTTACAATGCCAGCTGTAGAGGGAAAAGTTATCGACGGCCCATTTTGACCCCCTTGCTTTAAACTGTCAATGGATAACCTGTGTTCTCTGGTTATGCTTTTACTTCAAGAAATGCTGCAGATAGGGGAAATTTTACTCGATACTTTATTGCCTAATTTACTCCCTTTTTATCATATAACAGTAGTGAAATATTTCGGGCAGGGAGTTGTAGCAAACTAAAAGCTGTTAATTGGAGAAGTGGCTGGCTGCGGCTCAGGGATTCGAACCGGGAAGACAAGGGTCAGGAACCCAACATGACGACCGTGTCAACACCGCCGATCGAAAGTGGACCAATCTTCGAAGCAATGCAATACGAGACCGATCCGAGGACGGGGTTGAGCCAGTTCACAGCACCCATCCGGCGAAGAAAAGTACAGTTATTATCCATAGTCTCAAAATTGAGACCACTGAAGAAACTACACTGCAAAAGCTGATGCTACACAAGATGTAGACTCACGAAGCCGAGAAGTTTCATTGAAAATAAAAGATTTTGTTGAACCATCAAATTTCGCTTTGCCAAAAGCATACCTTAGTTTTCTTTTCGTGGTTTCTTTATGTATAGCTTCTCATTGCACGCAGCCTCACACACTGGTAGGTGGGTAGCTTCTGTTTTTTGCACCTACTGACTGAGTATGTGGTGGCCTACGTAACCCTGCTTAAAGAGTAATACAATACAATATAGCTGCGCTCTCCTTCACTGTAGTTAGTTAAGTCGTAGAATCCGCTTCTTCACTACAGCTCGAATCCTCTGGTTCACTGTCCGGTATTTTTGTATTGTTAAAATGCAGCGGAGTTACCCGCAAACTGAGTGGTAGGACTGGTACTGCAAATTCTTCTATCTAATGTTCAAACAGACGTCGAATGACAGAAGCATGTTCAGCAATCCGTAAGTTTGCTAAGGAGACTGCCCTTTGTTTCACAGTTTGGTTTGGTTACACGAAAGCTATGCGAGGAAAATACCTCTCCTCGTTAACAGCTGGGCTATCCTATGGTTAGATATAGCTATCTAAAATGGGGTCAAAAATGAACTAGATGAAAGAGCGTAAACAGAAATGCCTTCATCATATCTCGTTTTCCATCGATAACAAAAGTGTAGCACATAGCCCTGCCAAGAAAGCCACTAGACTGTAGACAGGTGATAAGGAGACTGAAAGTAAAAACGATACTGTAAAAGGATAGGAGTTTTAGGCCTACCAAAACGAATTTCAAGATACTTTCTCATCAGGTGGCTGGACATGATGCGCAGCCGTGCTACTATCTTTCATTGTTTTTTATGCTGCGTTCGCTTCCGTAGTTATTGACCAAATTCCCCACCGAGAAGGTGATCAAAATAAAAATGTTCATTCGTGAGACCAGTGATCGTGTGAACTGAAATGAAGCGATCGCTGAACTGACCTGTACTGTACTCTACTGTACGGTACTGTACTGGATTGAACTGAACTAGAAATAGTTCGTTAGAAGCAAAAGATTCAATGGTCGTGTACTTGCTCATTACGCCAAATATGATATTTCCGTGATCCTTTTAAAAAATTGGAAACTGTCTGCAGTTAGAGCTGTTATCTCCAAAATCCTCGACTTACCGTGATCGTCAATCTGATCACGAATTTTTTTCAATCTATATTACCTATGAATATCAATGAGAATATTATTCAGACAACGCAGCTGATGATCATGAAGGCATACTAAATCCAGTAACTGTAATGAAAACAAATGTTCTTGACTCACCCGTTTGTCGTACCGATTGAGTACCATAAGTATGCACGCCACAACGCATCGTTTGGGTGATAGGGGTTTTGGCAGTAAACAAACCGATAGTCCATGCAGGTTTTCAGACGTTTCATCGACGAATAAGATTTCGTCATTTGAATCTGTTTTCAACCTTCTCTTCACGTCATGGATAAAATAGACGACTTTGATTAGATTGAAATACTGCATGACCAGAACCCCTTAATTGCAAGGAGGCAACTGACGATAACCGACTTAGGGTGCTATACCATGTAGGTTATGTGCTCAACAGACCGTTGGGAGGCACCCCGGGTTCCAGTCACTGTGGGGGCTCGGTGGATACGCACAGCCGATGATTCCAAACAAAGATGAAAAAGCAAACGTCCCTGTCGTTCATTATCATCCGCAGGTAGACGGCCGAACGCATCTGTTTTGCTGGATGTCAAAGTCTAACTACTGCTATCATTTTCAGTAGCATGTACAGAAATTAAAGCCTCCAGTGATAAACACGCTACATACTGCACATTACCTCCATTGTTTTCAATGAGCTGACTGTTAGTACTGCGCGATAAATTAAATATAACACATAACTGGCATTTATTTTCTCTTCAATATTCCTTGGGTCATCCAGATCAAATGCTTTTTCCATTGGCTCCTGTTAATGAAAGACTGAAAAATACCAGTTCCGAGAAAAAATATCTACGATCTTTATTGACTGATCTGCAGTGGTTGCTTTAAAAAGGAACTTTATTACTGTTTCCCAAGGACCCCAGATGTTGAAGCTAGCTAACCGTGAATCTTCGGGAAACTAGCTGTTTTTTCTGTCACTCAGTCGGATGTTCAAATACCACATCTCCGCGTCCGGCACCGAACTTCTCCGTTTATACCTGCTTATTTGCCTTCAAAAATTTTGACCAGGCACTAAATGAGTATTGAACACTATTAAGATAATTACCTGAAGGCTAAGTAACACAAGCTACTACACCAATGGAAATTTTCATCTGCATACAAAGATGGACTTTGGAATGAGGTAGTTCGTTCATTGAACAAACCCAGTCACCCACAGGGTTTCATTATTGGTACTATTTGGAACCCAGGCTGATAATTCGCACAAATATCTGACCGTTAGGTTTGGAGTCCTGGTTCGGAACGTTTCATCACTAGTCAAGATAACATCATCAGATAGTACCGACAATTTTGTCTCGGGCGATGACGAAACAATTCAACTTAGCAGCCACCCCCAACGATTCAAAGATTATAAAATTCCGTTACTCAGTATACAACATGCCTATGTACTGATGGTGAGTATAAATAACTTCATTACGCTGCAGACTGCTCCACACATCGAAGAGAGCTCTGGGAAAACAGTATTTGATGTTCATTTACCAACAAAGATTTTATTCCACAAACCATAAGCTCAGTGATTAGAATTCTGTGGTCATAGTTATTCTAACTCCAATTAAAGTGAGGAGGATGATGAGTTTAGTAATATTAGCAATCATGGTAAGGATAATCATCATGTGGATAACGATAGTAACAACGATTCGGATAATGACGATGTTTTAATCCTTTTTGCTATACGGAAAAATGGACCAATCACTGGCCTACCTTTTTTTTCTTCTCGTAAAGAATTGAGGTAACTTCTCCGTGTCAGTTACACAAAGTATAGGGTCTTGTGAAGGTACGAGTTGGCACATTACCAACGGACGGCGTGGTTCATTTAGTATAGAACAACGGTTTGGAGAGTAGCCGGCACGTCTTTGCCTGACCCCGATCGTTCTTGGAAAATGATTATTTTCGGAACATCATTTCGGATTTATTTTCTCTTCTATCTGCTGTGACGCTTGAATTTAACGGCGCTATTTCTCTTCGGTTGTGTACGTTTTACTGATCTGACTTTCACGAGGTTTCCATCGGCCTCTCCTTTGACACATTTTCTGTTTTCGCCGTTTGCACGAGCTCGGTCCTCTCCCACTCCGCTGTTGTGTTCGTTTGATTTTGATGTACTGCTCGTATTGGTACCATTTCGGTGCCACGATACATAGAATACACTGTCGCACTTCGCTGTGTTTTGCATCCCCTTTTCGTTGCACGATATATATTTTTCAGAATATGTTATCGCAATCTAATCTTGTCCAAGGATAGGAGGCAGCTCGGAAGGAAATTCACATTGTCTGCCGTAGCATTTAAGCCTGTGTTTAGTCCTCACGAATCAGAGGTTCAGTCTGCAGCCTGAGAGGTACAATTTGAGACAGGCAAGATCATCGGCTAACGGCAAAGCTTCTCCTGAGTCACACGGGCGGTCCCTGGCAATTTCGTCGACTCGGTAAAGGACTAAGTTTTGAATCCTCCCAGAAGTAACCGTAGGATCGGCTTAGGGAGGCTATTCTTTAGCATTCCCCACCCTCCCGGAAGGGAGGCTTGCGTCAGCTACTAGGGCAGCACCCTATTGGCGGCAAGAAACCCAGCCGGCACCTAGCTCACTTTCGGTCCATCACGGGGCCCACCAACAAAAATTCAGATATAGTTAAGAAAATGTGGTTGGATTCATTGTCTTTTCATGTTCAAACCACCGTCACTGCTGTCCTCGATGATTCGTCTTTGTAACAAGCAGCCTCCGTGGCTGATAAGAATGTCGCATGACTCGGCAATAGGGTTACCCCCTCCCCATTGCCACAACATCACGCAATCATCGAGAATGTTGATCTGAATGAGTCACCCGGGCGGCCTCGGCACTCTTGATCCGTTCATCGCCAAGTGTCTTTAAAGACACTGTGACCGTGCCGACCCTCCATAGTAGACTACGCAAGCAACGCCATGGAAGGGTGCCCTCCTCTGCGCACGTCCACCGTGAATTCACCTCACCTGCCTCTAACAAACTTTAGAACCCCCCCCCCCCAGCGGCTTTTTGGTTCCATCACGATTCCGGACCAGCCACCCGTAGATGCTGACTGCCCTGTTCATACCCGGCGGGAAAAGCCACTGCCGGCGAGTAAAAGCGGCCGTACTCGACGGCAATCAGTCTCAGGTTGGTCACCTGTTTTATGGACATGATTCGCGTACTAACACAAGGTCTCTCTTTGATACTGGGGCCAACTTTTCTGTCTTCCCTGTGAGTGAAGACAGGCCGCGAGCCTCCCTGCTTTGGCTGTCTACGGCGAATGGGTGGTCCATTTGAACCTACGGCTCCAGTCAGCTAGCAGTCTAACTGGGATCAAGACGACGGTATCCATGCCCGTTCATCCTTGCTGACTCTCACAGGTATACTTGGAATCGATCTCCTGCAGTAATGCGAATTACTTGCTGATTCATGTAGGCTGCAGCTTATTGATCCTTCGTCGGACATTTAATTTACAGGTCTTGCAGATAGAACAGATGCGCACCGAACCACAGGTTTTTTCCGAACATTCTTCAAGATTTTCAATCTTTGTTTGTCAAATTCCCTATTTTGACTGAACAACTTGAAGAGATAGATGCAGTGACCTTTGCACATGTTTCTCAAAAAAGACGGCTTATGCTGGCGAACTTGTGGCGATTATCATGCACTAAACTCAGCCGACCGTTACCACAGACACGATACCCCACATAGACGACATCAAGGCATTACCTCATGGTCAGACTGTATTTTATAAGATCAATTTGGTACGAACCTATCGCCAAATCCCAGCGGCCACCGAAGATGCCGAGAAAACTGCTTTCACAGCTACTTTTGGTCTGCTTCAGTCCTTATGTATTCCGTTTGATTTGCAAAATGGTACTCATAAATTCCAGAACTTTATCAATAGCACTACACGAAACTTGGAATTTGTTTACGTCTAAATCAATGACTTGCTAATCGCATGTTCGAGCGTAGAAAAACGTTTCCAACATTTGACTCTACTATTTCAACGTTTATCCGAACGTCGAATAGTAGTCCATCGCTATGAATGTGAACTTGGCAAAACGGAACTTACGTTCCTCGGCCACATGGTCACTTGAGAGGGTAATATAACTTGAAAGGATAAGGTACCTGTTGTTATAGATTGCGCCATAAGGCGGTCAATCACGGAGGTTAAAGCTTTTTGGGGTTAGTTAACTTCTACCATATTTTCATACCCCACGCCGCGGAACGTTTGCCTCCACTAACAGATATGCTCTGTGGCAATCCACGCAAGTTGACGCTTACGAACGCCGCACGTGTAGCTTTCGCGGAGATTTAGGCGACCTTAACACAGACCACCCTGCCTATGCACCCAGTTCCGTCTGGGACGCTTAGCATAGTGCTGGATGCATCTGACTTTATCATCGGAGCGATCCTGTAAACAGTGCTTTTCTGGGATTCGACAACCACTAAAGTTTTTCTCTTGACGCTTCAGTCTCACGGAAATGGAATATAGTGCTTTCGACAGAGAACTGCTGACCACATACAATGACATCAAACATTTTCTCCACTCAGTCGAGGAATCTTATTTCCTCATTTTCAACGACTACAAGCCTCTGAAATAAGCTTTGCATGCTAAGTCTAATCTTTACTGCTCACGAGAAGTCAGACATTTGGACGATATTTCTGAGCTCACGGCAAACCTGCGAAATTTTAAAGGTGAGCCAAACTGCGTTGCAGATGCTTTGTTGTGAATCCAGCCTAATGCCACTAAATCTCCTGCTTTAGATATTCCTACCATGGTTGCAGTACAGGCATATATTACGTAGTGCGTAAAAGCTGTTCACTCCCAGTCGTTCCGATGTCAGCCTGTACAACTGGCCAGTAGTGCCGGTTCTATACTCGGCAACATGTCTACTAGCCTACCTCGGCCGGATAGACCCTCCTCATATCGGCTTCTCGTGTTCGATACCCTTAATGAACTTTCACATTTAGACATTGCAATCATTGTCCATCTAGTCGCTGAAAGATACGACTGGCCGCCCAAGCATAAAGATGTTTGCATGTGGGCTAAACAATGTTTAGAATATCAGCAATCTACGGCACTGCGTTATGAACGCAGTAAAAGCGTACCATATAATCATAATAATAGTTTAATTCCGGGAAGCCGGGATCGGGCTTGATACAACGGCGAATGATACAAATCAAAGAATAATCGGAAATTTTTGATGGCGTTGACAAATACATGTGCACAAGGAAGCATTCTGTGGAGTTTAAATGAACACAATGTTGAGCAACACAGATGATTAAATCTGACTGAATCAAGTGAAGGTTGCCGAAAACAGAAGACTAAATTTAAATAGGCTAAAAATTTACCAAAACAACTGTGGTGATGGCAGATGATGCAGAATTAACTGTTTTACATAAAATAGGAGTAGGTTATTGGCGGGGATGACATAAAACCACGGTACACCGCGGAGAAAGACGAGGGTCAGGATATGAAACCTGACATGGAACAAAAAGTGAGCGTGACAGATTGAGAAAGATAGAATATGACGAACTTTCGGAGAGTTGGTATGTAGTAGCTGTGAGATACGGATACACTGGAAGTGCATGCGTACCAGAAGAGAGGTTACAAGATGATGGCAAGGATATGGCTGGGAAAAAGCTAGGGAAAGCAGAACGAATAACATTTCGGTATAGTCAGTGGGACGTGAGCTATCCGTGAAAGGACGAAACTGGAGAGTGAAACAAACTGGGGTGAAAAATGCTACAATGGCAGTGGACAGTCACTTAAAAAAGAAATGAACACATGAATGACCAGAAAGGGCGAGTACGGCAGAAATGATGGTTTGGAGTTACGTGGGAAAATAAATTATCATTTTCTTTGCCAGGTGGAACTTGGTGAATCAATATATAAATAAAGAGGAACAGACCAACCTGAAAAGCGCAAACAATGAAGGCTGTAGTGGACCGCATAAAGAGAAGGGAAGATGAGAAAACTTATCGAATGAAACGGGTAAAAAGAGACCGGTTAGTTCATTTCATTGCTGGAGTATCATATGATGACGGCCGAGAACAGAGAGGCAACATCAAGGCAAGTGAACCTCTGACGAAAAAAGAGAGGAGTTCGGAGGATAGGGTTGGAAAACTTCATGCCCGCACGAAATTGGAAGGATGGAGTGAGTCGAAAGGCACCGAGCAAGTGCTGACTGATGGAAGCCTCCGTAAAGATTGATGGAGCTGAGCAACGAATATTTGGTGTGGATGCATATCGATATCAAATGGGGCCGTGAAGGATAAAAAGTCGGCAAAGATGGGTTCTAGTATGATGGGTACGATTACCGATGGGATTGACGGGTGTTGGCTTGAGGCCTCAGAAGACGGAGAAGGAAAGGCAAGAGATTACAGAGTTGGTAAACAAGAACGCGATCAATGGGCTGTGTGAGCAAAGAGTATGTATGTACCTGTAAATTTCCGAATTTTTCCGTGATCCACAACTTCCCTTGCTACAACACTCCTTTGCTGTGCTGATGTTTCAATGTAAAACAAACACACACACACACCTTTTCGAACAACACCACGGCGCAAAACAAAAAGGCTGTCAATAAATCTTTCATTCTGGTACTGTCTTGCCTTCTGATTTGGAGTGTCTTGGAATTATATCAGCCAGAACTAACGGTGGGGAACAAAACATTTTAGAAGCTTCCTCGGCGTCGCTTGGCACCCAACTCAAAACCATCCTGATCGGTTCGATGAATGACTGCCAGAGTGAACTGAATTGAAGATACTGGTGGACATTGGTTCTTTAGCACTAACACCCCGATCACAAGAGCGGCGGACAACTGCGAGTTTGTGTCGTGCCGTTTGTTTCATCCTAATTTCTAACTTACATACCCTTTCGATCTTTTTTCTCAACACGCTCCTCCGCCTGTTTTAGTTTGCTGGTGTCGTCTTAGATAATACAGACAATAGCTTAGAGTACCATATATAGACTGACTAGTACACTACGTGCAGTACTTGCTGATTGGAGATGTGTAATGAGTAACAGAGACTTGGGTAAAAGACAAAAATAATCAATTCAAGAGGTGGACAGAGCATGTGAACAGAGCGGCAGGGGTAATATTTAACGAAAATTATCATGGTGACAAGCATTAGAAATAAAGACAAAGAGAACAGGCGTACATACTGTGGAAGAGCACGGACAATGAAAAGCGATAGCTAGTCATAAAATGTGTAAATGAGAGAAGAGTGGCAGAAAAAAGAAGATAAAAGCTTGCGGTACTCGGGCGGCTTGGGTAGACGCAGCGGGACGATGACAGTCGGGGCTTGCGGCCCGCTGCCGATGCCAATTAACGGGGCCAGCCGTGCTTTGAACACTAACCTTAAATACTTTATGAATCGGACACAGTATGTCGCGATTCATCACCCTAAATGCATCCTGATATTAGCGATAATAGTAATGTCTACGAATATTTCTCGGTTGTATTCGAGACACACGCGTTGAAGCACGATTAGATTGTAAAACAATTATAAACGAAATAAAATGTTCATAAACTTGCAAATGGGGAGTCGCAAGGATTTGTACCCGTATGGTAAAATGTAAGCAAAATAATACAGTTTTACGTGGTACATATGGATTGATTTCCAATTCAGGCAAAAACAGCATCATGTATATGGCCGCTCGCTGATGTGGTGAAGGTGGCGGGTCAATACATACAAGAATAAAACAATGTTTGGAGGATGATTACTTGCGTTCATTACACAAACCAGTCAACGAAGCCAGAGAATCGATGACTCAACTGACATATTTCACATCATGACGAGGAAAGCCTGGGGTATCGTAAAGCTCGCCGTGGAAAATTGAAAATGTGAGTCTGTGGATGTGAGTGACATTGTGGTTCTCAGAACTTATAACTGATTAACTGAGAATAGAGGAGAATCGGATGACGTCCACATGGAGGTAGCTGCAGCCACGGAGATGACGGTTTTCTGTAGTTATACAAGGAACAACAGGAAGAGAAACACGAAGAACTTGTCTAATAAAATTTCGTAACGTGGTTAGGTGGCTTACTATTCTACATTCGACTTACGTGAGCATGTTAGACGTGGTGAGTTGGGACCGCCACTCATGATCGTAGATGCAATGATGGAGGGTTCGAAAATTTGGGCAGTGCGGGGGATTACCTGGAGTGATGTTAGGCTGAAAGCGTCTTGAGAGCGAAAATACACAGCGGATCGTTGACCTGGTATGGTTTAAAGCCCATATGTGCCGAATAAGGAGTGAAACTTCATGGAACCGACTGAAGTCCGTTTATTGTGGACAGGACCTGGGCATAGTTCTCCAGTCGATAATTAACTGGATCTGGACACGATCCTTCTTCTACACTGAAATAACAGTTGAAGTCCCGCTGGGAGGGAAAAATACTGCCACCTGTTGACAAATCGAATTTGTGTTACCAATGTGGAAATGTCTATACAACAAAAGCTGAAAGTAGTTGATGGTTATGCTTCTGGACAGAGTCTGTGAGACATTCCTGTTTTCATTATCAGAGTTGAAACCTTATCAAAGTGAAGCGATACCTTTGAGGAGACTACCGATGTCGCCGAGCTTAGAAGACAGATGGAAGTGGTGTCGCCCGTCGCTGGAGAAGAGACGAAGTAAAAGCCTAGTGCCTTTACTATCAATAGAGGGTCATTCAATTAAGTATTGGTATGGGTAAAATATGGGATGGATTGACTAGATTGCTTGCTCTCACCTTTATCAGTCTGGCCACAGTTCCCATTCTGTTTGGGTTGCCTAAAGCATGCAGTTTCTGTTGTTTTCCTAAAAGAATCCATACACAATAATATCACGTGGGATAAACGTACTATTTAATGACACAAAAAGAAGTCCCTCGGTTAGATGAAAATTCCTCGATGTTTGGCCAGCCTACACTTGAAACCATCCAGGGAGTTCAGCTGTTTGTGAATTACGGCTTTCGAGGCCAGGGTGACTTTGTCAAGGCAATAATTTGAGTTAGAACAAAGATGATCCACCTCCACCTCCAGGCCATAAGTTAAAAGGAATTCATCCATATTTTGGTAACGGATACGGAGGTAGACGATTCAAGCGAGGTCTTTGTGCTGCCTATTGGTTATCTGAAGATGTGTACCTGCTCACCTCTCGGTGTACAGCCGGAGGGCCGTGAAGACACAGGTACCGGCGATGACCTTAAGGTCACCGCCAAGGAAGCGACTCAAGATATGCGTGCCTACTTTCCAGCAGCCCATAGTGTAGGTGAGACCTAACATTTTCCCCCAAGTTGGGGACGAAACATGCCGCGCTTAGATCCCAGCATGGATACACGAGAGAAATCATGGAGTTTTTGGGGAGTATAAGGACTACCAGAAAAATTCAGGCATACTGAGGTCGCCAGCTCAGATTGTGGCGGCTGAAAAGTGCAACGGTTATTCCGATTGTGAGTAATGCGTAGCTCGGTTAACGAGTCCCAAAGTTAGAATAAAACTGATTCGCTGGTTCTACGGCACTGAATTACCGAATTATACGCATATAAATCATGTACAAACCTCAACTGCACGGCCACAAAGCTTACCATCGAAGACCAGAGTTCGGAAAAGGCCACTGTCAGATACGACCGTCACAGCGGTCCGAGTTCAAGTCAAAAATATGCCACTGCACATAAGCCAAGTATAAACAAATGTTCAAGTGTAGTGGTTGATGCGTACTGTATTTGTTTGAGGGTCAACAAAATAAAGGGCATAGCCTCAGCAATCCAAGTATTTGACAAAGACTGAGGAGGGTTTCCACGCATGTGCTTTGCACAGATGGGTAAAAGACTTAGTGAGTTTCACTATTGTTGCTGTGACGTCCTGCTTATCCTGAATGAACGGCGAAAAAAGCAGCCTATAATAAGTGGTTGCTTACCTTCGATGAAGAGGCTGACGGAGTGCAGAATGGCGTCAAGATTGGGGTAGCAAAATGCTTTCAGTTTGACCTGTCCTGTGAATTTAATGCAGCTGCCTTCGCGCCTTTCCGATCTACTTTTGTCGTGGCTTGATAACTTGGTATGGAAAAGTAGTCTCATGAGATGTTAAAAGTCACGAATGTCGATCCAATGCCGGTGCTTCAACCAAGGGAAGTTCAGAGAGAGGAGAGAAGAAAATGGGGATAGCAAGGGGGATATTTCAGTTAAGTTCACAGTAGGATCAGCAGTGTTTTTGTTGTGATTAGGCAGGTGGAGTCGTCGGATAGAGCGTGGTTTATGGTAAGCAGTTGCAGGTTTGTCCAGCTTGAAGACGACTCTAAGGAAGAATTTTTTCAGTGGCACTTCGCCCCTGTGTTATTCAGAGGGAAGTGTCTTTGTGAGAAGTCAGAGGAAGCCTCCTGAAAGTGTCGGGGCCTGAAGGGGGTAGGCAAAACGAGGATGGAAAGAGAGGGAGACAGTGGTGCCAAAGACTCGAAGAGGACTAAAGCATTTGCAAGCCCACTGAGGTGAAGAACTACGAGTGAGTGAAAGATATGGACAAAAAACCTCAGGTCAAGTCATGTCGGATCACAGGACCTGCTGCTCGACTAAAAAGGGTCCATGTTCTTGAGAGCGCAAGCCTCATTGTCTCACCGTGCTTCTGCTGCAATAGCTCTGCCTCGACCGAGGTGCCCAGGGGAGGGGCCTTGTGAGTGAGACTAAGACTGAGGTTGCAGAATGCGCCTAAGCAGTCCATTGAAGGAGGCGACTGGAAAGCAGAAATTTAGGACGAATTCGTGACCAGGCGGTGAAATGGGTCAGTAAAGGACGCTTAAAGACTCACTTGGAAGGATATAAGATAGAGGTGTGGAATTACGTTGAGTCATTGGTGGGATGGGAGGCTTGTCGGGCACCGCATTTGGTGTCGCGGAAACCCATAGTGGCCTTGCAGGTAAAGGTGGTAAAGTGGAATGAGAGCCAGAGGCTGGGATTTATGTGGCCATATGAGTGGAGCTATGGTCTGACTCAGGCTAAATAAGGCATATTCTTGCTTCTCACAATGATGTTCGGCAGACTGTTGAGTAGCTGTAAGGGTCTGGTATTGGAAGAAACTGGGCATAGAGTGGGAAACGCAGGGGGTATGTCGGGGATCCGTGAGTGGTTTAGGCAGGCCGGGGGCTTGGTCCCTTGTGCAGGTAGCCTCTATATGCATAGAATCAGTGGCAATAGGTGCAAGTTTATGAGTAGATAGGAGCAGTTTCTTCTGGGAAGCGCCAGGCGATCATGTATTGCCTTCCGGTTTGCAGGCTTTAATGTAGAGAGGTACACGAGCTGAGACCTGTCTCTGTCTGCTTGTATGAAGTTTCAGATAGGAGTGAGTCACCTTCGAGCAGTCTGTTAGGTCGGTTAGGTAAGTACAGGGGTTGGGAGACCTAGTATTGACAAGAGTATCTGGCTTTTGGGCACGGCCGGATGAGGCGGAGGGAGAGAGGCAATGAGTACCCCACGGGGTCGCCTGCTTCGTAGAAGTACGGTCCAGGAAGGAGAGATTCTCACTGCCAGGAGCACTGTTATGTCTTTGGAAACAGTTGGGGCGAAATTCTGACCAGATGAAGCCGGAGGCTGCCATCAGAGATGCCTGCCATTTGATGGGAGCCGAAGTGGAGCCCGACAGAGATGAACTGTCGAAGTCATCAGATGCGTGAATTATTGCTGATGGTGATTACTTGGGCAGGACTTCTTTTCCTGCCAGGGGACTGGCGGGAAGGGTAATTATAAATATTACCGGTGGAATGGTCGCTCTTTAAACCTCTCTTTGTAGGCAATTCTTGCCAGTCATAACCCAGAGCAACTTATACGCAGCCCTGGGATAAACTAAACTTTGCTTATCATGAAGTCCCCGGTCATCTATTCGGAAGGAAGTTTGGAGAGTAAAGGACATTGTGCCTTTGTAAACATTTGCGTAGACTTGTGCATTTACACGAATGGGTTCCTTCGCCAGTGGCTTAGAACAGATTCGGCTTCGTTAGTGAATTCTGGCTACTTTTCGGTATATTGAGAGCAATGGCTTTCTTCCTCATCGAGACGCGCCTGAAGATCTTAGCAAGAACGGATTCAAGATGGTAGATAGCAGATTTATTCTGTGGTTGCGGATAGTTTGCCGTGGGGCCTATCACGCACTGTAATGAAGTGAGATTAGTGATACCATCATCCAACATTGTGGGTCTTGCTGAAGTGTCCACAGAGTCCCAACAAAAGAGAGCGTCAAATCAAGCATCCTCCACGATGTCCGCCGACGATACGGAGCAGTGTTCCCGAATTTTCGAGTCTTTTTGATGTTCATCCTGGACTGGTATTTTCCCGTAGTATGCTTGACACGAGCGCCGGAGAATTCATGGTGATAATTCTTTACTTTCAGTGATTAGTTGCAAAAAATGGCCTATAAAACTCCTAGAAACCTACAAGAAAAAACCGATGACATCAAAAAGCACTTCATAAAGGCTTGGCACTGGTCCAAACAGCTCTGCAGACTTCCTGAACGCCCGATATGCGCAAGCCAAGGTGGTGGATCTGACCAAGTTCCAAGCTGCTGGGACATGCGAGAGGGAAGGACGGTTAACTTACTTATGGAATACAGTGTGGGAGACAAAATTGCGATATTCCAGAGCAAGTGGTCAGATCGCGAATGGTCCTGAAGAGCGCGGACAATTCGGCCCGTAGCAGGCTTTTAACGGATCGACGGCCGGATGCGGGAAACTGGGCCTGGCAGAGGTAAAATCCAGTGCAACAGGGTATAAGGAAGTTTCAGACGAACAAGGAATGAGATGGGGAAAAAAATTGGGCAGCAGTCCTGGAGGTTCTTAGATGAGAAACATTAGTTGGCACCGATGTCAGAACAATCCGGACATCCCCAGGCCGATCTAAGGAAGAGTACAGCTCAAAGACCCGTATAAGATTAGGAACCATGCAACACGCGAAGGTAAAATTGTAGGACTTTTAAACATGTCGTTTGGTTGGGAGGGCTACGAGGGTGTGGCAAGAGTTAAGGCTGTGTTTAAGGTTTGGTCGTAAGCAACGATAGGTGCACGAGCGAGTGGCGCCTACTAAGATGGATGAGATGCCCCTCTAAAATACCAGGTAGACGAACAGGAGTTCAGAGGTTACCAACGTAGCACAGGCCACTTTAAAGCTGATCAGAAAAGTAAGTTTGAAAGCGCGGAACGAAGAGACGGTGAGTATAATGAGGGACCACTTGTCCCAGCTTCTGGCAGGCGGGAAGAATAAGGACATAAAGTCAAGATCGTACAATAGAACCAAGTGGTTGGTATTTTGTTTCATAAAGACATTGGTAACTGTTGATGGCAGGTAGTGCATGATGAGGGCAGCAGTCAAAAATGGCTAGGCTGACGAACTAGAGAGAGTGGGTACCGAAAGCATCGGCGAGGGCCATACTCCGGTCCTGCACGCAGAATGAATTGAGGTGTTCATGCGGAGTACGGGAAATGGATGCTGATGGGTGATGTCGGGAATCCGTCCGGCGGTCCGGTGAGACTATCATGAATGATTGTAATCCCGGTTATGGGATTGTGATCACTGGTTAGCCATGTAAGGTGCTCCATATAAAGCATCGGTAGGTATGAGTTTAGGTTTAACCACGGTCAGTCTGATCAATCAAATCGTTTAGTCCATTAGGTAATCCGGGGATGACGTCGATTTGGTTGACGGGCTACCCAGGTAACCGGTGTGTTCTGGAATACAGGAGAAATGCGGCGATCTGGAGAATGCTCCATCTGGGGGTTATGTTTAATGGCTTAAGGATAATTATAGTGATAATGCCACTTGATGGCCAGTGGGCCGATCTACTAGGGATTAATTGGCAGAGACCGGTAGTTCTTTTAGGGCATTTAGTTGATGATGGAGATATTAAGCGCATGCTTAGCCAGAGTGCAAAATGGTCAGGCTGATAGGCGGCAGGATAGTAAAGGGGCCGAGTTGGGGGTCAAAAATAACACAGTGGAAGAGGGTGGGGTCAGAAATGGGATTGGAAAAAGGGAGGACATCAGTCAGGTTGTTGACCCAGCTGTAGGCGAGGGCGGAGAAATTATAAAAAGAAGAGGAAACGCTCAGAGCTAGGGTGGGGCTTTTTTATGTGGATGCGAATGTGCTGGTTTTCCGTGGGGTCATGCGTATTCAGATACATAGGCTTACTAGGTGGAATGGCGTCCTAACATACCGTCTGCAAATACTCTGATCGGTGAGTATTGGTTAATAAAGGATGGCAATCAGCAAGGTAGGACTGGAGTAAAGGAGGAGTGCAAGAAAAAGAACGATGAGACCATTGAGTTATAGGCTGGGACAAAAGAACTAAGTGAAGGTGAGCACCTATCAATGAAGAAACAACAGTTTACTAGGGAAATTATTGTCAGTAATAATTTGGTTTTGCAACTGAGTCTACGTGGTGGCTGACAAATCATCGCTGACTTCGGACAAACTTATTAGTGCTTGGGCTCGAGGGGGATAGAAAAAGTAAACTTGTGGATAATACATTATAAATGTGCAATGATTACGTTCCTCGTACCGACAACCAATACAGGCAAGGCTTTGCCCATAGCTGTTAAGCATAGAACTATCAGTGCCGGGGTGTCGTCAGAGCAGAGGTCGCATGATGTAACTATTCAGACCGTGTACCGACTACATCATTAAACTTCACCAAGCTGGTCAAGGATTTTGCAGGGAACCCAAAAAGGTTGAAGCTGAGTAAGGCGGGGTCGGCAAGTATATTTGGGGAGCTCGAACGGCGTGCTGTCACCCGGCACTGGGCCAGACAAAAGGAACTGCAGGTTAACTCGAAAGCGCGGGGTTTCCCATAAGCAGAGTCGGGTCTAGGCTGTTATCAGAAATTCATCTGTAATGAAGGGGTCAGAGAGCATTAGCTCAAGACCTTCCCAGCCTGAAATGAATTTTTTCGACTTTTTTATTGGGGAGAGGAAGAGCAAGTTTACGCCGTAGGGTACACTCTCCTTTTTTCTTTGACCCGCCTTTCTTTACACGTGGCCCATTGGGTCCGAGGCCGATAGGGATGGCTGTTTCTCCTTATTGTGCGACCGTCACAGACCAGATGTCATAATCTTCAGGGGTGTTGCTGCCACAAGCAGTGAAAGAAAAAAGATAGGATGGAGCAATCTTTCAGATAATGGCAGCATTCCTGGGGCTAACACTCAACAGCTTGCTCTTGCCAATAAGAGTCTGACAGGTTCCAGTATGTATGCGAGCCATCTGGTGAACGCACCGCCGATTTTGATATGCAGGACAACTTCACTGGCACGGTGAAGTTGGGGGAAAGGTATTACCACTGGCTTTGCAGAGGTTGACCGCTAGCTAGTGCAGTGGCAACGGGTGATTAGAACGGATAAGCCAACGATTTTCGATCGAAAGGTGCAAGCTGAAGGTGAAGACTGATGAACTGTAAAGATCATAGCATTCAGTATACAAAAACTGGCAAATAAGAGAGATAATGGTTTCGATAGAAAATTGGTTGTAGGTCCGGATGAAACAAATTCTTGATGAGTCGCGGGTGAGTGTTGCTTAGAAAAATAAGGCGCTGCATGAGGAGCAGATTGGTAGTGGAGAGCTATCTCAAAACCCTGAGCCCCAGGGGTAATAGTGAGTCAAAGTCAGGTGACTTCTAGCGGGTATGTATTGTCTTGATGGAACTTTGAACTGGATTTATAATTGCGGGTTGGGTATCCGCATGCAAAATAGGGTGTGGTATGGCGAGGTCTGATAAGGGGGAGAAGAAGAGTGACTAGATGCATGTCAAGAAGCCGGTAATTAATAGCCATGCCGTGGCTATGGGGAAAAAAGACGAGAAGATGGGAGGAATTGGAAAATCATTTTATGCCTGATTTAGCAAAACAGATGAAGGTGGAACAGAATTACCGGATTGAAGATAGAACCATTCTGCAGGAAATCGTGGAACAAAAGAGAGTGAGAGTTACTGAATGGGGAGAGAGAGAGGAGAAGAAAAAGAAAATGCTGCCATAACTGGGGCTTGAGTCCAGTTAGTGCGGAACTCCAGAGAAAGTTCAACGACTGTGCCTGTCGGACTCTGTCGAGGGAGAATTAGAAGCGCAAATGGTAGGATCAGATGTGGAACAGAGGCAAAACGAATGGGTGAGTGACCCGAGTGGAGGAGTCAAGCACGGCTATGGCCCAAAAGAAAATGGGGTCCACAAAAATGGAGTTCAAAAACAATTAGAAACCTAATCCAGCTTCAAAAGTCCTTTCTTCACTTATGTACGGATCTATAAGTTGGATTTCAGTTTGTACTGTGAGGTATTTTCTCATGTGGGCCGTAAACGCCTTAGATGGCCTTATAGAACGTATATCATGGGGTAATTTGTTCCATAAAGCTGCATACTTAACCAGGAAAAGCTTAGATCTAAGGGCATTTCTAGAAATGGGAACAGTAACTGCGTTTTATTTCAGTCTTTAAGGATACTGTGAGTCCGTTAGGTTTCTGGACTGCGGTGCTGATTCGATGATTCGCTTTACAACAACACCATGAAAGAATACGAGGTTCAGCTTCATGCGTCTAAGCCATAGCGGATCTAGTTTCAAACGTTCACAGCATTGGTTTTAATTGAGCTGAGTGGTAAATTCAATTAACTCTTTTGTCACTAACCGTTGAACCTTTTCAATAGCCACTCTGTCCCACTGGCACATGTTAGAGTAGATCATGGAACAGTATTCCAGAAGGGGTCTAACGTGTGCTAAATTTGCTCTCTGGGAGGCGGAATGTCCTATGAAGCAGGCCTATAAGTCTTCTAGCCTTAGCAATTTGAGTGGTGGTATGTTCAGGGGAAGTGAAGGTGGCTGAATATTGCAAACCTAAATCTCGTACTAACGGGCTGATGGAAATCGGGTGCCCGTCAGTACTGAACATGCCTGGGGGGACGTTGCATTTGAACGTAAGAATGTTGCTTTTCTCCGCAGTAAATTTCATTAACGAGGTGGTGCACCAAGAACTAAGAGCTGCTAAATCTTGCCGTATATCGCCGATAACTGTAATTAGTTGACCAGAATCAAAACTATACAAGATTTTGATGTCGTCCGCAAAGAGGAGGAGACTGCCATGGCGAGCGACACTGAAAACATCATTTATGTAAATGAGGAAGAGTAGTGGACCCAAAACGCGGCCTTGTATGACACTACTGGTGACAGGTTTGGGTTCGGAGACGGAACCAATAATTTGAACCAATTGGTGACGGTCGGAGAAATAAGAATCCAACCAACCGAGTCCGTGATGCCATAATATTTGGCCCGTGATAGGAGCCGAGTGTGTGAGACTCGGTCGAAAGCCTTCTTCCTATCAAGCAGGATAATAATCATGGACATGCTTTTGTCAGCAGCCTCCGTGACTGAGTTCAAGAAGTCAACTTGACAAGTAGAGCGCTAACGGTTTTTCAGGAAACCGTGCTGGCCCACATTGAGCAAATTATTTGTTAAGAGGTGGACCATCATCTTGTTCTTAATGAGCTTCTCCATGATTCTGGAGATAATCGGTGTATGATTAATAGGACGATAATTCTCCAGAACATGAAAAGAGCTTTTTTCATGCAGGGGGATAGTGGTGGAGGTTTTCCATTGATTATGGAACGAGCTAAATTTCATAGACAGGTTAAATAAATTGGATAGAAGGATAGGAATGTCTAGACCCCCAAGAGTAGTCTTGAGGTACTACACGGGTTCGAGGCTTTGAGCCCAATCGTCCCGGTTCTTGAGGAAATCTTTGATCTTCTGCTGGATTTACCGAGCTGAAACGAGGGTAAAAAGAAGCGGGGGGGGCAGGGGTGGCAGCGAAAACAAGATACACGTAACATCATGCAGTGTCACACTGTGGACAGTGCCCTAAGCTGAGTGGGGGTGCGGCATTCGTGAACATATATGCAATAGAAGACAACTATTTTTTTGACAAAGGGAATTATTGGGAGAGACCCAGGTACAGGTCTAGCTTTTTCTTGAAGATAGCTTTGTTCTGCGAGAGAAAAATATCTTCCGGAAGTGCATTCCACATAGTAATAACCCTATAGCTAAAAAAATTAATCCTTAGTGAAGTGCGTGGCCTCGGTTTGATAACTTTTCTGCTGTGACCACGGAGAGAAGAGGCTGGACAGACGGAGAAGAAGCAATCGCTTTGACCTGATTCAAAAAGGTGGAACATCAAAGACAGATCACCTCTTACGCGTCTTACGTCAAGGGGATATAGGTTGAGGAGTGAGAGGCGGACGGGATAAGATAGATGGGGCAGACCTCTTACTGCCTTGGTGGAGGCCCGCTGAACTCTTTCTAGGATCTCACGGTCTCGGACAAGACCAGAGTGCACTATCTGACTACCGTACTCCAGCAGAGGTCGGATATACGTGCCGAAAATTATGGGGAAATCATCCTTAAATATGCGCGGGAAGGACCTTCGAATCATGTTTAGGACTCGAAAGGAAGACTTGCTCGCAAGTTCGTGATGATGAGAGAAGGATAAGTTACAACCTAACCAGAAACCGAGAACCTTGTGTCGGTCAACCCTTGGCAGTGTGGTTGCTCCATTAATGGAAAACGTGTGACCAGTCTCTCTGCCGAAAGACATGTTCACGCATTTGTCATCATTACCTGGGAGGTTACAATCCTCCGACCAGCGTTTTACTTCATAAACTGCAATTTGCAGGTCTTCAACGCTTGAACTCCAGAGGGTTACATCATCTGCGTACATGGCAATTTTCGCAGGAAGGGCTGTTGGTAGATCGTTTATATAGATCAAGAAAAGAAGAGGACCTAAGATCAACCCTTGGGGTACCCCAGTTGTTACTGGGGAGGGTTGAGACAAAACATTCCCGACTTTAACCACAAAGGTGCGGTCGGTAAGGAAGCTACGTAGGATGGCCAACATGGAGCCTGTGATCCCGTGTCTGCAGCCTATAAAGAAGAGGGGCATAGGGGACCTTATCGGGGGCCTTAGCAAAATCGATGAATACAGCGGGTGAGAGCTGGCCGTCATCATAGGCTTTCGTTAGACTATCCATGACAGTAAGCATATTGGTGATGCATGATCTGCCAGGAAGAAACCCATGTTGGGACGGGGAGAGGATCTTATTTCTATGAAAATGGGGAAGAATCTCACTCTTGGGAATTCCCTCAAAAATTTTGCTGGTGATGCTAGTGAGGCTTATGGGTCTGTAACTAGAAGCAAGGTGTCTACTACCCTTCTCATAGATGGGTGCGATCACTGCTTTTTTCCAGTTACGGGGGAAAACTCCATCTTCAACACATCGCCGAAAAAGCGAGGCATAAGGAGCAGCTAATGTATCCGCGGCTTGTTTGAGAATACGGGGGTGGATTAGGTCAGGACCCATAGAGCAATATTGGTTGAGCCGTCGGAAACCTCGTGCGACTGCATCAATGGGAATAGTGACGCGGTTAAGGGTAGTGGTCAGAGATAACGGGTGCATGGTAGGGTGGGATGATTTGGGTTTGGAGCTAAAAATTGTACGGAAGAAGGAAATGAATGCCTCGGCTACTTGGCTAGAGGAAGTGATTGGAGATCCGGCACTATCTTTGAGAGCTAATGGCTTCGGAGCTGTACCCTTAAGACGGCGCATGTACTGAAAGAAAAATGCTTCATTGGTCCGTGCTCGATCAAGTACAGATCGTTGGACTGCATTCTGATAGGACCTAATCTTGTCTTTGCTTATGTTCCGTATGATCCTGGAGTCTTCTGCATCACGGGCAAGGCCTGTGGCTTTATATCTAGCAAAGAGACGTGCGCGTTCGTCTAGAATGCATCTAATGGGGCGAGGGAGGGGTCGCTTAGCGGTCTGTGGGCGACGAATTCTGGGGACAAATAGCCTATCAGCTAAGGAGATTAACTCTCTGAGATTCTCTGCCATTTCATCCGCAGAGTTACCTGGGTTGTTTGAATTTAGCTGGGAGCGAATAAAAGCACAGACTTAGTCAAGATTGGTCCTTTTGAAGGATCTCAAAATTTCAGTTTCTGAGGGAAGAGGAGGCCATTTCACGATATAATCGAATCCAATGAGAATGTGATCACTTTTGCCGAGGGACGGCAAGTAATGCATAGCAGCCGGCGGAATGCCGCCCGGACCTGGGCGGTAAATGGTTTTATACAGACTAAAATGGGAGAAATATCGTTGGGGAGAAATGAAACTGTAGACAGAGTCTCACTGGGTAAACATGAAGGGTGCATTCCGGGAGTGGGAACACTGGTCGTTAGGGCTGAAATTAAAAATGTGTTTAAAGCTTCAGCTATTTCTTCCGGTTTATCCAGATGAGAGTTGTTAACAGTGATGAAAGTTATGATCTTGCGAGGTTGGATTTTTTTTCTTTCTCATCAGCCTACTCAGGATTTCCGCCTTCTTGGGGTGGCACAAAGCTTGTGATTCTTGCTGAGTAAGCATGAGTTCAGTTTGTGGTTTGATTTTCGCTGACAGCCGGTCCATTTGGATATATACCGAAAATTCCCGAGTTCTGAGTGCAAGTCGTTGAAGTTTGAAGGGTTTAGATTTCATCCGCGAGAGTCTGTTTGTTCTAGAATTCGTCAGTGGTGGCATAGTTGGGGTGAAGGTGTTTATAGACTGATTGAGAATAGAATATAGCTGATCTGCTACCACCTGAGGATCGGGCAAAAGAAACGATGTCTGCCAATTTTGAGATCTGGATATGTTTGGAAGGCTGCTCCAGTGAGCTAGGTGATATGGCCTGGCGAGCGGTACGGAGGAAAGAACGATTTTTGGTACAGAGAACGCGCACGAGATGGCCACCTGGGGAAGCTATCTCCTACAGAAGTGGTTACCATATTAAGCCCTTGAGAAAACAGAAGATCCAGAATGTTGTTTCCTCTAGTAGGCGATTGAACGTGTTGAGTCCAACCACCGAGGTGTGTACAGGTAACGAAATCCTGACAACATTGTGGGCCAGAGTGCGATGGCCAACACAATCCTGGAGCTATGAAATCACCTGCAATCAAATTGTAATCGATGGGGTAAGTGGAGGCAACGTGGAAGGCGTCAATAATAGGTACGATATTGTCCCCGGTTGATTCAGGTGATCGATAAATGCTTCCCAGCGAGAGTTCTTGCGACTGCAGTTTAACTGTTACCCAGACTGAGTCATCAACCGCGTCGAGGACTGGGTGTTGCACTAAAGAAACAGGAAAAGATTCTCTGCAGTATATTAGGCAACCCCCTCCTCGACAATGTATTCTAGAGTTGCTGAAAGCCTTGTAACCAGATATTGTGAAATCTGAGTTGGGAGTGTTTGCGTTAATCCACGTTTCCGTGATGAGGATGAAATCGTACTTAGACACAAGTTCCCGGGCACGCAGAAGGTGAATTTTTGCTGGTAGTGAGCGAATACTGGTGACGAGAACAGACGTACGTGTCGTGCTTCTTTTTACTGTCTCAACAGGCAGTTGTGCGAGCTTTGGGGCTGGAGGAGATAGAGGTAGTGGAGTTGCTAGTCCTGGTACAGATGAAGTGGATGGGGCAGTCCTGGGTAGATTACTGTGTGTGTAAGTCGAGGACCAATAGAGGGACGTTTGGTAAGTATCAGAATGAACAGTAAAGATTGGGAAAGTGCTGGTAGGACAGGTAATACTATCGAATTCGGTGATTTCTGAGTTTGATTGGATCAACCAAGAAGGCAAGGGGAGCTTCGTCAAGGATGAGTGGGGGAGTCTGAAGCGAAGAACCAGTGTGGAGTGGATGGAAGTCAGAAGTATGGTCTGCAATTATAGAGGCGGAGCCTCGGTTTGTGGATGAAATGCGAGTTGGTGGACTGATGTTTATACCACCATTGGGGAACAGGTGAGGACGAATATTCTGGGATAGAGCTATGGTATGAGGCCATGTTTCGCCGAAGGTATATAGTGAAAAAATTGGTATTTTGCGTCGGTACTGAGTAGCCGTGGGATATGCCGCCGGTTGTCTGGGTAAAGTAGGAGCCCGATTCGAACGGGTGGTTGGTGGTATACTGCCGCTGTCGGATTGAAGTGGTTGTTCCTGGGGTACAGGTAGGGGCAGCAATGGGGCGAGAGGCTTGAAGGAAGGTCTTGTAACTGAATTCAACCTGGTGAAACATTGAGCGAGTACAACGAACGCTGAAGGTGGTGTGCTGGAAAATGAGAAGGTTCGAATGGTGGTGACAGAGGTGGTGGTGGTGTGAATAGGGGCAAATTTGCAATACGGTGGGGCATCGGAAGACAGGACGAAGGTGACATACGAGTAGTTGGTCGCACCACGTTGGGGTTGGCTACATGGGTCCTTAGATGTTTACTTAGGTGCACAGGTAGAATACTGATGGAGGGACCGAGGAGTTTCGGTGGGTGTGCCGGTGATGGAAAGGGTTGGGCTCAGCTTTGTTTGGCGCTTACACGAGAGGCCCTAGGCTGGTTTATGAGGCAAATTGGGGGCAAAGTGATGTCGATGCTGCGATGATCTATGCCACGGGAAGCAACAGGGACGGGGGAAGAGGCTGTGCTCGATTTCGTTGGGGACGTGTTGTTGATGATTTGTTGGTACGGGGTGGTGAGTTGGAAGCAATCACTTTCTCGGCTTGCTTGGAAGACAAACCAATAGCTGAGCGATAGCTGTCTATGAGAGATGATTGTTTCGCCCGGCTTTCGGTATGTCCTACAGGTAATGGTGGAGATTTGGTTGTAATGTGGGGCCGTTTGGATGGGCGCTGAGGAGTTGGCGACGAGCGCGATATATCGAGGTCTACATCCACTGGTGGTGCTTTGGTCCATGGTGCGCGTGTGAAGGGGTCAAATGTGGTGGGTTGCTGAGGAGGGTTGGGCGGCCCCGGATCAGGAGATTGTGACGATGAGGAATTGCCGACTACCGACTTCAGGACTTCCCTCCGCAGTGGGGTCTTGTCGGAAACAATTTTTATGCTTTTGAATGGGGTGGCCTCAGCGATAGCCTCTCTCTTTCTGATGAATTCCGTGGCAATATGTTCCTCGCGGAACTGAAACAGAAGTGGACACGTACACAACTGCGACTTTTTTCTTAGTCGAACGCAGCCAAACTCGTGGTGTGACATACCGCAGGCTAGAAGCAACGATTGTTTAATCGAGGAAGGTGGAAGACTGTCCGGAATATTAAAGACCACAGCATTCTTGGATCTTTTAATTCTTTGGTGGACTTCAGAATCAACTGAGTCCAGAAAGCGACCGGACATTAGTAAACTTTGGGTGTTCGGGTGTTTTGAAGGATCCACGATAAACGCTAGTGGTGACAACGCGATCAGAGCAGTATCCATGGTACGTAACCGTCCTTCGAAGGATCCTAGGTTTCGTTCTAATGCCCTAAATCTGATACCAGCATCACTGTGGATATCAGCTTGTGGTACCGAGTAAGGTACCAAAGCTGTGGGGAGTCGGGGGCGCTTAGTGCTTACGCACTGAAGACGGCTTGTTACTCGGTGGTGAAGGCGGACGGAATTCGCTTTGGGCATTATTTGGAAAAGTATTTTCATAGGATTGGAGTTAGGCGTGTTGATAACGGGGAACACTCAGATATCTTACTCTAGTAATTGGGAAAGCTATTCTTACACCGTTTTGTAGATTAGCTGGTTGCCTATAAGTTTAATGTTCCGAAAAAAATCCCCGAATTATTTTGAGTTGTGGGGATACTCCTAGGAGCTTTTATTCCTAATATCACCTCAGATAGCTTAGTGGAAACTAAACCGATAACAGCGCGCAAACCGACGCGGTGTAGCGCAGGCTATCAGCAGGGTTCACTGAAAGGTGCTGTCTGGTTTGATGGATTGGACTTGCTTCTCTAGCACTAGGGTGGCGAACTACTGGGGTCGATTGACAGAAACGGTACTAGAACTGCAAGCCTCCGAAGGAAGGTAACGATGAATGAAACTACCACTGTGGGATATGAACGGGAACCAGTGAGTAAGGTCACCGAACACATCACACCTCTAATTATCAATGATATAATGGCGGAATTAGTCCGCCACTGTTTCCGTTCACATCTGCCTAAATGTTGAGTCTCATTTCAAAATTTATACCCCATAGTATTGGAAAAACAGTATTTTACGGTAAATGCTGCAGGGCCTAATAGGTCGTAAAAATAATATGAAATTGGTCTACTAACATTTTCTTATGCATCTGCCATAACGTACATTCATGTCACAAAATGGATGCCTATTTAGAGCCACATAAATTGCAGAATATGAAAATATGTCAAACTATCGTTCGTAGAGGTGGTTCCCCAGGAGCAATACTAGGAACGCTATAGAAATTCCTTCCCCTTCAACCTTTACAACTTGTACACTGGAAGGGCCACTGTGCCATTGCCCACACGAAAACATCCCTCAGACTTAAGCGACTCTTCGCAGAGGGATTTAGGCCAAGCTTCTCAATATAATAATAACTGGCCAACCTTTACTTTTCTAGAGGAAGGTCTATAGTTATAACAGCCAACTCATAAGTCTGCTGCCTTAAGTAGTCTACACCAGGAATTGAGTCACTAGGCTGCATCGTCGCAAGTGGCTGCTCATTAACCGAAATCCCATGAGGGGATTTACTAACGTCTCCGGTCATTAACTCGACTAACGTCCTATCTGTCACTCTCACCGGGCTATATATATATATATATATATATATATATATATATATATATATATATATATATATATACCGAAATCATCTCGCTGGGTATGAAGAAAAGGAATCTAATTATATTCCCCCCGTGTATTACCTGTCTAATTCCTTTACCACCCAGTAATTTTTTTGCCCTTATTACGTTACCACGATCATCGTGACTTTGACGAACACGTATAGACCGAAAGTCCATGCTGTTTAGACGCCTATTGAACATACGACTAGTATATTCCCTTAATTCAGCCGTATTATGGAACCTATCCATTGAGTCAAACACCATAGACTCTTGAAAAGCAGTCAGCCTTCGGTTGGCCACATATAAACCAGGATTGCCGCTTCGCAACACGATATCCGGTTCCTTTGGCGACCAGGGTGACGAAAGCTCCGCACTCCAGGTTTTTGTATTTACAATGAAGTCAAACAGTAGCGTACAGTTATTCTAACCTTGATCAACCTCCCCTTTTTAGGCTCCGATGGACACAACAGTATTTCACGAAATGATATTCCATTCCGTCGCTAATTGTTAACCCACGCTTTTTGGCCCGTTTCCATGTACGGGCATTGTAAGTGTAAAGGCTGGTACTTGTGCAACGCTGGAACTCTAGAAAATCGGTTGTGAATTCATCTAAATCATCGTGAAAGTCTTTTATCAACCTGGAAAACGTATCGGAATTGTCAACGGTCATGGTCATTCCTGTGGCCAGCGAGTGAGATGGGTGCTGACATTTTGTTGCGCTAGGCCTTATATACCAGTGTAAATTTGATGGTATAAACAATATTTTATAATATTCTCTGCCTTCGGTTACACCCAACCGAATTTTTTTCATCTTTTATACGTAATTTATTTCATCATGTAATGTCTATTTCAGCTCATATTACCGTTTTATTTGTGGTAGTTCGATCCTTGACTTTCTCCAAAGGAATTCTGGATGTTTAACTAGCAGTGGCCACCACCTACCCCTTGGTAATTAAACTGAGCTGAACCGAAGGTCGTTGTTATGACTCTGTTGTTCAAGCCAAGCGCGCCATGCTTGACGTGATAGAGAGACCAAACGAGAAGTACATCCTGCTGTCCACTTCTCTGGATGAAGTTCACCCACCAGAAAATGTACTGAATAATGACGAGACGTCATTTTGGGCAACGACAGGAATTTTTCCGCAAATGCTGGTTGTATCTTTGTCGGAACAAACCAAGATAGGACGAGTTCAAATAGTTTCCTCGTGTATCAAGGATTTGTGGGTGAGTGAAGTCATAACTTTAGCTCAAATAGTTTTTCTGGCACAAATGTTTCATATTAACGTTTCATACATATATGTATGAAATGTTAATATGTATATATATATATGCTAGCACAAAAAGAGAACTATTGATGTGCGCACAGAACCCACTTTAGTTGTGTTGTAAGGGCGTTTTCCTAATTCCATAGATTCATTAGTCTTTAATGCCCTGCACGGACCTGTAGCGGTGGCCGACTTCGTTCATACTTTTACCACGCTTATTGTCTAACTGAACGCTGACTGCCAAGAGTGATTGCCATTTGACCGTCGCTCTTGCGCACGCTCTCACGCACGCTCCCAAATGCACGCTAACCACTATCTCCCCCAATCACCTTTTCGTTCTCACAGGTCACGGAGAATATTGTTCTGGTGAACATATTCGTACAGTGCCGCACATTAGAGTAACGTGCAGGTGGTCCACGCAGTACAAAGGACCGAAGCATGCGTTTTCCAAGGAAACCGCGAAGTAAGGTCTAGTCAAACTTACAAACCAACCTTACGTCACTTTTGCTTCGTGTGACGCCGACACGACAACCAGAGCATCGCCTCCCGTGAGAGAGAACACGCACATGTAGCAACCCCAATGAGATCCCGATTGGGTCCCCATTGAGCTTTGATTAGGATTCGGCTGGGATGCTCTGGGTTTTGGTTGGAAAGCCCTTGCCTGAAGTCCGGATTTTAGTTGGGGTAGGAAATGCATCCTGGCGGGGAAGCAGTCGGTTCCCGATGAGGATAACCCAATGTTTTGGTAGCCCTAAAATGCTTTCCGAATTTTACCTGTTTTTCTCAAACCCGCCTAATTGAATCTCGGCAAACGACCTGTATTTCCCAGTTTATATGCTTCCCCTCATAAACTGCTGGAATGAATAAAACTATTTAGCCAAATGCATAATTAGAGTTATATTGTAAAAAATGTGTTAAACGGTGTACAGTTCAATTCAGGGGATATTTCCTTTGTTATGTTCTTTCAGAGAAGTTTGACTGACCTCTAGAATAACACAGGAAATAGAAAAAGAGAATAATCACGTGGACCCATGTATAAGGGTGGTGATAAAAAGTGGGTTTATAATGAGTATCCATAAAAGGATGTACCAAAGTTATATAGTTGCTAAATGTGCTTCAAAATATACCGAGTAGAATTACATGTAAGGTAATAGTTTGTTGAATTTTAAAGCACAAATTGTATGTCTAATGGTGTGTAACTTTTCACCTGGGTTTCCTGCCCGACGGTCTGAGATCCCTGGCGTTATCGAGCCAGTGTTGAACATGCTTCTCTATATCCCCGTCGGAGATATCTTCCAGCCATTTCCCTTTGTTAATGGTGTCTAATGTCGTATGAATGGTGTAAACGAGTTCTTTGGTCCTTCGTAATAATTGGACCACCTGCACGTTACTCTAATGCTTGACGCTGTACGAACACGTTAACCAAAACAGCATTCCTCAAGACCCGTGAGGTGAGAAGACAATCGGGAGAGAAAGCGGTTAGTGTATATTTGAGAGCGTGCGCTGAGATCGTGCTTGATTTCACGCTGGTAGTATATATATATATATATATATATATATATATATATATATTCTCACTAGGATATAATTTGATGCGTCAGAAGTGTGAATGGGTGGTCTTCATTGAGTAATTCACAAATTAGTCACAACTGTGATTTCTGTGAGTTGTTCGTGTCCAGGTCACTGCTAACCCAACAAACAACGAAACTTGCTGCGCAAAAGCTCATACTGATATTAACTAGTATGTAAATGAGCGGACAAAATTTCTCTGGGAGCACACAAAAAGTACCAGGAGGGCATGTATGATACAGAGCATTAACCTCAAAACCGGTCTCTTGCTCCCGAGAGAACTTTGTCCAACCATCTACATATTACTCAATATCATAAATATATAGCTTATGTGGAGGTGGAATTTTATCCGGGAGTGTTTCACTGTCATTTGCAACTCTATAGCTAGTCATGAACAAATCTTGCGTGGAGCGACCTGTGCGACCGCATCATTCTGGTTAGTGGTTCCGCAACCACCCACCATGTCATATGATGTGGTTGACTCAGTTTTGAATGCTACAAACAACAGGACTTGCTTGGTGAATGAGTACGACTAAGTCTTATATATTCGAACATTTCCGTGGTGCAGTCCACACGAACATCGCCTTTACGTGGATAGTTCCGGCATATATCTACTTTATTAGAAGACACGTTGGCTTTCTCTAACTTCAGGCATTTGCGGCACCCATGTGACATCCGATTGCCTGTCAAGGGTCGAGCGTACACTGCGATGGTTAGGTCCGTGCTCCCATACGGCTGGGAAACATGGCCAATAAGGGTAGAAGATAGACCAAGACTGTCGGTGTTCGAGCATGGATGTCTTCGTAGCATTGCCAGAATATGGTAGGGACGCCGTGTCAGCAGTGCAGAGATAAGGCGTGGGGTGTTAGGACCCGGAGGTCATCCGCTGGATTAAGTAATGAATCTAAGAAAGGTAATGCGGCTGTGACATGTTTAACGCATGGTTATCGATAGGCCTCCTTGGTCTGCGTCGTTTTCCGAGGCAGGTGGTGGTTTGAAGGTAGGTCGAGGTGGCCAGTCCATGACATGGCAAAGGCGTATGAAAACGTTGACCAGTAGACTTGGCCAAGTAATATGTGTTAGACTTCCGAATTTTTATCTATGCTACCCGTTTACGAGCTGCTTGGAGACATTACGCGATTTGGATGGGTGTCGCAGTCAGTGGCGTAGTTTCATTCGGACTCTTTCTTCGTCTTGGTGATCTCAATTTCTTACCTAGCTTTGAGCTCTTTTTCACTCCATGTTTCTATTCATTTTGCCCTTGAATCGATGCTGCTGGAAGGTACCAGTCGAAACCAAAGCAAACCAGTGTGAGGTTTATGGTATTATGTTATGCACATACCGCTTGGATGAGTAGTATCTTTGGCGGGGAAAAAATATGGACAACGAGCGTGATGATTTCTTACGAAAAAATCACAGTAAACTGAATAAAGGCACATGAAACAAGTGACCAAGTCCTCTGGACTAGTGAGTACTAGACTACAATACTTTTAGTACCATTGTGGTTCCTGGGAGATGACCAAAGATGTTTGCTGTACGATGTGGAAAAAGGTAAGAATCTGTAGTATTTATAACACAACGTTATGGGTGAAAGATATGCATTCAGTTGAGGTTTCGGGTCACCTTTTTCATCTAATGACCGACAAAGCCGTGTCATTGGCGTTCCAGTCTTATTGTTTAACAGACCGCATGATAAATCGCATTTTTTGATGTATCCGTATTTCGATAGGTGTTGATACGTTGATTGCAAAAATTTAGCCGGTAGACTTGATCATGTAGAGCACACCAAGCTTACTGGTTGCGGTGCACAAGTGTGATCCGTCCATTTGTTTCAAACCGTCCCACTCATTCAGATGAGCTGTACATTCTGGTCCACGAATAATCTCAGTTCACTAGCGCAGAACACGTTAGTTTTATGGGAACAAAACAGTCACTGTCACCAATCGTTACAACAAAAACCAACTGGTTCATAATTGCATCAAGTAGTCCGTCTTCTGGTGGTTGATTGATGACACGGCCAGCTTTCACTTGACGGGAATCCGTTCGCGTCTTAAAGATCCGCCGCCTTGTTGCTTGTGCATCCTCCGGTACAACAGCTGACTTGGATTCTGGACAGGGGCTGATATACTGATTGCTGACCCGACATGGCTGACTACTGAACATGAGTCAGCACGTACCCTCACATCATTGGCTTAGGATCATGGGATACCAAGCAACACGTCACCTTCAGCCATATTTTGATATTCACTGGCTCCTTATTTAACTGGCATTGTCACAGCCAGTTATATGTTTTATATTCCAGATTATATCGCCTTGAATCGAAGTTCGTGATGAAAGATAGCATTCAGAACAACTGTACCCAGTTGAGCTGAAGAGGCTGCCGGTTAATGGTAGGCGTTTTTCAAGCGGTCATTACAGCGCACTTTAAAGGTCGTGGTCTAGGGGTTGAATACTGCCACCTTCGATACCTCTCCCTTTTGACAATCTTCTACTGAGTGTCACCCCACCTTCCTAATTTGTTGTACCATTTCAGTATAATAAAACTACGGAGACAGTAGGTAATTTTCTCTTTTCATTCAGAGTAATGTAGTCGATTACCATTATGGCAACTTCGAACCCTCCCACTGGATTTTCTGGGAGGACTGTTAATGTGCTAATATTTTCCAGTTTATCGGAATTCATAACACTTTTATTCTTTTCGTTCCAGATTGAAGTCAGTACGCAAAGCGAACCAGAAAACTTTGAAATCAAATCCGAGCTGTCTCTAGCTTATGCTGACGGACATCAGCAAGTCACTGAGATACCAATGCACGATTCGCCGCTACGACATTTGAGATTGAATATTCGTTCCGGCTATGATCATTTTGTTGCGGTGTATAAAGTTACATTTGAAAGAAAATAATTCTGTGATAATCATTTACTTGGGCTTGAGGTTTTGATTGGGAAGATTATTGCGTCATTTTGTTATGAATTTTAGAATGAATTGTTGACTTGAGATTTGGCGTATTAACTGTTTCCTGGGATTATCAAAGTATGGAACGCGATTCATTTATCATCGATGCCAAGCCTTTTCGAAGAACCTTCCACCCTATGAAGTACATCTTGAGAAAGGCGCTGTTTTATCGCCGCAACTCAAAATTTATGCAAGCGGTAGGCAGTGAAGAATACTGTCTCCGTTCAATGACAAAGATACACATTATTCGTAGTTTAAGTCATCGAGCAGTATCAACTCCCTAGTGATTCAGTATTGCATCTTTTGGCAATCATCAGAAATGCATATCCGGCAACCCAAGCAGAAAAAACTAACCAGTACGGAGCGCATTGTGGTCAGACAGTGATGATACAGTTGATAAAACCACACGAGGCCTTCCTCTTAGAGCACATCATAGTTGCCACACCCCAGTAACCGGATCGAAGTAGATCGTTAGTTGGTCTAAGTTACTTGGCGTAACTAGATGATGCGAGTCCTTTTGACAAGCCCTATCACTCTTATTCGATAAAACAACGGAGTGGCCACATTGTGTCAGGTTTCGTCGTTTAAATATCCACTTTGTCGCTTGGGAAGTTTCAGTGGAGATCTGAACCGAGGGTTCAACAATATGAAGTCGGCATATTATCGGTTACACCAGTAAGACTAGTTTGCAATGGTTCTCATCATGTCATCTCTTGATGATGAAACGGCACCCATCTGCAATGACGTTTGGTCCCAGCCCGTCGTCATCCGGAGTGATCTAAGTCACGATGCTTGTCTTTATGAAGACTTATGGTGAAAATTAAGACAGCTTAAGCACTTTGTAGAGCTTGTTTGCCTTACTATTTTCAGTAGCACAAAGTTTATTTCGTTCATGGAATAGCTAGTTATTCAAGATGAAGCTTCAAAATGAATGTCAGTGGTTGCATTACGTTTTTATAGTTATGAGCCTGGCTGTTATATTCGTGCTTTGACGTGGCGTGATGACTTAAACGACGCTCAAAAGATAGACAGAGATTTTAGTCCCGGAAAATCGCTGTTCACTTTCAAGGTAGATTTATACAATATTTTCCGTAGTTTGAGCATTGCGTCGCAGTTCAAGAGCCATCCATCAGCATCTCTTGGAGTGGCTGTCCCACACCTTGTGTAAACAGTGGAATGTGGGATATTTTGACTCACGTATCTAAGCAGATAATTTGGCGAGGATCTGAACTTCCGAAAGTGGTTTAAGCTAGATTTTCGGGTGAACACCAACGTGATAGCACCTTAAGGCCTAAAGACTGTAAAGCCAAAGGTACCGTATATGCATACAGAAATATTCAACAGCGGTGGCGCGTGACTGGCGCTTTTCGATTTTGGTAAAGTCCAGGAACTTGTTTTCGCCTACTCGGGGCACGACGTGAAAAAGTTGGCTCGATATGCATAAATGGCTTAATTACGTGATGTGACCTAAGCATCCTGCTGAATGGTGCATGAGACTGTGACAAAGAATGATTAGTTTTGGGTAGTTATTGGTCGTCTGATCAGTTTCAACCTGACATAATAGTGTGATAATCAGTAACTGTGTCATTCGCAGAAAGAACGAGTTAGAATGAAGATGTCTACTGAGAGAGTGCTAGAGAAAAAATAAATAATTGATTTGAACCCAAAAAACAAAAATCCTATACGCAGAAGAAAAAACTATCAACAATGGTGATCACAGGCGCGTTGTACAATGTGCCAGAAACGGTGGTGATTTTAAGCTGATATCCGAGAATCACGGAATAAAAAATAAAAATATGCGAAGGCACTGCAAAAGCAGATCAAAGAACTGCGCTAAACGAGGCCCTAAGAAAAGGAAATTATTGGATGATATTATCGTTACACTGATTTTTGTATATTACGTTTTGGCGACCCTGCCAGTAGGACCGAGTAAAATGGGAGGTCTGGTTAATTGATTGGTCTTAAGGCGCAGTGGCTGATGGTGATATTTTGAAATGACCTGCGAGATGAATAGTCCCGAAGAACAGAATATTCCTGATTTGTGTGTGGTAACGGAGTGTATAACACTGTGGACAGTGTTTTTTCGTTGGGGGGGGGAGCAGTTCAGTGAGCAATAGAGTTCGATAATAGTAAGTGTGGGATCCTGTTAATACACTTACTGAGCCTGTGTGCTCAAAGAAATTTTCTTTCCTGTATTTTGCCGATAGAACACAAGCACCCCTTTCCCGCATCCCAAGGAGGAACACTGACCCCTGGATATTACAACTGAACATTGAGGACGAGAATCCTTCAATAACTATCACCCGGAATAAAACAATATTTCAGCCTGAAAGATCCAGGTTGGCCATTGGAACGACCTCTATTGATCTACTTTTTGATAGCCTTAGCTACACAACGAAAAACTTACAGTTCAACCGGATGAGTGTAACAGCATCAATGTCAAAACAAAGCGCGTCCAGTATGCAGAATGGTTACAAGAGCAAGGAAGATCTATGTTACGACTTTACGTTGACGGAACTAATTACAATACACACTTCTCAATCGGTCGGACGATCTGGTAAAGGAAAATCTTGCAAGTATTTCGACCCTTGGGATGCTACTTTATGAATGTCAATCAAAAAAACAACAACCAGATTTGTACTAAATTCTTGGGAACATGCTCCTCTAAAGTAAACTCTAAGTAGTTCAATACCGAGGTAGTGTTTATTTTCGACAGTACCACTATACATCGACGGGTATCTGAAGGTCGTTTCGCCGTTGGATACTCCATTGTTTTCTTCCGTATGGTCCACATTTTAACCCCACTGAGGAGGCATTTAACTGTTTTAAAAGTTCGATAAACTCTTCATTGGAAGAGAGCAAAGAAAAGCTGTTCAAAGTACCAGAAGAAGAGTCTGCCGGGATGCGTAGGTTTCCTTTATAACAGGAAGTTTGTCATAAATCGTTTCACAACTGTAAGTGCTTTCTATGGTAGGTACTATTTCACATCCATATAGTCATGAAAGACCTTCTGAGTTTGAAGTTGTTTATTTTGTAAAATACACGGTAAAATTTATATTTTCGCGTAAAATCCATCCATTCATGATGGATGGCCCTTAGCCTACGGAGTGAGGCTCTTAAACTACGAAAGTACTGTAGGGTGAATGATTCTATTCCAGTTGGAAAAAAATCTTCTAGTTTCAGCTATGCGGTTTAGATCCTACTAGTGCAGGTTAACGCTGTGCTCTGACTCGTTGCCACGACCGGCCGGTTGATTAGTTACGTAGTCCTTCATGGGAAGGTTTCGTTAGAAAGTGTGTTACTCAAGTTGTTCTTCTGCAAGAACATGCAAAATAACTGAAAGTAATAGGTAGACTGAAATCAGAAAAATCAACGATGTACTATAAATTCGTGAATTAGGATTCTGCAACAGCAAGGAGACTTTTAAATCTGCCATAAAATCAAAACCTCACAATATATCTATCACACAGCAATAAGAATGGTGGTCAACACCACAAATAAGACAGCAAATATTTGATTATTCATATTTCTGGTGAGTATTCTGACTCACTATCTGGCTATTTACGACTGAAATCCTTTTAGAGTCCTCACCTTGATATGTCTGTTGAGCAGCAAAAAAATAGATTTTTTTCTTTTTCCGGAATGTTTATTACTTTGTATTACTTAATTATCGTTACACGCACTGATCAGCCTGCTGGAGTGAATCTTATTTTGACCGAGGCAATTTGGGAATGTTTTAAGTTTTTAAACTTCTCTGACAGTCTCTAGTCATTTCAAGTTTATCCGGTTTGAAATCTCGGATCTTTCAAAAACTAACCTGCTGTCACTATTTCTCGCCTTTAGGATGATCCCGTCAGAAATGAAACTGAATCAAAACAGAAAAGGTTATTGGACGGAATAACCAAAGGAGCCAGAGGAAATACATGATGATGATGGAAGCTTCCGAATGCGATCGTGTTACCGCGTCTTTATATGCGAGGTCGAAAGTGTCTAAGTAGCACGTAGATAGATTTGCAGACCCAACTAAGGAGCACTGACTTGTCCAGTACACCTATGACACGGAAGGACGGTGCACGTCCGCAGGAGATTGCACGTATGCAATCTGTGGGAACACAGCATGGTACATAATTCCATGAGACATGAGTCTACGACTTCTCACATATGCATCAACCAAAAACTGCTATGGCCCACCTTTAACTTGCCTATGCACAATAAGCGGGATTTTCACACTTTGTGTGCCGGATTGGCTAGTCTGAACAAGTTTTCAGCAGCTATCCCCCACGAATGACAATCGTGATGCTGACTGTTTGCAACAGTTACCATTGTTGAAGGTGATATTGTTTCCTCTAAAAAATTCTTTTGTTTGGTAGAAATTAAAACGGAAAAAGGCAGGAAAGCGTTCAACATACCATATTATTCTCTGTTCAAAATCCAAAATTCAGGAACAATCGAATCTTTCCTTGAAAGAAAAATACATGAAATAGGCAATTTATGAGTTGATATATTAGGAATGTCACCAAAATCTAAATCGACTTTTAGTATTTCAGGATTCTGTAGAAGTGGCATCTCACTATATATATATATATATATATATATATATATATATATATATATATATATATATATATATATATATATATATATATATATATATATATATATATATATATATATATCGAAAGAAATAGAGTGAAAGAAGTGGTACACATCAGAACGATTATCTAAGGTATTTAGACCGGAGAAAAATCTATGATTTGTATTATTGGGACAGGACTCACTAAATGAGTCAATTAAAAGTCGGTATCTCCAGTGCGATAAGACCTGAATTTGGGAGTTGCAGATATCGTTTGTGACGAAGTCATCTGATTTGGTTAGATAGACCAAAAAAGGGGGATAAGCATGATTGTTAACCCTGTGGGTAGATCCAATTAGATTATTATGTCACAACGTGAGTAGAGCGACGACGTGGACTCTTGACAAAGTTCAGTGAACAATGTTCAATTACAGATAACCGGTTGGTGTGAATAGATCTCTTGATGTGATCCGTCAGAGGCCGTCTGAAATTGGGTGAGATGCAATGTCTAAATAGAAGCGCACATGGAACTTCCTCATTCAGCTTCCATATGGTTTCGAACAATCAACTGCCTACTACTCAAAACTACAGTAGTAAGCACATCATATGGATTTTCTTAGAGCAACGAACGTACTTGTGCATTCCTCGACGACACATGAAAATAACAGAAGTTTTATGCCCAGTTGAAAAATTGACATGCATAGAAATACATGGCTCTATAATCTACCGTGGTAAACTACATTTGAGACCCCAGTAGATCGGCGATCATAAAATGTCGGCTACAAAACGTTCGACTGTCAGTCCCTTAGGCTAATCATTTGGTTACCCTGATTAACTCAAGAATCGTTCATTTCACATCAGTACTATGTACCGAATGCCAGCCATCAAGACGAGACTGCAGCTCGGCGTGGAGTGATGGCTTGCAAGCCTCCATGACCCAAAGAGCTATGCACGGTGGCTTCATTAAGCCGGAGTTGCAATCGTGCCAGATATGCTGATGGGCAGAGGCCAGACGAAGTCCATTCTATGAATCATTTGATGAACAGCTTACGGTTCTAGCCACTGTGTCCTTGGAGGGGACACTCCGGTGAATAAACATGGTAGGAAACAGTTTGCCGGTCTAAATTCACCATTAGATGAACATAGGAGTGGAGTACATAGGAATTCTCTCGATAGTGGGAGAAGCCATCGTGCTTCATTGGGCAGCCATCTCCCTCGTAAGCTGAGCAGTCCCCAACCAAATGGATGCTTCCGGCCCAAGTTCCACTTGCTCTACTGGGTGTATGGGGCTAAGAAATGAATCCGAAAAGTGGATTGATAACAAAATACCAACGAAGACAAGACAGAGTACGTTCAACAATCATGTCTCACATGACAGCCAGAAGAAATTCCTTCACGGGTGCTTCGGTCACGTTTGCTCGCGGGGTTACCGCCCTACTGCCTTGTGGGTCAGACATTTTAGTCAATGATTCCGGGTAGGGTTCCTAAAGAAAAAATCCTCCTCTGATGTGTATGATTTACCGAGAAACCTCCAGCATCCTTCCTGTTAAGGCTCTTTACAACTTCACCCCTCCTAAATGAAGATAAATGCAAAACGCCACACATAATCACCACTCTGAAAAAGGTACTGGTTTAGGAATCCTACATAAATCTAAAGCACGTCTTAAGCCCACTAACTCACTTTACTTGGCTGCCTTCAAATTTCGCGCACTACGTCAAATAGGGCAACAGACTGCGGTCACTAGAAGTCCTGAAACCTTCAAAATAGATCCAAGCTACGTCTGCATAATGCTCATAAAGTTCTTAACATCTGTGATCATTGTTCGCACCCCAAATGCCATCTCAGTCTCTTGCTTTACTTATGGTGTGTCGGGTGATCCGGTGTCTAATCCTCGTGGTCAGGCAAGAGTTGGGATTTCTTTGAGCGTGGTAGCTGAGCTTGCACTCCTGGACTGGATTCTAGTCAGCCACCCTTTGTGTGCCGTTCAATTAGGTGGTTTTGTACATGTCAATAGAAACAAACTGAAGCATAGTTGCTTACTTGTTGTGTCAGTGAATGTGCCAATTGATTAGAGTTCCTCTGAGACCAAATGAACTGCTTCGAAGTGTGGGTTTTACGGAAGTGATGGTCTTTGTTGGGGGTTTCAACACCTATATCGGCCGTTCGGGAAGTTCCGAAAGGGACATCGAAGGCCCGTTTGCTACGTCGGCCGATCGCACTGAAAACAGCGATCGCCACATTCATCTGTGCTCCGATCACAGATTATCTCTGGCGAGTACGAACTTCTGTCATTACAGGCGGCGTAGAAATACGTGGCGTCCTCTCACATCTTCACAAGGTGGGACTCAGATTGACCATATTGTGATTGGTCACTGCCGATGTGGATCAACTGGAGATGGTAGTTCATTTTGGTCTATGACCGTGGAACCAGATCACGTGCTCTCTTCCGTGGTCGCACCAAAGCCAAAACCACCGGGCCCGAGACGTTGATTCTCCGCCTCTCTCTGCACTGACGATATCACCTCGACTGATGATGAAAGGTCTACGATCTAAACGCCAATCTCAACGATAAGAACATCATGGCACCCAACACAGATATTTGAATCCTTTGATATATATATATATATATATATATATATATATATATATATATATATATATATATATATATATATATATATATATATATGACTGTCTTGACAATGATCGATGTAACTAATCTCACACGAGGATAGGGCCATCTCAAGAATGAACTCAGCTAAAAAATTGAAGAGTAGGGGCGAAAGAGGGCAACCCTGACTAACACCGCTTTCCCTAGTGAACTGGGGTGAAAGGTCAACGTAAGCATGAGCTTGACTTTGGCTGTTTCCATACAAACATTGGAAAAGAGAAATGAATTCCTAGAATGAGAGGCAGCGCCAGAGAACCCTGCGTTCGGCTGAGTAGAATATTACTCTCAGATCAAGATAGAAAGATACTGTGGGCCCAAGGAGGTTGAGTCTGTGCTCCAAAATTTGTCGAACTGCAAAGACGTGGCCGATACAACTCCTACCGGATCCGAAATCGGTTTGATTTTCAAGCGAACACTTTTCACGGGTGCTGGCTAATCCATGGAGAATAATCTCGACGAGCACTTTGGATGCGATACTTACTAATTCTGTGGTTTTCACAAGAGGATCTATTACCCTTCTTTTAAATCGGCACAATCACGGATCTACACTATTCCATGGGAATCTGCCAGTATTTCCAGATTATCCTGTAAAAACGTTTGCTAACTCCAAAAAAAGCCTTATCTCTGTCCCTGAAAAAAGACGGAGACCACCCATCAGGTCCAGCGGATTTGTATCTTTTCAAGTAACCTACCTCCAGCATAACCTCCATTTCTGACGGAGGGGTGATATCCACCTGTACCTTGTCGCTTGCAGGTATATTCAGAAGGTCCACTGTGAAAGTGTGTCAACTGAATTGTACCTTGAAATGTTCCACCCAAAGATATGGACGATTTCCTTGAGAGTGAATCAGTGAGCTGCCAGATTTCTTGGATAACTCCGTTACACCAGGCTTCCGTGGACCGGTACCTCAGATAGAACGGTAAATGTTGCGAGTGCTAGCGATAGACGAAGCCTTCTCCATTTGTCCATATTCATCATTCCACCACTACTTACCGTCATTTCTCAGGCTCCTAATCAAGGTGTGTTTCGAATCCCTGCATAATTTGTTGAATGTGGCTTCCAAAGGGTCGGATCAGCGAGCATCTGCAAAGCAACTGATGTGGAAGTTATCCGTCGTATGTGAAGCCTTAAGTGACATGGAAGGCGACGTACAAGGCTTCCTTGGTCTGTTCCCAGCATTCATCTGGGTCCCGAACACTCGGCTTCTTCCATAAGTGTGTAGACAGCTCTGCCTGAAAAGCTGATCGTTAGTTATCCCTTAGAATCACATGTCAGGAGCTGTTCATCGGGTTGGCTGATTTTCACTCTAAGGGAGGTGGCTAAACCAGGAATCCAAATCAGCCACAGACAGAGTTTGAAGCATAGAGCATTGTACTCACCGATAACTGTGGAAGAGGGGTACCGGGCACGCAGGATTTTTCTCCTCATCCGAGGGGCATGTAAAGTGAACAATCACTAGCCTGCCCTCGCGGTTGCAAAATTGCCAGGTTACCCAGTCCAAAGCAGGTTTCTTTCTCAGGGGCCCAGAACCCTAGTTTGTAGTTATCCAGAGCATAACCCGAAAAGCAGAAGAAGCAAATTTTGGGGCACATTACCTGCTGTATGCAAATGTAAATTGTGACCGGCTCTTGTCAAAGAGTCTTCGTGGTGGGATTCTAACTCTTCTGTCCCATTTTTGGTATAATCGTGTGGCATTCTGTCTCTTCCCCATTCAACAGCCTTTTAATGGCAGCAATTCCTTTCTGAGATGTGGTGCTTCTAATAAGTAATGAAAAAGAAGGAAATAAATCAATTAACCTGTAGATTCCCTGTCCTGCGTTTCATGTCCAATCCCCTTTCGGCTTTGTTTCCTAAACCCTGAAAATCACAACTGGTGGGTCGTGAACTGGTTTGGTTTTTCGTCGATTTCAATGGTTTTTTATGTTGTGTAGGGAAGTGCCGCCGTATTATAGAAGAACAAATTTGTTAAAAACAAAACTGACAATAGGTACGATAGACAGAGAGAGAGAAGAGAAATTGTTTGCTTCAGGCTACCCGAATAGTTTTCATTCTTATTTTTTTCGAACCTTTGACACGTCGAAAAGTGTAGGATTGACAGAATTCTTTGAGAAGGGGCTGTCTTTTGCACAAAACGGAACTAATACAAATCAGTATGATTCTGGCGTGCAGGAAATCCGCGGAGGCTGGTGGATTGCACCACATAATCGAGGGTGGTTTCCATGAGCTATTTCGTGATATAAATGAGAAAATTTGAGAACAATAAAATGTCGAAAAAACAACAGGTGTGCCAAGTAATTTCGAATAGGTTCTATTGTTCTGTACCATGACCTTTCTGAATACAGACTACACCCGCATTTTTCTATATAAAAGTTGCACAAACTGTTGTTTAATTTACTGTTTTAAATATGTCATTTTGGAGATTTACATTGTTGGAGGGTTGCAGAATTGACGATTCTGTCAGATTATTTTTACAGATCATTGGAAGGACCACAGTGAGGGAAGGTAGGATAACATCACTGCCTTAAGGCAGCAGTTTCACTGCTGTTCACATCGATTCCATTTTAGGAATTCTTCATTCAATGGTGAATATGAAAAATAAAGATGTAGCTTTCTTGGGTTTGTATGTAAACTGCAAAAAGAAAAGAACCCTCTAGAAATCGAACACATCTACATCCTTCACGACAAGCAGAAAAGAACTAGGTGAGATACGGAGGATATAAAACTGAAAAGAACTTCTCAGGTGAACACTAAGCTTTGAGTATGTTTCAGCTTTAATATAGCTCATGAGAAATGTGGGTTTACAATGGACGTAACAACCAGTATGAATTCATACTGTGAATGACAAACGAGTGACAGTTGGTCCGTATTATTGTTTGTGATGCTAAATTTCCCACCAGGGATCGTTCTGGTGGTGTTTCTGGTCATCCTTAAAGCACCCCAATGACAGAAATACAATCTACTGTCAGCACGTTTCCGTTCATCGTTGATTTGTCATGGAAATGATATCCTCGGGAAGTATAGTAAAAATGGCTTACTTTTTTGCTATGTAAAGCTGCTAATTTTTTCTACCATTTTTCAGTTCTCTAATACGACAGTCAAATGTGTCCTGTTTGGGCCGATTCGCAAGCTGCAGGACGATTCATACTTTTATCTGTGACATTTATTTATTGGGGTATGAGCACAGCATTTCATTGGAGGCTTTGGAATAAGAGACTTCGTCCTTTAACTAGCACAGTTATATCTATGCAGTACAATATGGATCTCTACCGTCAATGTTCTTTCACTTGAAGAAATACAACCGCCATGAACATAAAAATATATGGGACAGTTGTTCTTAGGACAGTGATCCCATTTGGTGAATACAGAACCTCACAGAAGTCAAAGTATTGTCATCAAATTCCTGTATCGATCGCTAGCAAAATTGTTAAACTCAACCTGATTCAAATGTCCACCATAGTGTGATCGATTTCAAGGCAATAACAGCAAGTGGAATGATTCATGCTAATTTCACGTACCAAACTACCTTCTCCGTTCCGAGGCCGTCATCGTAACGTCACTGTAGTGTACGAGGACCAGTGTTTCTCTGAGAGTGGGGGGGGGGTAGGGGGAGGGGTGGTGTAGAGGTAGGGGGAGGAGGGGTAGGTAGCTCGTGTTCGATCTGAAACAGCGAAAATAGATGGAACTCCACGAGTTCAAAGCTCAGTAGGAGCATCACCGGAAAGCTCATATACACTAGCCGAATATCAAAATGGCTGTTCACAGCCTAGTCACTGCACAGTGGAGACGACATCAATTGTTAGCTATTAGGAAAATAACCATATTCCCTCTAAATACGTCACAAATATCGTTGAAAATCTTATATTCCTCTAAAAATATTGAATCGTCCGTTTCGATTTCGGCCAGTTTAATTTTGTCAGTCACAGTGACTTCATTTGTTTCCTACTTTAGCGTTATTTCTCCAGACCAGGTTGGCAGTGATCGAACAGGTGCACTTTATCCAGTGAAGCACCGTGCGCGGTATGACATGTTTTCCGGATCATCACTAAGCTGTTCAATTGCGAAAGAACCTCGTAATCTCCGACTTGCCAGTGGTCCTGGTAGTTATCGTGGTACACACCCCGGTGCAATTTTTGTGCCCTAGCACAAGGCCGCATGCTTTGTGCAGCTGTGGAGTCCAGAATTCGGACTAATGCTTCTGTACTTTTTCTCAGTTTTATAGTTGTTGTGAATTCGCGTTATTCTTCGTGAGTCAAGCCTCTCTTGACTGGAGATTCGGGTCAAAAAGAGTAACTCAGGGATCATTGTTTCCTATTTATTTTTGACAAATCATTCCTAGCGTCATTATTTCAACCGTTTTTTTAGACATCCCGCTGCACTTGCGCTCTATAGCATTCACACCTAGACATATTTGATGCTGATTTATTGTTTCATTGGTTTGATAAGACTACCAATGCCATTTATCGCTTATTTACCGACCAGTTCAATGCCATCCAAAATATATCTGCTTAGTAATCCCACTTTTCTTTTCCATTTGATGGTAATGGTGTGCACGATATTTAATTATGTCACCGGGACAATTGATAGAGGTAATGTTCGCAGTCACGTATTTTCTCAGTTATGTTTCCCACCATCTCAAGAGCACTGAACTAATTGTCCTGGTGCACTTTTCCCACTTATTTGTGTATACTCAGCCAGATGTATTGTTGTTTCTCTTTCTCAAGCTTACGCGCCCTTGTTATCTTCCCGTAGTGTCCATCAAATCTGGTAGACTAATTTTGATGTCCATCGACTGACTGACACGCACATACTCCATATCAACGTCCGATTGGTAATTTTCATCACGCTTGTCTTTGTTAATTCCACTCACGGAATTTAGATGACAGTCCTTCCGCTGTTAGCCAAAGGGGCAGAATTACGAGTATAGTCCCGAATCAAACCCAATGGAAACAGAGACCGTCTGAGATACGATTCTGTGGACAAAGTAGTCAATCATCAACGAGATAAATGATACGAACCTCGAATCTTGAGATATTTCGGTTGTAGCAGTCGTCCTAGGCCTTCTTCAAAAGAAGACGAGTTTTTCCATGGAAAAATAATCAATGGAACTGTGCAGGGTATCCAAGGATAACGGCCATCTCCTGGGAGGTTAATGTTTCGATTTCGGCTACTGATGACGATGGCTGCGGTTAGTTCTTAATTTTTTCCTGTGTCATCCGAAAAAAAGCCATGCAGGTTGTCTACAGATTGTCTTCTGATTACCAGAATCAGTATTTTCGAATCATTATCTTAAAAGTGCAAACGTTAACCCAAAATTAATTACACAAATACAATGATTCATTCAAACTGCCCTATTAAAGGCATTTCTACGAAAATGTGCTCGCTGGTGTGCGACGTACCAGGAAGGAATGGCACAGCGCGCACCTATGTTCAAAGGGTTTCGGAAAAATGGCAAAAGACACCTTTTGTTAAGGTGAGTCAAACAAGGACAGCTCAAGACTGTGTCAAGGAGCGTAAAAGACGGCCCTCGGCGTTGACCAGAACTCGAATGAATCTGATCCCACGCAATGAGCCAAACTGTCTTCAAGATGTGCCTAAACAGGCCAGAGGTGACCGTAGCACGTTGCTCAAGAAATGAGTCAATCAAATGAGGAAAGTCAGATTTACACAGAAGAAAGGGGCAAAGAGAACAGAGGGTTTGCTTTTCGTCGGACGAGCCATTGGTATTATATATGATATGCCAGTACGATATATATTATACGATATATATAATGTTACTTGGCCGACTGTCCTTAGGACTCCATCTTTCACGCACGAACCTCAGGTCATCCTATCAACCATGAACTCGGAAGCACTAGACTCGAGTTTCGCTCTTGTTAGAGCTCGTCAGTGGTGTATGTCCTCTGCCCCACCCAGAGTTTGAACCCGGGCCTTCTCAACTCGATGGCGTGTGTTACCACTGCAACACCCCGCTCCGGTCAATCTCACACGCTATTCGCAAGTAACTACGATATATATATATATATATATATATATATATATATATATATATATATATATATATATATATAGATGGATGGATGGGTGTGTGCTTCGTCAACGCGTGTTGGGCAATTCGGCCAAGTAAAGACAGCGATGCGGGTCAGACAAACATTAGTGCAGCAAAGGTCAAATTGATAACGACGAAGAAGTCGGTCCACATACCTGGATACATTGTCTACACAGACACCATACGCAGATCAAAATTACTCGGAGAAAAAGCACCATTAATTCGCTTAGAAGCCTAAGCAGAACTGACAGTCTTGTTTATAAGAGGGCTGATATTACTGACATACTACTGCCTTGTTTATTGAAACTCTGACTTCCACGAGTTGTACTCTGGGTTCCCCGATTCGAGTATAGAACTGTCCCATTACTGGTGTTATGGATCCGGGTAGCAATAGTTCGTATTCAGAAGAAAAATACTAATTCACAGTAGTTTCATTTATTAGCGGGAGGAAGTCGTTTGTCAAGGATAAGCCTTCCTCTGATGAGTAATCCATGAAACCAAACGAAAATATCACAGAGAACTCCAGAAATACAAAGAACTAGCTTAAACGGCTGATCAGAAATCAGCAGTTTGATCAGTATGCTTGCAATCTTTCTTCCTTTCTGTTGGTGATTTGAATTCCTCTGTAAGAACACACAATTACCACACCTTCCAGGAGGGTGTGACAAGGACACAAAACTCTGATCGGAATGATTCTTTTAGTTGACACAATTTGATTCACTCTCATAGATAGATAGATACACAGATGGGTAGAGAGAAAAAGATAGCAAGGGTTTATTCTAGGAATGCCAGTATGAGTTTAGAATTGTGCATTCCAAAAATTTTTGTCGAAGAATGTATGTACAAACTGACAGAGGACATACATCCATTGTGTTCATAAAAATGCTGATATTTCTTCCCTGGTACACATAACACAGCTGCACATAGGTAAAGGTTGCTCATGACTAATGGGGACCTATGAAGGGATAAAGTTTACTCAAAGATAACGAACGAATGATCATATCAGGTTTGGTAGCGTTCCTAATCGTAAGATACGAGCACACCACCTAACAGAAAGGCATCTCTCGACCAACAAACCGATAGGATTCGGTAAGGCTTCTCAGACGGCAGCCACGTGAGTTAGATATTTAAGTGGAGCAACAAGTGAAAATAACAGTGTGGTTCATACATATATTTCATAAACCGATGTGCATTTGGATGTAAGAGTGTGCTTCTGCGTATAGGTTTGCACGTGCGTAATTTCTTGGAAGGTTTGGAGCCATACATACGAAAATTCATATACGACGGAGGGTGTGTTCAGAAAGGAATGTGAAAATGTCACTATCCACGGATCAGAAATGGACTTGATTGTCATTAAACACGGAGAAAATCGACTAGATGTCAGTCTGAATTATATCGTACACAATCAATATATTATCCCGGGAGTATTGTATCTGATATTAGGGATCAGATAGGGCACAATGATGGACAAACTAAAGTTGACAAGATCTGTACATGATTGAGAATTCAGTACTAATTTTATATTCGGTGACGGAGAAAGAAAAAACTTTCGAAACGATTTCATCTGATAAGCTGTACTGCTCACTATTCTCATCTCAGGAAATGAAAACAGCAGTCATATTTGTAGTACACTGGATGCGGTATGGTTCCTCCTGGGTTTCACCTGCAGGATTTGCAAAATCACAGAGAGAAAACTCGATAAACTTGAACTCAGTAGGTGGATAAGCAAACATCAGCGTTTGCACAGACAAAGGAGGATGTGGCCATCTACCCCCGAAGGCGTCACGTATTCCTTTAGGCACCTAAAGCCACTACGGTTGATCAGAATTTTCGATAGCTTTCAAAATGAGCAACGAAAGTAGCCGGTATTTACTTTTCATCAAACTTAACAGAAGTCAAAATTCTCGTGTCTGTGGCATAGTAACCCTTCAAAGATAGTGACTGAAGAACTGCAGAGGTGATATAACGCAACCCTTTAAAAGCCAGCCCAGATAGCCCAACGGTTTTTTGTTTTTGCATGTGATTCACGATCATAAACTCCCGGTTCGAGTCCACTCTAGTGTTCGGTTGATCGGTACAACCGATGATCAGGAATAAAATTGGTTGCTACTGCGTGAAAAATCCCTTGATAAGTAATACAATCTTTCATTATTCAAAATAATAAGATTGCACTTTGAAATGCTGAATCTCGCTGACGAGTTATTAAAAAAAGGAAAAAGACAAAGGTTTCTTTGCGTTCAATCTCCCCGGTGTCCGACCTAAAATATTCCAGTTTATACAGGACGCTGTACATCGGATTACCAATGGAATCTACAGACGAATTTGCCAAAACGGAATTTCTGAAAGGGGCAAAAAGTAGTGATCAAGATCAACCGAGGACAGTTTCCGCTTCCGTAGCATGAATATTCGTAACTTGAGCTTGTATCCGCCTTTTCGTACAACCAGCATCATATATATATATATATATATATATATATATATATATATATATATATATGAGAATATAACATGTTACATCCGACAACTGCTCAGAGAACCGAATACTAATAACGAGGATTTCCCTCATGTCAAATTAGTCCATGATCTCAAAAAATGAATAGTGGCTTGAGTGCTTCACCCATAGACACGAGTTGAATGTTTCGATCTTGAGGCATTTAGTGGATTTTAAACTTGATTTGACATCAGTCCGAAGGTCAGAGTTATCGATTTCACGATAAGGTCAACTAGGCCTTTCGAATTCACTGCGATAAATACCAATGAAATCGGCACGGTAAACATCATTTCGATTAAGTGCTATCACGTAAAGACGTCGTATATGAAGACTCAATCACGATTACGGTATAACTGTAATTGTTCTCCTCATCAAAAAACCACATTCAGCTACCACTGAGAGGAAACGGTCCTTAGTAATAGTCGAACAATCATCAAATTAGCACTACTGTGTGTGCAACCAGTGTCACTTTGACAATAATTCAATGGTCCCATTGAAACTGTGTAATTTTTGTCGGTTTGAGCAACGAGATTGATTGAAGCATTTAGGACAAGACAGATATTCGTAACAAGACCAAATCGACTGGCTTACTAACGTTCTTGTGGTGATTCAAGGGTTTAGAGCGCTTTACTTTCCACCTCAGACTCTAGAGGTAGAATCCCGTTACTGACGGCCACTATGGTGGTAGACTGCACTCCCCACTGTGGTCTTGCTTGTTAGCGCAAATGATCTGTTAGGACCTTGAGTGGTTATCTACTCCAAGTCCAAGGCTCAAAGTGCCCGTTGTCCCTAATAGTGCTGAGGATCTTCAAAGATACAGAGTGTATCCCATCCGCTGAATTTAAGTACAAGCAGGTAATAAAAAATTTCGCAAGATTTACAGCCCTCCAAAAACTGACATCCAGCTTTGCCAAAATGTCGCATGACCGACTAGAATTTTACTAAATATAAAAGGAAACAGTTTTAATCTTCTTCTTTTGCGTTGAACTTTTAGCGCAGTCTTGTTTTTGTAGACTTTTGACAGTATGTCTGTTTGTGGATAGAATGAGTGTAAATCAACTGAGACGATAAGGGATTGAAAATATTCATTCGAACCAATTCTGTTGTTCATTTCTAGTATTACTGATCAGATAATCTAGTCCATCGACAAACAAGTGCGAGTGCAAGGACCCGGTCAAACCACGGCCAATCGATCAGTAACTGAGCATGTTGTTTTGTGGCTATGCGCATAGTTGACCAGCACACGTGTATTGAGAGGCATCCGGATCCAAGGAGTTTTTTGATTTTGCTTACATGCACAGTTCTCTGAAGGCATACAAAACCGGCAATTCAGTTGCTTTGGTGCATATTGCAGATTTCGGCAAATCTGGTTGAACAGATGATCACCCTTAACCAGTAGCAATAAAGCAACTCGTCTTTTCTCAACCACGTGAGCTCTTAGGGTCATAGGCCTTTTTATACTGCGAATTTCAATGAACTTATTAGGGTAACCACTTCAGCGGGGATTACGGGCTCTTCCTTTTTCTGCGAATGATCTGCACTGCATATCTTACGTGCTTTGTGGAAGAGGTTTGTGGCTAAACCCCGTTTTTAGACAGTTGATGCAAAACTGAAAAATTGAATGTTGTCTTTTGAGGAATAGCATTTTAAACTGTCCTATCTGCCCATCTTGCCAACAGGATATTCAGAGAGGCGAGACCGTTGTCACTATCCACTTCCTACGTTACTGATAAGTTGAGATGTGTTTTGTTTTATAGGTCGACAAACCAGGCGAAGTGTGCTTCTACTGTAAAAATAGAAATATAATAGACGTAAAGCGTGCTCTTGGCGAACGGAATAATGTTCTGGTTTGTTTTTGTCAAACATTCCCAAAATGATATCTGCCAGTGTGGGTCCAGAAGAGCTATTCATTGCAACATCATCAAACTGTTAAGTCAAACCGTATGTTTTCTGTACATAAGAGAATGAGGTCTGTGACTTATGTAAGAGGTATAGACAAGGTGGGATTGAGTGCTGAGATTCCCCGTATAAATAATCTACCGCTTCCCGTAGAAGTACATGGGTGATAAGAGAATCAAAACCGGAACGAAACACATTTTTTGTAACTCACGGATACCTGCTCTAGGATATCTGGCAGTTCCAATGAGTTCTTTCGACAATGTGGTGCCAAGTACTTCCTGATAGGCTATAGAATGTCTACCAACCAGCGTGCCAATTAGCGACTAACTGAGTTATGCATAATTCATCATGGAGTATCAACGCTCAGCTCACTACTGAAAACCAAGAAAGCAATGTGCAGTTGTTTCATCTTTCCACATGATGTGTTTATTGGAACGAGGAGCCTGGATCTTGGATAATGGAAAATCCACTTTCATCACCTTTGTTAGAAACTATCAGCAGTGCGCATCCACTGGGACTAAAGTCCAGGACAAAAGATTGTGAGTCGAACAAAAGACCATCGGGATAGCCAGGCTTGTCCTCTGCGTTTTGTTGGACTGTATGTTTCCTTGGGTTTTAATGGTGATTTGAACACTAATACTGTATACCGAGTCATGTTGTGCTAATCTAGTCTCCTACAAAAGATATGTTAACTGATGGTTCAATGAAAAACGGGTGGTCAGTGTAATGCTGCCATCGACTTCTGAGAGAAAAACTTCGCGAGAAGGGAAATTTACGAGTCATTTAGGTGAACCTATTGTATTATCCCGATTTGACAGCTACAGAGGTCTCTCGGGTTCCGTATTAGCCTAAGCCTTTACTGCAGGTTCTACAGCCTACAAAGCTGCCGAACTACAACAAAAGAGGTTTTGGTGCCTCAGTCGGTCATGCCTAAAAAAGCCTTACCTACGTTGCATTTCAAAGTTGGAATGAAACGACGCGATCATAGTGACAAAGAAAGTTCACTCTGGATGGCCTCGACATTCCTGTGCATTACAAAGTGGATAAAAACGACAGAAAGTTTCACTCTGGAATTCCTGTTGTTGGATCTGTGATGACTTTTTAAGAGACTGTGATTAAGATAGGTGATTAATGTATTACGACACTAACTAATTTAGATATCCGGTAATTCCGGAAAGATGGCTTCGCTCTATGTATAGCCGAAGCATCACCACTAAGTGACCGGCTGTGTTCGAGTGACAGAAAGCGAGGTTGGAACCCCTCCACTTTGCGAAGACTACTGTCGGTCTATCAGCATCTCTACCTCGGCTACATTGATTGAGTATGATGGAAACACGGTATCATTATTACGGGGTTTAGGCACTCGAACGAACTGTCACAGCACACTTCATTCTTGCTCAATAAACAGACTCATTGCCATTCCACGAGCAGCTGAGATTGACCAAACTGTTGAGCAGCTATGTTCACACTCGGTGAAATTAATCCTTTTTAATATCTGGCAACCAGACGAAACGTACTTGCCCAAGTAAAGCTCTTGCCTACGGCGATCGTTAAGCTCACCGGTCGAATGATGTTTACTCTTTGCTTAACCGAATATTTCAGCTGAACGTTGCACTACAAAAGGTACCACGTGTATTTGAAACATGACTGCGCTATCACTTAAGGTGTTCGGAAAAGCTTGTAACTTACCTGAGTTATCAAAAATGGAGCACACTGTTTTCTGCTTGTTTTAAGTCAGCATCTTTCCATCCGACGTTCGACGCTGAATTCTACGAATAGACACGAATAAGAGCTACTTGCGGTCGATTCCGTGTCAGCGCCAAAAAGGCTGTTTGCTTACCTGAGAAGGAGGACTAAGACTCACCCAAGCATCTCAACACTGCTTCATAATGGATTTATCGTGGACTCTGATTGCGATAATGCAGAACTATTGACTGGTCACTACGCTGATGTTTATGCCACGGAGGGGCCATCCTCACTCCAGCTTCCACAGAGTGCAGTCACCATGGAATGGAGTTCGTTAATGGTGGAAGAAATGACTGGGGCTTTTCGAGGGCCCCGGCCACATACGTCGCCTGGTCTGGATAGGGTCCATCCGCTAGTCCTTCGGGAACTAGCGGGAATTATAGCTCCTCTACTTAGAAGACCGTTTAACAACTCAATGGAACAACGTGAACTGCCATCCGAAAGGGGAAAAGCCGTTGTCATCCAGATTTTCAAGGGCGAAAAAGAGGCGGAAGCTGCGAATTAGTGACCAGTTAGTCTTACGTGTGTGGTCGGAAGACTATGGAACGCCTAGTATCGACGCAACTGCAAAGATATCTCGGTAGTCATGAGGTACTCATCCTCCAGGAGCATGGTGTCCGGTAAGGCAGATCTTGTCTGTCAAATCTTCTACTAGTACGTGAACATTGGGCATATGCTAGAGCGAAGGGTCACCCTCCGGACGATATCTATGTTGATTTCTGCAAAGTTTTCGACAAAGTGCCCCACAACCACTTGCTCAACAAGTTGAGGTCGTCAGGAGTGGCAGAATAAATACTCACGTAGATCGAGGACTTCCTGAAAGGGAGGTCCTACTCTGTGAAAGTAGCTTCATCGTACTCTGAGTGACATGAGGCCTCCAGCGGAGTACCATAAAACTCCGTCTTAAGCCCATTGCTGTTGATGGCTTTCATCAACTACCAGCCACAACAACTGGTGTCTCCTTGTCTGATCTATGCCAACGATCTCAAAATCTGGTGTGTCGTCAAAACTACGGCGGATCACGAGGTACTACAGGCGAATTTGGATATTCTAATGCAGTGTGGTCCAAAGTGTGGCCTCTCCCAATCAATGTCCAAAAGTTTGTCTAGTTGCGGCTAAAGAGATGGAGGCCTGAGGACACCTGCTATTTTCAAGGAGCTACTCTTTGAGTGCCCATCGCTGAAAGTGACCTGGGAGTGATAGTGTCCTTTAAGCTGAAAACCCACAATCACACTGACAAGATGTGTGCCTCGGCATGGAGTCTTTATGGTGCAATCCGTCGAACTTTTGGGAAGCTAACTTATGGTGCTTTCAAACTCATGTATACCTCACACGTCCTTCCTCGACTGGAGTATGGCGTAGTGGATACATTTCCCCGAACAGCTTCTGAATTTGCGAAGCTGGAAAGGGTGCAGCGAGTCGCCACTCGTCTCGTAGTTGGACTACGAGGGATCAGTCACGACAGGCGGCTGGAGTTAACCTGACTGTTTCTGGAGGCATGTCGAAGAGTGCAAGGCGACCTGATATGTATCCGGCAAATACCCCGGGGTGAAATGGACCCCGAGTTGCTGGTGGAATTCTCCATGCCTGGCCACTCATGCGCTAGCGGGCACTCGACGAGGCCTATAAAACTGCAGTCGACTGGGCTACGGTTGGTCTAACGCATTTCCAGGAGGGTAACCAAACTGTGGAACTCACTGGCAGCTGATGTGGTGGAAGAGGACAACTACAAACTTTTCAAAAGGAAACTTGATGCACATCTGACGGAGCCTTGGAGTGAATCCATATCGTAAAGACACAGCCAAGAGTGGATGGTGATGAAGCTCATACGGTAGGCGTCCCACTGTCTCTATTCCGAAAACACGAAACTTGAAAAGAGCGGAAATGACGACAGGATATTTCGAAGAACACTCTTTGTCATAGAGCGAAGAGAATAATTTCCCTGATCCCTAACCAAAACTTTGCAAATGACCCACGAATACTGAGCCGAAGAGAGAAAAAATCAGAATGTATCCATCAGTGACTGGCCACCTCGAAACACAATCAGGTCGATCAGATAGAAAACCGTCTCCTTATCGGTTTTTGTTCAGTTCAAGTAAAAACGTAAGCTAGCACAAGCATGCCCCACGGACAACCGATCCATCTCTCTCACATACACCGATAATCCTGAAATCGTACGCTTACACGCAGGGTTCGGTTTGGTTTCATTCCGGACTACGTTGACCAATCAGACCTCGTCACATATCGAAAGGCTTTTCTTGGCGTGATCCGATCGCACGCCCGAGTTACGCTTGTGCTTGTATTCAACACTGACTTATATGCTTACATCCTTGGTTGTCTGCTGTTTACGTGCATAATAATAAACGGAGTACTGATGTTACTTGAGCTACTACTAATTCCGGACAGAACAACATCACGATGAATAATGATAACCTCACAGCAGCTCTAGATGTACTCATTGTAAAAGTATGACCAACGCGGAGCTGACCAAATATGAAATTGACTGCTTTGATCCACTGTAACCCGATGAAAATTAACTCGAATATTCTCACAGTATGATGCTTGCACTTAGCACAAAGATGTCTATGTTTATGGATCCGGGTACCACATGCAACATGACTAGCAGTTTTTGGAAGGACCTCGTAGCATAGTTGCTAGAACGTGCGCGTTGGACAAAATTCGCACGTACTTTCGTATTCCAGAGAGAACCAGCACTTTGAATGTTTGTAGAACGTCGCGCGGATTAAATAATTCCCAAGAAAAAATAAATTATCCAAACTAATCAAAATTCCTCCTGAACTATTCAGCGTTCTTCCTAGAGGAAGACTAAATAAAGATTATCCTGAAATGATCCACGGCCTGAACCAAACGAGCTGCAAATAGACAAGTACAGAGAGTAAGATATATTTTCTGATCTCTTAAAATGATGCTGCTTCAGATTGTGACTAATGTTCTGCAAATTTTCACTAATAATGAAGGATTATATCCTACTGCGCAATGTAAGCTCGAATCCCGAGCAGATCGTGGCCGAGTGCTGCCCACTTTTCTGATTATTGCTTTCGCATGGGTGCAAAAGGACATGCTGTTTACTGCACTGAGACAGTGATCTGAGCGGATTTTAACGTGTCCATTCCGTAAATGCACATGAAGACAGAAAACATCAGCAGCCGAAGCTTAGTAAAAGCATTACCAGCGTTCGCATACTCCCATCAACCATGAGTCAAAGAAGCCGTTTACAGCCTGCGGAACAGTTGTCTTATCAGAATTAGACTGAGAATTAGACCGGTGAACGACATAATGTCACAGTTAGTAGGGGGTGTTAACCAGGCAGACGGTAGTGGGGAAATGTTCACTTGCAGGACAAATTCCAGCACACATTTAAACTCATTTTCTCTATAGATAGAGATTTACATGCGGTAGCTGTGAGTGGATTCACATAGTCGACTTTTCATGCAAGAGCAGTGCTGTAAAAGACTCTGTCGGTTCAATACCTTGTTCATCCTCACTGATGATAGGACATAACTATGTGGATTTCGGTAGAGCTTATTCGAATATAACGGTGTGGTTCTCCCGAAGATACCTGATATTTTCGAAATGCTTCTAAAGTTTAAAAGTTGAACACAACCAATGGTTTTTGATATGAGTTGTATGACATTGTATCTTTTAATTTTTCACTCATTTCCACCCACTTTAATGGTGATGGTTAATATTCACAGTCCAAATAAAGAGCTTTTGAAACCGCATACTTTAACAAAGCTTGAAAAAGTTTGTATACATGTGGTTTTGCTTTTTATTCGTCTAATTCTGCAGCTTTCATGGCATAGTTCTAGTACACCACCAAATGAAAGTTTTATTCGCATTCTTTTTCCCATCTGGACGGACTCAGGGGCACCGAGAGTTTCGTCTCTGACGGGCAATCCATGACTATCATTCCAACCCAAGAAATGGAGTAGCGGTCTCTCATAAAAGGCTTGCTGAGGTGTATCGAATGCGTTCAACGGAATGGCTGCCAAGCACTATTTTGTGAACACTTGACTTAGCTCTGCGTTGCGGGGGATGGGAATGGTTTTTCTGTTTTTACCCGCTGTCTGTTCCAAACTACAACGATTGACTGCAACTTGGAGTTTAAGATTTTCAGTAAGATCTCCTAGTTACATATCAGAAATGGAATTTTTCAAGCTAGCAATAGAAAAGAAAACCTTGTCCGGATATTAATCCAAGTGAACAATGTTCGAAACCACTTTTTCTTAAGTAAGCTCTATTTGCTCATTATTTTTTGGCAGCAGTGAAGTTACAGGTTTTCCAAATAAACTTTTGGCAAACGGTTAGTGATACAGCGATTGGATTACTTTACATTTCAACTGGAAATGTGAAGATTAACTTTTCACTGTGATAAAAGTAAGATGCGATAAGAATAATTTTTAAAAGCATTGGCATTTTGCATTTGTATGATTCGTTCGAAAAAAAAACAACCAGTGTCTCACAATTTTCATTCTAAGATAAAAACTAGGGACGACTTGTGCCTTCCATCCTCAGATCAAACTTGCTTTTACTCTTCTCAAAGTATATCAATGGTAATGTTAACAATATAATATTTCAGTTGAGCTGAAACCCAGAAAGAGACAACGGAGTGCGTCGAGACACGGTTTCGGAGCTGCTAAACTCCTTCGTCGTAGCCATGATTCTCGTAATCTTAACCCAGATGTTTGACAACAAATCTGAGTTGATCAAAATTCCTGCGGTCTTCATTTTTAACCACGATAATAACCGGTGGAATTTCATCATCGATCTGTGCTATCAGTTTGAAGTACATAATTAGACTAATTTCGATGGAATATATACTGTAACTTTTCTGTGCTCTGTTTTCATGCATGATCCACTGTTACCATGAGTAAGTCCAGCATCATGACGGTTTTGAAAACTGCGAAAACCGAATAATATTTTGTCCTTGTACCAAACTGTGATAAATTATACTGAAGAAGAGTTACCACCAGTGTAACAAATGACAAACAATGGTATATGAACTCCAAACCGGATTTTCATGAAATAGCTATAAAGTCGTACCAAATCTATTTCAGGTAGACAGTTCGGCTTCAATCTCAAAACTGGATAACGATGTTTATTTACGACTGCTTAGTAGCGGACTGATTTGTTGAAACTTTAGGATTTATGTGCTTATAAAGTGGAGCAGAACACTTCGTAATACCGATTGATCAGAGGAAATGATCCGTACAGTCGATCTTGTTTGTAGTTATTCTAAAAGTGGTATCCGTGGAGATGAAAGTATGGATTATCCATTTAAATTAAGCAGATTTTTCACCAAAACAATCTGACATTTTGGTTACGAATGACTGTGAGCTTAAATTTGGTAATCTAACGGGGCCTTCTTCTATCAAAGTGACAAATTCTCTGAAAGAACAATACATGGAGGCTAGAATTTCATTGTAATTTTCCACGCAGTACGCGGACAGAGAGCAGCTATTATTCATATAAGATTCAATGGTCAGGTCAGTACGACGCGGTTACTGGTACGAAATCGGAAGTAAGCTGGAAACTGCAGTGAGTGCTTGTCACTTCACAAACCTTTTTTACCTCCCACGATCCGAGTTGGGTAAAAGGCTGTCCATTCAACCTATCTTGAGCAGTTCTTCCACTGTACTCATCTCTGATATGGGAGGTAGGAAGACGTAATGGGTAGGACATTTCATTCAGCTTCCCAATTGCTCACTAGGTAGACCTGCAGATAATGATTCGACTTCGGCTCCCCATACTGCCCCACTTGTGATCCTCCGTCATTACAAGATATAAATGATGCGATCGAATGATTGAAGTCTCTCAAATCCCAGGTGAAGTTACAGTCCCTTCATAAATACATAAGACTTGCATTCCGGCAGTCACCAAACAATGTCATATCCTATTAAGCTTGATTTGGTAAATTGAAATATGCTGTTCTGATCGGAACACCTCATTTCTGCTTCCATTTTCCCAAAAAGGTGACAAAAAGATGCTCGGGAATGACCAAGGTGTTAAGCTGCTAACGTGGTTGCAAAAGCCGTCGCTCAGCTCGTGCTAAATCGTTTTGCTGCTTCGAGACGTACACGTACTCCAACCAGCAGGGGAAAGTTCCTCCCAGGCAGCTGATGAATCGACCGAATAATTATCCTCCGGCGGCTTTTGTAACGACGATATGAATTCCATTGCCCCACCGCCACATGCTTAAGGGACTTTCACGTCACCCCTGACTGTATAGATAGCAAGTCATTGTGGAAGATCATGCTTGCAGATGGGGTCTCGTTCAATCTGTTCAGTCCGGTAAAGTAATTTTAGGCTGGAACAAAAGCATGCTTTCAGGCTAACGGTGAACAGACTGTTTCATTGGAACTGAAGTCAGGAGTACGATAGTAGTGAGCGTTATTTCCTGTGTTGTTCAACCTTATTATGGATTGGGTTATGCAGTGCGCAACGGACAGCACTCAGGGTGTCTGAATTTCCACAGGCTGCAGTACTACGAACCTTGAATTTGCAGACAACGTAGTGGTGCTCGGAAAGGACCTGACCATCTTACGAGCGACCCTTGGTCAGGTTGATAAATACGTTTCAGAGATTGGTCTTGAGATCAATACCATCAAAACCCAGATATTCCTAATATCAGTTAGTCATGCAAATCGAGCCCTACCGTTGAATGACCGGCAAAAGATATCGTCTCGGATTTTACGTATCTGAACTCTACTATGCTGCCAATGGGCAGACCTTAGATGATGTCAGGTGGCCTATTTACACGACCCGAAAGGTTTCCATACAGCTCGAAAACACCCTCTGGCAACGGAACGAGAATGGTCTTGAAACCGAGCTACGAGTGTTCAAAGCAGCACTCTGACCGGTCTAGCCGTATGTTTGGGAAATCTGAAAATTGACAGTTGAAGCTATCAGGTGATTAGAGGTTTTAGATCACTGGTGCCTTAGATCTATTTTAAAAGTAAGACGGTATGGTGCGATCCCGAGTGAAACCATTAGACATCTCTGCCCTATCCCCCTTATTTCAACCGGCATACAACTACACCGACTGCAGTGGTTTGGACACGTCCTCCTCGACCTAACCACACCAAATTCAGCATTTTCTTGACACAAACTACATGCCTAGATTGACGTCGCCCACGAGGAGACAGTTAAAAACTTGACTGAACACCATTTTCGATTATATAAACCAGCTTGGCCTTCGTGTGATATGCTTCCCTCGTCGATGGAAACTGAACTGAACCGACATCTGTGGAGACCATTCCACTAATGGCCCAGCAGGATCGGTAGTGACTAGAGGAATCTGCGAGGCCGGCTTATCCTCCACAAGGAGCTAGCCGCAGTGAAGCAAACACAATGCGAAGATACAACCGAAACGGGACTCACTTTAATGGAATTGTGAAGCCATAATAGACAGAAATATTCGTACTAGCCCTCTATGACCTACCTCGTGTCAACGCTACATAAGACTTTCGTTGTCCATCTATGACTGAATTGAAAATTAATAACTCACTCTCTGGACACTGATGGATTCTCATGATGGTGGACATGCTGTCAGAAGGGATTTAAGTGAAACCAAGGCACCATCTGTTTGAGCAGTAATAAATCAAAATCTCTGTAACAAGAAAGAACGCAATAGTAATAATAATAATTACCTGCTTTTTATTCATAATACGTACGTGACACATCTTTTCAGGGAGGGGGTCGAGGCCAGCTTGTGGCTACCAGAAAAGCGATCGGTGGCGGTGAGGATGGTAGTGTTTCCGTCCAAGATGCACAGTTCTGAGGTTTGCCTTGCTGACTGTGTCTTTGTACACCGAACAATTCGTAAGAAGCCACGGGCGTAGTGAGTGGTTGAACGCATAGTTGATGTCGAGCGTTGGTGTTGCAAGATAAGACTGATCGAACCTCATTCTACAGAAAGTTTCTATTGTGAGTCGCTTTTATAAATAAATGTAACAAAAATGTCGGTACGCAAGACTGACAAGGAAAACAACCATGCACAGTGACTGGAATGCATAGTTACTTGGCTGAAATGATTTTTCTGGGTTTTATAACTATAATTTCCTCGGTACCGAAACCTTTTCTTGTGGATCTTAAGACCAATGGGTTGAATCCGGTCCAGCATGATCAATCAAAAGTTCGCAATGTTCTACAATCCTCCATTACAGTACAAGTACTCATAGCTTCACGTGAGCGGGCACCATGCAAATATCACAAAATGAATTGAAAACGACCACTCTGGGGGCGCATATTAATTAATAGCAGCATGTGACTGACACAGCTCTTGTGTAAATCAGTGACCTTCTCCTCTGGATTGTCAGATCCGAGCAGTTTTTTCACTAATTCTGAAAAGTTAGGATATGTCGACATTTGTGCTTAAAAATCAAATAAGACTGGGTTGTGTGTGTGTGTGTATGTGTGTATGTTTGGAAGGCTTTGCAAATTGCTATATCACCGGTTGACGAGCGATAGGACCAACATTTGGCGACGATGGTGTCCGTTGAAGATTTTGTTTTCCTACGTGCCCGGCTCACTGAGCATGTGATCATTGACCGATAAAGACAAATATTTCAGTGAGTTGTGAAAAACTTATGAATAAAACGCCTACTCAATCCGCCCTTTAAAAAATACTGTTCAGCCGTGCAGGAGGTACAGGCACGTGGTCACAGACTGACCCCTGGGAGCTCAAAGCGAGTCTGATTGGTCCATTCAGGTCGGGTAGCAGTGCCGCTTGAAATAAGAACCAGCTGATTTCTCTGAAGTGGATTCAAATTCCATTGAGTAAGTGTGTGGTAGCGAGATTTGATTCATTTCAGTTACCGACATTTTGCCGCGGTCATTTTGTATTTCACCAAATGCTTGTCTGATTTTAGGGGAGTCGAGCACTAAGATAGTGAAACTCCCTTCAAATCAAGTATAACAAATCCGTGGTCACTTTTGTCGAGCTATTGGTTTCTAACTATTTTTCATTGCATTTTTCACGTTGTTTTGTATTCCAACTCCAAAATACGATCCATTAAGTGAACTTTCAAAGTGACATTGCAAACAGATGTGAGAAGGACTTCAAGTCGAAGAAATATGGGTTTACCTTTTGAAACGTTATTCACTACTTGATTACCCTGTAACAACATAAATTTATTATTGTGACAAATGCGTGTCTTTTCTGTGTAATAACTTGAATTAAATCTAGCAGAGTATTCAATATCTTTCTTATTTTAATGAACCTATGTATTGAGTAAAAATAAACTGGCGAAATCTAAAAAACCATATTGCCGACACTTTTTTTGCCTGACAAAATGGATCTAAATAGTAGTGCTATTCAAAAATATGAAACTTGAAAAGTTTGTTCTAAATTGTCGTTTAAACGTGAGATTTCTAGTAGTGCTTGCATTCAATTGTCATACTGTCACTTTATATCTTCGTTATTTTGTATTATAAACGTGAGAGAATAACTTTTTTACTCCAGACTTAGATGGCAAAACGTAATCTATTTAAGCTCATGGCCGTGTTGTTGGGGAATGTGAGTACTCAGTGAGTTTACTGTCATGCCGGTACAGTTTCAGATTCTGCTGATAGATCATATGTCTAATGTTCAGCGAGTGGAACAGAATGGAAGGGAGTCAAAATGTGGGACTGGTGCGTCCGAATCTGTCACTGGGTCTTCACACTGCGATTATTTGGGTTTCATAGCCAACAAATGACTAGTGATTCATCTGCGTTCGCGTGCGATGTTATCGGTCTTCGCCATATCATTTCAACTGCTTGTAAAAGTGTCCATTGCGAGCTCAGATTCGTACCTGGGAGATGGATGACCATCACTGCGAAGGTAGCTAGTGCCATCCATGTGATTGGCCATACGTCATATGTGGGGGCGCCATGAACTACGATGAAGGTAGATTCGTTCATGAGTGAGTGCGTCGCCTCTATCAAGTTGGTACTCAAAATGACCCGTCTTTCTTCATGTCTGAGTCACCTTATTGTACTTGAGACAAAGGTTTTATGTTGGTGATTGAATCAGACAACAGAGCTGAATTATTCTTATTCATCATTGCGGCTTCATGTTATTTCTGAGAAAATCGTCACCCACATTTCCGTATTGTCGCTGAAGTTCCCCACGAAAATCACACGAACTTACCCAAGGCTCGAAACGTTTTACGATCTCCAGGAGGTGAGCTGGTGAGAGACCGTTTGCAAAAATGCCAACTGAACACGGCTGAACGACTTATTATATTTTCATGTACATTTGTAAGTATATCGAGAATGTCAAAGTTTTACCAAATATTGTTAATCATTCAGATGAATCAATTTCAAAAGAGATATTTCACAGTAGATTCAAAAACCTGACATGAAATGTGACAAAGGCAAACATTTGGAAAGCCGGCACATTGCCACTTGCACGATATTCACGCAGTAGATGTTTAAAAGGATTACTACTTAACAGATAAACCAATCCACTTCTAACTTCAGATGACTGTGAGTTTTGAACGTGGTTTATGATACCGTGTTAGACTAAACGAACACCGTGTTAGTGTGGAAAACTTCAAATATAAACACGGTTATCGACACACTATTGATACCCAAACTGATGAAAACGAGCAAAACTGTCACGTGTTTGGGACACAACCACCACAGTTTGTGCGTTGATCTCGAAAGAAAAGAATATCGTCCGAGATCATAGTGGCATTTGTATAGGAAATATTCATGATGAGTGGAGGCCATGATAGAACAACGTCTCAAGTGGCATGAGCTGACTACACAATAAAAAATGTTATAAAATAATCAATAGAAGCTCACTTTCAATGCTATTACCGAAAATGTACTATCTTGCAAACAGAGCGTGACAACTTCAACCGAATAAAATGAACTTAACCTGATTCGCAGTTTTGTTTTGAGAGTATTTTGAAAATGTAAAGTTTGTACGTGCAATATATCCTGGGGTGATCGGTGTCAATATCCTATAATGAAGGAAAACGATACAGTCATCTAGTTACTGAAAAATGTTCCTAATTGACTTTTCCGTAACAATTCGTACACGTATCACTATCTACAACATCTTATTAAATATGGAAATTAGCTCTGGTGTAAATAATCCGAATTAGATCGCTTGGTGAATCGGTATCACTCCGGATAGATGCCCCACCCATTTATGGCTTTCCATTTTATAAAGGAATTTAGTTAAATGGCGCATGCACACTCTTTATTCACATTTACGTCATCCGTGCATCAGGGATGCGATTAGATCACCATCAAGTGCAGTCCAAAACTAAATCACAACCGCGGTTCGCCAATGGTACTTTGCCGTTTAGTGTAATAGCTAACCTCCAAAACGATGGCACTGCTGTCGCTAGTTGAAACAAAGAATTCAGTCAGTAATACAGATAGATGTACCATATTTTTCGGAAACACTTGACCGGAGCATGGGATTATTATACCGAATCAGGAGAAATAATAGTGAGAAAATTTCCAGTCATCCATACACTGTTTACATCAGATGAGGTAAATATTATTGATACGGCTTAATTATCAATAACCCAACAGTATCAAAGTCACAATAACTGCTAAATATATATTAGTGCCTTATTAATACCCGGTAGATTGAAGTATTATATAATTATAATAAAACTCTTGTGTTGTTAAGAAACAGTGTGAACTTGGCGTAAAAGACATAAGCTTTGTGTTAATGTTATTCTAAAATCAAATTATTTGGTCATGAAGAATGATTTATCAAATAACACCAAAACATTTCTTGATTCAAGCTTCTACGAAAGCCGTCGATGTACACCTGTTTTATGATGCTTGTTGGAAATCATCAAGTTTGTTTGTCCGCAGAGCACCAGTCTTTTCCAAAATCTAGCCTAATGCCTTAAAGTGTTGAGTTTCGAATGAGTTCGCTCAACGTCAAGATTTTGTTTTCATTTAGAATCGGCAGAATCCAAATATTTATCGCCGCCGCCACCACCACCACTGACCTATCACGATCGGCAGACCCAAAACGAGACATTGCTGTGTAGTCGTAACCAGGTTTTACGTCAAGCTTCACCAACAAACTGCCCGTAAATATACTGCTGTCTCTAGTGACGGAAACCTTCCATGTTACGGCTGGTTGTGTGATTATCTAGTCAGAACCCAAAGTGCCAATTTTTACGAGGAAATCTCACTCCTACTTGATGAAGATGAACCACAAGGTAGACCTATGAAACTTTTGATCCGGTGGCCAAACCATGCTGTTTTCTTCCAGCTTAATTTCTCTTGTCCATGTGCAATCAAAACAGCGGGGCTTTGTTCGAAATAAGCCATCGATCCAACATGGGAAATTTTCGGACAATGCATATGTAACAGATCCACATGCAGTCTTCTTTGAAACCGTGGAAGATTGAACAACAGGGCACTCCGTTCCCTCTCCCTCTCTTTCGAAGCCCTCAGTCCCAGCTGATGTTTTCCGTTAGGCTAATCTGCAAGGGGTTTTTTAAATAAAAAAAGTTCCCCCTTATTTGACATCTTTATAACAACACTATTAGAGTATAGTTGTCCGACACACCGTTTGACGAAAAATTGCAATCAACTACAAGCGCATTGTCTGCCAAACCATGGGTCTACTCGAGTAAGTGACATTTTCTCTCCGAGGACATAACCACAACCAGAGCCATCCGGTGATGTTCACGAACCTACTGTCCAGCTACTAGACTAAGTGGGTTCTCAACAGTCTGCTTCAAGTCAGCATTGCGGGATGCGTTCCTTACACGTCTGTCATTGATTATGAAAGCCAAAGTTTTATCTTTTACAAATCAGATGATTTCTATGGTTAAGGCGCGTCCCCACCGGGGTAGTAAATTTAACGAAAGTGTCACCAGAAAACCTAAAACCAGGTTAACTGAGCAGCACAAAGTATGAAATCTAAATGTTTGTAAAGCGATGGATTGCGCAATAATGGTGCTCCTCTCTGTATTGAATATGAACCAGTGACAAGTAGTACCATTGAGCGCTTCAGTGTGACCTCCGTTTTAGGTTGGGTGTTTTAACTGAGTTCAGCAGCCTTAATTTTTGAGCAAATAAACACGGATATTAGTAGAAAAAAGAATACCTCCTCACTCAAAACCATTAGACGATAAAATACAGCTAGTTGGATCAGTTTAACTGGTGTGCTTTATAAATGAAGTGGAACTGATAAACTAAATGTACCAAAATGATTGTTCCAGCCGCAGTTTGTTAGGTCTTGATTTGTTTCATAATCAAAAAGGTGACGAAGATGATTCGATTGATGATGATGATGATGATGATGATGATGATGATGATGATGATGATGATGATGATGATGATGATGATGATGATGATGATGATGATGATGATGGTGATGATGATGATGATGATGATCATGATGATGATAATGATGATGATGATGATGATGATGATGATGATGATGATGGTAACGATAAAATATTCAAGGATAGGACCTGAAAAGTTTTATGTTCATTATTCCTATGTTCATGGCCTCTAAGTTTGGTGTTTGAGCTGCTTTCTAGAGCTTATGAAAAATACGAACCTGAACCACAACTGACAGTTTCCAAGCCAATTGGGTTAACCCCACTTTGTCCTCGTATGAAGTGTTGCCCAATGCCTCCTTTTGTTCCGTGGCTATGGCCACAAGTGAGACTGGAGTACTGACTTACTTCTGATAAGGACAGGCATTTTTCTCGTGAAACGATATCAGGTTGTAGCTGTTTCGTTATACCTGCAGACGCTTGAAAACCTCCGAGTAGCTTCTGGAGCAGTTTGGATATGCTGGTTGTTTTCACTCGCAGAAGAGAAATCTCAAGTGTCATACGTGAGCTTGTATTGGTTTTGATCCTATTCTCTGGGAGCTTCATCTATGGAAGCCACAGACTGAATTATTTAAAAACTCCTCAGATCATTATGATTGTAGTCGCCCCGGCCCGTGATGGGAAATTGACCAAATATTACCACTCATAGGAAGTAAAAGTCGCAACAAGATGTTAGACAGAGACAACTGAGCAAGGATCGTTGAGCAAACAGGATTGAAATACCCCCGATTCTAGATAAGAAGAATAAGTTATGATTGTTATTACGAAGCTAAATATCCTGATTTAGATGGCCGATGTTTTATTCGAGATAAGCTTTCTTGAAATGAGCAGTGGTATTGATATCGTTTGCCACAATATTTCAATTCCTTTTCATATGATCCGCTTTTCAAAGTAAGGGTCTTCACTGCAAAACAGATGTGACCATCTGTTCCGTTGGAGCTGGTTGAAAATGTTGTGTAACCTTTTCATCTGCTACGCTTGTCATGTTCATCAATGAAAACACATCCCTTCATCTCAGCCTAACGGAGACGTTGAAAGAAACTGAATTCCTTTACGAGATCAAAATAATACACGATCACTTAGTGATTGAATATACCATGCTCGAGATTAAATTTATCAAAATCTATGTTCATCCATTTCACTCAAAATTGCTGTTGTGGGTTCTCCCGTATTTACTTCATTTCAGACAGATCCCTGTATGTTTAGTCTAGCGACGAATCGCTCAAAAATCCTTCCGTCCATTTGGACCGGCTTTGTCCACCACACGTTGTGCTTTTTGTTGCTATCAACAATAATTTTGGCTGAAACAGAAAACATAGGAGAAGAAAAGGAAGAAGTTATCGAGGCTCCTCGTCAACCGTGGCTCGTAATCAGCTACAATATCGAGGGACCGATCATACTGCCTTGCTATGATCCCAGCTTTTATCCTTTTCAAAATTTTTCCTTGGTACGACAAGTCGCTTGGAGCCTCCCAGCATCGCTCAAATCTGTCACAGTTTATGTCGACAAACCACTCAAAGGATTCGAAATAAATAAGGGGGATAATTACTCACTGGTTATTGATCGAACCAAATTGTCCGGTGGATCAGACATTTCCGGGATATACCAGTGTATGGCTTTTGCAAATCTCAAAGACAATCAGACACATGCGACTTGGTTCCTGTTACGTTGGGCCGTTGATATATTCCCCTCGGAATCCATGCTACTCAATGCTCTGCCATTCAATAAGTAAGAATCTTTTCTTTTGTATACCAGAAGTGTTTGTGTTTTCCGGTATATAGAGACAAATCTGTCTGTCGTACATCGTAGGGAAGGAAAGTACAACAGTTTCGTTGTTACACATTAGTGTGTGTCTACATGTGCAAACGTCAATCAACTCAACGCATAAATGTGTACCACTAATCCATGCTAGAGTTCGGTTAATTGTTTATTTCTTTATTTGTATAAACCGTCTGAAAAACCCACAGAACACATAGTGAATAAACTATGTGGCGAACAAGCTTATTTTCAGTCATCGGTACTCTTACCAATGCATAACAATAAGTATGAATCACAAAATAAGAAAAGGGAATGATGATTCAAATCTGTCTCTGCACATGCGTGTGTGCATGTGAAATTGATCACAGCGTGGAATGTTCAAGTGGTTACACACGTGTTTGGGACCTAGACGTGGGCCAAGGAAGCATGTTGTTCCTGAGCATTCAGGGGAGGAAGGTAGAGAAGAATACTCATGGCTCTGATTGTGGCTAATTTGCGATACCTGAAAAGTCTTGATTGCTTTCCCCGTACATTGTAAATGGTGCGAAAAGCGTTTATCAACTCCACCGAGTGATATGACTCAATAAGATGCGTGCACACCGTACTCGTAATTGTCTTAATTGCTCCCATGTTCAGCCAGACCGGGTGATGCTCACAAAAGCGTTCAGACAAGAGCCGAGCCGTGCGACCAAAGTACCTAGTTGGACAACGGTTCAGAGAATATTCTATCAAAGCAAATCCAAATCGGTAGATTTCGTTCATTGGAGCAAGTGTTGCTTATGGTAGACTCACTTCTACAATACCACGCCCAGTTTCTCGTTTCGGCTCCAGAGCAGAAGTCCTATGGGGGTCAACGAAAGACTTGGCAGTGGGGAATGAGGAAACGTATAATGGATTTAGGAAAAATGGGTGCCTCACGTCTTTGTGGCTGGGGTTCAAAAGAACCCTCCACCTGTTGGCTGGAGACACTGAAGAATATGGCAGCGAACCGTGAACAGTGGTGATCGTGTTGTCTCTTTCCGTGGAATCAGAATGACTGATCAGTGTTTTTGTGCAGCTTGACTGTGTATTCCGTGTGTTGTCTACTAGGGCGTTGTATTCTTTTCCCAGTCATGTAGGTTCACTCCCTGTCCGCTTGTATATTAATTGTTTCTACGTGCAATGTGGTGGGAAAAACGGTGGTCAGTGGGGATTGTCGTGATGTTTAACGCTGCACGATGATGATGCTGTGTAGGTATTATATATATATATATATATATATATATATATATATATATATATATATATATATATATAGAGAGAGAGAGAGAGAGAGAGAGAGAGAGAGTCGAGCGCTAAATCAATATGGTTTACGGCAACAACAAAGTTGTTTCATGGAGAAAAAGAGCGTTTAATAAACTGAAGAAACACAGATGCATCTGCTTATTTTTTGCCCGACACTTCTGAATGTTGTTTCATCTGTTTCTTTGGTAATTAGTGTGTTATTACCAAGAAAGATAGGCAGCAGTTTGTGGATCTGCAGTTGCTACCAACGCGATCTTTCCAAAATGCCTACAAATATTTCGCTATTCACTTGTGAGCATTATTTGAAATTTACTACCAAATAGGACAGGCATATAAACAGCTGATGATGACACGCAGATTTTCACGTCTGTCCGATGACTCACTGTTTCTTTGCTGATGGCCCTAGTGTCCGTGCTCATCACGCTGGCGTTACTGACGTCATTTGCTTCACGTGACGAGGTAGCTACTTGGCGATCAACTGGGGCCACTAAGTTATTGACTAAACAACAGGAAACCTACAGAAGGCAGCAGTTAAATGAGCCATATGCACTGACGCGTTCATCGCACAGTACATCGAACGAACGTCAACGAAAATCCAAGTAGTGATGTTCACGTGGTGGAATAAAAGTACCCCATGCGGATTGAAATGCTAAGACATGGGAGTACGCTCAATCCTTCATGCGAACTTGTGTGCAGTCTTGCGCATAAAACAGAAGTGTGCTCGTGCGGTCCGTCAGATAATTATATTTCACAAGGATTCCACTTCAGTGTTATTTACCAATTTTCGCTATACTGTACAAAAGCAATCATTCGGTTGTGGCTGGTTTAGATATCACGTGAAATATCGCTAAGAAACCGAAATAGGCGGAGAACGTTTATGACACCACCGAGGAACCACAAACAGGTGAAGATAAGCGAGGCTCTATTTGGCAGCTTCATATAACGGAACTAAAATGGCATGACAACACCGTTTCCGATTCAGTTAAAACAATAAACGACCCAAATCCTCTGGGTATTTTTATTCCGCACTTCAGCATGAAGATTATGAAAACGGCATCTTTCATAACCATTGTACGCTGTTCGGGGTGAGCAGAATGGACAACCATGTTTCTGAGAATTTGAGTGGAAAACTGCACATTTAAGAAACCACTCTTGGACCAAAAGTGGCAGTGAGTAAGACAACAACAACGACAGTGACAACAGCAACAACAAGAAAACAACAACAACAAAGCGTTGTCTACTAGCCTACAAAAAACGTGAAAACTTAGACCCTTGAAAACATTTAACTATGTGTCGTTAACACAGTCCAGAAAACTATCACAGGGTACTTCAAATGGCGCATTTAAGAACAAGCACTTCTGCATACATGTCTCTGTGTTTCCTGATGCGGAATGAGATACTGCCTTAGATCTCTGTGTGATATATCCATTTTTGTTGCATGGACCTGACTCAGTTCTAGTCATAGCGAACACAAGTGTTACCCATGGTTCACCTACTCCGAGAATCCAGGATGGTTGTTAACTAGATGAAAATAGTGAGGCAACTTTCCAGTGCTTACAAAGCGTTTCAGCACTCGGATGTGCACCTACTTGGCACCAATAAGGATTTTATTATTGCTTGATCCCTCTGGTATCCAAGGGCTTCAAGAAAACAGGCCAAATTAACAGGAATTAAGCAAAACACAACCATCTGCACAAAGCGAATGCGTGATTACTTATGTGGCAAGGATAATAAACGGTGCTACATTGAGTAGTGTCATCGACACTTCCAAGTTCCTGGGGTAAGCCATCAGCGACTAGAGATTATTTCCCACCCTGTGGTGAAGATAGACAGGTATAATATTCGATAAGACAGTCCATTGGATGAAACAATGAAGAGTCTTGCTGCCAAGTGGTTTATGTCGTAGTATAATGACTGATGAAAGAATTTGATAGGTAAACGCTTTGAATAATGGAAACTTCGAGTCCACTGGTATTCCGAGTGTGGCACATGTTCGCTTTGTTCAGTTTTAGAAAAAATGCGGTATTTTTGGAGATACTGGAACCAAAACACACACATAGTAAGATACGTATATTTTTATACGTAATCTAATGTTTATGGTAAGTATCTTTATTCGCTTCATATCCGGGATTCATTAGCATATACGGCCTCCAAATTCTCTGTCTTTTCTCATCCGGGACCATGTTAAAAGATTTATTTTGCTGACCGCTTTGATACTAGTATATTTAGTGAACGCGGCGTCAACTTGCGGCTCATGTTTGGAAATTTGTTCACCGCCGCTGTACAGCTGCTGCCGTCACATCAAGTGGTTTTTGGGAGCCTACAGAAACGTCACATATAAACCACTGCCTCTACAGAGCTGAGTGTCAATGTTGTGCCGTTACTCGAGACTTTCAATCGTATTTTACAACTATTCGACATCAGATTTGTCCAAAAACTGATTCAGACTCTGAGTTTCACTCTATTCCACAAATCGTATCACATTGACCAGCAAGGTCAGTCGGAAGTATTGTGGGCTTTCTTATGCCTGGATAGCAACCATAGGTATATTGACGTGACACACTCTTGCGACGGTTGACCTGGTAGAATGGCAAGATGTCTGTCTCAGTGAGATTTGAACCCGCATGCATTGATGTCGTCCGCCACTTAATAGAGAGAATGTACTACCAGTTTCTCTACGAGGCCACATTGGGGATGGTTCGGAAATGGATCATACTATTTACCTGCCCTAAGTTACATTCCAGGTTTACCTGTATAAGCACAGACTAGCCTTAAAAGGCACTGATCTACGTTGACAATTGTGAGACTGCTGTAAAAATATCGACATCATAAAAGTAGGTTTGAAATCTCGATCCTCAAGGCATCCGAGCAAGCCATTTCGTCTATTTGAGACTTTGTGATCAATGAAACCTAATCCACCTTGGAAATGTTGAAAATAAATAACACAGCAAAGGCGAAACTAATAACAACCACGACACAATAAGGTATCGACTCATTCAATTACTGGAGCATTTACAGTGAGCAACTAGTTCTCGTTAAGATAAAAATACTAAAATGAATGCTATATAGTTCATGGGTAAGTGTTTATTGTTAGGTATCACAGCGTGGTAGGAAAATTTGGTGGTCAGTCGACGTTTTTGGTTACTGCGGGTAGCCTCTCACAAGACCAGTTTACAATAGAATCGTAAGTTGGTTTTGTGAAAGGCTATCGGCAGTACCCAAATCATCGACTGACTACCACCTTTGTGACAGTGCTGTGTTACCGAACAACAAACACTCACCTATAGCGCACTAAATGGCATATCGTTTTTTTGATACACTGTGAACTGATCTCGGTTCCAATACATTAAATATATACTTCAGTTCACGCATTGATTTCCCAACAATATTATGAGCACATGAAAGTTAGCACATGTATTCCGTCTTGGTGGCTACCATACCTGATTCAGAAAACTAAAAATAATTAGAAAATTTATCGATTAACGTAAGGTTTTTTTGCGTCTTCGATACCGCAGTCACTATGACCAGCTGCATTATGGGGGACAACCGACAACCACGGCCTTGATATTGGGGGTTGTATATCGATTTAGGTCCCGAAAATTCAGATGTGACACCGATCCGACTGTTGTCTGACGAAAAAACGTCAACCACCGTTGACGCTATTAATACGTCTAATCACAGACTTGTTAGTGAAAGACCTCTACAGCTCAATCACCACCGGCCTCGGCTATGGTATATCGCATCAAATCCTGCAGGCACAAATTGAAATTGGTTACGTAGTTCAACTAAATCCTACTGTACGTGCAAACCTACAGTTTGTATAGTTCAAACTATGATAAGAACAAAAATTAGTCGGCTTAGTGGCCTACCAATTCGGAGCTATAGATCTGCTGTATCCGTCATTACGTAGAACTTAGAGGATATGGGAAAAAAATGTGGCTTCTTTAGAGGAATCCGCTGGATACGTGAATCAACCCATGAGGAGGACCACACTCTTTGTAATAAAAATAAGTAAAGTCTGAATAATTTCAATTTCAATTTGTACTGCACCTGATCGTCGTCTTCATTCAGCCTTGTTGCCTTGTCTTTTTAGAGTGAAAAATAACCTAAGAAAATATAATTTATTCCATTGACCTTTCATTACTTTCAGGTTCAAACGTGGCATCATTGGGAGTATTGTGGCTTCTCTTTTAATCCTGTGCGCAGCAGCCCTGTTCAAAGTATTCTGCTATTTCAAGGCACGTCGAGCGAAATCACACGAATTGGACGTATCTGAAGCTGTCAGTGTGTACACCCACAGCGGCTCCGGATTCCACTCTTCAGAACAGAATGGGCTTCATCCGAAAATGGAACGGGAATATGCTTTAAAAAATGATCAATTCCGAATGACAGAATTCAATGGTGGCTATCAGGATCACAGATTTGCCAGTAACCGTTGAGTGTGATTCAATGAACTCAGTCTCTTTAGAGGAGACAAATTCATGCCGGGTGTTCTCGTTTTTCTTCTATTTTCGTTAGGATGAACTATTTATGACCAGAAAATGACTACCGGCTGGGGTCAAGAGAATTTATCCTGTTCTCCACAAAGCATTTGCTCATAGTAGCTGCGTAAAACTCCTGAAGACCCCCACTTTTCCTCTCTCCTTCAGACACACACACACACACATACACACACACACACACACACACAGTGATACAAACCACGTGCGCGCGCGAACTGAAGTGTATCCCCTTTGCAGTTCTGAAGAACACTGCATTTTCTTCTGTCTGACTATGTAGTTTGAATGTAGTGGTTGATGTATACATGCTAACAAGCCTGCACACATCCACACTTACTTACTAGCTGCGTCTTCTATTCAATGATAAAATCACATATATTTATTGCCTTTGTCTCACTCTGTGCGTTATCAAAAAACACCTTCCTTCAAGAATATTTTTTTGATTCATCACCATTTCAGTTTATCATATCATACAGAAAAATAATCACTATGTTCTTCAAATTGAAATGAATTTGACAAACATTGTTTTGCGGGTGTAAGCCGTCCGAACCCACTGGTTTGTTTAATGGGTACAGGTGAGTGGCCTCAATTCTCCTCGAGAAAGAAAAAGGGTTTAAACGGTGAGAAAACAAAGCTTCGGCAAAGCAAAATAGGTACAAACATCATCATTATCCGAATTACTGTTACTATCATTATCCATATGATGACTAGTATTATCATGAATACTACTATCACCAAGCGCACCGTCTTCTTCTTCATCTATGATGAGACTGTCGGTAAGTGAACATCGAATACTGTTTGCTTAGAACTCACTCTGATATGCACAGCGGTCTGCAGTACAAGGGAATATTTTATGCCAACCCGTCGATGCATGGATAGCAGCAAGGGTATGTGACTGGATCTCATAAGCATCTGATCGTTGGGTTTGGTGTCTCGGTTAAAGTGTTTCATCACCGGCAGAAGAAAAAACCCCGGTACGAGCTTAAGTTATCAACTAGTATTATATTTTATTGTATTGTACCTTATGGTATAGAGGACTACAGCAAGTTAAGGACCCCACATTTCAGTCAAATGGAGGAAAACTGGCCAATGTCACTTTAAGATAAGCATGAAAAATAAGTACAGCAAAAAAACTGATTCAGTCGCTGAAGATCATGAAAAATCCTTCCGTGACTTTCCTCTTGTTGACTAGAACACGTGTTCAATGAGGTTTTGTAGAGTAGAGAAAGATATTTATGCAGGAGGGGATGAACCTAAATGTGTAACGTGCGGCAGGATGCAACCGGTATGTAGATAAATCAAGATACAAGTGATGGGTAGGGTCCGTAGGAATCTTCACGGAGAATTTTCACGGACTATACCGCTCAAATCACAAACTTTGGGGATAAGAGAACCTGTGGAAATCAAAGAGACGCAACCGATATTGGATAGCCAATGCTACTACTAGGTAGATCAGGAAAGATAACAGGGAAGAAGTAAACGTAGGGAGAATACACTGATGGACGTAAGAAAAATAAAAGCTTGTGCGACACCGAACTGCCTTGGCCTGCGAAATTGTGAATACAATAATACAAATTAGGGCGTACGAACAGTTATCAAAAATTGCATCTTAAAACCTTGCTTGCCATAGTTCTTTCGTTCGGCTGATATTTAATCGATAGATCTATATCGCCCAGCTTGTCGTGTTCCGATTAGTCCTCAATTGGTCGGTCACTTTCGTTTATGTATCATACTGAGGCCAAGTGTATGGGGAAGCATGTTCTATTTCAGCTTCCGATGAACCATTGCTCAGAGCCGATGTAGTTTTGATTCGCGAGTTATCGGCGTCAACTTATAATCTACTTATTTTTCTAACATAATCAACAGTATGAGAAGACCACTGTAAATTGATGTCTATTGTAAAGCCTAAGAATTTGACCTAGTCAGCGCTATAGGGAACATTGTTCATAAATAATTGCTCGTTGGAGGAAATGGAACACGACAGGGAGAAAGCACAGTCAAAACATTTGAAATAAAGCACGTAGGCAAGAATGGGTCAAACAATTTTGAACATAGTAAAAGTTCTCCGAAATAATGTACCGGAAGCCAGATCAGTTCGGAATGTAACGAAAAAACAATGCTCCGTGTGATTTGTTATAGGCCTGGTGTTTACTGTTCGACAACACAGGGTTATCGGAATAGATGGTCGTCAGCCGATGTTCCAGTTATCGCGGGTGACCAGCTTTATACCGACAGATTGACGGAGTGGCCACTGGCTCCCCTGTAGCACCAGTTGTAGCCTACTTACTTCTACACTCAATTGAATCCAAAAGGTTGATTGCTTTCGCCAGTCCCCCATGGATTTACGTCGGATACGTCAGTAATGCATCTGCGATTTAGGAATCGAAACACAAAGTAGTCTTCCTTCAGTATCTCAACACCCAATGTAGCTCCATCAAATTCAGAATGAAAACGAAGAGCACGGACAAGTTTATCAGTTTTCTGGACTGTCGTCTAGAAGCAAATGACTCCCAGACATTCACAATTGGTGGTTACAGAAAACCCACACATACTGACAGACATCTGAAATTCGATTCTGCCCATCCACAGTGTATCAAATATGCACTCATTTCGTCGTTAGACAACCTAGTCGATAAACTCTGCAACCGATGGCTGGGCAGGAGGTTACCGGGTACGCATACCTGATGAACGGCAACAACCGCGGAACCGGTCGTGTGCTTCCGGGGAAATTTTTTCCTCTCTTCCCGATACATCAGCAATTTATCTCCGAAAATAAGCCTTACGGTAAGCCAACTTATCATATCCGATCGGCCTAACGAACGGACAAGTCATATTTGTTTGTTGTCATCACCATTGGTGGCTTTATAAAGCTTTTCCCATCAGTTTGAGCCGTCGTCAGTACTAGCATCATTAGCCGAATAATCACTATGACCATCATCCCAATAATATTCCTATTGATAATCATGACTGAACTCAACGAAATATCTATGGTAAGTTCTAAGATCATGTTAGGCTAAGGATAAGGGATAGAACAGTTCGGTTCACAGATATCTTCGCATTTTTCAAAATAATAACAAAAATGGCAAGTCCGTCGTAGTTAAAAAAACACGACCGCTGAAGCCACTAGGTTAGATGTAGTTCAGGTGTACGATCAAGTCAGTTCACTTCAATTCAGTACGGTACACTTCATTTCTGTTCAGTTGAGTCCAGTTTATTGGTCAGTTCAATAGAATGCAGTACAGTAAATTACGGCACAGTGCAGTCCAATACAATGCCACAAATGATCTGGTTGAATTGATGCAGACGAAGGAGTAGCCGCTTCTTGCGCAATGACTTATGGTACCGTGCACCATGTCCGACCGCCTGACTAAACTGCATCTTCAAATACGGATCGAAAAACTCACAACTTCCTCCTTATAACCATCACGATACTGACTTTTATGTTCACTCTTTGATCATTTGTATGCAGCCTAACGGTTTTCTCGCTCGAACTAGGAGTTGTTACGAAATACTTCTGGCTGTTTTTACCACTTTTAATTGATAAAGAAAGAGATATGACAAGGACTTTCCCACTTACTCATTATCAGCTACTTCACTTTGATCCCAATTTCGACAACTACGTCTAACCAAAGGATATTCCTCTTCCAAGGAAACACAAATGGGACACAGAAATAAGATTCACTCATACACCTATCAGTTACTAAACACGTTTCCGTCACTCGCGAGCTGTTTTAGCCCTAGGTAATAGGATGCGTAGTACCAACCTTATCGCTTAGCTTGCACGCAAATCCATTGCATCTTATGCAGTACAATGAATAAGGAAACTAGAGCTGCAGTGGAAAACTGGATGCACTAAATGTAAAAAAACGGGAATTATGCACCTTCCAAAGTATATAAGGCTAAATGCAATGAAAAACTGTATACAGGGGCACCATTGAAAGGTAGTTACGGTGTGCGAGTGGTTAAAGAAGTCCAATGGTCCGACAAAATTTTTAATTTAAATGGATCTTCATTCGGCTTCTGTGTTTCCTTATTTGAAATAAAATTAAGACAAGAGAACAAGAATCATCTAATGACATTTTACAGCATGGGGGTCAAAATAGGCTGTCGATAATTTTTACCTCTAGAGCTGACGTTATAAAAACTTAGCCTGTTCGCTGATCGGACAGGAGTAAAGACGTGGATCAAAACCCAGAGAAGACACACAGAAAATCAGAATCCATTTTGCACATCTCTATAATCTTAAAAACGGGGAAGATGTCTTCAAAGCGGACAGCCTTTCAGTAGTCTTTGGTGTTATCCCCGTTTTATCATCAACCTGCCTAAATTACTAGTCTCTTGCATTTTGTCATTACCGTAACTATCACCTGCGTGGGCGATCATGGACATGACGTACGCGTTACTGTGAACCACAGATGCATCCACATGCCACTTTTCATGAAATAACAGTGGAACAACGACTAAGTGATTTTCGGAAAGCGACACCATTAAATGTTCTTTTCCCAGACGGAAGTGTACATTCGTTCAAACTAAGGGTCTCAAGAGGGAATTGTCAATTTCAAAGGTTTTCTGTGCCTACTGGAAAAATAGAAATTTACGGTCTTTTTCAGGGGTGCTCTGGTAAAATGCAGCTACAAAGACTGTTGGAATGAATGGGATCGGTTTTGACAGAACAATCCTCCAATTTCGTTTTTGTATCTACAAAGGTATACCTGGGTCTGTGATCACAGTCGGTTTGTACAGATCTAGTTCACCACCTACTTAAGGTTGATTTTTTATTAGAATCCACGTCTTCTGATCAAATTGGAAGTGCTGATTGTTTTGCTCTGATGGTTGTCGTACCAGCGTCAAATCAGGTTATCCGTTGTCGTGACCAGTCCGACATAAAACAATTCACTTTTTTGCGGGATTGTTTGTGTGTCTATGTGGGATTCTTCCCCACGGGATACAGTTACTCACTCTGGAGTGTCCATGAATCCATGATGTGTACAGTCTGTCCAAAAAATCGAAATCACCTCAGTTCCGTCAAATTCCAGTTTATGCTATGACGTTGTAAGCCAAATATGTACAATAGACACTATCCTGTAGCGATAGAAATCGCGTTGGATGCTGTTGATAAAGGGTTCAGAGACAACATCGCTTGCGCCTATTACTTACTTTTTTTACTTTTACGCGACTTTCTCCTGCGAGAGGTCAAGTCGGCTCCATGGATATCACGAACCATTGCTGACCACGCGCGGCGGTCGGAGGCGAGCTCCGTACAGATCCTCACCCAGTCCTTTTTCCATCGCCGGGCTCCATAGACTGACCGAAGGCCTAGAAGCTCTACGTCTTTCTCGATTGTACTGGTCCACGTTTTGAGCTGCTCACCAAGGCGACAACGCCAACCAGGGCAGGGAGTGGGGCAGAGTGTTTGCTCGGTTATCTCTGACTCGGGTTGCCGAAGTGTATGGCCGAACCACTGAAGTCGTCAACGTTGGAGGAGGACAGGGAGAGCATCGATATCACAGCATCGTCTCCTTACCTCGTCGTTGGACACCCTGTCGCGCCACTTGACTTTGAGGGTTTGCCGCAGGCACCAGTGGTCGAAAACCTCCAGCCTTCTGCTATCCTCAGCTCGTAGTGGCCAGGTTTCGCAGCCATAGATGAGTACGGGCCGGATGGCAGCACGGTAAACACGAGCTTTGGTTCTTAAGCTGATTTCACTGCGAGTCCACAGCGTTCGTCTTAGCTGAAGAAAGGCTCTCCTGGCGCTGTCGATCCGTAATACCACTTCATCTTTTGCCTGGCCGTTCGGAAGCAGAGTTGAGCCTAGGTATTTGAATGAAGGGACTTGTTCGACTGGTTGGTCATTCATCGACAGTTGTTGAATTGTCAGGCCCAGATGAGTTGCGAAAGCCTTTGTTTTGGTCGAGTTTACTCCAAGTCCGATGGACCTCGCGAATGAACTGATCCGGTCGAGGATTGGTTGTAGCGTAGCTGGGGAGTCTCCTAGCACGACAATATCATCCGTGAACTCCAGGTCCGAGATGTATATTTCCTGGCTAAGCTGAACGCCAGGGTAGTTGTGTAATGCCTGTCGCATTGTCCAATCGATGGCGTAGTTGAACAGCACCGGTGAGAGGGGACAGCCCTGCCTAACTCCGGTAGTGAGTGTGAACTCGCGGGACTCTTCACCGTACATACGAACCCTAGCACCGGTTGTCGAGTAGTATCCCCTTAACAGCCTTAAAAGCTTATCGGGCATTCCATCGGATTGGATTATGGTCCAAAGAGACTCGCGGTTCACCTAATCGAAAGCTGCCCGGAAGTCGATGAAACAAGCTACCGTCGGCTGCTGAAACTTATAGCGGTGCTCCAGTATTCGGCGCAGTGTAAAGATTTGATCTACACAGCCTCTGCCACGGCGGAAACCCCCTTGGTTCGGGCGAGTGCGCTGGTCTCTTGCCTCGGAGAAACGGGTTAGTAACAACGCACCAAAGATCTTTGCGGCCACATCGATCAGGCTGATCCCTCGGTAGTTCTCGCATGCCGATTTATCACCTTTCTTCGGAATGGGCAGCAGAATGGACATTCCCCAGTCGGGTGGAAATGCTTCCGCTCTCCAAATGAAACCAAAAAGTGTACACAACCTGTTAATCAATGAAGATGAACATGCTTTATACACTTCTGGAGGGATGCCATCTTCCCCAGCAGCCTTTCTGTCTTTAAGTTTGTTTATCATCTCCGTGATTTCCGCGGTGTTGGGCGGGTCACAGTTGCTTTCGTACTGGACTAGAGGGGTTGACATTGGTTGGTCCGTCCGGTGGTCCGTAGGCCGGTTGAGCAGCTGATTAAAGTATTCCACCCATCGGTCCATTTTCTTACTCTGTTCGGGTATTAAGTTTCCTTCCGTGTCACGAAGAAGGGAATCTTGCTTACAAAACCTATTAGAGGCGCTGCGAATAATGCGGAACAGTTTACCGAAGTCACCAATTCCGGACGCGGTCTCCATTTTTTCGGCTATTTCTATCCAGTATCTTATGCGATCAGCCTTGGCGGAGCGTGTGGCCTCTCGCTGCAGTCTGCGGCGTTCGTTACTACCTGCCAGTCGCGCTTCGTGTGCTCTGGTTGACGGCTGGAGCGTGCTCTTTGAGATCCAATCCTTTGTCCGCCTTTTTGTTCTCCTGAGTACTGTCCAAGAAGCTTCCTTGATTGTCGTCATCATTCAAGTCCACTGCCCTCCCACAGAAACTTTATCTGCTTGTGCATTGGTTGCGTTGGTTAGTCGGGTTGTGATTGCTCGTGACAACGCTTCTCGTTTCTCTGGATTTTCTAGGGCAGCAACGTTTATCCGAGAGGGTGCAGACACTTTAGCACGTGTAGACAGATGAACTTTGAAACATGCGCGTAGGAGGACATGGTCGGTGCCGTTTGTGTTGCCCGTTATTGCACCTCGGTACGCTTGGCACCTATTCGACCTAATTGAGCTGATCTCGAACTTTCCGGACAGACTGTACAAATCTCGTTAGTTGCCTCTTTGGCACATGTATTCGATTTTTTTACCTTTATAACAGGATAAGTCTACTGTCTTAGAGTAAAGGAGAATGCTGGGGCGAGGGAACGGCGTGAATACCAAGGCAAACGGGCGAACCAAACGAGGGCCACAGACAGAAGAACAGGCGGCGAATATGTCGGAGGCATCCCTAAGCAGGCAAAAGTAGGCATACGGACTACCAGAAAGGAAACAGCGGGATCACCGGCAACCAGCAAGGCAGCCCAGGTGAGGGGCTGCCGATCCAGCCGTCAACTGAGACAATCGGACCAACCGAATAGAAATGAAGCCCAAGAGAAGCAAGCTATCGGCCACGGGCAACTGGCCAGAACGCAGCCGAAGCGGTCAAGCAGCAGCAGTAGCAATCTTGGTGCCGAGCAGTCTGGAAAAGGACCTATATAAACGATTTTATGTGTTTCATGACTTGACTTGTTTGACCGGCAAAATACAAGTATCCTGCCGTGTATTGTCGTCCATGTTACATTAGCACACGATAGACATGTTTATAAGGAACGACTTTTTCTACCTAATTTCAGTCCGCGATGTTATGTTGAATCGGTCTGCGGATTTGAAATTTTTATATCCATTGGGAGCGAGAAGTATTAAAAAAACTCTTATGACTGAAAAAAGCTGGTCTAAATACGCAAAAATGAAGGTCGCATCGTTTTTCGCAGTGCTATTTCGTTACACTACTTCAGCAACACTACAAAATGAGAACAATTCGTATGATGGCTGGATGAAAGTTGTATCAATCAGAATCCTTTCTAGTTGGCTGAACTCATTGTTTTCTGTACGTGTATAGAATGCTGGATCAGTGATCGTCCGATGGGGTTCTCACATATCCAGTCTGCAAAGCCCTTGTGTATGTAAGTGCATCAGCTGGGTTCCCACACTTGTATCAACCAAAAAGCATCATGGTTGTCCATAGCACGCCGTTACATGTGTAGGTCTGACAATCGGTGAAAATGTTTTCAAACTTGATCGTAGTGATTGATTTTGATAATCAATTCAGCAGCTTGTAACATCTCACTCGTATAGCTAGATAATAAGAGGTTGTTTCGTTCATCCTGAATATCCTATTGGCATCCGCCAAGCGACATGTGTTAGCCGGATCTGTTACGTTCAGAATTCAACGGAGAACACAGTACGCAACAGATCCGTTTATTAGCGCATCGGTAAACACGTAAGTAAGCGGGCAAGCAAGAAAAGAAGTACCTCATCTATAGGCAAGCACAAACATTACAAGCGATCGAGCGCGGCCAAACAGGGCAGCTGGGCAGCTACGAATCAGCAAGCACGTATGATTCAGGCCAAGTTCTCATTGGTTGGCACAAGCCGTCCGTGGCATGGGTAAAATGAGAGTGACTTGCGTACGTGCGGGCATGGGGGTGTGTGACTATACCTTGGCCCATCCAGCTTTAGCCAAAACCCGCAATTATTTAGCCACAACCAAAAATATGTCACGTACCACCCCGTAACACCAATCTTTTGTAGTCGTGTCAGCGAGCAAACATAAGTCGATGAACAGTCAATAACGATGTGTGCGTGTGAGACTGTCTGATTGCGTACGCGACTACTTGAATCGACGCGACAGTCTCAAATAGTTGCCTTCTATCTTTGCGCTTTTCCTCGTTGGCGTCAAATCACCAAGGGGATTTCTTCTAACCAGTTGATGATTTCCAAGGTCCGTGTAACATGTAATTCAGGAGCTAAGTGCACACCTACGTGCTTAACACAGCTATTGATGGATGGTTAATTAGATGAACTGAGTAGAATATTATCGATTCAGAAGCGAAAATGGCAGCCTCAAATACAGTATTCACTTTAGAGGGCGACTGATTAACTCAACTCATCCCCTGAATAATATCTGCTTCAACGGTCGTTACATACCACAGAATTCAAGTAAATGATTATTTTACCCCACGGAGAAGATAATGCGATCAGCTGATCAGTCAGTAGATTGTGAACGAATACTCGGTGCTCCAAGCCCCGTAATTCCACATGCGCCATATGATTATGTAGCTACTGGGACGAACAAAAGAGCATATTCTCCGTGTCTACTACCAGCAGTGAACAAATACTGATCCATTTTGCGAGTGAGAACAGCTAGCCATGTGCAACGTAATTGAAGCCCACAGACAAACTGACTATGGAATCCGAAATTTTGGTCTCGTTTGGTGCTCACCTCTGACTTACAATGTCCCGTTAATTAAATGGTCTAAACTGTCAACATTGTATCTGGTGGAAATATGCGACTCTACTTCACACACACAAAAGAGAGAGAGATTTCGTGTGTCAATCATATTTGAGTTTCGTCTATATGTGTCACCTGCATATGCGCACAAACAAGTCAACAATTTCTGGATGTTCTCACATTTTAATTGTAATCCAAGGAAAAAGGTAGATCTATTCAAGCGAAAAAATTGGTTCATCTAACTTAATCGTATTCGCCCTCTGAAAAGATAAATTATTTGGCATTCCTGTCCTCTAACTCACGTGAAAGTTGAACGAAACGGGATCAGTAGAAAGTTGACAACTGCGAGCAGAGTAGTGCTAACAATTTCAGTTTCACTTCATTAGGGGAATAAAACTGAGGTCATCTGATCAGGACTTCATGACAGAACTAGCGTTCAACATTTCACTTTGCTACACTCTCTAGCAGTTAATCTTATAGAAGATGAAGTTAATGAAACCCGAAAAACACTATGACCGTTTGAAGATAAACGTGTCAAGAAAGTAAGCTATACCGCTTACCGCGCAGCGGAACACGGAGAACCAAAAACGTTTCACAGAGAGATGGAGCCAGGGAAAACCAAAACACGAAGATTTCACAGTCCCCAAGCGACTATCTCTTAGAAGAAACGGAAGGGAAGTTATTTTCAGAATCAAAATAGCATTACATAGCCGTGCTCCGGTATTTTATGGGGGATGTAGCTCGACCTTTTTTGGTCACTATCTTTTCCCGTGCGAATGAAGATAATATCTTGTGTGAGAATATCCTACAGCAACGCTGAAGTAAACGGGCAAATGCTGTTTGGGTCAGCGCAATGGAATGAATGCCCTGATCGCTCAGAATAATGATAGCTCACACGGAAAGTTAGACGTAGCAAATACCCTCGTGGAGGATGAAATTAACGGCACAGCCGCGGAAGCAGAGCATCCTGGGCCTAATAAGGATTAACCAAACAGTTGCATCCTAGAGGAATACAAAGCGATGAGATGATTCAGAAAATCCGCCGTGGAGTTAAGCACAAAAGGAGTACGGGATCCACTAGTGATGAAATGAGGGGAATAAATATGGGTTCAGGATGTTCCCGGAGGTTCTCGTCAATGCAGGGACAAAGGGCTCTTTTATTTGAGGAAAACAAGACAGATAATGTCCACCTGGATAAGACAATTATTCAAAGTATCAGACGACAAATACATAAGTGAAATACCGGCTTTACGGAGAGTGATAGAAGTTTACTCGAACCCGGAAGAACCAAAAGCGGTCACTTTTATCAAATAAGGAAAGGGGTGATGGTATGGGCCGACATACCATCGATGGGCAGCCTGGCCTCATTAGCAGATATCACTCCATCGCTTGTTCAGAATGAAGGACAAGGATGGAGTTGGAGAATCATACTAGTGATATAGCTAGAAAGCAGCACGTCCACCATTGTCTGGAATCCAGGTCAAGGTCTGGGCCAACGGAACTGCGAACGACAGGATAATGGATCAACAGTGCGTATCGAGAAACAATAAATGATTCCAGTCGAATGACGTTGACGTTAGACCAACCAGTCAGAAAAGACGTTTCTCGATGCCAGTTGGGATCCATCAATTTGCAGTTCACTAATTAGTGGCATGGACTCTTCATCCTGTTTAAGCAGTAGGTTATGAGCGAATAAACTGCGATAGTTCGAGGGCAGAAGTCTTCCTAACAGAACCATATGGGTGAACCAAAACAGGCTCGTTTCATCGCAGCCCTGTTCCACTAACCCTTTCATACATCTTTTCCACTTGCTTGCACTAGTGCTGAGGTAGGGGCGTAAACCCTAGCCTAAAAAGTGTATTAGACTAATAAGGATCACTGCCTATCTCGACCTTGGAGACGAAAAACCGCCTGAAGCCTCTGTGAGTACTGTAAAAATGGTTTATTGCCTACCACCAGTGATCGGTGGTTACAGAATTCGATCCTATTTCCTCTAAAGTGATAAGAGCTTGCCACCGGTCAGAATCACCAAGAAACTATGTAAGATAAGTCACCATGTATCACCTCAACTAGCTGATACCACTTTCAGTTCAGTTTGGTCGAACATCGGTCGGCTTCCAAACTCATCTCGGTTTGACTTCTCTCTGTCACCATATTCCATTGGAAAATCGCACGATGAACAATACGGAACATACAAGCAAATATCAAGTGAGTGAAGAAAACCTCCCAGAATAGGCGAAACATTAATCGCAATACCACAAATAGATCGTGTCGTCTAGTTTTTACGATTGTAGGACACGTGGCCCCCTGAACCTTAACCGGGACGCGCAATGGTACCTACGCCACCTATCTAACACCATTTTGACTGTGTAATAGAGGTAAGTCTAGGAGTAGCCGTCAGACCATGGGCATCGTTACCCGGAATTTGAACAGACCATGGCCGAGATAAACAAATGTGTTACCCTCGCAACCGCAGAGTGGACAAGCCTCAATGGAACTGAGGAAGCGATCTTATCTCTGTATTCACGCCGGCAGCGAATCCGATTGACATACAAAAATCCGGTTAACCGAAAGGGATGATTAGTACATGGGTGTGCATCAGATGAGCGAGCCCTTTTGTGCTTACGTGTGCATCAGCTAGATAACCGCTTCACTCACTTAATATCGTTCCACAGTCACAGTACCAAGATAGAAAATCAAGAGCTCCACGACCACCGAGATGCTCGGTCGGTCTAAAGTGATTAGCAACAAAACTGCATCGCATCGGGTTTTGAAAAGAATTTGAATCGGCTGGCGGCAAGTTGGTGTATTTTATTTCACTGTAAATCGTGCGCAGTTGTTAGGTTAGCAGTAAAGCAATTCAAATAATGAAGCATCAGATTGTGAGTGACACAAGGATATAAAATAAAGATGATGTGTGGATAATATGCTTTGATTTACAGGGATTTCGCACGCCTTTCGGTGGTGACCACATAAAAGGTCATCATCACGCGACCGAAGAAAGACGCTATTGAATTTATGCCCAAAAAGAATCAGCAAATGAGAATATGGCCAGATATAGTATGCGTTCTAAACGAAGTTGAGGACTGCAACGAAATTTTGAAAATATTTTTGAATTTCTGATTTAAGTAGTATCTGCAGATGGGTGGATAAAGTTTCTCGGAAGCACACGACCTGTTTGGCGATCATTGCCTTTCGTTAGGTATATTTATCCCGTACTCCTCTGTTCACCCACTTGTTCTCATACTCGTACACTCTGTAGGTGTGGATTCCCCAAATCAGAGGCTTCCAATCACACTCCTGATACGAAATTATATTGTTGTGAAGAAACATCGAGGATAAACTTTGTCCACCCGTCTGTAGGTGCTACTTAAATCAGAAATGCCACCTCGCGACCAGTGTTGTCTTTCTTGAGGGTGGCTACGTCTAAACCATATAGAACTATCGGCGAACCACCGTTGTCGTTCCTCAGTGGACTCTCCAAATAGGAGATTTCAGTCACTCTCCTAATACACAAATTAAATTGTTGTGTTTTGAATTTGAAACGAGCTGCCTGAGCTTATTCAAATTATGAATGTTTGCTCACAGTCTGGTGCACAATTAAACACTTTCTTGGAAATAGATATTTATGCTTCTGTATGCCATAATATTAATAATATTGTTGTTATTATTAATATTATATTACCATGCAGCATAAATTCACCCGTGTCACGGTTTGGTTGCATAATGATGACCAAAAATGTGGTCACCATCGAATTGCGTGCGAAATTTATCAAAATCAAACCGTATTTTCCCCGTGTCATCCTTATTTATTTGTGTCACAGATAATTTGATACTCTATAACTCAGTGATTCAGTTTTAAGCTTGACTACTTGTTTCGAAAGTACACCTTCTGAACAAATTGCGAAAGAGCTCACCTTATCACAATCGCCTATTTCCCGCCTGGGTCTTCATTGACTGACACGACGTACTGATTTCTTCATTGCCGTTTTTAATTATCATATTTTAATTACCATTGACAAAGCATGTAGCTGATAAATTTTCTCTAAAAACGTGTTCTTTCCAGAAAAATGGAATGCTTCCTTGATTTGACTCGTACTGGATTAGGTTTCATATAGTGCGTTATATGTATGAAGAATATTCTTTATAGTAGATTTTTATTGTTTAATAACACAGTGTAGTCGAAATCGTTGGTGGATTGTCGACTTTTCGGTCACCGCTTGTTACCTTTTCCAAGAATGGTTTTACCACCGAATTAGTTGGATTATAAGAATAGTGACCACTCAAAGAAGTTTGTTTCCAAACCGTTTGGAGCTGCGGGGAATAGGTGAACAATTTGCCATACACGTGGTTCACAGACGTGTTGCATAAACAGCCACCATTGCTGAAAATTGAGTGTGCCATTTCTATGTAAAGAGCATCTTAATATAGGTAAGTAAACTTTCTCGAAAGCACACGACGGTTTTTGCGATTAGTGCCTCTCATCAGGTATGCGTACTCAGTACTTTTTGTGCATCCACTTCTTCTGCTACTTGTACACTCCATCCGTGCCTGCTCGAAACAGTCTAATTTAGGCATCCGGAAGTGTGAGTGGCTGCTCCTCTTAGAAGAGTTCAGTGAAGAATATCGAAGACGATTTGCCGATAGTTCTGTGAGGGTTAGCCGAAGCTAACCTCGAGAAAGATGACACAGCATTCGCGAGTTGGAATGTCTCACTTCGACCAACCATGGACTGCTACCATACTGCTCCCAACAAAGACCTATGCGTTTGACTCAAATGCATTGTGCTCCCTAGAAGGAACCAAGGGCATATTTCGTCATATGTTTAACCTAATGGTTCATCGTATGCTAGTAACTTCCAAAAAACGGTTGCACATCTACGATATCATTCTGACTGTATTGCTCCGTTTTCGAGAGATCCTCATCAGTGCACGTCCACTTATTGTATTCAGAACTATGTAGAACGGCAACTGAACAGAAACGAAAGACCATTTGTACACAGGTCGATATACTCAGTGGTTTGGACGTGCCTGAGACCCACTGAGTACTCGACCAAAAGATTGGAAATCGTGAAAAACTACGAGGCTCGGACCATTTTGGGAGGGGCACTTTGCAGCCCCAGTATATGATGAGATTCAGGGATTGGCCTCCTTGAGTTTCCATTTCGGTGTCGAAAAGCAGCTAAAACGCGTGGATGATCCTGTGATTCGTGACGTAGCTGATGATCATGAGGCTGTATCCTAAGACAATCACATTGAACCAACACGAGATCGAATTGGGAAGCTCTTTCTAAATCAAAAGCTATTTACCAAGGAGATAGTTTCGAAAAATTTAACCATCCCCAAAAATGACTGCGCCTCGGACCGTTATCCAGAAGTGGATGTGTTGTTGTGATACATGCAGATACTAATTTGGAACACCTGGGGAAAGTACATCTCGACGCATAAAATGCAGGTTATATGGTCTATTAAGCATACCCCTATTTGATAAATCCAAAAAGGCCGGATGAAGTTCAAATAGTTTCGGAATACACCGAAGAACGTCCGAAGCTCTCACGGAAAGATTACGTACGTTAATGAACAGATGCGCTGAGGTTTCCATGGTAGTACTTACATGATCCTGATAACGCCGTGAGGGAGTATCACGTGACACATGAAGCTACCAATAATCAACTCAAGCTGGAGTTGGACATAAGGAAAGCAGTAAAGAGGGCGAATACATATCGGCACCCAGAGTACCGAGAAAAACTATAGAGATCGGTCAGATGTGAAACTTGCCTGGTTGAAGATATTTGAAATCCGTTGACATTCATTGACTTCTCTCTATTCCACACTTGTATCTTCTGAGTTTTCCAGCCATGATCGTTCTTTATTTCGCCTATTGTGTTCTTTTGGGTCTGTTTGAAAACCTTCCCCGTATGGCTTATTCTTCCCTTGCGCTGCTTCTAGGTAAAACATGCTCTCTTCCACAGCTGTCTCATTTACCCCTGTAGGCTGTAGTTTGGTGCTCCGGATGTACTATAAATTTCTTCAGCTCTTTATTCTCAACATTTTGATATCACTTTTGTTTCCCATCTCTTTTGCTACACCTGAATGTTTCACGTGGAATTACTAAATTCATTTAGTGATGAGAGATTTTGTTTGACACCGCAGTGTCTCGACCACTCTCGAATCCACACATTTTTTGCGGGTTCTAAACCATAATTCTTCTTTTTTGTATCTTGTTGTATTCCTATTAACTCTTTTGTGACTATTTATTCATTCTTCGCAATTAAAATAGGAGAGCCCGATGTGGAGCGGACGTCAGTGTCCATAGCCAGCGTATAGAATGGGCAACGTGAGCTGAAGTAAATGGCCTATTGAAGTGACCAAACAGTGCTCTGTGGAGACCTGTGCCCTCGTACGCCCGTTGAAATAAAAACAAACGAGCAAGAAGCTGGTAGGAAATGTAGCTGGTAACCCCTTCCCCCTCCCCCTTCCCTCCCAGATTGACTCTGCGTTTTATCCCGTTTGATTCCTCAAACATCTTCAAGTTGGTGTATTTTTCCTGAACAATCTTGAAAGCACACTCAGTTTGATTTTTCTGTGACATTCGTGCAAAAATAAAAAAAAAAAACAGATATTGGTCAAAATTTCGCTACAGCGGTTCCAAAAGGGTAATTTGTCTAAACTTTGATCGTGAAATTAGTCTGAGCTTGGGAGAAAAAAATATTTACTGATTTTTGACAAAGTATTATTTTCACACCTTTTGTACACAAAATAAAACACTGCGAAGTTCCGTATTGACGTGTTTTAATACCCTGAGTCTTACTATAAATTTCGAAGCTAACTTATAATCGCGATCTGATTTCCCGTTCTTTCAAGAAATTTGGATGGTCAAAGTTCTATAATTGCACTGCCTTACGACCAGTTCTAGTTTCTTGATCTCATTATTATTTTGAAGTTGCATTGGCATCTAACCTACCCTCGAAAATAGTAAATAAGATTATTTCAACCCCTTTGCTGAAATACTTAGTTCTCCGCTTCGGATGGGTAGCCCACAAGTATGCAATAAACTTTCTCTCCTGAAACAGTGTTGCTTTATAAACGTGTGTCTGTTCATGCTTCTCTATTCTTTGGAGGACAAATGAGCCGCGACTGACGCGACGAGATATTTGGAGTGGACTCATAAGAAATTATAGCTACGATAAACCAGCAGTAGGTACAGATGTAGGCTATGCTGCAACATGGCCACTGACAATAGGGCTAGTTAGGTAGGACGAGAATCGGAACCCCCTCTCCAAAACCTAGACGCATTTAACCGTAAGAAGGATTTTGGTGACTACGTGTATCACGAGAAACACGTGGCATCATGCTCATGGTGAAAATCCTTACCGAACATTTCTCACATATGCCGATTTTCCAATGATGTGAATTCGCGATTTAGTGCCGCACATTCACAAGCTCACATCGTTCAGCACATTTTGAACTCATTTGTCTATATCGCCCTTTCTTTTTGATTGTGACTTGATTTTGTATGATCTTGAACTCTGTTCGTGGTGATCGCTGCTGGTCTTGAACATTGTTAAACTTCTGTTCTTGTGTGGTAAACGTTTTGCCTGCATAAATGAGATTTTCCTATAATTCCTAGGCTTACACTTTGTTCTTAGAGTGCCGCAGAATAATCGGATGAATCTTGTTTTACTTTGAGATCCGTTTCGTTTGGCTATATGGTACTCTAATCCAGAATAACGACTTACAGCCAATGATAATTGCACTATACAGAACTTTAGCCAATCACACTGAAACCACTGTGGTTTAATAAAGTACTGTGTGAAGCGAGGTTGAAATTTTGGCAAGTCTCTGCGATTTCAGCAAATCCCGCAATGGCACTGACGCCGAGTGCGTTTGCCCGAATTATCAGAGCTTCGTGTGTCACTGCGAAGGCAGCAAAAACGCAACTTGTGTGAGTGTACAGAAGGATATGTACACTGATTACAACACAGAAAAGGGGGAAATCTACGGCTAACCTGCTGAACCCACCTAACACGGTACCGTCTGCGGAAGACCTTAGAGCTCCTCAGCGAGAGTGAGCCATAAAAAGATCAGTTAAGGCTAAAAGTGATTATGCGCAGTGGTCCACTACTGTTTGACTCGATCGCCTCGCTAATACCGGCGGGGTGGTTGGGTGAATGGTGTAAGGTGAACACTGAAAAAGTGGGACTCGGTAATATTACGGGAGTCTTGGTATATCTATCAGTACTGGCTAGGAGTGACGGTCAGAAAATGGTTTGCTGTTATTCTTAAGGTAGAGGAGTGAAAACAGCATCATGCCAAAATCAAAGTGACTATACCACTTTAACCTGAGGTTGTGCCGTTGTACCTTCAGGCAAATCATAAGCAAATCCCGTGGAAGTTACCAGGCTATTCACAGGCAATAATATGCAAATCACATATCAAGTTGACCAGTAAAAAATGGTTTGGAAGATATGCCATCAGTTACGTAAATACCTGAAAGCGGAACCAAAATTCAGCCTTGGTAATATCGTGTTATTCCCAAGTACCGAAAGAGTAGGTTTGGTAAGAGAAGATATAAATTTAGGTTTAGCGCAGAATTTCCTCATTTATTGGATCTGGAAGATAATGCAAAGCAAATCGCACACACGGTTAACGAAATGAGATCAGGGTCTACCGTAACTCCGAGGTACCTAAAGGCTTCAAAATCTTTATAAATAAAAGGTGCTCGCAGTGTATTGAACATTCGACAAACCTGAGAGAGAGATAGGACAAAGCTGCATTCAGAAGAGTGGTAAAGGCTGACTAAAATAACACGAATAGTTGTGGCAACAGTACACTTAATTGCAGCTCCGAAAGAGTCGGATGTAAAGTCTCAAATCTAAACGTCTTACAAAGGAAAAAAGCTGTGAGGAAGCCGGATTTATTCATTAGGAATCTGAGTGAATTGCCGAGAAATAGTTTTTGGAATTTCTTCCAAAAATGAATCGTTATATCATATCAACAAACTAGATTACCAAAATAAGGAACGAAGCTCCTGTTGTAAAAGTGGTCGTGGGACGAGATAAAACTTTTATTAGAGGTCACGGAAAAGGTAATTCAGAAAATTAACATTTTTTTGAATACTGCCTTTAGAGTGAGCTGGGATACTCGAACTCATTATATAACGTAATAGAAAGATTTCAAAAGCCTAACTGGTGGACCTGACCGTGTACAGGGTGTTACACCTGGGTAGGCTGAAAGAGAACCCCTAAAAAGTGGTTAGATGCAATGCAGGAAATAGCCAAGTGTCGTGATCATTGCGCTCTTGCATTCAAAACATTTCCTCCTCAACGTCCTAATATTAGTGTAGTTCGCCCTTGTCCCGTTCATACTTTTTCTTCTCATTATTTCCGATAGAAGTTACAAATCAGTGATAACAACCGAAACCATTGCATCCTTGCGTAGTGAATGGTTGTTGGGACTGAAGTGATCTTATAAGGCACGTTAGTTAGCTCCCAAGCACAAAGCAGTTCACAAACAATTAAATTAAGTTGGCAAACGAATACAGAAACACCGGAAACCAACACGACGGAGTCAACACTTCGACACATTTGTTTGTCCATTTGGAAGACATTCGTGGAAGCCAAAACTAGTAGATATAAGTGTCCCCGATCCTCCGATCACGCGAATGCCCCATTGAGTTTCTCTGTAATCCACCACGATTCTCCGAAGTTTGGCTACTGAGAGTTGCTTCAGTAGTGAAAACTGGAATTCAACCAGGTTGAAGCGTTCCTAGATGTTTTCGTCAGACTGCACAGTGTTCAAGAATAACTGGCCATCCCTTGAGTTTCATATTTCTATTTAAACTGCTGATAACATTGGCAGTAGTTAGTCTTTGACATTGTCCTTCCTAAACCGAAAATAGCCGTGAAAGTGCTTGCACGAAATCGAGATTACCGAATCTTTACTTCAGGTGGGAAAACTGAAACCCCAAAGTGATTACGCAAGTGCCGACTCATTCCGACGGCACTATTACTGACTTTTCTACGAATATGTGCTAACTTGACCACCCGAGTCAAAAGCTGCATTCAGTTGTAAAGCAGTCTTATCGGAGGTAACAGAAACTCCGTCCCATTACGGAAAATTCGGCAAAGTAGTCATATTGAATACCCTACACTGAAACATAACTAAATGTTTTCTTTCGTTTTCAAATTGGTAGAGGATTGAAACGATTATCCGCCAATGCGGTAACTGTCCCGAGTTACCGAGCTATTGGGCATGTAGAAAATAATCATAATAGCTCTATGCTCGACAAGGGCAGAACACGGCCAAGATTAGCGAAATAAATTCCAGTCGATGATTCGTAATTAGACAGATGAGATACCAAGAACCAAGGGCAGAAGCTTTCCGAAAACGGAGACAGCCGAGGAAATAGAAACGGTCCATTTAGTACGTGCCTGAACGGAACAGATGTGGAGTTCGGTTGCAGTAAAGTCATCAAACCAGGAAACTTCTACTGCCAAGAATCAGTAAATCACTCATAAAAGTGTGAATTCAACTTCAGGTACAATACGAAGGAGATTTAACAGCGAAAGAGCACAAATAAACTGAATCTGTGGGACTACCGATAATCATCGCCGACATCAATGCACAAACCCGGCGTTAGATATAATAATGCTGCTTATGTGTAGTGATCAGTGGTAGAGTGCAGTGACGGCAAGGTTAAGGTTGGGAGGGTGAGCCTGTGCACGGATGTACAAAAGAAATTCTCATAAAGGTTATCTTGCAGTAGGAATGTAAACATTTGAGGAACCAAAGTTAAGGATAAAAACATGATCAGTTCTTGTTATATGCACTGTAACACACGAGTATAAGTGAATATGATACCTTAGAAACAAAAAGTACTTTGCGAAAGTCTGAGGTTCCCGATGTATGTACACATTACCCCCACGAAACCAAGCACAAAAGGAGGAAGAGAACCTTAATTATGAATATTAATTACTAGCTAATAGCTGTGAATATAGCCAGTTGAAACCGATAAGCTGATAGTTAGTTCCATTGGACCACATTTTGTTGCGGGTATCAATGACTGTTATTCACTTTTCTTTGTTCCCGTTGACCAGTTGTTGCACCCGATACTCCTACTGATAACATATCACGGTTCTTTTGTCAGTCATTTAGTCCTTGTGGACTCAGTATTGGCTAACCACGTTAGTTCACTGTGTATAAACATGTCCCCTATAAGTCTTTTTGTTCGTAGAGTTGTACCTCTTGATCTCAAAGTCTATCGTGAAAGCAACTCTTTTAATAACTAACTGCACCCCTTGTGCACTATAATATAAACGTACCTGTACCCCCTATAATCCAAAGCAGCTTAGATTACCTGTTGTCTTATCTGTAGAGTTGATTGTAAATCTGCCTTGAGAAAAGGTATTCGCTGCACCGGAAAGTTCGCATGATCAAATATATTTCAGACGAGCTTGTATTATTTACCATCAAGAGTCTACATAGAACTGAACAGACTCTTCATTTTCCTGACTGTTAGAGTTGTTAAACGAGTATCTACGTATTTTTATGATTTTCGAAAATATACTGAAACAAGTTTCTTACCGGACTACTTAAGCAATTATGTAACTGGAAAATAAAACGAGCTGAAAACTATCATGCTATTTGGTATCCGCTACAAATATCAACTGTATCTGAATCCCTATTGGAAAGACCCAGGGTTGTTTAAGTCCTAAAAAGGATCGGTTAGTTTTTATCTGACCATCACCGCCCTGATGCATACTTGCACTCCCCGGACAAAGCGGAATCAAATAAGTAGCACACCAGGCCATCCCAGAAGCTAGAAATACGGCAAACAATTTTTCAGTCATGAGTACTAGGGTAGACAGCCTAAATAGAAATATGAAACTCAAGGGATGGTCTGTTATTCTTGAACACTGTGCAGTCTGACGAAAACATCTAGGAACGCTTCAACCTGGTTGAATTCCAGTTTTCACTACTGAAGCAACCCTCAGAAGCCAAAATTCGGAGAGTCGTGGTGGATTACAGAGAAACTCAATGGGACATTCGCTTGATCGGAGGATCATGGACACTTATATCTACTAGTTTTGGCTGCCACGAATGTCTTCCGAGTGGACAAGCAAATGTGTCGAAGTGTCGATTCCGTCGTGTTGGTTTCCGGTGTTTGTGTATTCGTTTGCCAACTTAATTTAATTGTTTGTGAACTGCTTTGTGCTTGGGAAGCAACTGACGCGTCATAAGACGACCCAATATCTCACCCATAGCCAGTTAGGTCCAGATTACATCGATTACTGTTCTGAACACTCTTATCGTCATTCTAATCTATGGTTATAATGTTATTTAGTATTTTATTACGGCTGCATTACTGTGCTGATGAAAATGTACGATTTTGCAGTCATTCAGACAAGATTGTAAGAATGGACGATGATGTACTAGAGTTACGTAAAATGGTGTTCCGTTTTGCATTGCACCACAAACGTTTACCAGAATTTTACTATTCAACTGGAAATACCTAAGTACTATTCTATGTGAACTACCTTTTCAAGGCGCATTATTATTAGTTCCGCGATTTATGACGTTAAACCACTTCTTCTCCTTAAGTGATGTTTTACCCAACGGTCGATTTGGATATTTTAAAATGGAAGTTCCGGAGCATCGATGTTTGCCTTTAGGTGCAAAATACGGCTTGCAAACGGAATATCAGTCAAGAAGACTGGCTTTATGCTCCCGATCTACATTAAGCTGACCGTAAATTACGAACCACTTCTGTCAAGTTTGTTGAGTGCATATTCGATGACTACGCTCCAACCTTTGACTTCATTCATTCAACCATTCATTCATCCATTCACTGGTACTATAGAAGTCTCATTCCTTTCGTCGTTCACCTAGCTTATTGGCACGGCATATGAACTGCTTTTCGGTACGTATCTTTTTGGGACAAAGCAGCTTGTTCCGACAATTCTAAGTCACAGTATTTAGTGAGAAAATTATCTTTGTCCCAGTATGTTCAAATACTGAGGACTCCGACACTCCTGTTTTCTGCTAGAGTTCAGTCTTTCCCGGCTGCTGTAAAATTTCATATTTCGCTCATCTACTATCTTACCGTTTTGTTTTTTCAGTCTAGAAATTTTCCGTACACGCATTCTTCCATGGTCTCTCATTAACGCTATTTAGGCATCAGAGGTTGAAGTTCATTTGCCTTGTCTCATTCGATCAGCAATATATTCACGACCATATATGTGTTCATCTCCTCTGATTAGCTGGTGGACTAGCCTGGTAGAGAGCTGCGCCCTCTTTTCGAGTTCTTGTCTGGGCACTGTGTCATTCAGTTGTGCGACTACCGGTCTGGGGGGACCTTATCGAATGTTATTCTGTCATCTTGTGGTCCTTACCCCTGCAAGGACACGGATGCTGCGTATCTTCAGTGTTTTGTGTTATCGCATCCTGCTTTCCGTGTTCTCGTTATGGCATATAATTACCTAGTTCAACTTGCGTTTGTGCGATCTCAATGAAGCGAGAATTCAGTGTTACTTGCACTCTGTCAAAAGACATAACGCATCCCAGCCACCAAAATTTGTCGGAAAGTCGTCCGTATTCCTAATTAATAACGTCTTCCTTCTGTAAGCTGCTGTGCTTTTGTTCTTTCGTTCGGCCACATAAGTTAGAAACTTTCAACTTAGCTCCACCAGAACTGTAATGAGGTATATTGATGTCAGCAATTTATCATGCTCTATCAAACGAAGAGGACTTCAATAATTCATTTACTAATCTTCAGATTCTTACGGGTTTTTCTGAACTGAATGTTCTCTATTATTTCTTTCAAGTTTTCTGGGTTCATCTTCATTTACTTTCGCCCCAATTTTCCGAAAGAACCTTCCACTTCACACAAAATTCAATCACACAACATCGTTGCGACCCCCCGACCTTTGCGCCCAAAAGCTTTTGGTCCAGGCACTTCAACTTCCATGGCCTAGGATCGATCGAGGCCGAGTAAATCTGTCGTCCTGTCACTCACAGGGCGTAAGTTAGATAAACCAATCAAATGACAAGGACAATGTGACTGTTGACAAACCCCTACTCATGATTGGTGTTTACTCCATGTCTATCCGCATGATTCTTGCTTAGCGTCTCCCATATAATTTGTACACGGCTTGAGAATGAATTACTGGAAAACAATTGTTTCGCCAAATTGGACTTCTGTGATATACAATGGATATTTTCCAGACATAGAAAATCCATTTGGACCAACCAGTGTCCATTTGTTCAATGTGCACTCCAATCAGCATTCATGCTTCTCCGCACACAAAGAAATACACCATGCGCGGATGACTCATCTTAGTCCACCCATGGATATTGATTAATGCAGTACGCATGTCTCGCGCGCGTGATCTGATTCCATATCATGTGACAGTGTCTGGCAAGTTTGTGCCCGCCACTCGCTTTCCTCATGGATCAATACTTGTGTGTACATGCGTTCCGTTACTTTTTCATGCTTATATAAATTGCATATCTTACGTACCAAACGAACAACACATTTCAGTGCCAGTTAGTGTGCCTTCTGATTTTATTTCGGGCCAGTTTGTCATCAAAGTAGTACCTCATAAAACCTATTTAATAAGTGTACAAGGTGCTTGAGTTCATGTGATATAGATGTACTTGGTCCAAGTGAAACGGTCCATGAAAGGCCTGTCCGCCATTCCGGCCTGTAGGAAACAACAGTGTTGGCCTACTGACTAAACTTTGATCTAACCACAGATTTTTCTGGGCCATCACGAATTTCCCACACCTAAAGGCATCAACTCATACTCCGTCATCCAACATCATCAAGGATTCAAATCATCCACGTTGCTGTCGAATACCCCCAGCTTTGACTAATCCATGACAGCGCGATTTTCCCCAAACGAGGGAACCTATTCACAGATGAGAAGTAATCTTCTTGATAGGCTTAGTTTCTTTGTAAAACGAGATAACTAGACACTGATAGGATTTCCGTATCGAATCAGGATTCAGTCACATGTTCCTAAAATAATAGGTTTAGTTTTTGAGTAGACCAAATTGCTCAGGTTGATGTGGATAATAGAGTCAATTCCCGAGCATTGATATCAGTCGATGGACGTACCTATTTATATGAAACGTGTTATGTGGCTATAAATTTTCGGAAAGTAGACGTTTCACCTCACAATGGGGGCACACAGCTCAACAACGTCCGTGTCTATGTTTTGGTAGTCAACGGTTCACCCGTCGGACCCCTTTACATACACGCCCATATTCTTCGCCAGGTTGCTAATAATCCCAAGGAGACAAGCTAAATTAAAGGAGTTTATCAAAAGGACGAAATTGGTAAAGACGATTCTAAATAACTGATGACAATTCGAATTGTGAAAAGCGGGTAGATAATCAGTGTTCATGAAGAAATCTGCGTTAGAGTAGTCGGTCTGGTATTTCCATGAAGTGCCGTACAATGCAGGTGCTCGTGATAATCTATTTTCGAATCTATTTATTCATTCTCACAGCAGAGCCATGTACGCTGAAGAATAAATGTATATAAACTTATAAGAAATAATCATCATAATGAGGACTGATATGTATTCACGAACGGCAATCATTTGTGGGATGTGCATGAGATTTTTTGCCCAGTGAACGTCACGCTGAGGCATTTGCAGTTAGACCACACAGCTTCCGCTTTATTTCTGAACAATATCAAAATCATTCGGAATTACTTCAGCAGTGTTCCAAGGGTGACACCCAACAGATCTTTTGATATGTCTTTCTGGTTGATCTGAAGCCAGTGCGTGAACCACATTCATCCACGTCATGTCTGAGACGAAACCGCGAGCTCCCCGTTTATTTGTTGTGATCTGACATGTGTCTACGATGATGATGACAACATATGAAAAAACACGGGCTAGGAATAGCACTGAGAAGAAAATAAAAAATTTAAGTGCAGATTTAACGTAGAATTGGCTCAGACATCGTGTTATAAAGTCAGAGGAAGACCCGCGTATAAATGACAAAATCAGAAAGTTGACGCTTAAAGTCAGTCCCAAAAGCTTATTAAATTAAAACCCGTGTAATTGAAAGGTGCTTGGGGTAGAACTTTCAATCGTAAAAGTGTAGATAGCAAGTGCTGTCTGATTCACAGAATATTTCCTTTTGATGTACTGTGGATATTTGCACTGATAGTAATGCCTTTTCTTACATAGCTAGACCATTTTCGTGCAATTAATGTACGAAGGAGTTATTTTGTCACTCATATCTAAAACGAAATTGAAGAAGGGTACAGATCATTATGTGGACACATCCCGAAAAACGAAAAAGCTGGAGGGGGTGAAACTCGCCGCCCAATCGATTGGAAAATCCTTCCAATCCAAATATTCGTCTCTCTTTTTATTTAGAAATGTGCTCTCGGATGAGTAGCTTCGATTCGAACTTTTTTTTTGTTTTCTTCAATTCGTATCTGATATACACTTCGTTCTTCCTTGAAATCCCAATAATCCCAATAATTGTTATCCACACAGTTTGAGTGCTAACGAAATCAATAGGTATTTATGGTAAATGGCACAACAGCTGCATTTGGAAACCTCATTTGAATAAATCAAGTGATGTGAATCACTGGGTCTACCTCATCCCATCTACGGGGAAGAAGTTGTGATACGCAATCAAAATAATTCGCTCCTGTCAATCGTGGACTCAGAATTGTCGATTCATACAAAAAGTATACAGCACGTGAAGTTTGAGATTGTGGTAGATTGGATCAAAAGCTCATATAAGAGAATGTGTTTGGCACAACATTTTTGTTGATCCCGATAATATTGAAACGCATGTGGCACTTTAACTTTTGCTGCAACACATTGCAAACTGTTAGATGGTATAGCAATGCATAGTCATTCGTAGATGGGAAGACGGGTTATTCATTGCATAATTTATCACTTCTCTACAGAAAATTGTATTTCAGTAGTACAAAATGAAAAAAGAAATATTTGGAAATTCAGAAATAATGTGGATTGGTGAGTATTACGATAAATGGGAGTGGTAAAATATTGATTTTCTCTCTGGTTAGTATGCTTCCTGATCATGATCGGTCAGGTGATAGAACTACACCAAGATATGTATCCTCGTGTGTTCTCTTTGCCGTGCTCATTTTCTAAGTAACAACGTCCTCCTAGAAGCGTCCCTTCCATATGTACTCGTTTGATTTCCTTTGTAATATTTACTGAGTAGTGGTATCATACTTCCGTAGATGCGGTCAAATTAATCTTTGGCGTGCTGCCACTAGGAATCATTTTCATTAGGTCACCGAAGTAGTTCTCAAGCTCTTTCGTATTTCTAAAATATCTGCAGTTATTGGTTCTGATGACCTGTAGTCATCACATTTGAGACACGGCACTGTTACTCTGACTGATGAATTTTATTTCCCTCTCAAAAATACTTTTATGACCGTATTCTATTCTCGACTACTGCAGACTCGTCCCCATTGTTCCAGTGACAAAACCCCGCAATTCTGGAGTTTTGGACAAAAGCTTTCGTCCCATTTGCATTAACTTCTTCTGATCTTAAACTGACAAAGCATGCCTTTCTAGAATGCCTGAGTTCCTCGATAAACGCTTTGAATGGCCCCATTCACTTTAGGCATAAATTTGACTAATTCGTTCTGGATGTTGTAGCTTCTCTGGCGCATCATGTAATCATATCCTCTGAAGCATCAGCAAAGTCCGTACGGTGCTTTTTAGACTACGCGTCCGATTTCGATTCTATTTGTGGTCCCTTCTGCTTCGTAAACTGGAAGCTTTTGTTCGTTCCACTCCGCGATTGTCCGAATGTTTACCAACAGAACTCATTGCACACGAGTGTACTTTAAAACATCCATACCCCTGGAGAATAATTCAAGGGTTTGAGTGAGTTGTAGAATAGATTTTTACATAATATGACTCACCACGTAATGCGAATGTTCACACCAGAGAAGCAGTCTAACCCACAAGTCCCTCGCTATCCTGGAAACGCTCTGCTAACATTACTAGCCAGTATTGAAAGAGTGCTGTATTATGGAGTGTATAAGCTCATAAACCGTTAGGAGCCAGCCACAGTGGCTTTGTGGATAGGGTGTTCAACACTCATCTGCCATGAGTTCGAATCCCAGTCGGGGCTCAGCAGATATGCACTAATGATTATTCTAAAGTTCCTGATGCGCGATGAATCATATTATGTAGTATAGGAGTTCTTATGGGAGACATCCTTTCCCGTATCTGTTTTCCACCTGCAGGACTGACCCGAAAAAATTAGTTAAATACGCTGATGATGTGATTTTCTGTCAAGCTATCTCTGAAATCCAGTTTTTTCCTTAACCTTTCCAATGATCTGTCTCATCAATGATTTCCTTGTTTGATCCGATTCAACACTAAGTTTATTCAAAGGTTTTGAAGGCACATTTAACCCTTTCTCGGTTAGCTTACTTTTGTGACCCATATATCATTTCGACTGAACCTTGAGCTGGACTAGATTCTGTCAGAGACCTGGGAATCATACTCGGGGCCAGTTTGAGGTAGTCTGCTCACATTTCAAACTGTGTAAAAAAAAACTTCTCAAGCCACCTTACTAAATACGAAAGCTTATGCATTTGGTAGTAATGCAGAATTCTGTCTTTTTGTTTATCAATGTGCTCCTCCTGTTCTCCTCTGCTATTCTCCTGATATTTGGCTGGTCTGCTGGAGAAGAGTTTCCAAATTGTTCTCCTTGGACTGTCGATAATTATAATTTGTGTGAACTACCTTTGACTGTGTGTGAAACCTTCGCTCTTTTCAGACTCCATCCATCATTTACACAATGACCTATCTGTTCTGTGGCCGCCTGCTGGTTCTGGAAACCTTTTCCACTTCAGAACCATCTACGTCTATTAAGTCAGAACATATTGCTTATATGGGATGAAGATTCACTGCCACCATTCTTCGTTTCTCAAACTGAACGTTCCAAACTGGCATCGGGCAACGTCTCTTCCGGCTGGATGGTCAGTGATACGACAGCCATCGCTGGACGGGAATCCTAGCTCGTCCTACCGATGCGCGTCATCAAACTGCTGTCCTGCCGTTCTCGATTCCGTTGGTTCTAATCTTGGGCTGAATTCTGGAAATACGCTGACTAAACCATTGATTTAATAGGCTGACTCCGTACTTGCTCTCCACTCCGGATACGCGTGGGCATGCTGTCTGTTAGCGACACTGGGCTCAATATCAATAATATATCCATCCATACCCTTGCACCATCTGTGTAATGCTTCGGCCTCCACACGCTCCTCTTTTTATTCTGTACATTTTCGCACTTTCATCTAGGCCAACTCCACCTTTCGTAATCTGGCCATAATCCTCACAAACAGGAATCGATTCTCAGCTATTTTATTTTGGTAATTTTTGACGTGTAGTCGAAATTTTCATTTCCTCAATTCGACCAGGTTTTAAGTGTAAATCTTTTCGATTGAAGTTCGGGCGTACACCTATGTAAAAGTCTGACCGAACACAAGTCTCGCGGCACTCCCCTTTACCTCATCCGGGATTTTTTGATTAACTGATGCTTTCTACCTGAATGGGTGTATGCTTCTTCGGTAGTAATCCCCGGATTGCTTACCTAAACCTTTGAACTAATCACCCGATCACTGAAACAAGTATCAGAAGGTACGCATTGCAGTCAGTTAGCCCCCTTTCTAATGTCCCAATATCACAATTCATAGGTGAAATTCTCTCGAAGGATACTGGCGGACTAAAAGTACCCCCGATCTCAGGAAATGTATTTCCACATCACCTATACGATCCCGCTATAAACATGCGCCTTCTCGCACTAAAGCAGGTAAGTTCTCTACAGTACTGTTTCTCGTCCGTCTCTTCACCAAACCTGATGCTGTTACAAAAGCAGAGGTTATTTATTTTATGTGCATTTGTGCACTAGTGTAGGCAGGTAGGCGCACGCGTTCGGCAGCGTTAATCGAAATCTTCAAGTCCGGCAGAAAAGCATCTGATTGGATAACACGGATACTGTCAAACACTCCAAGACATACGCGTGGATATGGGTGCCTGAGTGTGTCCAGTGTTGGATCAGAGCTGCAGAAGTGCTAACAGGCAAACCATTTCGAAGGCTTGAAGATTAATGATATTCGAACAAAGTTTTCACCGAGCGTTGTTTAATCTTGGTGTAATATGTAGGTACGTTCGGTATTTTGTAGGTGGTGATTCGAACATTCGTTAGACTCAGCTTGATGACTGGCGTCCAGCAGATACCATATTGACCCGCTTCTTGTGTCCTTCCAACCCCAGCGTAAAAACTGATGAAGGAGCTTCTTGGACTTATACCTTGATCAAGTTCTGAAGTCAGGAAATGATGATATTTTATGTACAAATGGAGTTCCTAAAGGTCTTCTAAGGGACCATCCAAATGCTATCAGTTTCAACTGAAATGGTCTGCAAAGTCGGAGAAATTGACATCAGTATATAAGTCAATGAGTTATCATCAAAAAAGGTCATCGCATTATTCGGATTACTGTGTGTGACGAATACAAACCAGTCTCTTCGTTACTTCTCACCATACAAAAATGGGACTCAAAGTAACAGATGGGACGCTTAAGGTCACGGAGTCATTTCAAAGGGTCAGAGAATGAATCCTATCCACAACCGAAACGACTGTGATTAGGGTACACCGACAAATCCTGTTTTCTAAAGCAGTTTGTCCAGGCATGGAATCAGTAAAAAACATTTTTGAGATGTTTTAAACTGTCCCACTGATTCTAGTGAGAAGTCGATTCCGCCCATGAATCATCTCAGCCTAATAGCACAGAATACTTTGGTTATACAGGAACAAAACAGTTACTGACACCAATCGTTGAAGCGCGAACCAACGGGCTCGTACGGGCATCACGTAGCCTGTCCTCTGATTGGTTGATTGGTCACATGACCAGCTACCACTTGACGGGAATCCGTTCCCGTCACGTCGATTCGCTACCTTGCCACTTGCGAATCCATCAGCACAACCACTGACCTGGATTCTCGACAGGCGCTGACACACTGATTGCTGATGCCACTCAGCTGACTGTCGACCATGAGTCCGCACGTAACCTCACAGATAGTAGGCTAAACGAGGCCACCATCACGAGATAGACAACCACTGTAGAAAATTTTGTAAGTACTACGCTCCATCTGCTAAATTTCTCAAAACGGTACGTAAAATGTACTGGCCTGAAGGGAAGTACCGAAAAGACAGGTCTGCCAGTCGGGAAACGCGTCGAGATTTTTAATTGTGTTTAGCTTTTCCATGAGAAAATATGCCACTAACGTAAGTATAATGTTCCCTGGTAGCGTTTCCGCACCTGGAAAGGGGGGTGAATTCATATATCTGCTATTGTAAAAGAAAGCCCTAGTTAGATATGACCTCTGTCGAAAAAAATACGTTTGATTGCCCGCTCGACATGACTATGACTAATTGGAGCTTTAAAGGTGCTTCACTTACTGAGGAGTGGTCGCATAACACAGTAACGAACGCCCCCACTACGTGACAGAAATGACAGCGACGAAGGGAGTTCGACACAGACATGAACAAGTAGGGTAGTCGGATGTTCTGACTGCAGCGCCCTTTCGTGGAGGTTGTACTTGAACGATCTGCAAAGACTTAGGAAAAATGAAAACCCGACGAGTAGAAGCTCGGTAAATGAATACTCAGGTACCAATACTTACATCAGAGTTGGAGAATGGTGGTCTATTCCCTTGCGTTACAATTACATGAAGCTACCGACGTAACCTCACGGCATTTTTAGAGATATACCCGCCGTTGTGGACATGCCCATTGTGAATAAACGGGTCACGGTAGTCAATTTTACTGCGCCTTGCATGGAAAATCTTAGTAAAATCACAATTCAAGCTGTATTCGCTCATTGACATATCGTTCATTGGCACATTATTTATCGCTAAAGTGATCGCGGTTTATTCATGTGTAATCACATTGGTTTCCAGAATTTGACAGCCGTGGCTCACTGATTCCTACTAATCAGCAGCACCCTAAATCGGAGATCAGAACAAAAACCATGACTATGAATTGGGGAGATAATACCATATAGTGTTATTTCGGTTGTAAAGTTGTGCAAACACAAGTTTTCATGTCAAATTTATATCTTTCTGTCTATAATCGGTAATTTTGTGGGTCTCGTGGACGTAGATTCCACGGTGGAACCCTGATACGCCCTTAATGACTAGGTGCATCTATCTGGCCTCAGCAGTCAGACATTGTTGTTTGGTTGAACCCGTCACATGATGCTGTGAGACTTATCTATGCACCGTGAATATCCGACGGTGTTTCACTCCTCTCCCCCTTTCGTCTTACAAGTAAGCATCCTATACCTGCATGTACCACTTGCTGCACTGTCCTATTCCATCAATCACATGCAGCTCACATCGTGTAAAACTGATATTGATTGACAGTTTGCGTTTTCGTGGATATTCTTGTTCTTGCGCTGATGAACCTGCTTGTCATGCGTTGCTTCTGAGTACACTTTCCGCTAGCATGTGTGCTTCCTTTCTATTTATCGAGGTTGGGACATAACAAGCTTTATCACCCATAATTGAGCAAACAGTGGATACGCCATCGGGGAACAATGTACAAATCTAAATATTTGTCAATAAAGTCAGACAATCGCTTACTGGATTCACTGTATTATTGATAACAGACTAACAGTAGGTAGAACGAAGTGAACCGTATGAAAAAGTCTTTAATCACCAAAGCAGCAAATTGTGGACAAAAGTAGATCAAACAATAGTTTATCGTGAAAATAAACGATATAGAAGTGGACGGAAGAAAATGGCTGATGAGTGAGTGATATGATAATAACGTTTTCACCTGAAGGATTTACTCCACTTATACCAGAAACAATTTGCTCAGCAAAATATTAAACTGTCTAACTGCCTTTCATTTATTAGGAAACGTCCATCACGTGGTAAATCTTTCTCGTCCTCAATTGAGGCTCGGCACTCCCGTCCGCGGTAGACATCCAGATAAGCCTAATAAGTGGGCTCCGGATAGGACACACTTTTTGAGCAAAGTGAGTATACACGAAGTAAAGCAAAAGTGAACTTCTGGAGTGTATCCGAACGATAGTTGTTATCGTCACACAAGACTCTATTGCGAGCGGGCCTTGATGCAACATGAGAAAGGATGCAGTTATGAGAAATGAAATCTGCTTATGAGTGTGGAGGAAAACACGGTAAAGCCGGCATACTGGAAAAGCGATTGAGCAACAGAAAGAAATAATTTCTTTTGACAGGATATTCGGGGTGATTATAATTTTAGCGTACCAAATAATCGAGCAGCATCTGAGAGTCCACTTGTTAAGTTGGGTTACTAATAATATGCATGACTCGATTCATTTTTATTCTTCCTGTTATCATATATTATATATATGCATGTTATATATATATATATATATATATATATATATATATATATATATATATATATATATGCGCAGAAGTGAGGGGTCAAAAAAATACTGGACCGTCCATAGCCCGTCATTTTTAATGACTTCTTAAAATCGTGTCCAACCGCCGTTGTTCTTGAGGATGTCCGTACATCGCTTCGGTATACTTTTACAAAACCTGTTATTTAACCTTGATCAGTAGTCATTCAGTCTTTCTTGAGGGTGGTTATCATTTACCTCTATTTCTGAAAAGCCTTAGAATCCCTGTTCACCTGGCGAGCAAGTAAGCCCCAAACGTTCTCAGTCGGGTTTAGATTTGGGCTGCTGATTGGCCATTGTATGAGCTTGATCCCACAGAACTACAGTTAACATTTTGCAGTGTATGAGCAGTGGACAGAAGCAATATCATATTGGAATCTGGCACCATCTTGTAATTTGCTGCTCAGAGTGGGGGTAAAATCTGTCCAACGAGGGAAATCTTTCATGCTGTTAGGTATAGCTAACTCATTTTGACCTTTATCTAAGAATCCTCTCCAAACCACTACCTAGCTCCTTTCCTTGTTCGTGTGACAGAAAATTCTCTTTTCATTCCTAACATCGTGTCAGTAATAATTCCAAGTACCCGGTTCATCCAAATTATTTTTTCCTCACCAAAGTGGGCATTATCCCAAGCTACGCGTGTTTCAAACCACAATACGCAGCGGTGTAGGAGCACTATATCTTTCCTTTTCTTTATATTTCTTTCACGGCACAGCTTTTGGCTTTCTTTGTAACATTCGTTTCAAACCAATGACTCCGATCCAAGCTTCCAAGGTAGACATGAAGCATGTGTTATTCGAGACTAAACTGATTAGTCCATGTTCGTCTAATTTCGGTAATAAGACAACCCGTTCGCTTTTGGGCCCACTCTGCTCGCTGCATCTCAGACACCGCCCTACCACTTTTCTCGAACCCCTGCATTGTCTGGCGACTTCATGTTAACAGAGTCCCATCTGAGGGAATGCAGATAATTCGCCCTTCTCGGAGTGAACAGGACCAATTAGACAACTAGGGTGCATAACGTGCTCTGGTGCACATGACCGACGTGATTCCGGTTCGCATGGATTTGTAAGGCCAAAGGATTCAACCTGTTGTCAGGCCCAATGATCCGTCTTGTTTTGTGAAATTTTCCATGTGAAAGTGCACCGGATTGCTGGGTCCTATACTTTTATCACCCTTGATTGCCCCATGATTTTCCCTAATCAGCGTAGTTTCGTTCCGAAATTCGGCATGCCTTATCGTATCGTGTATTCCATCGTTCTGATCAGAGGTGCTTTCGTTAGAAAATACAGAAGCAGAAATATGCCTTAAAATGTGACGGTCCTGCACCTCTGTTGTGCTCTGTGAACACTGTCTAGAAGGCCGGCGGGGGGGGGGGGGGGGAGCGAAAGGGGGGGGGGGGGGTGGGTGTACGTTCACATGATAAATTGTTCATCAGGTTACGTGCTTTGCTCGGACTAATTTACGAAGTCTACACATTTACAGAACAGGAAAATAAGTGAAATCCTACTTGAATGCTTTCATGGGAATAAAGATAAAAATCTAACTCACTCTTCATTGTGATCTCGGTGTCCACAACGAATCCCGGTGCAGCATTACCTGCACTGTAGATAAACGGACAGTAGAAAGAAGGAACGTTGTTCCATACAGAAGAGAAACTGACTGGAGGTATTCACAGTCCAACCATCGTCACTGAAATCGTTAGGTAAACACTGGAAATTATGGTGCTCAGACTATAGACGACTATCAGAGACAAATCTGAATGATACACTGGTTCTCAAAGGGGTGGAACGGATGAATCCGTTTTTATACTCTAAAAATTTACTATTCTTTGGTAACATACGGTAGCAAAAGCTATATATATATATGGGTGATACCCGTCTGAATTCTAAGTTTCTTCATTACTGAAAAGGCGCACCTCACCCCCCCCCCACTATTCCAACAGGAAAACAGCTCAGAAACTGAAACATTCTCCAGCAAGGAGGTTTACATGCTCCTCAAGTCCATCAAGTTAATGAAAACTGCTGAGCCAGAGGGTCTACCTTCTGCAGTACCCAAACACGGAGCTGGACCTCTGTGTGTTTATGACTGCTGTTATTAACTACTTGCTTGAATCGTTACCCATCCCTGACGATTGGCTTTTGGTCACAACCATTCCCGTACGAAAAGGGTCGGGTGACCAAACGAGTATCAGAAAATCCCACCCAATGGCAATTTTCTCGTCGTCTTTAAAACCGGTTGAACGTGCTTTACCTTGGTGTCTTCAAAACACAGTCAGAAGTCCCGCCGGCAAATAACAATATGCGTATAAAGCCCGGCTTTCCAAGGTTGACGCAGTAGTACGAGTGTTTCACTTCATTGACAAATGTCTCATCAACTCGTGTAAACCATTTAGCTGTGCCTTACTCGATTATTCACCAGTGTTGTTCACAAACCCGGTAGCAAAAGGAAGGCGCACAGGTATGGATAAACGTATATTCCCGCAGCAACGTACAGTAAGCGCCATCACAGGTGAGCACGTGAAAACGCAAACGAGTGTGCAAGTGCGTGAGTCAGTCGTGTATATTATCGGAAGTATAAGACAACGGTACAATCGGATTAAGTCGCGCAAGGTCGTGCAACACGTGCTACGATCTGATTGGTCAATGCTGTCCCGGACGAAGCACGGCAAGCGTCAGCTGTGTAAGTGCGTGTGTGTGCGGACGAGATTGTCTGTCTAAGCACATGCCTGTTCAGGCCAAACACAACGATCAGCCTTTGATATTGTGCTGCGTTACTTGATTCTCAAAAATTGGAATATTTTAGTTGCCAAGCCCACTTATTTAACTGTCTGAAAGACTAATTCTCGGGAAGAGCACAATGTGCCAAAGTTGGAAGAAATGTTTCCAGACATCTCTCAAGCAGTGACCGTGTTCTTCAGGTGGTTGTTCTTCATATTTGTTCTGTACTTACTTTACCGACTTAACTGCGACCAATTCAGCTTGTCTAGTCAAGTATGCCGATGACGCTGTTTTGGCTCGGTCTTCCAGGAGTCTGACTGAGAAGAGTTTATTGACAGTCTTGCATGTTTCCAAAATTTTCTGGGCAGCCTGGTCTATTGGTAAACAAAGCAGAAGTTAACAGCGTAGTTTCTTAAACTTCTCGTTTGCGTTTTATAGAAGACATTAGCAACATTAAATCTTCTAGGCATGCATGAGTAACCCATGTGAAATATCTCGGCGTAACTTTAAAAGAGAATTTGCACTGGTGTTTACATATTGAATTTACCGCCGGGAAATCGTGTGTGTCAGTTGTCTTTTCAAATCCGTAAACTACGACAGTTCGGTGTTCCGCACGCTGTTATTTTTTTCCTTCGTAGACCAGTGTATATTTCCCATAATTCTATATTGGTCTTCTGCTATTTCTCCTGGTCTGATAAAAAGGGACTGCACAACTCTTCGTGGCGGTCTACACATCATCACTCTTGTTTCTGGAAAAACCTTGCGAGACCGGCGGTGGTCAAAGGCCATCACAGATGGTTTTTATCCCTTCAGTCCTAGGTTCAAATCCTGCCTCCGGCCCCGGTCACTCCCCAGTTGGCAGCCTCCAGTTGGCCGCGACCCCCTTCCTGAAATACTGTACCACTATTACATAAAAAAGCATATTACGGACCGTTCATATCCACTGCTTTGCAACCTTTCTCTTAGCCTTTCCCACCCGTTGAGCTATTCCTTGAAAATTCTCGCAGAACGGAACTTTCGTCATTCCTTGGCTTGGTCATATTTCAGCAAACAAGGATGAAGTTTCGTCTGAACTGTTAACCTCGTTTTGCCGCGCAGAATGTTTCTTCATTTCCTTCACTGCGGCTGAAAAGTACTGTCAACCCTGCTTGAACTAGCGTTACAATAATGATAATAACGAACTGAGCTTCAGTAGCGTAAAACAAAATCAAAACACCGCTCTGTGTCACGCGAACTATCTGGTGAACTCACCATCGTATACTTATTTCAAACCGATAGAAGGAAAGGCCATCAATGGATTCAACCGGATTTCCGAATCTATAAGGTAGAGTTACTAGAGAAGAATCAGACCAAACTATCTTGTGATGAACTCGACCGGAAGGTTTTCCAAGGCACGAATTCAGCTTCAGTTTTGGGGTGAACAGATTATCGTTTGTTTCCCCTCACTGTCTATATTCAGGGCATTTGCAGCATTATGCAATCCAATGTGGAATTCAGAGATAAACGCAGTAAAGCACTCGTGCTGTTAAAAACAGTTAACGGAATCGGGCCCATCAATCAACCGCTGAATTGGTCTGCGGAACTCAGAACGATTCGCGCCGAATCGCAAATGTCAGCTTTGGTAATAACAACAGGATGAATAAAAACATAGTAACCGAATGCTTTCAACGACGAGCAGAGCAGTAAAGCAATACAAAGAATCAATCCTAAAATAATGCATCCAACTCCAAACAGACAAAGAAACAAAGAAAAAAGACTCACTCGTTATGGGGTTTCGTTCTGATATGATGCCTTTTCTGCACCAAAATGAAGGTGATCGAAATTCCTCCATCTAAATTTATGCATGCTTTTTGGATACCAGCCAATTTTTCGAGGAGTACGGTTCCAAACTCGGAACCACCTACACCGTCTCGATAAAAAATTAATCTTGACGGCGGTCCATTATTTCGTCTTGAATAATCCTAAATTAATAACCAATAAAGATCAGCATAATCAGAGACGGCAAAATATATTTCAGAGAGGAATAGAATGCGAGCACAAACTGCCTTTAAACGAGGAGTACAGTAAATTAGGCAGAACAACAGCACCGTGTCCTTAAGGTAATGATGACAGGTCATCAGGACTGATACCTGAGGTTATTTCATAGAGGCATAAATATTTCTTCACTCGAGAAGGTAGTTATATGCATGCCATATTTCAGGAAGAACGAAATCAGGGAGTCTTTGAATGGCTGGAAAAATGCACTGTTATAACCATCAACGTCACTTGATTCATTTAGTTTGCACACATAATTCAAATGCCTAACAACAAGCGGTCACCGTTGCAACTGCACAGGAGTAGACTGGCGTACAGTGTGTCAGCACTTTTGATTTCCTTTATTATTCAGGGAGAAATTAATCTTACTTTTGAATTACCTAGGCTATGTATAAATAATGCTCCTTCTTAGTGAGGTTTATGGAGAAATAACGCGAAGGTGGCAAAGGAAGAAGGTCTCTAGGGGCATCCCGTCGAAGATTAATTTGACCGCATCTACGGAAGTATGATACCAATACTCCGTAACTATTACAAAGAAAATCAAACGAGTACATATGAAAGGGACGCTTTTAGAAGAAGGATGTTTTTACTTAGAAAATAAGCACCGCAGAGAGAACACACGAGGATACATCTCTTGGTGTAGTTCTATCACCTGATCGATCATGATCAGGAAGCATACTAACCAGAGAGAAAATCAATATTTTACCACTCCCATTTATCGTAATACTCACCAATCCACATTATTTCTGAATTTCCAAATATTTCATTTTTCATTTTGTACTACTAGGTTTATAAAGCTTCTCTTTCCCCTGGTTTATTCCTGAAATACAATTTTCTGTAGAGAAGTGATAAATTATGCAATGAATAACCCGTCTTCCCATCTACGAATGACTATGCATTGCTATACCATCTAACAGTTTGCAATGTGTTGCAGCAAAAGTTAAAGTGCCACATGCGTTTCAATATTATCGGGATCAACAAAAATGTTGTGCCAAACACATTCTCTTATATGAGCTTTTGATCCAATCTACCACAATCTCACACTTCACGTGCTGTATACTTTTTGTATGAATCGACAATTCTGAGTCCACGATTGACAGGAGCGAATTATTTTGATTGCGTATCACAACTTCTTCCCCGTAGATGGGATGAGGTAGACCCAGTGATTCACATCACTTGATTTATTCAAATGAGGTTTCCAAATGCAGCTGTTGTGCCATTTACCATAAATACCTATTGATTTCGTTAGCACCCAAACTGTGTGGATAACAATTATTGGGATTATTGGGATTTCAAGGAAGAACGAAGTATATATCAGACACGAATTGAAGAAAACAAAAGAGGTTCGAACCGAAGCTACTCATCCGAGAGCACATTTCTAAATAAAAAGAGAGACGAATATTTGGATTGGAAGGGTTTTCCAATCGATTGAGCAGCGAGTTTCACCCCCTCCAGCTTTTTCGTTTTTCGGGATGTGTCCACATAATGATCTGTACCCTTCTTCAATTTTGCTTTAGATATGAGTGACAAAATAACTCCTTCGTACATTAATTGCACGAAAATGGTCTAGCTATGTAAGAAAAGGCATTACTATCAGTGCGAATATCCACAGTACATCAAAAGGAGATATTCTGTGAATCAAACCTCGTTTGCTTTTGCTCGATAAATGAAAAGTGTTCTGGACAGTTCCTACGTAGTTTTGTAAATTATCTTCATGTAACTTTTTAAAACTGGTGTTGAGTTCGTGAGGATATGGGCTGACTCATTGTTGACGGACAGACTAGTCACGTTGGCAGTCAGCAGTCCTGTGGTACGAAACCTAAGGCTTGAGTCAACGGAATCTCCAGAGAGGCAGGATAGCCGAACGATCTTCTGGAGCGACAGAATGAGAGTTGCTTCCTGTTAGTGGTGTTTAAACCTCAAGGCTAGGTTGCCTACATCGGTCGGATCAAAAATTCGAATTCGAAGACTGGGTTCGGGGTGCAGAGTCCCGTATATTCATTGTTTTACAATAATAAACGAGATGATTCGAGGGCTGGAAAGTTTTCTCACTAGAGTTAGTGGGATTGTTTAAAACAGATTGTGGGTCACATTGGTGGTTTTTAACAGCCTATGGGAATCTCTGCATACTGACAATGCCACTTTGGCTGATGATGACACGCTTGTGATCTAAGTGTCAAAATGAGCAATCTGAAGCTGAATTAAAGCCAGATATATAATAGCGCTTGTACCTAATGAACCACTTGCGCTAACACTGAAATATTACACACGAGTGAAAGAAAAAGAGCAAGAACGAGATAAATACTTTGTAGTCTAACAAGCCACTCAATGGAAACTGAAGGACTTGACTCTATGGTTTGAATTTGTCGGAGGCAGAGAAAACGGAATACTACTCACTACTAGAATAGTTTGTTTACGATGGCAGGAAAGTAAATTTCTCTCAATTAGAGTCCCTCGTTAGGCACTCATATTGTCTGAATTTAGCCACACCTAGCCTTGCGACTGAATTGCCCATGATTTCGAACTGCTTTCGAGCAAATCACTACTACAATGGTTCACAAAGGATTGTCTGCAATGACAAAAAACACAAGTTTCCATTGCTAGGTCTTGCGTTGAAACTGTCTCACATGCTTTCGTTCAAGCTACGGGTACAAGAATCATAGTCTGCAGCAATTTGTAAAAGTTACTGGATTTGTTGCACACGTACTCACCCACTCCGACCTGTAGCAGCAAACATACTCTCACTTATCTAGTAGAACGTTTGTAAATTCATCGGGCGATATATCGAAAACAAACTTCTTCCTGATACCAGCTTATTCATGAATCGATAGACACATTCTACGACTGAAGACGAAGTTTATTTTAAAAATCAAACTATGACAGAGATAAAAGAACAATTTGGGCACCGATGGTTCTTTTTCATTGTAAAACCTTACGTGCCTCCAGTAATTCAAGCACGGTGGGTTGCATATCACTGATAACTTTATTCCTCTCTTTTATTTTTGGTCTATTTGTCATTTGCTGAAAGATGGTGGCTCAATATTGCATCAAATTGCTGCGTAAGCTCCCGGTAACTGCACCCCCTGATTGCCTCAACTGATCCCTCGTCGGGCTCTGGTGGGTTACTTTTGCGCTAAAAATCATAATATGTTAGTTGTTATCAAACCCAGTTGATGCCGTCATATTTTCGCATTGGTTTTTAACCAAAGGTTACCTACAGAAGTCATTGGGGAAAATTCGGATAACAAATATAACACACTAATTGGTCTGACGAACTTTAAGGTTGCAACTTCAATGAATGACAAAAATTCAGCTTACAGGGTTAAACCAGCTTTCAGGGGTGCAGACAAAATTTTCCAAGACAGTATGCAGAGTAAATGAATTCGAATCGTAAGTTGCTTCGAAGTTTTGTTTGATGCTAGAATATGGCTAGAAAAACGCATGGATCTTGGGGATTTTTCCTTGAAATATTATCGACAAATAATTCAGATTAGGTAAACCTTAGTCAGAAATGTGCCGTACCAACTTAAAATATCGAAAATTTCCGTGCATTTTCCCCCAGCAGTGAGCACACTTCTAAACTCTGCTGGAGAACTCGTCTAACAGTAGCAGCATACACTCAACCATTGACAGATAAAAGGATGTCACGTCGACACTAGAGATGCCTGAAATTGGCAAACGCCAAAGCACCTCCGCATCATCATATAAAATATATGAAAGCATATTCGAATAACTTACCAGTAACACATTTCTTTCTCAGTATTGCAGACTGGATGCATTTTGTTCGCACACCCAGCCTGATGTTGCCGAGAACTTTGATTTGCGAGCAGGAAAATTTGTCACCTAATATGAATATGACCAAGTCAACCTATCACAGTAGAAGAGAACAGATGGGAACAACGCCGAACGTACTTATTACCGTTTTAATAAATAGGTGATTTTCGAGAAATAAACAAAGCGTTTATTTTTTCTGTATCATATTCATTGTACATTTGTTTTGTTAAAGTGAGTTATTTTAAATATGTGAACGTATATTGTTACTAAGTGGACGACAAACAAGCTATAGTCAGGCTATAAATTTCGATTTTAATTGGATAAGTTTGTAGCTTGATATAACGATGTAAAATGAGTGAGATGGGCCCAAGGCCTTTCGACGATATATGAAGCTCGATGACACACCATGTGAGGAGTCAGTAGAATTGGAGCACCTTTATTCCATAGTATAAAAACAAGGCGAAATAAAATTAATAAGGAAATGAGTACGTCAAAAAACACCTTTGAACTTAAGCTGTTCATTCGATACGATAATTCTAGTGGATAAAATACGAAGTCTTTGACCAACTGAAAAAGCATTTCTCTTCATTTACCTACGGGTACAAGTTCATCTACTAAACTGCTACGAGTTGCAGCTTCACTTTGAAAAGTAATAAATGACGGTATGCTGACAGTTGTTGAAAGAGCTAGTGGATCTTTTTCAACCTCTTGTGAATAAACTAACACTAAGATTTTCATATAAAACAGGTCAGTTGATAAATTTCAAATTCTTGTTTGGCTCTGTTACACTGGTTGAGGGACTCACCTGATGGTCACAAAAATTCATCAGAATGTGAAGAATAACTGGCACTCATAACCATGATTTCGGCACCGGAAAATCACTTAAGGTTCCAACTGGTCATGCATAGTGACGAGATGGACAAAAGCTGAAGGCTGCTTGCCATCACTAATGGGGCTGGCGGCAACGAGGTTCGAACCTGTCCAGTCAAACTTGAGAGTTTTGTGGAACATTGCTCTTGACTGTGATTGGTTACAAGGATAGGCAAAGAAAGAGCATTACTGAATATATATAATTGAAAGGTACATATTTCAAAAAGCAGTTCAACAGAAAAAAACCTATCTTACAAAAAAAATGCAATTTAAGATGATTTTTGGTGATCTTGTCTTCAGCTGAGGTGGATCAAAGACTTGGGTAACTAGGATGGCCAATTTCCCGGGATTGTCAATCATCCAACACCATATCCTGAGAGACTAATGAAGTCGTATTTATATAAAGACTACTTGCTTTTCGTTACCTTCATGGGTACAAACAATTTTCTGTCCACTCACCAGTCCAACTTAACCATTTTGAACTTTGTTGTATTTCCACTTGTTTGAAGGACCAAAAACAATACTGTTCAGTGTATGCGAGCCATAAATTGAATGTGCGGGTTTTGACTATTTGTTAGCAACCAGCCCACACACCTAATTTCGAAATATCTTCCCATAAAGTTTGAAGCTCATCGTTTTGGCCTGTTGTCTTGTCGTCTTTTGTTTTGTTATTACGGGATGGACAAAAGGATTTGCGAGTGGATATCAAGTACACAGGTTCACCCACTGAAATGGCAGAAGAAAATTCGTCGTTTCAAAACATTTCTTTGTAAAATAAGGTACCTAACGAAACAAGGCTTCTGAGTCGGATCGGGTTCAACCACATGTTCCTGGAATAATAGGTTTAGTTTTTGAGTAGACTAAATTGTTCAGGATGATGTGGAGAATCGAGTCAATTCCCGAGCACTGGTATCAGCCGATGAGCGTACTGATTTATATGAAAGGTGTTATGTGGTTAAGAATTTTTGGAATGCAGACTTTTGACCTCGTAGTGGGCACAAACAGCGCCAAAACGTTCACGGGTGTATCTTGGTAAACAACTACTCGGCTGTCCAACTCCATCACGCACTGAAGCAATGGGATCAGTCTGGGATCACCACACACAATGAATATACATACATACACACACACGCAATATATTCGGATATTTCGCATTTCATTGCGAAAAGAATACTCTGAGTGTTGGTTCTGCTTCTTCGAAATTATTGGTGGATCGTTACCCGACCATTGACAAGCGAATACACACATGCTCGTCTATATATACACATGTGTGGCTTCTCTCTGTTGTGACACTGGCACTGTCCAAGCTCATTTGATCTATGGATCCATTGGTGACGGCTTGCTTCTGGTTTCGTGAGACTGTTCTCATTTTGGGTTTTACCCACTGTTTGGGTGTGCCTTTTCGACTTTGAAAAGGATAAGTTCCATTTTCTCTCAACGGCATAAACTGCCGAGTGAAAGCGTGTAATTGACTGTCGTTGCGCTGGGCACTGACTGATTGGTTACTCGATGTTTTCAGATGTGATTTCCTGGCATCAATAGCATGTTTGGCTTGCACGTTTCCAAAACTGATTTGTTAGCGATGTCAGCTGCCGGTATTCTGCTGCAGTAACTCGAACGAGATTTGTTTGGCTTCTGGTGTAATTTACTTGTCTAATTTAACCGATACTTGTCTATTCATTTCTCTCAGCCTGTTCTGTTCCTCAATCTTTCCTGTTAGAAGACCGCATGATCACTCTGTGCTCTTAATTGTTGATTGTAACTCGATTTTCTAGTTGACTAATCTCAATTGACTAATTCATTTCTGCCTCCTACCCAATAAAAACACATTTTTGTTTTCCACTCTCATTTGGCTGTAACTTCCTAAGTGGGCAAGGTGGACAGCAGGTGAAACTGCATTGCGATAACTGATTGATTCATAATATGGCTACGAAAAACGAGAGCTGCTACTTGGTCACAGCAACGCAAGAGTTTCCAAAGTTCAGTCAGCGTTTATAGTTGCCGCGTAAAGATTTAAGATGTTATCGGGCCATAGGCACGGTAAGCTGCAATTCGGATAAATTTACTGATGCAAATTTGTCGTATTTCTTGAAGATACGCTAAAAACGATGAAATCTTCGTAGTGGAAACTGTGGTTTGTATAAGGGTCGTGAATTTAACCGGCACTTTACGCGAGCCAGACTTCAAAGCTTCAAGAGGTTTTTTCGGTTACCAAAAGCAGAAATGTGGGTTGTGATCCCACAAACTAGGTTGGAATTTCTTTCGCGGGTTATTTGCGGTCCGATTTATGGTGAGCTAGGGAAGGGGAAGGGGGAGGGGATCAAGCAATGTAGCGCTAATTTTCAAATGCGAATATTTTCAACGTCGATGAAATTTCCTTTTACCATTGTTCCTTGCTCGAAATAACACCAGAATGGAGTCGTGTGTTTGTATTCTGATTGTTGAAGCTTCGAAAACAGGTGATTAACACTTCTGTTTTGTTGCAGTGCCTCGTGTGGAAACTTTTACCGGTTGTCGGTGGTTTGTAATCGATAGGTCAGTCGAGTTGGAAGTTGTACGAGTGAAGTTTGGATAGTCTTCCACTCCCCAAGCCACTGTTTTGTCTGACCAGCCTATTTTACGGTACTTTCCGCACTGGACTGAACCGTACTGAGAAAGTTGACCCCGGTGGACAGTTTCTCGTGGAGACTGGTATATTTGATGGTGACGTTTTCACCATTTTTGACCTCTTGACTTGCTCTAATTTATGGCTTCTGTTATCGCAGTGAACAGGCTGTAGACAGCCATATTGAAATTTGACTCTTCAAGTGTTGGTGTCCGTTAATGGACTTTATGAGCCTCGGCTCATCGAGCTTTTCTTCTTGTTGTGCATTTGCAAACTGGACACATGCAACTCTCTTTGAAACAACTCTACCCCTTGTAAAGTACATTTTAATCTGGCCCACTATAATCCATAAAGCGGTTAGAGTTGAGGTTCATCCCCAATTTTGTGTATTATCTCTAATCTCGAACACATATGATCCGTATTGGGACACGGTTAGGCGACTGGGTGCGCGTAGGTTACAATGCGAATTCACGTCGTTTTAGGGTTCCGGAATGGAAGTGTCCACCGCGCGAACACCTTAGTTCACGAAAAGCTCCCTTGACCAGTTGGATGATCTACACAACCAGATAAATCACGATAAGTGGAGAATTCTGTACTTTGTGGATAAAGCAGTACCTTATCGAGTTGGTTCTCCTTTTTCAATGTTGAGGTATTCTTTCTACCTCTCAGCTACACGTCGGCCATCCAAATTCTCATTGAGAACTTGGTAAATGGCGTAGGCTACCAAGCTTTGCAAGTTATGGCGGACAGTTTTGATGTTTTGAACGCTATGCAAGTTACTTGATGCACTCGGACAGTGCTGCATCCTGATACCACCAAAGCTTTTCACGCAGTAGTAGATGTTGGAAGTTTCCCGGAAATCTCACACAGCTTCTTCGGTACTCTTAACGATCGCTCTACAATGGATGATTTGCTCTCAAACAAGATTTACAACATGCTGAAGTTAACATCTATTAGGTAATAATTAGATTATTTACTGAATGTCGTGTTTCTGTTTCTGTTCTGGCGAGACAGATGTTGAACCACATTAGGCGACTAGAGCGGACTGGGCACTGTTGTTCAGACGCAGAATAACTAGAAGTAGTGATGCCGCTGTCGACACCCAATGAGAAATTTTTACTCGTCTTCCTTACTTATTGACGAGGAGATTTCCTTCATGCGGAATGACGAAATATGTGGTACGACTGAATTCACTGTTTTCTCAGACGAGAAAGTAGCACTGACAAATCTACTTACTCTTTAGTGAAAGGTCAACTGTTAACTTGTCCATTTTGAATTTTTAAGACGGAATAAAATCACCTATTGATGATTGTTCATCAATGCTTTGGGTAGAATTTGTACCCCGTCAGATTGGTTCGTCTTGCTCTAACTGCGGAACAAGCTGTGTTATCTGGTTCACGTGACACGTCGTTTAACTCACAGAGGAAGTGTGCTGGTAACGAAAGACAAGTGGTGATTTGTTGGGATTTGTTCACAAGGCAATCGTGATTTATATTCAGCACTCCGGTCATGCCAGCAGTGTTTGTTCCAAGTTAAAGACCAGGTTGGTGGAAAGAGAACTTCTTCACGAGAATCGGATAAGGTCTAGACGTGATGACAATGGGTTTCTACAATGGACTCGTTGGGCAGTCAGATGATGCGGATATCAGTGCGTACGTGTGAGTGGGCTAGTATCAGTAAGTTTGCCATTTTCATGCGGCCGCTGACAGCAGGTATCCCAGTGGACCATGTCAGGGAGTCGGAAATGTCCCTGAAGACAAGTCGTCAGCCAAGCTATAGTTTGCTTTCTTCCAACACACGGACAGGGCGCTTTGTTAACACTAGCCAGTGACAAGGTCCTCATATCCAACGTAGCAGTGCAGTTGTGACTCACTGTCCCGTGAACCAGTCAGTCCATCTCACTCACTGTTCAAATCGACCATTGACGGACAACCTAATGCTTACTCTTCACACCAGTCCATCAACCAATCAAACATATGAAACACTGTGATCTGACTTAACTGATTATATTTGCCTGCCAAGCTGGGCAATCCTTAACAAAGCCATATGTTTCCATGTATTCCCTACCTCATGTTATGTAAGGAGTTGGTTTTTGGCTATACTTGAATACAGTTTCCACACTTGTTCGCGGTTACTTTTCTCTTGGGACTGGATGACTGAGGAATCACTGACCGGGGAAAATCTAGAGATTTATGCGCTAACACAACAGATCCAAGGAAGACTGAAGGGTTTGCCAAGCATTGATGAGCAAACGCTACTCCCAAAAAATTCTCTAAAAAACCTCCTTCACGAGAATCACGATGGCATTCGTAATCGTAACCAGACTGACGAGGAGACTTGAGGAGGCGATATCGGTTGAGAATCACATCATGTGTGCAAAGTAGAGATGCACACATTCACCAAGCTTCAATGTGCCAACTTGTGTAGAGCTTAACGTTATCGTTATTATTACAACAATGGCGTGTATGAGTTTCTATCACACCACGGTGCTCGTCTCGAAACCACACCGTTAGTGACATTTTCCATTCATTTTCACAGTTTTTTCTCCGAAATTTCGCATTCCTTCCGCAGTATATTATTTAATGGACAAGAAAAATGCGACTGGATAATAATCCGTCAGCTTCCATGCATCCACTTTTAACAGGAACCATTAGTAAGTGTACATAGTTTAGCTACATGTAGCAGTAACGTCAGGAAAATTGAGAAAGACCTTCTGTGTTTTCTTTTCTTGCAACCGTGGTAAACGTAAGAACTTGATATTATTGACCAGCTGGATTCACACATGTATCAAGGACTAGGAGAAACGAAGCTCCTCACAGCCGGACTGCTTTGCCCTTCATCATCCCACTCCTCGGTCACGGCATCTTCCCGGGAAATCCACGGTGCACGCGCTGTACAATAAATGAAAGAAGCTAGGAAACGAGAAAACGAAGAAGAGATTCTTATTTAAATTGGTCAGCGACCAGGAGTGGTTTCAGGTCCACCATTATTTTGTAACCTGATTACTTCGATAAACATCAACAATTTACACAATTCACAAGGTGTCATTTTTATCACTTTTTCCCTTTTATACGTACCTATCAACCAAACCCACTTTCGACCACTCGTTAGTAGCTGAATACGCTGACAAAGTAGTACTTGGTGCGCACAACCCCAATGACTCTGTTTTTCCCGCCCTGTATCAAGGGGTCTTGAGAACAGCTGAGTGGTCTTCAAACCACAACCTGACTGTTCACCTTCTTAAATGTGCTGATTTGTTCTTCTCTCTTCTCAAAGACGACTGGTACACAAACATTGTAGAATCTACTCCAGTTGCACATAGCAACGGAAAAGACATTCGCCAAATTACTTCGGCAGCGCCTTCGCGTGATCCTATGACGTACCCTGTTATGGTCGGGCCACCTTCCCGTTGTTTTTTGTAAAGGTTAGGAAGCTAACATTTTACGCGCTACGTCAAAATCTTCCACCATACCATGTTGTTTAATTTTACTTTTTGTGTATGCCTGCATCCTAACACTTTGGATTTATGGATCCCCTGTAATCTTACCCACATTGCTTGCTACTGATTTTAAACTTATCTCCACGTCACTCATGCTTTCTCAGTATTCGATAACAACATTCTGATGTTTGCTACAAACTGTCTGGAAAAAGTATTAGCTGACTCTCCTCATCTACTTCACAGCGATCCTATTAAGTGCATTTAAAATTCTACTCCAACAAGTTATAAACAATTATTTGCTCGTACAAAAGCTTATAAATGTCCTGTCATCCCCTGTCTTGCACAATTCCTTAACAAGACTGATCAAACCAATTCTGAGTTAAATGCCATCCTTCCATGTACTTCTTTTATATATGATCATTCACAATAGGTTACCTGATTATGTGACAGCTGAATATTCACATCTCGGGGTGCATAGAGCACTTATTTGACTGACGGGTTGACCGACGGAATAAGTCAATCAAA